>CM038676.1:427099729-427812165 GCA_021605205.1 Aegilops longissima
TTATCTAGCTTTGCAAGTATTCTTGTTGTTTGTCTTGACATCCCTCTTGATAAAGCAACATAGAGTTGACCATGAGAGAACACCGGCTCTGGAAGATAGATGCCAACATTTGGAATAATTTGACTTTGAACTTTGTTGATTGTCATTGCAAAGCTGAGTGGAATTGGAAATTGCTTTCTTTTAAACTTGAAGGGGAGCACATCATCTTCTCAAGGATACAGAGGAATTCGTGGAAGGAATACTCTTTTTCCAGCATGTTGCCCGCCAATTATTTCTACATCAAAGCGTTCTCTTGAAATGCTCTGATAATAAGTCTTGTTCCATTGCACAAACCATCAACAATTTTAGTTACGCGGTTAACCAGTTTTAACAAGTAGTACTAGCTACCTACATCCACGATTTAGGCGATGATTTTTGATGCTAGATTAAGTTTCGAGGTGTGTGAAACAAGAGACTTAATTAAAAATCTCTAGCCCCACACTAAACTTCGTCAAATATGCGTGACCCCCTAGAAGATCATCCATCTTGGACACCCTCTTGTGTACGCGACGGTTCACTATTCTCAATTATGGTGAAGCCCAAGGTAATGTTAGCAGATCATCGATAGCCAGAGTCGATCGATTGTCAGAACCTTGTAAGAAGCAACACCATGCCTTCGATGAATTGAACTAAAGCAACACTCAAGGGAAGCATAGCAAGAACATCAACCCTCACAATCACATGTTATCTAGATCGCAACCTGCACCTACTCATAAGCCTGCTCATGATGCCACTGTTGTGAAACGTAGTAGAAAACAAAAAAAATCACCCAAGATCAATATGAAGATGCATAATGGGTTGGGATCATGATCGTTACCGTCACCGAGTTGCAGTGGAAGAAGAACGTATCGGTGTAGATCGTACTCATAGTCCCTCGAACCGTCGATGAATGATCCCTCGTACTGCCCACGAACAGTTCCTCGAACTGAAGATCGAAAGCACGACCTCTCTACTTGGTTGCAAGCGCGCAGCCTTCACCATCTAGCAGCGCTTCGCCGTCCAGAGCTAATTGGCCCCGGAGAATTGGAGGGAGGAGATTAGAACCTGATACGTCCATTTTGCATCATGATTTCCTACTATTATTTATAACCTTTTATGCATAATAATGCTGTATGGAGTAATTCTAATGCCTTTTCTCTCATAATATGCAAGGTTTACACAAAGAGGAAGAATGCCGACGGCTAGAATTCTGGACCTGAAAAAGCTATGTCAGAGTTACCTATTCTGCACATTTCCAAATGAGTTGAATATTTCCGCAGAACTGTTTTGTAATATATATAAAATACTGGAGCAAATAACTACCGGAGGGGGGCCACCTGGTGAGCACAAGACACCGTAGCGCCGCTGACCCCAGCGCGCCTCGGTGGGTTGTGCTCAGCCCAGCCACCTCCTCCGGTGCCCATCTTCGATATATATATATATATATATATATATATATAGGTCATTTTGACCTAGAAAAAAAATAAGGAGAGGACTTTCGGGACGGAGTGCTGTCGTCTCAAGGCGGAACTTGGGCAGGAGCACTTTTCCCTTCCGGCGGAGCGATTCCGCCGGGGGAACTTCCCTCCCGAAGAGGGAATCGAAGCCATCGTCATCACCAACAACCCTCTTGTCTTTGGGAGGGCAATCTCCATTAACATCTTCAACAACACCATCTCCTCTCAAACACTAGTTCATCTCTTGTGTTCAATCTTTGTACCGGAACCTCAGATTGGTACCTGTGGGTGACTAGTAGTGTTGATTACATCTTGTAGTTGATTACTATTGGTTTATTTGGTGGAAGATTATATGTTCAGATCTATTATGCTATTTAATACCCCTCTGATCTTGAGCATGATTATCATTTGTGAGTAGTTACTTTTGTTCTTGAGGTCACGGGAGAAGTCACGTTGCAAGTAATCATGTGAACTTGATATGTGTTCGATATTTTGATGATGTGTATGTTGTGATTTCCTTAGTGGTGTCATGTGAACATCGAATACATGGAACTTCACCATATTTGGGCCTAAGGGAATGCATTGTGGAGTAGTATTAGATGATGGGTTGCTAGAGTGAAAGAATCTTAAACCCTAGTTTATGCGCTACTTCGTAAGGGACCGATTTGGATCCAAATGTTTAATGCTATGGTTAGATTTTATCTTAATACTTTTCTCGTAGTTGTGGATGCTTGCGAGGGGGTTAATCATAAGTGAGAGGTTTGTTCAAGTAAGAACAGCACCCAAGCACCGGTCCACCCACATATCAAATTATCAAAGTAACGAACACGAATCAAACCAACATGATGAAAGTGACTAGATGAAATTCCCGTGTACCTTCAAGAACTCTTTTCTTATTATAAGAGACCGCTTTGGCCTGTCCTTTGCCACAAAATTATTGGGCTACCTTGCTTCACTTTATTTACCGTTACCGTTACTTGTCTGTTACAAGTTATCTTTCTATCAAACTACCTGTCTTTTTTACTAGGTTCTATCAAACTACCTGTTACCGACTATTTCAGTGCTTGCAAAACATACCTTGCTGAAAACCACTTGTCATTTCCCTTGCTCCTCGTTGGGATTGACACTCTTACTTATCGAAAGGACTACGATTGATCCTCTATACTTGTGGGTCATCAAGACTCTTATCTGGCGCCGTTGCCAGGGAGTGAAGCGCTCTTGGTAAGGAAAAATTTATAATACGTGCTGAAATTTATTGTCACTTGCTAATATGGAAAACCATCCTTTGAGGGGTTTGTTCGGGGTATCTTCACCTTGACCGGAAGCACAATTTGTTGCCCCTCAACCTACTACACCTACTTAAAATATTGGTTATGAAATTCCTTCGGGTATGATAGAACAACTGCTAGCTAGTCCTTATGCAGGAGATGAAACTGGACATCCTGATATGCACTTGATCTATGTGGATGAAATTTGTGGATTATTTAAGCTTGCAGGTTTATCCGGAGATGAAACTAAGAAGAAGGTTTTCCCTTTATCTTTGAAGGGAAAAGCATTGACATGGTATAGGCTATGCGATGATATTGGATCTTGGAACTAGAATCGATTGAAATTGGAATTTCACCAAAAAATTATCCTAGGCATCTAGTTCATCGTGATCAGAATTATATATATATATATATATAATTTTTGGCCTCGTGAAGGAGAAAGTATCGCTCTAGCTTGGGGGAGGCTTAAGTCAATGTTATATTCATGCCCAAATCATGAGCTCTCTAGAGAAATTATCATTCAGAGCTTTTATGCTCGGCATTCTCGTGATGATCAATCCATGCTCGATACTTCTTGTACTGGTTCTTTTATGAAGAAGACTATTGAATTCAGATGAGATCTTTTAGAAAGAATTAAATGCAACTCTGAAGATTGGGAACTCGATGAAGGTAAAGAGTCATGTATTAGGCTTGATTTTGATTGTGTTAAATCTTTTATAAATACCGATGTTGTTCACAAGTTTAGCACTAAATATGGACTTGACTCTGAGATAGTAGCCTCTTTTTGTGAATCATTTGCTAGTCATTTTTATCTCCCTAAGGAGAATTGGTTTAAATATCACCCCCCTATTAAAGAAGAAACTATTATTTACAATGTTGATCCAGCTGTGCCTACTGCTTATATTGAAAAACCACCTTTCCCTGTCAGGATAAAGGAACATGCTAAGGTTTCAAGTGTTGGGGAACGCAGTATTTCAAAAAATTTCCTACGATCACGCAAGATCTATTTAGGAGATGCATAGCGACGAGCGGGGTGAGTGTGTCCACGTACCCTCATAGACCGAAAGCGGAAGAGTTAAGTAACGCTGTTGATGTAGTTGAACGTCTTCGCGGTCCAACCGATCAAGTACCAAACGCACGACACCTCCCCGATCTGCACACGTTCAGCTCGGTGACGTCCCTCGTACTCTTGATCCAGCTGAGGCCGAGGGAGAGTTTCGTCAGCATGACGGCGTGGTGACGGTGACGATGAAGTTACCGGCGCAGGGCTTCGCCTAAGCACTACAACGATATGACCGAGGTGGAAATATGTGGAGGGGGGCACCGCACATGGCTAAGACAACTATCAACTTGTGTGTCTATGGGGTGCCCCCCTCCCCCGTATATAAAGGAGTGGAGGAGGGGAGGGCCGGCCCTCTCTATGGCGCGCCCCAAGGGAGATTCCTACTCCTAGTAGGAGTAGGTTTTCACCCCTTCCCTAGTTGGAGTAGGAGAAAAGGGAAGAGGGAGAAGGAGAGAAGGAAAGGGGGGCTGCCCCCCCCCCCCAATTCGCATTGGGCTTGGGGGGCGCGCGCCTCCCACTTGGCCGCCTCCTCCTATCTCCCACTATGGCCCATTAAGGCCCATTAACTCCCCCGGGGGGTTCGGTAACCTCCCGGTACTCCGAAAAATGCCCGAACTCATCCGAAACCATTCCGGTGTCCAAACATAGCCTTCCAATATATCGATATTTATGTCTCGACCATTTCGAGACTCCTCGTCATGTCGTGATCACATCCGGGACTCCGAACAACCTTTGGTACATCAAAACACATAAACTCATAATACTGATCGTCATCAAACATTAAGCATGCGGACCCTACGGGTTCGAGAACTATGTAGACATGGCCGAGACTCATCTCCAGTCAATAACCAATAGCGGAATCTGGATGCTCATATTGGCTCCCACATATTCTACGAAGATCTTTATCGGTCAAACCCCATAACAACATACGTTGTTCCCTTTGTCATCGGTATGTTACTTGCCCGAGATTCGATCGTCGGTATCTCAATACCTAGTTCAATCTCGTGACCAGCAAGTCTCTTTACTTGTTCCGTAATGTATCATCCCGCAACTAACTCATTAGTCACATTGCTTGCAAGGCTTATAGTGATGTGCATTGCCGAGAGGGCCCAGAGATACCTCTCCGACAATCTGAGTGACAAATCCTAATCTTGATCTATGCCAACTCAACAAACACCACCGGAGACACCTGTAGAGCATCTTTATAATCACCCAGTTACGTTGTGACATTTGATAGCACACTAAGTGTTCCTCCGGTATTCGGGAGTTGCATAATCTCATATTCATAGGAACATGTATAAGTCATGAAGAAAGCAATAGCAACAAACTAAACGATCATAGTGCTAAGATAACGGATGGGTCTTGTCAATCACATCATTCTCTAATGACATGATCCCGTTAATTAAATGACAACTCATGTCTATTGCTAGGAAACTTAACCATCTTTGATTAACGAGCTAGTCAAGTAGAGGCATACTAGTGACACTCTGTTTGTCTATGTATTCACACATGTACTAAGTTTCCGGTTAATACAATTCTAGCATGAATAATAAACATTTATCATGATATAAGGAAATATAAATAACAACTATCGGCGTTCTGGGAACGGGGGTCCCCAGACTTGCCTGCCTGCGGCCTGCGGCGTGGCTCAAAGGAGGCCCAGGACAGCCCATCTTCATCAACGCAGCTCAAGACCCTCGCGAGGGCAAAGCCTCATGAGGCGGGCGGACGACGAGGAGCTTCGAGCACGGCCTCGTCAGGCTGGCTCATGAGGAGGCGGAGAGTTCAAGGCAGGGTACCTCGCGAGGTGCCCATGACGCAAGCCATGATTTACCAAGGGCGCCATCAGGCCAGCCAGCCAAGCGCCCTCCTTTCCTCTTTGGTGCAAAGGGAGCAAGCGCAGCGAGAGCATCAAGCAAAGGCAACCGCTTGGTGCAACAAGACCAAGACCAGCCCCAACGGCTGGAAGGAGTCATCGTGGAGCCCAAGCAAAGGCCATCATCACGAGCCTTTGGCGGCGAGGACCAACTTTAGTCAGATAAGTGTACCCACTGTTCCCCTTCAAAATGGCCAATTGTTGGCGCCCTTCCCGCTCAATATTTGGGAAGAGGCCCAGGGCCTTCGCCTATAAATAGGAGTAGCCACGCTCAGAGCTAGGGCATCTTAGAGACGGGCATCTTGAAGACGAAGAGAGGCCCGGGATCCTCATCAAGGAACCAGTAGCTAGAGCAACTGAACACCACCTAGCAGTTCATCACACCCGCCAAGAACAGACCCTCGCAAGGCTGTTCTTCTTTGTATTGTTCCTCATCAGCCCAAGAGGCAATCCGCCACACCACAAACTAGAGTAGGGTATTACACCACAAAAGTGGCCCGAACTAGTATAAATCTTGTGTCTCTTGTGTTGTTCCGTTAGTAGTTTAGGTTCCTGCGATTCGGCGAGGTACGAGACGGTGGAGGGTCGGATCTCCGCGCGCACCCCAGTGTTCGAACCTCAAGGGTCTGCCGGAACCCGAAATCCGACATTTGGCGCGCCAGGTAGGGGTGCGCCGGAATCTGCCTTTCGTCGCCTCGTTCTTCCTCGACCACCGCAACCATGTCTGACGCCTGTCGGGCCCGCGCCGAGCGCCGAGCCGCCCTCGCCTCCCATGTCGCCCAGACAGCTCCCGTCGGCGGGCGCCCTCGTCGTTCCCGTCACCGCCGTCAACGCCACCACCGGCCCGGCGGGAACGAGCAGCAAGCATCGCCCCAAAGACTCCGCCCATGAGGCGGGGCGGCCGCACCGCCATGCCTTCGCTCACCCCGCTGGTTCTTCGTCACGCGCGCTTCGCTGCTGCCATGGAGGCCCGAGCTGCACTCATCGCGCGAACGAGCTCTGCGCTACCGCCTGTCCGACGACGTCTACGAAGAATGGCTCGACCGAAGTCGCCGAGCTCGTCCGCGCTGCAGGAGGTGCCCCCGCACCGTCCGTCTCGCTGCACCGCACCCCGCCCCGCGCGGGCGATGAAGCTCCCCGGGCACCTCAGCCGCCTCCTCCTCAAGAAGGCGCCCTGGCCCCAAGGCCCGCGGCCCCTGGGCAGAACCCGTTCCGCCAGGCGCCGGCGCGGCAAGAGCAGAGCTGTCAAGAAGTTCCTCGCCCACAAGAAGCTACCTGAGCGCTCCCCGCTCCAGCACGTCAAGACCCTGCGCTGCCCCCAGCCGTGGCGCAGGGAGGCCCACAAGACCAAGCTCTCTACCATCCGAGGCCCCCCGCGGCCACGGCGGGCTGCCGCGCCTTCACCTCCAAGCTGCGCAGTGTCGCGTGGCCCGCCAAGTTCAAGCCAGACCTGCCTCCTCGCTACGACGGCACAGCTGACCCTACGGAGTTCCTCCAGCTCTACGAGCTGGGCATCGAGGCCGCCAACGGGGATGAAAAGGTCATGGTGAACTGGTTTCCCATGGCGCTCAAGGACGGAGCCCGCACCTGGCTCCTGAATCTGGCCCCAGGCACGATCTCTTCCTGGGCCGAGATGCGCACCCGCTTCATCGCCAACTTCCAAGGTACTCGCGACCGGCCACCCGCCGTAAGTGACATGCGCCGAATCAAGCAGCAGCCAGGGGAAACCCTGCAAAAGTACATCCAGCGCTTCAACAACGCGCGCCTCAAGATCCCTAGGGTAACGGAGGAGGCCATCATCTCTGCCTTCTCCGACGGCGTCTTGTGGCGTCAAGATGAAGGAGGAGCTGGCGATGCATGAAGATCTGTGCACCTCCTGGAGCTGTTCAACTTGGCGACCAAGTGCGCGCCAGGCTAAGGAGGGCGCCTCTCCTCCTCGAGCTGCTGCCGCGGATCCCAAGAGAAGAAGTCCAAGGCCAAGGCGTGAAGCGCAAGGGGCTGCCGTGCTGGCGGCGAACCAGACACCAAGCGAGGCAGAGATCAGCTCGAGTCCTCCAAGGGCAGCCGGTACTGCGTGTACCACGACCTCCACACCCACAACATCAATGAATGCCAAGAGCTCCGGGCCGTACGCGAAGGAAGGGTCGGCAGACGCCCCGAGCGCAGCGACCGGGGCTACGGCCGAGGAGGAGGAAGGAATGCCGGACGCTGGAAGACCATGCGGCCGCGCCAAGGGTGGCGCGACCAACCTCGCGAGGACGCTGGCAAGACCCACCTCGCGAGGGAGGCTGGAGGTTCAGCCTCGCGAGGATCGCCTGCAGGGGAACGCAGCCTCCCTCCGCCGCCGCGCGCCAAGGAGAATCAAGACCGTCATCAGACGAGGGGCTGGGGCTTCCAGGGAAGCACGCGCGATCGCTTCAGATCCTGGGCGGAGCTCAAGCCCCAGCCTCTCAACGCATCTTCAAGCAGTTCGCCTGCTGAAGTGAATGCAGTCCTCCCAAGCTCGAGGCCACGCGCCTCTCGGGTGGTCGGCGTGCGCCATCACGCTCAGCTCAGCGGATCAGCTCAAGTCGCGCAGCCACAGCCGGAGTTCTCCGATGCTTTGCTCCCCAATCATCGACAACGTGCTGGTCACCAAGACTCTCATCGACGGCGGAGCAGGGCTCAACGTCCTGTCCGTGGAGACATTCAACAATCTTCAAGTGCCTTACAGTCAACTTCAGCCAACCAAGCCTTTCTCCGGAGTCACCGACGGTACCGATCGGGCAGGTCCGCCTTCCTGTCACCTTCGGGGCTCTCGACAACTACCACACCGAGCTCATCGACTTCGACGTCGCCCACATTCGCCTGCCGTACAACGCCATCCTCGGGTACCCAGCGTTGGCCAAATTCATGGCTGTAACCCACCATGGCTACAACGTCCTCAAGATGCCAGGAAGCGGCGGGGTCATCACGGTGCCCTGTGAAGAGAGAGACGCAGCAGTGCTCCTGGAGCGAGCCTTTCAGGCCGCATCGCTAGAAGACCCAGACCACAGCAGCAGGAGGCCTCCCGAGGCCGCACCCAAGAAGAAGAAGACATCGACCGGTCCGGCTCCTCAAGAGGCAGGCACCTCAGGGCCCGCGCCGGGCCAGGGGGAGCCTCCTTCCATCGCATAGGAAAGCGCGCCCGACGCCATCCTCAGGCCGGGCTCGGGGGCTCTCCCCTGGAGGGCCGCCAACCTCGCCAAGGTCTCGAGGGAGGCGCTTGGGCACCACGTGGAGGCGTGCTTCAAAGCACGTTTCCCGCAAGCAGGAGCAAGGCAAGGAGGGCCGAACCCTCAGGAGTTCGTCAGCAAGGCCACTCAGAGCTACAGAGTCAAGGGTCATGAGGGGCAGCCGCCGCCACTGTGTGGCCCCCATCCAGGCGAGGATGGTGGGCTGCGCGTCTGCATCAACATACCAGGGCTCAACCGGGCCGCATCTCAAGAGCGCCTCTAGCCCTCGCGAGTGGGACGTTGCGAGGGTCCGCCCCACAGGTACGTTTGCATGCCTTATGGCCTGCCAAATGCGGCTGCTGCGCACCAGCGTCTCATGAGGGACATCCAGGAGGCTCAAGAGGTCAGGCACGCCGCAGTCCTGGCGGAGATGGAGATGGCCCGCGAGGAGCCGCCAGCGCCTCCGGAGCCTCCCGAGGCCCCTGGGCCTGGGGGCTCGTGAGGATCGGCTCCCGCAGCCCACCGAGTCTGCTACACCAACACCCCTTCATCCCCAACATCACCAGGTGACATCTTTAAGTTTTATTTCCGATTGAGCGCCCTCGGGGCGATTATTCCTAGGCCGCGTGGGTCCGTCCCTGCGGCATGTATCCCTTTTATTTCATGTCATTAGCCTATCCTATTGGGGGCGCCCTCGGGCTGCATCATCCCCAAGCCGCTCGGGCCTGTCCCAGCGGCATGTATCCTTCTTGCGTTTTCCTTAGGATTATGCTCTCGCTCCACCATGCTTGTTATTTGGTGCCCTTTCCTGGGTGGCGGAATCTTGCACGTTAAAGGGGGGGGGGTGCCTGAGCATCGCGACTCAGGGCTCCTACCGGCTCTCCGACCCTCACCCTCTGGTCTTGTCCATGGCATCGCGACCTGGCTTGCCAGCGACGGCCGAGACCAGCCCGAGAGCCGGGACCCGAGGACGTAGAGTTTCGTCATCTAACCCAGCTTGCGCGTTAAAGGGGGGGTGCCTGAGCATCGCGACTCAGGGCTCCTACCGGCTCTCCAGCCCTCACCCTCTGGTCTTGTCCATGGCATCGCGACCGGCTTGCCAACACGGCCGAGACCGGCCCGAGCCGGGACCCGAGGACGTGAGTTGCGTCATCTAACCCAGCTTATGCGTTAAGCGGGGGTGCACGAGCATCGCGACTCAGGGCTCCTACCGCTCTCCGCCCTCACCCTCTGGTCTTGTCCATGGCATCGCGACTTGGCTTGCCAACACGACCGAGACCAGCCCGAGAGCGGGACCAAGACGTAGCACCGCATCCGCCAAATTTGCGGGAACACGCCGAAGATAAGGCCCAGAGCCAGGCGCAACCCGCCTTGAGGTAGGGCCCCGTGAGTCCCGCGTTGGCTCACGGGTGCCCAGATACACCTCGTCCATCCCTACCGTGCCGACCATGTGTCAGGGTGGGGCTGTATACGCCCCGGGGGCTCCTCTCGGAGGGGAGCCCCCTCCCACGTTCCAGTGGAAGCACCATGCTCCGCGCTGGCTGACGACACTGCCGAGGAGCGGTTATGCCCGTACGCATGCGGAAGCGCTATGCTTCGCGCTGGTGATAAACAACTGAGGGTGGCCTTGTTGGGGAACGTAGTAATTTCAAAAATTTTCCTACGATCACGCAAGATCATGGTGATGCATAGCAACGAGATGAGAGTGTTGTCTACGTACCCTCGTGAGACCAGAACAGAAGCGTTGACGCAGCGTAGAGGAAGTAGTCGTACTTCTTCCCGATCCAACCGATCCAAGTACCGAACGTCGGCACCTCCGAGTTCTGCACACGTTCAGCTCGATGGCGTCCCTCGAACTCCGATCCAGCCGAGTGTCGAGGAGAGTTTCGTCGACGACGGCGTGGTGACGATGATGATGTTCCACCGGCGCAGGCTTCGCCTAAGCTCCGCATCGGTATATTCGAGGTGTAGTTTAGTGGAAGGGGCACCGCACACGGCTAAGGAACGATCTCAATGATCAACTTGTGTGTCATGGGGTGCCCCTGCCCCTGTATATAAAGGAGGGAAGGGAGGGGCTGGCCGCCAAGGAGAGGTGCGCCAGGTGTCCTACTCCTACTAGGAGTAGGATTCCCCCAAATCCTAGTCCAACTAGGTTTCCCAAGTGGGAAGGGAGAGAGAGAGGCCCCTTCTCCTAGTCCTAATAGGACTAGGGAAGGGGAAGGTGCTGACCAGCACTATGGCCCCTTTCTCTTTCCCACTAAGGCCCATCAAGGCCCATTGACCCCCGGAGGTTCCGGTAACCCCGGCACTCAGTAAAATTCCCAATTTCACCCGGAGTGATTCCGAGTCAAACATAGGCTTCCAATATATCAATCTTTATGTCTCGACCATTTGAGACTCCTCGTCATGTCCGTGATCTCATCCGGGACTCGAACAACCTTCGGTACATCAATATCATATAAACTCATAATAACATCGCCATCGAAGCGTTAAGCGTGCGGACCCTACGGGTTCGAGAACTATGTAGACATGACCGAGACACCTCTCGGTCAATAACCAATAGCGGGACCTGGATGCCCATATTGGCTCCTACATATTCTACGAAGATCTTTATCGGTCAGACCGCATAACAACATACGTTGTTCCCTTTGTCATCGGTATGTTACTTGCCCGAGATTCGATCGTCGGTATCCAATACCTAGTTCAATCTCGTTACTGGCAAGTCTCTTTTCTCGTTCCGTAATACATCATCTCACAACTAACACATTTAGTTGCAATGCTTGCAAGGCTTATGTGATGTGCATTACCGAGAGGGCCCAGAGATACCTCTCCGATAATCGGAGTGACAAATCCTAATCTCGAAATATGCCAACCCAACATGTACCTTCGGAGACACCTGTAATGTACCTTTATAATCACCCGATTACGTTGTGACGTTTGGTAGCACCCAAAGTGTTCCTCGGCAAACGGGAGTTGCATAATCTCATAGTCATAGGAACATGTATAAGTCATGAAGAAAAGCACTAGCAACAAACTATACGATCAGGTGCTATGCTAATGGAATGGGTCATGTCAATCAGATCATTCAACCAATGATGTGATCCCGTTAATCAAATAACAACTCCTTGTTCATGGTTAGGAAACATAACCATCTTTGATTAACGAGCTAGTCAAGTAGAGGCATACTAGTGACACTCTGTAGGTTTATGTATTCACACATGTATTATGTTTCCGGTTAATACAATTCTAGCATGAATAATAAACATTTATCATGATATAAGGAAATAAATAATAACATTATTATTGCCTCTAGGGCATATTTCCTTCAGTCTCCCACTTGCACTAGAGTCAATAATCTAGTTCACATCGCCATGTGATTTAACATCAATAGTTCACATCTATATGTGGTTAACACTCATAGTTCACATCGACATGTGACCAACACCCAAAGGGTTTACTAGAGTCGAGAATCTAGTTCACATCGCTATGTGATTAACACCCAAAGAGTACTAAGGTGTGATCATGTTTTGCTTGTGAGATAATTTTAGTCAACGGTCTGCATCACATTCAGAGCCGTAAGTATTTTGCAAATTTCTATGTCTACAATGCTCGCACGGAGCTACTCTAGCTAATTGCTCCCACTTTCAATATGTATCCAGATTGAGACTCGAGTCATCTAGATTAGTGTTAAAACTTGCATCGGCGTAACCTTTTACGATTTAACCTATTTTTCACTTCCATAATCGAGAAACATATCCTTATTCTACTAAGGATAATTTTGACCGCTGTCCATTGATCTACTCCTAGATCTCTATTGCACTCCTTGCCAATCTTAGTGGTATGGTATGCAATAGATCTGCACACAGATGGCATACTTTATAGAACCTATGATTGAGGCATAGGAATGACTTTCATTCTCTTTTCTATTTTCTACCGTGGTCGGGATTTGAGTCTTACTCAATTTCACACCTTTGCAACACAGCAAGAACTTTTCTTTCACTGCTCCATTTTGAACTACTTCAAAATCTTGACAAGGTATGTACTTATTGAAAACACTTATCAAGCATTTTGATCTATCTCAATAGATCTTGATGCTCAATTTGTAAGCTGCTTCACCGAGGCCCTTCTTTGAAAAACTCCTTTCAAATACTCCTTTATGCTTTACAGAATAATTCTACATTATTTCCGATCAACAATATGTCATTCACATATACTTATCAGAAATGCTGTAGTGCTTCCACTCACTTTCTTGTAAATACAGGCTTCTCCAAAAGTCTCAGATAAAACCATATGCTTTGATCACACTATCAAAGCGTTTATTCCAACTCCGAGATGCTTGCACCAGTCCATAGATGGATCATTGGAGCTTGCACATTTTGTTAGCTCCTTTAGGATTGACAAAACCTTCGGTTGCATCATATACAACTCTTCTTTAATAAATCCATTAAAGAATGTAGTTTTGACATCCATTTGCCGATTTCATAAAATGTGGCGATTGCTAACATGATTCGGACAGACATAAGCATCGTTACGAGTGAGAAAATCTCATCGTATTCAACACATTGATCTTGTCGAAAACCTTTTGCAACAAGTCAAGCTTTGTAGATAGTAACACTACTATCGGTGTCCGTCCTCCTCTTGAAGATCCATTTATTTAACATGGCTTGCGATCATCGAGCAAGTCAATCAAAGTCCATACTTTGTTCTCATACATGGATCCTATCTCAGATTTCATGGCCTCAAGCCATTTCGCGAATCTGGGCTCATCATCGCTTCCTCATAGTTCGTAGGTTCATCATGGTCTAGTAACATGACTTCTAGAATAGGATTACCGTACCACTCAGTGCGGATCTTACTCTGGAAGACCTCACGAGGTTTTGGTAGCAACTTGATCTGAAGTTTCATGATCATCATCATTAACTTCCTCACTAATTGGTGTAGGAATCACTGAAACTGATTTACGTGATGAACTACTTTCCAATAAGGGAGAAGGTACAATTACCTTATCAAGTTCTACTTTCCTCCCACTCACTTCTTTCGAGAGAAAACCTTCTCTAGAAAGGATCCATCTTAACAACGAATAACTTGCCTTCGGATCTGTGATAGAAGGTGTACCCAATAGTTACCTTTGGGTATTCTATGAAGACGCACTTCTCCGATTTGGGTTCGAGCTTATCGGTTGAAAACTTTTTCACATAAGCATCATAACTCCAAACTTTTAAGAAACGACAGCTTAGGTTTCTTGTTAAACCATAGTTCATACGGTGTCATCTCAGCGGATTTAGATGGTGCCCTATTAAACGTGAATGCAGCTGTCTCTAATGCATAACCCCAAAGCGATAGTGGTAAATCGGTAAGATACATCATAGATCGCACCATATCAAAATAAAGTACTGCATTCTGACGTTCGGACACACCATAACATTGTGGTGTTCCAGGTGGCGTGAGCTGTGAAACTATTCCACATTGTTTTCATTGAAGACCAAACTCGTAACTCAAATATTGATCTCCACGATCAGATCGAAGAAACTTTATTTTCTTGTTGCGATGATTTTCCACTTCACTCTGAAATTCTTTGAACTTTTCAAATGTTTCAGACTTGTGTTTCATCAAGTAGATATACCCATATCTGCTCAAATCATCTTTGTGAAGGTTAGAAAATAACGATACTTGCCACGAGCATCAACACTCATTGGATCGCATACATCGGTATGTATTATTCCCAATAAGTCAAGAGCTTGTTCCATTGTTCCGAGAACGGAGTTTTAGTCATCTTGCCCAAAAGGCACGGTTCGCAAGTATCAAATGATTCATAATCAAGTGATTCCAAAGTCCATCGACATGGAGTTTCTTCATCGCTTTACACCAATATGACCTAAGCGGCGATTACCACAAATAAGTTGCACTATCATTATTAACTTTGCATCTTTTGGCTTCAATATTATGAATATGTGTATCACTATGATCGAGATCCAATGAACCATTTTCATTGGGTGTGTAACCATATAAGGTTTTATTCATGTAAATGAACAACAATTTATTCTATTACTTAAATGAATAACCGTATTGCAATAAACATGATCAAATCATATTTATGCTCAACACCAAATAACACTTATTTAGGTTCCACACTAATCCCGAAAGTATAGGGAGTGTGCGATGATGATCATATCAATCTTGGAACTACTTCCAACTCTCATCGTCACTTCACCCTTAACTAGTCTCTGTTCATTCGCAACTCCGTTTGAGTTGCTAATCTTAGCAACCGATCAAGTATCAAATACTCAGGGGCTACTATAAACACTAGTAAAGCACACATCAATAACCTGTATATCAAATATACTCTTGTTCACTTTTCCATCCTTCTTATCCACCAAATATTTGGGGTATTACCGTTTCCAGTGACCATTTCCTATGCAGTGTAAGTACTCAGTCTCAGGCTTAGGTCTAGACTTGGGCTTCTTCACTCGAGCAGCAACTTGCTTGCCGTTCCTTTTGAAGTTCCCCTTCTTCCCTTTGCCATTTTCCTTGAGACTAGTGGTCTTGTCAACCATCAACACTTGATGTTTTTCTTGATTTCTACCTTCGCCGATTTTAGCATCGCGAAGAGCTGGAGAATCTTTTTCGTCATCCCTTGCATACTATAGTTCATCACGAAGTTCTACTAACTTAGTGATGGTGACTAGAAAATTCTGTCAATCACTATCTTATCTGGAAGATTAACTCCCACTTGATTCAAGCGATTGAAGTACTCGGACAATCTGAGCACATGCTCACTAGTTGAGCGATTCTCCTCCATCTTTTAGCTATAGAACTTGTTGGAGACTTCATATCTCTCAACTCGGTATTTGCTTGAAATATTAACTTCAATTCTGGAACATCTCATATGGTCCATGACGTTCAAAACGTCTTTGAAGTCCCGATTCTAAGCCGTTAAGCATGGTGCACTAAACTATCAAGTAGTCATCATATTGAGCTAGCCAAACGTTCATAACGTTTGTATCGCTCATATTGAACTAATAAACGTTCATAACGTGCGCATCTGCTCCTGCAATAGGTCATCACCTAGCGGTGCATCAAGGACATAATTCTTCTGCGCAGCAATGAGGATAAACCTCGGATCACGGATCCAATCCGTAATATTGCTACTAACATTTTTCAATACAATTTTCTCTAGGAACACATATAAAAACACAGGGAAGCAACAACGCGAGCTATTGATCTACAACATAATCTGCAAAATACTACGGGACTAAGTTCATGATAAATTAAAGTTCAATTAATCATATTACTTAAGAACTCCCACTTAGATAGACATCTCTCTAGTCATCTAAGTGATTACGTGATCCAAATCAACTAAACCATGTCCGATCATCACGTGAGATGGAGTAGTTTCAATGGTGAACATCACTATGTTGATCATATCTACTATATGATTCACGCTCGACCTTTCGGTCTCCGTGTTCCGAGGCCATATCTTATATGCTAGGCTCGTCAAGTTTAACTTGAGTATTCGCGTGCGCAACTGTTTTGCACCCGTTGTATTTGAGCGTAGAGCCTATCACACCCGATCATCACGTGGTGTCTCGTACGAAGAACTTTCGCGAGCGGTGCATACTCGGGAGAACACTTCTTGATAATTTTAGTGAGAGATCATCTTATAATGCTACCGTCAATCAAAGCAAGATAAGATGCATAAAGGATAAACATCACATGCAATCAATATAAGTGATATGATATGGTCATCATCATCTTGTGCTTGTGATCTCCATCGCCAAGCTTACCGTCATGATCACCATCGTCACCGGCGCGACACCTTGATCTCCATCGTAGCATCGTTGTCGTCTCGCCAACTATTGCTTCTCGACTATCGCTACTCCTTAGTGATAAAGTAAAGCAATTACATGGCGTTGCATTTCATACAATAAGCGACAACCATATGGCTCCTGCCGATTGCCGATAACTTCGGTTACAAAACATGATCATCTCATACAATAAAATATAGCATCACGTCTTGACCATATCACATCACAACATGCCCTGCAAAAACAAGTTAGGCGTCCTCTACTTTGTTGTTGCAAGTTTTACGTGGCTGCTACGGGCTGAGCAAGAACCGTTCTTACCTACGCATCATAACCACAGCGATACTTCGTCAAATAGACTCCGTTTAACCTTCTCAAGGACGGGCGTAGCCACTCGATTCAACTAAAGTGAGAGAGCAGACACCCGCCGGTCACCTTTAAGCAACGAGTGCTCGGGCGGTGAAACCAGTCTCGCGTAAGCGTCTGGCGTAATGTCGGTCCGGGCGCTTCATCTCACAATACCGCTGAACCAAAGTATGACATGCTTTGGTAGGCGGTATGACTTGTATCGTCCACAACTCACTTGTGTTCTACTCGTGCACATGACATCAACGCATAAAACCAGGCTCGGATGCCCTTTGTTGGGGAACGTAGTAATTTCAAAAATTTCCTACGATCACGCAAGATCATGGTGATGCATAGCAGCGAGATGAGAGTGTTGTCTCGTACCCTCGTAGACCAACAGCGGAAGCGTTGACGCAGCGTAGAGGAAGTAGTCGTACTTCTTCCCGATCCAACCGATCCAAGTACCGAGCGTCGGCACCTCCGAGTTCTGCACACGTTCAGCTCGATGGCGTCCCTCGAACTCCGATCCAGCCGAGTGTCGAGGGAGAGTTTCGTCGACCTGACGGCGTGGTGGCGATGATGATGTTCCACGGCGCGAGGGCTTCGCCTAAGCTCCGCATCGGTATATTCGAGGTGTAGTTTGGTGGAAGGGGCACCGCACGCAGCTAAGGAGCGATCTCAATGATCAACTTGTGTGTCATGGGGTGCCCCTGCCCTGTATATAAAGGAGGGAAGGGAGGGCTGGCCGGCCAAGGAGAGGTGCGCCAGGTGTCCTACTCCTACTAGGAGTAGGATTCCCCCCAAATCCTAGTCCAACTAGGTTTCCCCAAGTGGGAAGGGAGAGAGAGGGCGCCCTTCTCCTAGTCCTAATAGGACTAGGGAAGGGGGAAGGTGCTGACCAGCACTATGGCCCCTTTCTCTTTCCCACTAAGGCCCATCAAGGCCCATTGACCCCCGGGAGGTTCCGGTAACCCCGGTACTCGGTAAAATTCCCAATTTCACCCGGAGTGATTCCGAGTCAAACATAGGCTTCCAATATATCAATCTTTATGTCTCGACCATTTGAGACTCCTCGTCATGTCCGTGATCTCATCCGGGACTCGAACAACCTTCGTACATCAATATCATATAAACTCATAATAACTGCATCATCGAAGCGTTAAGCGTGCGGACCCTACGGGTTCGAGAACTATGTAGACATGACCGAGACACCTCTCGGTCAATAACCAATAGCGGGACCTGGATGCCCATATTGGCTCCTACATATTCTCGAAGATCTTTATCGGTCGATCCGCATAACAACATCGTTGTTCCCTTTGTCATCGGTATGTTACTTGCCCGAGATTCGATCGTCGGTATCCAATACCTAGTTCAATCTCGTTCTTGGCAAGTCTCTTTTCTCGTTCCGTAATACATCATCTCACAACTAACACATTTAGTTGCAATGCTTGCAAGGCTTATGTGATGTGCATTACCGAGAGGGCCCAGAGATACCTCTCCGACAATCGGAGTGACAAATCCTAATCTCGAAATATGCCAACCCAACATGTACCTTGGAGACACCTGTAATGTACCTTTATAATCACCCGATTCGTTGTGACGCGTTTGGTAGCACCAAAAGTGTTCCTCGGGCAAGCAGGAGTTGCATAATCTCATAGTCATAGGAACATGTATAAGTCATGAAGAAAAGCACTAGCAACAAACTATACGATCAGGTGCTATGCTAATGGAATGGGTCATGTCAATCAGATCATTCAACCAATGATGTGATCCCGTTAATCAAATAACAACTCCTTGTTCATGGTTAGGAAACATAACCATCTTTGATTAACGAGCTAGTCAAGTAGAGGCATACTAGTGACACTCTGTAGGTTTATGTATTCACACATGTATTATGTTTCCGGTTAATACAATTCTAGCATGAATAATAAACATTTATCATGATATAAGGAAATAAATAATAACATTATTATTGCCTCTAGGGCATATTTCCTTCAGCCCTCCGGTCGCATCAACCTCGAGGAGCCCAGAGCTCGATGTCCGCCTCGTCGCGCCTCGCCTCGGGAGGCGCCCAGCCTTGGGCTGGGCACGGGCTGCGCTGGAGTCACGCCAGACGCCGCCACCCAGCCGAGCCCCTCGGGCCTGGTTAAATCGCCGACGCTACTCCTGGCCGGAGCCAAGGTACGAATGCCGTTTGAGCGTCAAGGGGACTCTGAGCATCGCGACTCAGAGCCTAACTGGTCACGTAGCCCCTCACCCCTTAGTTACGAAAGGCTAACGGCGGTTGAGGTATCTGCGAGGCCAGCTCTGCAGACGTAGAACAATAGATCCACCCGCGTCTCACCTCCCTACTTGCTGTTAAATGCATAAGAGGGACTCCTGAGCATCGCGACTCAGAGCCTAACTTCCACGTAGCCCCTCACTCCTTGGTCCCGTCCTAGTTTCCGGTCGGGGCTAACGGCGGCTGAGATACGCGCGGGGCCGGTCTCTGCCGGCGTAGAACATAAGCAAGTAGGAAGCGCAAATTTCAAGGAATTCAAAAGCAAATATTACAGTCCACACTGTTATCGCAATACCAAATGCAAGTTTAAACGCCTCCCCGAGGCATGATACATGTGCAGGAATTAAAAGCAAGACATGAGCCACAACGGAGTCATTTGTCAGCGGTGGAGCAGCGCGGAGTAGGCTCGCCTCGTGAAGCAGCAGGGCCGGCAACGCCTCGCTTCAGCTTGGTGCTGAAGGCCCGGAACTTCCCCAACAGAGCCTCCGCGCGACCCTTCACAGCCTCGGCAGCGGCCGCTGCATGCTCGCCGCTTGCTGGCTCCAGCAGGCTGTCCATGTCGACGCTGGGATCACGAAGATAGATGTGGGTGAGGATCCGCGTCAGTGCCGCAGAAGACAAGACATGCGCCTCGGCCTCAGCCGTGGGGCCAAGACCAAGGGAGACATCTTCAAGAGCGCGAACCAGGAAGGGAAGCAGCTTGGCGGGGCCGTCCTCTGCGCCGGCCAGTGGGCTCTCCAGGCCGCTATCGTATAGCTCCCTCAGTAGGGCGCGAGCCTTCACCTCCATATCTGTGAAGGCCACGCGATCTTCGGCAAGAACCCGCGCCTTGTCGTCCAGCTCAACTTTCCTCGCCTCCAGTTCCTGCTCCAGCGCGCCTAGGCGGTCACGGCGCTTCTTCAGCCTGGCCTCCCGGTCCTTGACGGCCGCCTCGCGAGCCTTCATGCTTTCCTCCTGCTCCTGGCGGAGGCGGGCCTCCTCGGCGAGCTGGTTCTGCGAGCCCTTCACTCGCCCTCGGCGTCTCACAGCGACCTTGGATGCTGGCTGCCTCCCCCAGGGCAGCGTCGCGGGCAATCTTCGCCTCATGAACAGCCTGCTTCTCCTCGTCGCAAGCCGTCGAGGCCTGGACCAGCGCCGTCCGAATCGAAGCATCGGAGCGAATCCAGCGAAGCCAGCTCAAACGCCTGGACATCGAGATGGGGTCGGCGCCCGAAGATCTGCGCGGCGGTCCATCCGCAACAAAGACGATCCGGGGCGGTGGGAGAGTCGGAGACAGCAGTTGGTGGAGTAGGAGGAGATGGCGGTGGCGTAACCACAGTATCGTGAGGTGGGACCTACTGCGCCCCAACAGCTATGGCGGCTGCATCAGGCAAGGACACCTCGGGAGGCGCTGGGTCAGAAGTGGCTTCGCCCAGTGAGCTCGGCCCGACCTGTGAGGACGCCCGGGCAGGAGAGGCCCGTGCGTCACGATCTCCTTCCTTCGCGGGCAGAGGCACCGCCGCGGATGGGGCCTCAGGAACCCCCTTCAGCTTCTTCGCCGCGGGCGCCAGCCTGGCCGAAGGACATGGACATCAGATCTCGTCGACGGAGCAATAATCAAGATGGGAAGCATGCACTTACAGGTCGTCGCTGGTGGACTCGAGCAGCCTCCGGCCATACTTGAAGCCCGAGAGCCGGCTGCGGGGATCAACCGAGGGACCAGGGAGCAGGAGGCGCGTCTGCGGATCGCCCGGGGCCGGGCAGACCATGAGGACCAGCCCGATCAGTCCTTCTTGGGATCGAGGTCGGGCTCCTGCCTCCGCTCATCCTCATCCTCGTCGTCGTCACTCTGGGGAAGCGGAGAATGCGGGACCTGCGCCCGAGGGGAGGAGCCCTTGACTCCGCCCCGAATCAACCCCTCTCCGCCTCTCTTTCCTCCACCTCTTGGCTGGAGTCGGAAGAGACCGTCCACCAGTCCTCCGGGCCTCCACGGGCAGGCCCGTCCCCATTGAAGACAGGCATGGGCCCCACTACCTGCTCCCAATCCTCACGAAGGAACAAGGCGCGGGCGCCCTCGATCTCGCCACATCGCCCCCAACCAAGGACTGGAGGACCGTTGCAGATCCTCGCTGGCGGGGCCACGGGCTCGAGTGAGGCCTCCACATCGAGGCGATCTTTCGCAAGCGGGCGAGTTGATGCTCGAGAACTCCCTCGGCAGCGACCTTGCCGGTCAGCCGCCCGCTGCCGCGTTGGCGGCTTCAGATCTGCGTCCATCTTCTCGGCACCAGCTTGGCGGGGATCCAAGCTCCACTCGGGACGGTCGTCGGAGCTCTCGGCGGGCTCCGTGGGCAGGATCAGCCGTGGGTGGATCGCCCAGCATCCACCAAGACCCACTGCTCTGAAGCCCTCAATCCGCTTCCCGGGGTTTGAAATGGCGATGGCTCCGCCAGTGTCTGTGGCTTCAGCGCCTGTGGCGGAACCACGGGAGGTTCGGAGGGAGAAGTAGTGGCGCAGCAAGGCCACCGAGGGCTTCACCCCAACATGGGCCTCACAATAGTAGGCGAAGATTGCGAGAAGAAGGACGGAGTTGGGATGGAGGTGCAGAGCTTGAATGTTGTAGTGACGGAGGACGGAGAAGAAGAACTCGGAAAAAGGAGGCACCAGACCAGCAATGATGGCGCTCACGAAGAACGGGTAGAAGGTACTCCCCCGACCCTCCGGGGCGGCAGAGCCGGTGTTGAACACCTCCGTTCCATTGACGCCCTGCGCCTCCGCCAACCGGCGCACCAGGGCGAGGTTCGCCCCTAACACATTTGGCGGGTCCAAGGCAGGAGATTACCAAGCACCGGCCGGGGCTTGGCGAGGCGCCATGACTGGCTAGGGCACGCAGCGGAGTGGATCTGAAGGTCTCGGAGCGAGAGGAGGCTCAAGAAAGGGATCTGAGCAGCAAGCGGAGAAAGTAAAGGAGGCAAGGAAGATGCGCTCTGTATTATCAACCCACCCGTTGCTGCGAGGCGCTACGTCCAATCAACCGCCACGCGGCGCCAAAGGCCATGAGCTGTTAGGGCCCTTGACGCCGCCTTGCCCTTCGCCTCTCTGCTCGGCCAAGTTCGGGCGCCATGGGCCGGGGCTCTTGTCGGCGTTACAGGAATGGGGTCCCAGACTTGCTCGCTGCGGCTGCTGGCGTGGCTCAAAGGAGGCCCAGGGCAGCCCATCTTCATCAGCATAGCTCAAGACCCTCACGAGGGGCCAAGCCTCATGAGGCGGATGACGAGGAGCTTCCTCGAGCACGGCCTCGTCGGGCTGGCTCATGAGGAGGCGGAGAGTTCAAGGCAGGGTACCTGCAAGGTGCCCATGGCGCAAGCCATGACGACCAAGGGCGCCCGGCCGGCGCCCGAGCCAGCGATGTCCTCCTTTCCTCTTTGGTGCAAAGGGAGCAAGCGCGGCGAGAGTATCAAGCAAGGGCATCCGTTTGATGCAACAAGACCAAGACCAGCCCCAACGGCTGGAAGGGAGTCATCGTGGAGCCCAAGCAGGCGTCATCACCAGAGCCTTTGGCAGGCGAGGACCAACTTTAGTCAGGATAAGTGTACCCGTTGTTCCCCTTCAAAATGGCCAATTGTTGGCGCCCTTCCTGCTCAATATTTGGGAAGAGGCCCAGGGCCTTCGCCTATAAATAGGAGTAGCCACGCTCAGAGCTAGGGCATCTTAGAGATGGGCATCTTGAAGGCGAAGAGAGCCGGGATCCTCATCAAGGAACCAAATAGCTAGAACAGCTGAACACCACCTAGCAGTTCATCACACCCGCCAAGAACAGACCCTCGCAAGGCTGTTCTTCTTTGTATTGTTCCTCATCAGCCCAAGAGGCAATCCGCCACACCACAAACTAGAGTAGGGTATTACACCACAGCGGTGGCCCGAACTAGTATAAATCTTGTGTCTCTTGTTACATTCCGTTAGTAGTTTAGGTTCCTGCGATTGGCGAGTGCGAGGCGGTGGAGGTAGGATCTCCACGCACCCCAATGTTCAAACCTCAAAGTCTGCTGGAACCCGAAATCCGACAACAACTTTATTATTGCCTCTAGGGCATATTTCCTTGATCTCCACTTGCACTAGAGTCAATAATCTAGATTACCTTGTAATGATTCTAACACCCATGGAGTCTTGGTGTTGATCATGTTTTGCTTTCGTGAGAGAGGCTCGATCAGCAGGTCTGCAACATTCAGATCCGTATGTATTTTGCAAATCTCTATGTCTCCCTCCTTGACTTGATCGCGGATGGAATTGAAGTGTCTCTTGATGTGCTTGGTTCTCTTGTGAAATCTGGATTTCTTTGCCAAGGCAATTGCACGATATTGTCACGAGAAGATCTTCATTGGTCGATGCACTAGGTATGACACCTAGATCGGAAATGAACTCTTTCATCGAGACTCCTTCATTTGCTGCTTCGAAGCAGCTATGTACTCCGCTTCACATGTAGATCCATACGGCGCTTTGTTTAGAACTGCACCAACCGACAGCTCCACCGTTTAATAAAAATCGTATCCGGTTTGCGATTTAGAATCGTCCGGATCGATGTCAAAACTTGCATCGGCGTAACCATTTCGACTAGCTCTTTGTCACCTCCATACGAGAAACATATCCTTAGTCCTTTTCGGTATTTCAGGATGTTCTTGACCGCTGTCGATGATCCACTCTGGATTACTTTGGTACCTTCTGCCAAGCTTACAGCTAAGCATCGTCAGTGCTGGTACACAGCATTGCATACATGATAGAGCCTATGGCTGAAGCATAGGAACATTTTCATTTTCTCTCTATCTTCTGCTGTGGTGGGGCATTGAGTCGACTCAATCTTACACCTTGTACTACAGGTAAAAACCTTTCTTTGCACGATCCATTTTGAACTTCTTCAAAACTTTATCAAGGTATGTGCTTTGTGAAAGTCCTATTAAGCGTCTTGATCTATCTCTATAGATCTTGATGCCCAATATGTAAGCAGCTTCACGAGGTCTTTCATTGAAAAACTTTTATTCAAGTATCCTTTCATGCTATCCAGAAATTCTATATCATTTCCAATCAACAATATGTCGTCCACATATAATATAAGAAATGCTCTGAGCTCCCACTCACTTTCTTGTAAATCTGAGGCTTCTCCAAAAGTCTGTATAAAACCATATCTTTGATCACACTATCAAGCGTTTATTCAACTCGAGAGGCTTGCACGGACCATAAATTGATCGTTGGAGCTTGCACACTTTGTTAGTACCCTTTGGATCAACAAAACCTTCTGGTTGCATCATATACAACTCTTCTTCTAGAAATCCATTCAAGAATGCAGTTTTACATCCATTTGCCAAATTTCATAATCATAAAATCGGCAATTGCTAACATGATTCGGACAGACTTAAGCATCGCTCTGGTGAGAAAGTCTCATCGTGATCAACCCCTTGAACTTGTCGAAAACCTTTTGCAACAAGTCGAGCTTTGTAGCAGATTACATTACCATCAGCGTCAGTCTTCTTCTTAAAGATCCATTTATTCTCAATAGCTTGCCGATCATCGGGCAAGTCTACCAAAGTCCATACTTTGTTCTCATACATGGATCCCATCTCAGATTTCATGGCTTCAAGCCATTTTATGAATCTGGGCTCACCATCGCTTCTTCATAGTTCGTAGGTTCACCATGATCTAGTAGCATGACTTCGAATAGGATTACCGTACCACTCAGTGCGGATTTTATTCTGGTTGATCTCTGATTCGGTGACAACTTGATCTGAAGTTTCATGATCTTCATCATTATCTTCCTCACTAATTGGTGTAGGTGTTACGAAACTGATTTACGTGATGAACTACTTTCAATAAGGGAGCTGGTACTATTACCTCATCAAGTTCCACTTTCCTCCCACTCACTTCTTTCGAGAGAAACTCCTTCTCTAGAAAGGATCCATTTTAACAACAAATGTCTTGCCTTGGATCTGTGATAGAAGGTATACCCAATGTCTCCTTTGGGTATCCTATGAAGACACATTTTTCGATTTGGGTTCAAGCTTATCGGGTTGAAGTTTCTTCACATAAGCATCGCAACCCCAAACTTTCGAGAAGCGACAACTTTGGTTTCTTGCTAAACCATAGTTCATAAGGCGTCGTCTCAGCGGATTTTGCGGTGTCCTATTTAGCGTGAATGCAGGCCGTCTCTAAAGCATAACCCCAAAGCGATAGCGGTAAATCGAAATAGACATCATAGATCGCACCATATCTAGTAAAGTCACGATTCTGACGTTCGGACACACCATTCTGTTGTGGTGTTCCGGTGGCGTGAGTTCTTGAAACTATTCCGCATTGCTTCAAATGTAGACCAAACTCGTAACTCAAATATTCTCCTCCACGATCAGATCGTAGAAACTTTATTTTCTTGTTACGATGATTTTCAACTTCACTCTGAAATTCTTTGAACTTTTCAAATGTTTCAGATTTATGTTTCATCAAGTAGATATACCCATATCTGCTTAAATCATCTGTGAAGGTGAGAAAATAACGATATCCACCACGAGCTTCAACATTCATCGGACCACACACATCTGTATGTATGATTTCCAACAAGTCTGTTGCTCTCTCCATACAACCGAGAATGGTGTTTTAGTCATCTTGCCCATGAGGCATGGTTCACAAGTACCAAGTGATTCATAATCAAGTGATTCCAAAAGTCCATCTGTATGGAGTTTCTTCATCGTTTACACCAATATGACCTAAGCGGCGATGCCACAAATAAGTTGCACTATCATTATCAACTCTGCATCTTTTGGCTTTGACATTATGAATATGTGTATCACTACTTGTCGAGATTCAATAAGAATAGACCATTCTTCAAGGGTGCATGACCATAAAGATATTACTCATATAAATAGAACAACCATTATTCTCTGATTTAAATGAATAACCGTCTCGCATCAAACAAGATCCAGATATAATGTTCATGCTCAGCGCTGGCACCAAATAACAATTATTTAGGTCTAAAACTAATCCCGAAGGTAGATGTAGAGGTAGCGTGCCGACCGCGATCACATTGACTTTGGAACCATTTCCCACGCGCATCGTCACCTCGTCCTTTGCCGATTTCGTCTATTCCGTAGTCCTGTTTGAGTTGCAAATATGAGCAATGAACCGATATCAAATACCAGTGCTACTCGAGCTCTAGTAAGGTACACATCAATAACATGTATATCACATATACCTTTGTTCACCTTGCCATCCTTCTTATCCGCCAAATACTTGGGGCAGTTCCGCTTCGATGTCGGTTTGCTTGCGGTAAAACACTCGATTTCAGGCTTAGGTCCAGACTTGGGTTTCTTCTCTTGATCAGCAACTTTCTTGCTGTTCTTTTTGAAGTTTCCTTCTTCTTTCCTTTGCCCTTTTCTTGAAACTAGTGGTCTTGTTGACCATCAACAC
This sequence comes from Aegilops longissima, assembly GCA_021605205.1. Taxonomy (NCBI): domain Eukaryota; kingdom Viridiplantae; phylum Streptophyta; class Magnoliopsida; order Poales; family Poaceae; genus Aegilops; species Aegilops longissima. The sequence continues at coordinate 427,126,459 of CM038676.1, forward strand.
TTGATGCTCTTTCTTGATTTCTACCTCCATGGCTTTTAGCATTGCGAAGAGCTCGAGGAATTGTCTTAGTCATCCCTTGCATATTATAGTTCATCACGAAGCTCTTGTAGCTTGGTGGCGATGATTGGAGAATTACATCAATGACACTATCATCCGGAAGATTAACTCCCGGTTGAGTTAAGTGATTATTATACCCGGACATTTTGAGTATGTGCTCCTTGACGTGAACTATTCTCCTCCATCTTGCAGCTATAGAACTTATTGGAGACTTCATATCTCTCAATCCGGGCATTTGCTTGAAATATTAACTTCAACTCTGGAACATCTCATATGCTCCATGACGTTCAAAAGCGTCGTTGAAGACCGGTTCTAAGCCGTAAAGCATGGCACTTTGAACTATAGAGTAGTCATCAGCTTTGCTTTGCGGACGTTCACAACTTCGGTGCAGCTCTATGCAGCATGCACGGCACCAATGGTGCTTCGGGGCGTAATTCTTACGGGCAGCAATGAGGATAATCCTCGAGATTCTGGACCCAGTCCGTGTAATTGCTACCATCATCTTTCAACTTTGCTTTCTCAAGGAGCGCATTAAAATTCAACGGAACAACAAAGCCGAGCCATCTATCTACAATAAACATAGACAAGCAAAATACTATCGGTACTAAGTTCATGATAATTTAAGTTTAATTAATCATATTAAAACTCCCACTTAGGCAGACATCTCTCTAGTCATCTAAGTGTTTACGTGATCCAAATTAACTAAACCATGTCCGATCATCACGTGAGATGGAGTAGTTTCAATGGTGAACATCACTATGTTGATCATATCTACTATATGATTCACGTTCGACCTTCGGTCTCCGTGTTCGAGGCCATATCTGCATATGCTAGGCTCGTCAAGTTTAACTTTGAGTATTCTGCGTGTGCAAAACTGGCTTGCACCGTTGTAGATGGACGTAGAACTTATCACACCCGATCATCACGTGGTGTGCGGGTACTCTGAACTTTTAGCAGCGGTGCATACTCGGGAGAACACTTCTTGATAATTTTAGTGAGAGATCATCTTATAATGCTACCGTCAAACAAAGCAAGATAAGATGCATAAAGGATAAACATCACATGCAATCAATATAAGTGATATGATATGGCCATCATCATCTTGTGCTTGTGATCTCCATCTCGAAGCACCGTCATGATCACCATCGTCACCGCGCGACACCTTGATCTCCATCGTAGCATCGTTGTCCTCTAGCCAACTATTGCTTCTCGACTATCGCTACCGCTTAGTGATAAAGTAAAGCAATTACATGGCGTTGCATTTCATACAATAAGCGACAACCATATGGCTCCTGCGATTGCCGATAACTTCGGTTACAAAACATGATCATCTCATACAATAAAATATAGCATCACGTCTTGACCATATCACATCACAACATGCCCTGCAAAAACAAGTTAGGCGTCCTCTACTTTGTTGTTGCAAGTTTTACGTGGCTGCTACGGGCTGAGCAAGAACCGTTCTCACCTCGCATCAAAACCACAGCGATACTTTGTCAAATAGACTCGTTTTAACCTTCTCAAGGACGGGCGTAGCCACTTTCAGTTCAACTAAAGTGAGAGAGCAGACACCCGCCAGCCACCTTTAAGCACGAGTGCTCGTAGCGGTGAAACCAGTCTCGCGTAAGCGTCTGGCGTAATGTCGGTCCGGGCGCTTCATCTCACAATACCGCTGAACCAAAGTATGACATCTGGTAGGCGGTATGACTTATATCGCCCACAACTCACTTGTGTTCTACTCGTGCATATGACATCAACGCATAAAACCAGGCTCGGATGCCCTTTGTTGGGTAGCGTAGTAATTTCAAAAAATTCCTACGATCACGCAAGACCATGGTGATGGCATAGCAGCGAGAGGAAGTGTCGTCCCACGTACCCTCGTGAACCCGGCGAGGCGTTATATCAACGCGGTTGATGTAGTCGTGCGTCTTCACGATCCGACCGATCCAAGCACCGTTACTCGGCACCTCCGAGTTCTTAGCACCGTTCAGCTCGATGGCGATCCCGGGCTCCGATCCAGCAAAGCGTCGGGGAGGAGTTCCGTCGACTGCACAGCGTGGTGGCGATCTTGATGTTCTACCGTCGCGGGCTTCGCCTAAGCACCGCTACAATATGATCGAGGTGGAATATGGTGGAGGGGCACCGCTGCAGCTAAGGCGATCACGAAGATCAACTTGTGTGTCCTAGGGTGCCCCCTGCCCCGTATATAAAGGAGCAAGGGGAGGGCGGCCAGCCCTAAGGGCGCGCCAAGGGAGGAGTCCTCCTCCTAGTAGGAGTAGGACTCCCTTTCCTAATCCTACTAGGAAGAGGGAAGGGGAAGGAAGAGAGGGAGAGGAGAGGGAAGGGGCTGCGCCCCCCTAGTCAGTCGGACTCCCCATGGGGGCGCGCCACCTCTGGTGCAGCCCTCTCTCTCCCTCTTGGCCCAATAAGGCCCATTACTTCCCGGGGTTCGGTAACCCCTCGGCACTCCATTTTCTCCGAAACTTCCGGAACCTTTCCGGTGTCCGAATATAGCCGTCAATATATCAATCTTTATGTCTCGAACATTTGAGACTCCTCGTCATGTCCGTGATCACATCCGGGACTCGAACTCCTTGGTACATCAAAATACATAAACTCATAATATAACCGTCGCCGAAACCTTAGCGTGCGGACCCTACGGTTCGAGAACTATGTAGACATGACCTAGAACCATTCTTGGTCAATAACCAATAGCGGAACCTGGATGCCCATATTGGTTCCTACATATTCTCTGAAGATCTTTATCGGTCAAACCGCATAACAACATCGTTGTTCCCTTTGTCATCGGTATGTTACTTACCCGAGATTCGATCGTCGGTATCCAATACCTAGTTCAATCTCGTTACGGTAAGTCTCTTTACTCGTTCCGTAATACATCATCTCACAACTAACTCATTAGTTGCAATGCTTACAAGGCTTATGTGATGTGTATTACCGAGAAGGCCGAAGATACCTCTCCGACAATCGGAGTGACAAATCCTAATCTTGATTCATGCCAACTCAACATATACTTTGGAGACACTTGTAGAGTACCTTTATAATCACCCGATTACGTTGTGATGTTTGGTAGCACACAAAGTGTTCCTCACAGTAAGCAGGAGTTGCATAATCTCATAGTTGCGAGGAACTTTGTATAAGTCATGAAGATAGCATAAGCAACATACTAAGCGATCAAGTGCTAAGCTAATGAAATGGGTCATGTCAATCACATCATTCTCCTAATGATGTGATCCCATTAATCAAATGACAACACATGTCTATGGTTAGGAAACATAACCATCTTGATTAATGAGCTAGTCTAGTAGAGGCATACTAGTGACTATCTGTTTGTCTATGTATTCACACATGTATTATGTTTCGGTTAATACAATTCTAGCATGAATAATAAACATTTATCATGATATAAGGAAATAAATAATAACTTTATTATTGCCTCTAGGGCATATTTCCTTCAAAGTACACATCAATAACATGTATATCAAATATACCTTTCACTTTGCCATCCTTCTTATCCGCCAAATACTTGGAGCAGTTCCACTTCTAGTGACCAGTACCTTTGCAGTAGAAGCACTCAGTCTCAGGCTTAGGTCCAGACTTGGGCTTCTTCACTTGAGCAGCAACTTGCTTGCCATTCTTCTTGAAGTTCCCCTTCTCCCCTTTACCCTTTTTCCTTAAACTGGTGGTCTTGTTGACCATCAACACTTGATGCTCCTTCTTGGTTTCTACCTCCGCAGCCTTTAGCATTGCGAAGAGCTCGGGAATTGTCTTATCCATCCCTTGCATATTATAGTTCATCACGAAGCTTTTGTAGCTTGGTGGCAGTGATTGAAGAACTATGTCAATGACACTATCATCAGGATGATTAACTCCCGATTGAGTAAAGTGGTTGTGGTACCCAGGACATTACGAGTATATGTTCCTTGTGAACTATTCTCCTCCATTTGCAGCTGTAGAACTTATTGGAACTTCATATCTCTCAATCCGGGCATTTGCTTGAAATATTAACTTCAACTCTGGAACATCTCATATGCTCCATGGCGTTCAAAGCGTCGTCGAAGTCGGTTCTAAGCCGTAAAGCATGGCACTGCGATGACCCACAAGTATAGGGGATCTATAAGTAGTCCGTTCAATAAGTAAGAGTGTCGAACCCAACGAGGAGGCGGAAGGAAATGATAAGCGGTTTTCAGCAAGGTATTCTCTGCAAGCCTTGAAATTATCGATATGAGATAGTTTTGTGATAAGGTAATTTGTAACGGGTAACAAGTAACAAGTGTAAATAAAGTGCAGCAAGGTGGCCCAATCCTTTTGTAGCAAAGGATGTCGGTGTTGCAGGAGCAGGGGTCCCAGACTTGCACTGCAACTGCTTGGCGTGGCTCGAAGGAGGCCAGGACAGCCCATCTTCATCAAAGCAAGCTCAAGACCCTCGCGAGGGCCGAGGCCTCATGAGGTGGGCGACAAGGAGCTTCCTCGGGCATGGCCTCGTCGGGCTGGCTCATGAGGAGGCGGAGAGTTCGAGGCAGGGTACCTCGCGAGGTGCCCATGGCGCAAGCCATGACGACCAAGGCGCCGGCCGGCGCCAGCCAGCGCGATGTCCTCCTTTCCTCTTTGTTGCAAAGGGAGCAAGCGCGGCGGAGTATCAAGCAAGGGCATCCGTTTGGTGCAACAAGACCAAGACCAGCCCCAGCGGCTGGAAGGAGTCATCGTGGAGCCCAAGCGGCGTCATCACGAGCCTTTGGCGGCGAGGACCAACTTTAGTCGGGATAAGTGTACCCGCTGTTCCCCTTCAAAATGGCCAATTGTTGGCGCCCTTCCGCTCAATATTTGGGAAGAGGCCGGGGCCTTCGCCTATAAATAGGAGTAGCCGCCCCGAGGGCAAAGGATCCGGATCCTCATCAAGAAACCCGATAGCTAGAAACAGCTGAACACCACCTAGCAGTTCATCACAGCGCCAAAACAGACCCTCATGAGGCTGTTCTTCCTTGTATTGTTCCTCATCAGCCCAAGAGGCAATTCACCACACCACACCTTTGGGTAGGGTATTACACCACAATGGTGGCCTGAACCAGTATAAATCTAAATGTCTCTTGTGCTGTTCCGTTTAGTAGTTTAGGTCCCAGCGATTCGGTGAGGTGCGAGGCGGTGGAGGTTGGATCTCCGCGCGCACCCAGTGTTGAACCTCAAGGTCTGCGGAACCCGAAATCCGACATTTAGCACGCCCGGTAAGGGTGCACGGAATCTGCCTTCCGTCGCCTCGTTCTTCCCGACCACGCAACCATGTCGGCGCCCGTCGAACCAGCGCCCGGCGACGAGCCGCCCTACGCCTCCCATGTCGCCTAGACAGCTCCGTCGTGGCGCCCTTATCGTTCCCGTCACCTGCCGTCAATGCGCCACCGGCCCGGCGGGGAGCGGAGCAGCAACTGTCGTCCCTGCGCTCCTCGGCGACCTCGGGGAGGAGCAGCGCAGCTTCGTCGTCACCGGCCCCGTCTCGCCGGTTCCTCCGGTCGTCGCGGCCCTCTTGGGCGGCTCGCAGGCGCCGCCTTCCAGCCGCCATGTCAAGACATCCGTCCGCCGGGTCGATGCCGCCTCCGCGCGCGAGGCTCCCTCGGGCGGACGGAGCCATCGGCCGGGCTGACCTTCGACTCTGGGACCACCCGCCAACTTCGGCCCGGCTGGAGTGCGCTCCCCATGCTCGCACACCCACCATCTGCCAGGTTGCCGTCACGGGACCCTCATCGGCGGCGGCGCCCGGCCTCGCGTACTCTCGGTCAAGGCCTTCAACCTCCTCTGCATACCCAAGGCGGCTGCAGCCCGGCCCGGCCTTTTTGAGCGTGGGAGGAGGTCATCCAACTCCTTAGGGCAAATCCGGCTTCCGGTGACCTTCGGCACCTCGACCTTCCGCGGAACTGGTGAAACCGACATCGCCCCATCGGCCTCCCTACAATGCCATCCTTGGCTATCCAGCATTAGCCAAATTCATGGCGCAACCACCACGGTACAACCTCATGAAGATGCCGGGAGCAGCGGCGTCCTCACCGTGCCCGGGATCACGAAGGTCTTGCTGCTGGCGCTCACTCTCACCCTCAAGGCGGCGGCGCTGGCGCAGCCCGGCGATCTGAAGCCCTCAAGCCCAAGGGGCTGCGCCGACCAAGAAAAGCGATTGTTCCTCAAGACAAGCGGAGACCAAGCGGATGCTTGTCGGCGAGGCGGGTCCTAGCGCCACCTTCAACCAAAGATCTTTTAATACATCAATTCTATAAACTATACTAGTGCATCAAGATCAGAATCTATGCTAGTTCATCAAGTTCAGAAATTAATTTGGTGCATAAAGTTCAGAATGCTATAATTTTTTCAGGATGCTAATCTGGTGAAACAATCCACTTCACGGTTTGAAATGCATGTAACTTGATAAACATGTAATCGTGCATCCACTTCATAGACTATAGTAGTTCATCTAGTTGGAAACAATTTTTAATTAAGTTTTAGTGACTAGTACTGGTACAACAGATGAATGAACAGTAGTATGAGTTACAATGGATGAATGTACTTCAAAAACTAGTAAAGTTCTGAAATTAAATTAAGTACATCATGTTATTCTTCTTCTTGGATTATACATAGTTTCAGTCAATGTTGTATGTTCTTCATTGGTACTAGTTTAGTCTACTTTTGTTGAAATAGGATAACACAGACGATTGCTTCACCAAGTCCTTAGTTTATTTTCTTCAAAATAACATTACATCAAATTCAGAAAATACTTCACTACATCAAGTTGAAACATCTTTTAATACATCAAGTACATAGACTACTCTATTGTATCAACTTCATAAACTACACCGGTCGATCAACTTAATTTAATCTTCATAAGATTTTCCAAATAGTAATCAAGGCATCGGGTTCAAAAACATTTATAGTATATCTACTTTAGAAAATGCAGTAGTGCATCCACTTTTCACAAACCACACTAGTACATCTGGTTGAAACAAGTGTGATTAAATTTTCGGATACTGTACTAATAAAGCAGATAAACCATATGCAGGGCAAATGGTAGGATTGCTCACCATTTTGTGGCGCTGCGATGTGGTACACCAAGCGAGTTCCTCGGCGCGCTGGCTGGGACTGCCGCCATCACATGGAGGTTTTTAGTCGTGGTGTACTCCACATCAACTCGATGGCTTCGGATACAAGCCGCCGCCCTTCCTCTGAGCCTGCTCATCATCGTCGGCCTTATGCGGTTCGTGGTGCGAGGATCTCCAGCGTCTCCTTGCCGTGGAGCTCAACCCCTTTGGCGTTACGGTGTCGCGCTTCTCGCCGGGGACGTTAATGTCACGAGGTTGCTCCTCTTGTCCGGCGTCTCTGCATGATGGCGCTTGGCGGTTCCTCGCCATGGCCTTCCTCCGGCGACTTTGGGCTTTGTAGAGATGCTTTGAGGTTTGTGTGTGAAATGGAAGCGGCAATGGTGGTTTGTGGGAGGAGGGAGATGGAAGACAATGGGGTATTTTGCGGTCGCCGGCGGTGGTGTGTGGGGCGGTTAATCAGTGTGTGTGTAGTGCGTGGGGGTTGCCGTTTGCGTTGCGTCGTGCAACCGCCCGGTGGGTGCTTGTGGTGGTGGCGTGGAAGAACTAACCGTCCAAGACAAATGTTTTTCTTGGTGCCTTTAGTCTTGTCAAGCTGTACTACGATCTGCTAAATCCCACTTGCACGTCTGCGGTGGTGATGATGGCATTTCTTGTGGCAGATTGTATCAAAATGTACTTATGGATCTGTGATGTTTCGTGTGGATATTTAAGTATTGTTTTCTATTGAAGCCTTTATACACTAGTGTATGTCAAAACATTTTTCGATTATACAGGGTTGTTGCTCATAAATTGTACTTATTTTATTTTCATCTGTACCAACCTAAGTTAGGCCTTTATAGTTTTGTATTCTCATTTTTAGTGTACTTATGTTTTAGTCTGTGAACTGAATTGTAATTTCAAGCGCATGGGTTTGAAATTTGATGTCGAGTGGTGCAGTGCTTTGGTGATCTGTTTGTTTAATCTTGATGTTGTATGTATGTTTGAACTGATTTTTTATAACTTAGGTTGGGGGTGGGGTTTGAGATTATTTTGACCAGATCGTTCGTTGTGGTGTGGACAGATTATATATAAATAATAGATTTAGCAGAATTGACAAATAAATTCTATTTGAACTTTTGAATTTTAGTAGTTGAACTTGTCGATTTTATATAAATAGGAATTTTAGCATAATTGACAAACATTATATGTTTGAACTTTTAGATTTTAGTAGTTGAACTTCGGTTTTTCTATAAATAAAATTTTAGCATAATTGACAAACATTATATGTTTGAACTTTTGAGCTTTAGTAGTTGAACTTGTCGGTTTTATATAAATAAAATTTTAGCATAATTGACAAACATTATATGTTTTGAACTTTTTAGTTTTAGTAGTTGAACTTGAAAGTAATATTTAATTCTGTTTTTTAAATTATGTACATTTAAGAAAGGCTATTAAGTTTTGTTCTTTTAAGAGGTTCATTGTTTTGTATCATATTTTTCCTTTTTTCTTGTAGAGGTTAATTGACAAACATTTTCTTGTGGTTTATATTTCTTTGTCCGCCCTCTGGTTTGTATACACAGGCTTATTTGGTGGGGTGTTTTGTTGTGATGTAGGCTATTGGGCGTTTCCGGAGATAGCTCGTCCGCCTGTGTAGTGCGTCGTCTTGTCTTGTCTGGTTTAGTCCCACCTCGCTAGTCGAGGGGCTCGGACCTGTTTATAAGCGCAGTACGCTCACCGGTCGAACTCCTCTGAACACTTACCTGGCGCTTATACAGCGCTCGCTCTCTCTTGACCTGTGGGCCTGGTGGTAGGTCTGCGTTGTCTTGGATTACTAGGGATTAGCCACTCGAGTTCAAGTATCTAGCATTGTCGGGCCTGCGCTGACCTTGGCGATCAATTTTTTGTTTGTTTGAATCTAGTACTTGACTCCTCCGATAACTTGGACTGATACTTTTGTTCTAGTTCTTGTCGGTTTTGTGTGGTGTAATCTTTTTCATTTGAGTTTTTGCCTTCTTTTTTGTGTTTGTTTTGTGATTATTCTCAAGTGTCTTACGTGTCATTTCAGAACTATGATACTTGCGTGTAGACTGAGTTGTCTTGATAGTGCATTCATAGTAGCGCTTACTGATGATGCTTCTTTGTACTTTTTATTGTAGTAAGTATGTAATGTCCGATCAAGTGTCTTGAGTTGTCTTGACATGGAACAACGTTGTGTGATTAGTTGCATCATAACTAGTACTTTAGAAACGCGACAACGTTCCATTCAGGCTACTTTTCAATTTTGAAATGATGGATTAACAACATCTGAAGCTACCAAACCAAACTTATATAATGAGATAAGCAAAACATTGTACTTGATGACATAACTAAACTTGTTCAAACATGACAACCGACATAATCATCTGGTTCAACCCAACAAGAGCAAACTACTAATTTGAAACAACAAGATAAAGGCAAGCACAAGCGGAAGTAAAAGCAAGGAGGCTCGATGTATCTTCATCGAAAAGGGGCAATAGGGGTGGTCGTGAAGTTGTTAGCCTCCGCTCTTTTAAATTCGAACCATCGTGATGTAGTCGATCATGAACCATGACTTGTATGCGCGTCACGCATCTACTCCTGCGTACTCGATGAGGTTGTCGGCAGCCTTGTCCAGTTTGTAGTCTTCTGCGTGTTGATCTTGTTCTTCATGCCTTTGTAGAATGGGTGGATGGCGCGGCTGCAACATCAGTCAGGTCGTACTCTTTTCCGGTGTATGGAACTCTCCACTTGCGCTGAATGTCGATGAACTTGTTGGGGTTGATCTCCATACGGACAACTTCAGCTTCTCTTTGTCGCTTTCAATCTGAAACGGCAAATGTGAACAACTTGTCATCTTGCAGCATGTCGATTGACTTGGGCCTGCAAGGGCAAAGACATTTTGAATATTAGCATTACTTTGATGTTTGAATTATCCATTTTGTTTTTTTTTACAAGTGATGAATCCATGAAGTAGTTGTTTATGTAGGATAAACAATGGATGAATGTACTAAAAACTAGTAAAGAAAGTTCTGAAATTAAATTAAGTACATCATGTTATTCTTCTTCTTGGATTATACATAGTTTAGATCAATGTTGTATGTTACGCATTGGTACTAGTTTAGTCTACTTTTGTTGAAATAGGATAACACGGAACCAGTGCTTCACCAAGTCCTTAGTTTATTTTCTTACGAAATAACATTACATCAAATTCAGAAAATACTTCACTACATCAAGTTCAAATATTTTTTAATACATCAGTACATAGACTACTCTATTGTATCAACTATAAACTACACTAGTCGATCAACTTAGAATTTAATCTTCCATAAGATTTTCCAAATAGTAATCCAGTGCATCAGGTTCAAAAATACATTTATAGTATATCTACTTGAGAAAATGCATAGTGCATCCACTTTTCACAAACCACACTAGTACATCTAGTTGGGAAACAAGTGTGATTAAATTTTCAGGATCAGTACTAATAAGCAGATAAACCATATGCAGAAATGAGTAGGATTGCTCACCATTTTGTGGCAGCGGCGATGTGGTACACCAAGCGAGTTAAATCGACGCTGGCTAACGGGCTACCGCCATCTGGGAGTTCATCTTCGTTGGTGTAGTGCACACGCCGGCGATCTCTGAAACCTGCGTAAGCTTCCTCGAGCACAGGAGATCACCTCGTCGGCCTTATGCGGTTATTTGGTGCAGACGATCTCCAGCTCTGCCTGGAGCTCAACCTTTGAACGGGTGTGGTCGCTTCGCCGGGGACTTTAATGTCGGCGAGGTTGCTCCTCTTGTCCGGCGTCTCGGCATGATGGCGCTTGGCGGACGGTTCCTCGCCATGGCCTTCCTCGGCGACTTTGGGCAGAGGCGTTGGAGTTTGTGTGCGATGGAAATGGAAGCGGCAATGGTGGTTTGTGGGAGCAGGGGAGATGGAAGACAATGGGGTATTTTTGGTCTTGCCCGGCGGTGGTGTGGGGCCGGTTCGTCGTCGAGGCGTGTGTGTAGTGGGTGTTGTGGTGGGGTGTACGTTTGCGGTCGCGTCGTGGCGCCGCCTGGAGTGGTGTGTGGTGGCGTCGAAGAACTAACCGTCAATTTAAATGGTTTTCTTGTTGAGCCGACTAGTCTTGTCAAGCTGTACTTATGACCTGCAAAATCCCTTGCGTCTGCGGTGGTGATGATGGCATTTCTTGTGGCACCGATTAGTATAGTCAAGCTGTACTTATGTTGCTTATCCCACTTGCGATGTCGGCGTCGGTGTTGGTGGAGTGCGAACTCCTCTCTTGTCGTACTCGGACTGGTGATTGAAGTGTAATTGAGCGTACCAATTACCAGCGAGACTATATTAGTGCTAATGTTTTTTAAAACAATTTTATATTTTTAAGGATTGTTTATATCAAGATAACATGTGAGTATTTTTTACAGATAAATTAGATTTTCACCGATCTGAGGATGTATTATATTAGCATTTTGCTTGAGGTAATTATTTTTATGTCTTGATGGTCTTTAATTGGGATTTGCGGGAGCAGGCATAGCTTTGTTTTTCAAAATGATTTTTTAGTCGTTCCTTTGTGTGTTTTTTATTACTATGCCTTTTGTCTGCCGCGAGAGTTATCGATCTTGATGTAATACAAGAGTTTAAATTTTTCCTTGACATTTTTTGCTGAGTTCTTGGTTCCTGATGGCGTTTTCGTCGAATATATCAAGATAAGTTTTTCAATTTTTTTTGATTGCATTCAAAAGTTATCAAATGGTTTAAATAATAATGTCCTTGCTTGGTGAACAAATCAGAAATTATATCATTGCGATGTGTACTCTGCCTTATCTTGACGAATGAGAGTTATCGATCTTGATGTGCTACAAGTTTAAATTTTCCTTGACATATTTTTCCACGAGTTCTTGGTTGGTTCTGATGGCGTTTTCGTCGGATATATCGGATAAGTTTTTTCAAGCGTATTTATTGTTCACAATGATTATCAAATGGTTTACATAATAATGTCACTCCTTGGCGGGCACAAATCAAACTAAAAATAACTTTAGTTACGATAGAAATGACGATAAAGCTAAATAAGTTTTAGTAACGACGGTGTTTTGTGAAATGCTTCCTCATTGTGTCTTGATGCAGCTGAGACTACAAGGTTATTTTTTAGTGGCCTTGCAGGAAAACCACTATGTATTGTTCAGTCTTGAGCTTCTCCTAACGTCCCGAATGTTGTGCCTTGCGGCGCTCTTTCGAGTTTAGCCTTGGCAGCTTCATCGTCGATTTGGTTTCCTCGCCCCGACCTTGTCATCTTCATTGTCTTCGTCGATTGGCGTCATTGTCATCAAACTCTTCTTCTTCATCGTCTTCATTTGATTGCTTGGAACTTTGTCGTTGCCTGTTTATGTTCATCTCCTGACCTCCTTGCCCACTTTGCGTGCGGGCATTATGCCGTCAGTTCCGCCACACTTGCGGCAAGTGTAGCTATTCGTGTGTTGTCTCCATTGGTAGAAAGCTGGGTGGCTCCAATCTGCTTGTTCTTGTTGATGTGGCATCGCGGAGTGGGCATGTCGCGGTAGTTATGGTTGCTCATGGCGTTGCAGAATCCGCATGCCCTTACCAGGGTTTGCCGTGACCAAATTGCCTGATGGGGCGTGGTGGCTTTGGCTGCTGCTTGCGTCTTGCTCTTCCTCCTTTGTGTTTGAGAATATTGGGGTTTAATCACCCTTTCTGCTGCTGCTGGTAGGATGTGCTATTGTCATGTCGTTAGCCTAGCACCATCGAGCTCATGATCTCGCATGTGAGTTTGTCGGTGCTCTTGAGTGTGCACACAGGCAAGCTCGGTTGCTGCTGCTCATCTTCCTCGTTCTCAAGCGGGTCAATAGCTCCCATATGGTTCATCTCGGATAACATTGTAGCAATATCCTGCTCAATGGCTTCATTATCTGCGACACCTCCATTTCAGCCAGAATGCATGGCGTCGAGTTCTTGTTCAAGTTTGTCCATGACGACTCGCGTCCTTGCCATTTGCTCTTGGCTTCTCAAGCTTTTACATGCACCCTCATGTTGTGATGATGAGCTTTCAATGCAGTATTGGGATGCCTTGTTTGGCGCTCTCTGTCCTCAAGTCATTTCATCCAAATGTTGGCTGGATGTTGAGGCGTTTGGTGTATCTCCACAGTATGTATTTCTCTGGAAGCTTTCAGCCTTAATTATGCGCATCATGCAGGAGACATGGGCCTTGAAAAAGACACCATTTGTTTTGGAAGAGGTGCATGTTTTTGTTATTTCATTGAACAAAAACTTTGCAAAGAAAGTAGTCTGATATGCATCTTTTTGTAGTCCTTACCTATGTGGTCCCATAGCACCTTTTCGCACTCATATGTTTTCTCCACGGTCTGCCTGATTTTCTTGGTGGTTGTAGCGCACTAGGTACTTTGGGCTCTTAGTCTCTGTCGCCGTGAAGAGGTGCTCGATTTTAGCCTATCTCGATCTCATTGTACCATTCGCGTGTACAGCTTTGCCATCTGGTGTCAAACCCATAGAAGGTCAGCGTTACATTTCATACTGCGGATGCAAGAATGACCAAATTGTTAGTTTTCTTGCAGGAAAAACTTCTAATAAAGTTTTACTTTAGTAAGCATGTAATTTTTGTCTTCACGACAAGTGATAGAGCTATACCGGTTACCCATTGTCTCCTGGTTCTCTGTCGCCTCTGGTTTTGTGAGTTTACAGGCGACAAACGGTGTAGGTTATGTCTCTCATTTACGTAGTTCTTCTTGAGCACATAGTTCATGCTCTCACTTTCTTTGTGTGGATGTCATTTTAGCATGAAAATTTCTTTGAAGTAGGCTGATATCCATTTCTGCTTTCGTTCCACATGCCCCATTGTGGCATCATCATGGAGGTTGTACTTATCCATCAATCTTTTCGGGCATCCTCAAACTCGGTTGGCATGAGGGCCAGTTGAGAATGATGTGAATTCATCCTTAAAGTGTGCGGGGAAATACAATGCAGCGAGGTGTTCCTTGTACTTCTTCATAATGTGCGGTAGCATAGCTTATAATGTGTTCTTGAAAACATCTGCTATGAAAGCCATTGCAGGCAGTGCAGTAATGAGAAAATAGACTCAGTGGTCAGCGAGATGGTTGTGCATATATACCAATAAATGACACAACATTTTATTGTGTTACTTTCCTTTTCTTTTGGTAGGGGTGGTGGTTGGGGGTGGTTTTAGCGGGTGTACACGTGAGAATGCATGTGGAGCCTTCCTTCTCATGCACCTTAAAATGTCTGAACAGCCACTTGAATGAATCGCATCCTCATCTCTTATCGGGCAAAACCAAAGAATGTAGTGCAGTAAGTGGTTGTTAGTTCAAACAAACACCCCAAGTGGCATATGGTACTTGTTGGTCTTATATGTTGTGTCAAGCGTTACGCAGTCCCGAAGTCTGATCGCTCCTCGGCAGCTTGTTCGCCAGAATATGTTCTTAACTCTGGGACTCATCGAGTTGCATGTCACGAAGAATTCCCTGTTTATAGCTTTCATCTCAAAAAGTTGGCAGTCTTTAGGACATCGTCCACATCATCAATCCTTGAATTCTTTGCTTTCGCATATTAAAGTTCATTGAAAATGCATGTTGAAGCGTCGGGTCATGTTCGTGATATGTTTGTCTTGTGAGAGAGGAAAAAAGGCGTGGCGGTTTATGGGAGGAGAACAAGTTTTTACTTACGGAGTTAATCGGTCTTTGGCATTCATTTCGAGTAGCTACCGGGGTCATCACCGCCCGAATGCTCATGATTTGCGTGTGTTCAATGCCTTTGAACTGCGGTACTTGGCGTACTCAAGATTGTTTTGTCAAAGTTTTTGTGGAGTGCAAGAAGACAAGCATTTCTGCGGTGTTGTAGCACTGTGGTTGTGTTCCCGGACTATCTCTTTTACGACAAATGTTCCATCCTTTTCCTTCTTGACCTCATTTAGCCCTTGATTAGTTACGCTGTCGTCTTGTTCTGTTGTCTATTTGCTTTAGACACCTTTGATTCATAAACTCGCATAAAGGTCTCCTTAAACTGCCTACGCAGCAATAAAGGTAGGCTCGGTCTTAAACTTGGGGCCTTCCACGGACAAAACCAGCGTGCTTCGCATATCGTTGTAGAAGTTCTTGTTTCTTGAAAGTTTCAAACCTCATCTCCAGCCTTGGCGAACATAAGCTTCAATGTCGGTGGCTGCACACAATGATGACAAAACAAAAATGTTAGATGGGGTGGTCTGACACCATGGTATGGACTGTGCTTGTATTTTTTTTCTATATGGATACTTACATGTGTATAGCTCGCTGCCTCACGGTGTTTGTTGTTCTCCCTGGTTTATGGGCGCGGGTGGTGTCACCCTTGGCACATGCAGCAATGCATCTCTTGGAGGGCAACGATGGCGAAGATCTCCGTCTCTCGTTATGCGGACGTCTCTCCTGGATTCATTGTGATGTTGCTCTGTATATGGCTCATATCTTGTACTTTTGAACCTGCTAAGTGGCCAAAATTTCTGTCTTTTTGCCTGGTCTTCCCGTCATAACTGCTTTTGCAGCCGGATGATTGATGTTGATGGGCGGTGGTGGAAGCCTTCTTGCAACCATCCGGCTTCTGTCCTTGGCTTTTTGCATCTGTTGGGGAAGAAAACGTTTGTTGTTGGTGATATTGTTGGCCTAGTTGCAACTTGATGGCAGCAAAGCTTGCATTCCCGATTGTTGTTTCTTTGTATAGAAGGACTGTCCGTTAGCCCGATGATTGCGTGTATCTTCAAATCTGCTATCTTGTTGAAATATCCGGTTATATTTGTGTTACCCAACGGTGGTGCCCCATATCTGTTTTGCTCATGAAATGCTTGCTGCGTGCGCGCCCGTATACGCAAACAACATTCAAAAGTTTTTGTGATTAATCTGGTTTCGTTTGGTGATGAGCGTTCATGTTCAAAACACGGATGTCTTGATGCTCTTTTTTAGCCTTTTTTTTGTAAACTGGACATTGAACTCATGCATGACTTCTCCTCTGTTCTTCTATAACTTATGCAACTACACTAGAAGTACTCCTAGTTTATGTATCATTGAACTTCTATGTTCGTGGCACTCTCGTCACTATCTACCGGAATTGGCGATGTTTAATTTTTAACTTGCGAAGATAGCATATTAGATGCTTGACGATAACCTCGACATCCTAATCGTGCATCAATGCATATACATTACAAGTACTGCTAGCTTATGTATCACTTGAACTTATTGTGTAGCAATTTTATATTTTTTTGGTAACAGTTTTGTTACTCGTTCGAGCCAGCAATTACATGACACTCTTAGGAATAACAACATACAACTCTCTTGGTAGCTGAACCTTGTCACTATACCTGGTGGCATATGTTTAATTTTTTTAGCAGGCGGCGCAATGCATATTAGATGCCTTGACAGTAACCTCGACATCCTAATCGTGCATCAAGTGGCGAGGGGTGTCAATGATGATGCTAGCATTTGCAATGTACCATCGGGTTCTTCTTCATAAGGCGACAAACTGATGAGTGGTAACAAGCGTGGAGAGCGAACATTACCTCCGGTGTCTTGTCTTCTTCTTCTACCTCTAATTTCTTGGCGTATTCACGGCACCTTTGTGGTGGTGCGTGAAAGGTTCGTTGAGAAGCACCTGCGAGATACTTGCCCGGAAGGAGACCAGCGGAGGAGGCAAGAGGCGGGGATGGCGGCTCCGGCGATGGATCAGCGACGGAGAGAGGCAGGAGGCGGGGATCACGGCCTGTCGATGGATCTGCGGCGGAGCGAGGCAGGCGGATCCGACCCGGCGATGGATCGGCGACGGAGAGGAAGGCGAGGGATGACCCAGCGATTCGGCGAAGGAAGGAGGAGGCGGATCATGGTAATCATGGCGCCCATGAACTCCCTCGCTTCATCATGACAGCTGCCTCCCGTGACAGGAAGCGAACCGGTGGGGCTGGAGTGGGTCGTGGATGATCGCGCCTATAGAGGCGAGGTAAAATAACGTGCGGTAGCAAAATAGTCCGACCCTATATATATATATATATATATATATATATATATATATATATATATATATATATATATATATATATATATATATATATCACTATCTTTCCAACACAATATGTTGCAAAGGGATAAAATGTAAAGGAAAGGTGAAGATCACCATGACTCATGGTAGAAGATAATTAAAAAACATGTATTGCAGAGGCAGAGGTTGTCATGCTTTCTGGTTTGGATGCACAAAATCAATGCGAAGAACATCACTTTATATTGCCACTTGTGATATGGACCTTTATTATGTAGTCATTAAACTTTTATTTCTTCCACATCACAAGATCGTATAAAGCTTACTCCACCTAATAAATCATACATATTTGAGAGCAATTTTATTGCTTGCTTTTGATACAACTTATTTGAAGGATCTTACTCAACCCATAGTTAGATATGGTGGACTCTCATGGCAAATGGTTTCGCCTACGTTGGAATGTAGACATTGGGCCCAATTTGATATTGGAATTGGTTGGGCTGCCTTCATTGGAATGGTCTTGGTATTGACGGACCAAGATATTGGCCCAACCCTTGACAACATGCCTCCTTATCAATTCATAGCCTCACCTTTCGAGTTTTCCTTGGTATTGATGTGTAGCAGAGATGGCCCCTTGCAACTTGTCCGCTGGAGGAGAAAAGTAGCAATGGAGAGGAGAAGCGGCGCTTGACGAGTCTTCTCCTCCTCCTCCTCCTCTAATCCCTAATCCTCTCTCTTCTAGGTTTGATCCATACCAGTCTTCTTCTTGCCGCCATGGAGGCGCCCACCATGTCTTCCCGTCATGGCGACCCGGTGCATGAGATCCCACCGTGGCGGTGGCTGCCTCTTGGCCTGTGGCAGGCCTGGCCTCCCCTAGCGCCTAAATACCCATGGCTGGCCCCTCCTGACGAGACCCTAATCCCTAAAATTTCCTCTAATCAAATTTGGTGGGTGGATCCCCCGTAATTCTTTTTTTTTTTGAGGGGAAACAACCGATTCAAGGTACATATCTTCACTTGTCATGAATCTGGATTAGTAGTTGCAATTTTCACCGAGGTAAAATTGATATGTTGTACAAGTGATGGATGCCTAATTACTTAATTATTGTGCACTTGCATCTTGTCGGATCAAGTAGATTGGTTTCTTATATGGCGAAGAACAACGGGGAAAAAGGAAAATTATTATCTTGATGGAACTCTACTTTGAATCGGTTCTTTTGGGATTATCTTGAGAAGTATTGGCTGTTGATGTTGAATGAGAAGAACGATGCTTGATTGGTGCCTTACGGATATTATTTATGCTGGTTGGCTGCAATGTAACCGTTAAGAGCATGTGGTTCTAATGATGGTTAAAACATGTATCTTTTGGATATTATGTATCGTGTCTTTATGATGGATTAAAACATGTGTTTTGAGCTTGCGGTTATCAGCTGGATATAACTTGTTGCTACATGTGACACCACTTTTATTGATGTCAAATGCAGCTGTTTTGTGATGCTCTTGTACAAGTGATGCGCTATATAAGTAGTGTTGTTGTTATATGATGCTGTTGTACAAGTGTTGTTGCGATGCATTATGTAAGTTTTGCCATTTGTGCTGCTATATAAGTAGTGTTGTTGTTATATATTCATTTAAATGCTAAATTTAGTTTCAACCAATAGAACAATGTACAATGTATATCTGGTAACAAATGAGCACTTCAATACAACTTATGACCATCCAAACAAGCCATGGAATTGAACCACCCTCTCCGAATGCCAGAGTGCGATTACTTTACATGCAATAACAAATTCACATTCAATATCAATATCAATGTCTGTGTGATTTGGCATTGCCCCAATTCAATGCCAAGCCTCCCTATCTACATCAAGCGGGTGTTAGGGTATTGGAAGCACAAGTAGTATCCGTACTTGGTGCAAGAATTGGCTAGCACTAGGGAGAAGGCAAACTCAACATGTTGGATGATCCATGACAATATACTTTATCTCGGATATAAGAAAACCACGACCCTATGTTGTCTTCCTTGTCATCAACTCTTTAGCATGTCATATTTTAATGAGTGCTCACAATCATAAAAGATGTCCAAGATAGTATATTATATATGTGAAACCTCTCTTTCCTTATACTTCCTATTAATTTACAGCGATGACCAAAACTATGTTTCTCAACTCTCAACAACTTTTAATCATCATACTCTTTCTATGTGAAGTCATTACTCTCCATAAGATCAATATGATCTCTTTTTATTTCTTTTTTCTTTCCTTTTCTTTTATTCACTCTAATCATAGCAAGATAATCAAGCCCTTGACTCAACACTAATCTTTATTATATAGCTCACGGACTCGATTACATAGAGGATCATAAAGCAAAACTCAAGCTAAATCATACTAAAACTTTTTATTCTAGATCAAGATATTACTAAAGGATCGAACTAAGAAAAAGCAGTAAAGATAGGAGTTGAAGGGAGTGCGGACCCATGTGATTATATCTCTTTACATTTGGCGAAGAAGATGGAAGTGATGATGGCTAGTCGCACATCGGCGTGAAGGTCCTCCAACTGCGGATAATGCCCTTGAGTGCGATGATATGCTCCTTCAACAAAATATTTTCACGTGTGAGATACTTGTTTTTGACTCTTGAGGCAACAGCCTGACCTTTTTATTAAAACTTGGGCAAAGAGTACAAGGAAGGACAAAAAAAGTAAAGTCTAACTATGATCTGAAACCTACCTATACCTGTACAAATATACAAATATACAACAGCATGTGCCCATGATTAAGGCAAGCATTAATCCAATCAGGAGAAGTGGCTTGATCGAGGCTTTCATCCTATGGGAGTGCGAGTAATGTCATGGATGAATTTGGCTTTCCATCGCAAGGTTGGCACGATATGCACGAATCTTGTCATTCCTCGTGATCCAAATACTCCGGGCAGCAAGGTAAACCACCTCAAAGAAGAAGATTGGTTGAAGCTTCTCTTAGCAGCAAGATGCATTCGGGAGAGCTAGACACGCATCCGGGTAACATCAGGTAATTCCAAATTACGATCTTTGAAAGTGAAGGAAATATGCCCTAGAGCAATAATAAAGTTATTATTTATTTCCTTATATCATGATAAATGTTTATTATTCATGCTAGAATTGTATTAACGGGCTTATAATGTGTGAATACATAGACAAGCGAGTGTCACTAGTATGCCTCTACTTGACTAGCATTGTCGAAGATGGTTATGTTTCCTAACCATAGACATGAGTTGTCATTTGATTAAGGATCACATCATTAGGAGAATGATGTGATTGGCACCCATTCCGTTAGCTTGGCTTGATCGTTTAGTATGTTGCTATTGCTTTCTTCATGACTTATACATGTTCCTATGACTATGAGATTATACAACTCCGTTACGAGAACACTTTGTGCTAAACGTCTAGTAACTGGGTAATTATAAAGGTGCTCTGGGTGTCTCAGAAGGTACTTGTTGGGTTGGCGTATTTGATTACGATTTGTCACTCCGATTGTCGGAGGGTATCTCTGGGCCCTCTCATTAATGCACATCGGTTAAGCCTTGCAAGCATTGCAACTAAATGGTGAGTTGCGGATGGTGTATTACAGACAGTAAAGAGACTTGCGGTAAAGATTGAACTAGGTATTGAGATGCAATGATGAATCTTGGGCAAGTAACATACCGATGACAAAGGG
Organism: Aegilops longissima; assembly: GCA_021605205.1. Lineage (NCBI taxonomy): Eukaryota > Viridiplantae > Streptophyta > Magnoliopsida > Poales > Poaceae > Aegilops > Aegilops longissima. The sequence goes on from CM038676.1 coordinate 427,147,343, forward strand.
AACAATGTATGTTGTTATGCGGTTTGACCGATAAAGATCTTAAGTAGAATATGTAGAACCAATATGAGCATCAGGTTCCGCTATTGGTTATTGACCGGAGATGTGTCTCGGTCATGTCTATAGTACTTTCGAACCCGTAGGGTCACTTGCTAAAAAGTTCGATGGCGGTTTATGAGTTTTGATGTACGAAGGAGTTGAGTCCCGGACGAGATCGGGAACATGCGAGTTCTCGAAATGGTCGAACGTAAAGATCGATATATTGGCGACTATATTGGACTGGAAAGGTTCTGAGTGATTGAATTTTTTGGAGTACGGAGAGTTACGAAATTCATTGAGGAGTATATAGGCCTTATTGGGCCATACAGAATGAGGAGAGAGGCCAAAGGAAGGAGGCCTCGCCCCTCGGTAATTGGACAAGGGTGCAACCCCTTTCCCTCTCCTCCTCTTTCCTTATCTCCTACTCCAGGAAAGGAGGAGTCCCTCGGTGAAGTAGGACTCCCCTGTAGCCCTCCTCCTTGGCGGCCACCTCCCCCTTGCTCCTTTATACGGGGCAGGGGACCCATGGACACAATTGATCTCTTGATGATCTCTTAGCCGTGTCTGGTGCCCCCCTCCCATAGTTCTCCTCGATAATATTGTGGCGGCGGCAAGAAAGCCACAGGATGGTAGAACATCAAGATCGTCTGCGCCCGTCGTCTTGGCCAGACTCGGCACTCTGCTAGATCGGAGTCCAGGGAACATCATCGATCTGAGCGTGTGCAGAACCGAAGGTGTCGTGGTTTGATGCTTGATCGGTCGGGCCGTGAGCGTACAACTACATCAACCGTGTTGTGCTAGCGCTTCGCTTCGGTCTCACAGTGCGTGGACACTCTCCCCTCTCGTTGCCATGCATCACCATGATCTTGCGTGTGCGTAGGAATTTTTTGAAATTACTCTAGTCGCTCTGGACGGCCTTTCTCCCCTCGTTGCTATGCATCACCATGATCTTCGTGTGCTTTGCCTGCAATTGGCTAAGGGTGTCGGTTTGTCAACTTTAGTTGAACCGAGTGTGGCTAAGCCGGTCCTTGCGAAGTTAAAACAGCACCAACTTGACAAACTATCGTTGTGGTTTGATCGTAGGTAAACGGTTCTTGCTAAGCCCGTAGCAGCGACGTAAAACTTGCAACAAAAAGTAGAGGGCGTCTAACTTGTTTTGTAGGGCATCTTGTGATGTGATATGGTCAAGACATGATGCTAAAAGAGTCGTAGTATTTGTTGGTCTTTGGATCTTTCCACTTGCGCTGCATGTCGATGAAGTTGTTGGGGTTGATTTCCAAACGAGACTTCTCAGGCATCCGCTTGTCACCTCCAATCTTGAAACCAACAAATGTGTACAATTTCTCCTCCTGGGGAAGTCTTTGAGGCGCTTGGGCCTGCAAGGGGGAGACACATTTATAGATTAGTCTTCTTTTTGAGGATTTAATTCTTCCTTTTTTTGTTCTACAAGTGATAATCCATGAGGTAGATGCTTATATATTATGAGTCATGCATGAATGTAATTCAAAAACTAGTACACAAAGTCCTGAAATTAAATTCAACTACACGTGTTATTTTTCTTTTCTATCTTCTTTGCTTTACCAAATGCTTCACCAAATTAGAGAATCATTTTACGAGTCAATGATATATGAACAACTTGATTCAAGTTTAGTTTCTCTTTTGTTGAATAAAGACCTATACGATGCTTGATACATCTTTGTGCATTAATTCTATATCAAGTTCAAAAATTAGTTTGAGAAACATGTGCATCAAGATATGGACCTATACCACTTCACCAAAGATCTTTTAATACATCAATTCTATAAACTATACTAGTGCATCAAGATCGAATCTATGCTAGTTCATCAAGTTCAGAAATTAATTTGGTGCATAAAGTTGAGAATGCTATATTTTTTTTCGGATGCTAATCGGTGAAACAATCCACTTCACGGTTTCGAAATGCATGTAACTTGATAAACATGTAATCGTGCATCCACTTCATAGACTATAGTAGTTCATCTAGTTGGGAAACAATTTTTAATTAAGTTTTAGTGACTAGTCTTGGTACAACAGATGAATGAACAGTAGTATGAGTTACAATGGATGAATGTACTTCAAAAACTAGTAAAGAAAGTTCTGAAATTAAATTAAGTACATCATGTTATTCTTCTTCTTGGATTATACATAGTTTCAGTCAATGTTGTATGTTCTTCATTGGTACTAGTTTAGTCTACTTTTGTTGAAATAGGATAACCTGGAACGATTATTCACCAAGTCCTTAGTTTATTTTCTTACGAAAATAACATTACATCAAATTCAGAAAATACTTCACTACATCAAGTTCGAAAACATCTTTTTAATACATCAAGTACATAGACTACTCTATTGTATCAACTTCATAAACTACACAGTCGATCAACTGAATTTAATCTTCCAAGATTTTCCAAATAGTAATCCGTTGCATCAGGTTCAAAAATACATTTATAGTATATCTACTTTAGAAAATGCATTAGTGCATCCACTTTTCACAAACCACACTAGTACATCTAGTTGGGAAACAAGTGTGATTAAATTTTCAGGATCTGATACTAATAAAGCAGATAAACCATATGCGAGGGCAAATGGTAGGATTGCTCACCATTTTGTGGCGCTGCGATGTGGTACACTGCGAGAGTTCCTCGGCGCACAAGCTGCAGGACTGCCGCCATCTGTGGAGGTTTTTAAATCGTCGGTGTACTCCACATCAACTCCGATGAAGCTTCGGATACAAGCCGCCGCCCTTCCTCTGAGCACTGCTCATCATCGTCGGCCTTATGCGGTTGTTTGGTGCAGAGCGATCTCCAGGCGTCTCCTTGCCGTGGAGCTCAACCCCTTTGGCGTTCTGGTGTGGTCGCGCTTCTTGCCGGGGGCGTTAATGTCGGCGAGGTTGCTCCTCTTGTCCGACGTCTACGCATGATGGCGCTTGGCAGACGGTTCCTCCGCCATGGCCTTCCTCCGTGACTTTGGGCTTTAGAGAGATGCTTGAGGTTTGTGTGCGATGGAAATGAAAGCGGCAATGGTGGTTTGTGGGAGCGAGGGAGATGGAAGACAATGGGGTATTTTGCGGTCTTGCGGCGGTGGTGTGTGTGGGAGGCGGTTCGTCGAGGCGTGTGTGTAGTGGTCGTAGGGGGTTGCGTTTGCGGTGCGTCGTGGCAACCGCCCGGTGGTGTCCTTGTGGTGGTGGCGTGGAAGAACTAACCGTCCAAGACAAATGTTTTCTTTGGTGCCTTTATTTAGTCTTGTCAAGCTGCCTTACGATCTGCTAAATCCCACTTGCGTCTGCGGTGGTGATGATGGCATTTCTTTGTGCACCGATTCGTATAGTCAAGCTGTACTTATGGATCTGTGATGTTTTTCGTGTGGATATTTAAGTATTGTTTTTCTATTGAAGCCTTTATACACTAGTGTATGTCAAAACATTTTTTGATTGCCACAGGAGTTGTTGCTCATAAATTGTACTTATTTTATTTTCATCTGTACCAACAAGTTAGGCCTTTATAGTTTTGTATTCTCATTTTTTAGTGTACTTATGTTTAATCTTGTGTGACTGAATTGTAATTTCAAACAGTATATGGGTTTGAAATTTGATGTCGAGTGGTGCTGATGCCTTGGTGATCCTGCTTGTTTTAATCTTGATGTTGTATGTATGTTTGAACTGATTTTTATAACTTAGGTTGGGGGTGGGGTTTGAGATTATTTCTACGACCAAATCTGTTCATTGTGGTGTGGAATGATTATATATAAATAATAGATTTAGCAGAATTGACAAATAAATTCTATTTGAACTTTTGAATTTTAGTAGTTGAACTTGTCATTTTATATAAATAGGAATTTTAGCATAATTGACAAACATTATATGTTTGAACTTTTAGATTTTAGTAGTTGAACTTGTTCGGTTTTCTATAAATAAGAATTTTAGCATAATTGACAAACATTATATGTTTGAACTTTTTGAGCTTTAGTAGTTGAACTTGTCAGTTTTATATAAATAAGAATTTTAGCATAATTGACAAACATTATATGTTTTGAACTTTTTAGTTTTAGTAGTTGAACTTGAAAGTAATATTTAATTCTGTTTTTTAAATTATGTACATTTAACAGAAAGGCTATTAAGTTTTGTTCTTTTAAGAGGTTCATTGTTTTTGTATCATATTTTTTCCTTTTTTCTTGTAGAGGTTAATTGACAAACATTTTTCTTGTGGTTTATATTTCTTTGTCCCGCCCTCTCCGTTTGTATACAGGCTTATTTGGTGGGGTGTTTTGTTGTGATGTAGGCTATTGGGCCGTTTTCCAGCCCTGATATAGCTCGTCCCGCCTTTGTCTACCTGACGTCTGGCGCGTCTTTCTGGTTTAGTCCCACCTCGCTAGTCGAGGGGCTCGGACCTGTTTATAAGCGCAGCCGACGCTCACGGTCGAACTCCTCTGAACACTTACGGCGCTTTATACCACGCTCACTCTCTCTCTCTTGACACATGGGCCCTGGTGGCGGGTCTGCGTTGTCGCGGATTACTAGGATTCGCCCACGGGCTCAAGTTCAAGTATCTAGCATTGTCGGGGCTGCGCTGACCTTGGGCGATCAATTTTTTGTTTGTTTGAATCTAGTACTTGACTCCTCCGATGTAACTTGGACTGATACTTTTGTTCTAGTTCTTGTCAGTTTTGTGTGAGTGTAATCTTTTTCGTTTGAGTTTTTTGCCTTCTTTTTTGTGTTTGTTTTTGTGATTATTCTCAAGTGTCTTCGGTGTCATTTTCAGAACTATGATACTTTGTGTAGACTGAGTTGTCTTGATAGTGCATTCATAGTAGCGCTTAGGATGATGCTTCTTTGTACTTTTTATTGTAGTAAGTATGTAATGTCCGATCAAGTGTCTACTGAGTTGTCTTGACATGGAACAATGTTGTGTGATTAGTTGCATCATAACTAGTACTTTAGAGCAACGACAACGTTCCATTCGAAGCTACTTTTCAATTTTGAAATGATGGATTAACAACATACGGCTACCAAACCAAACTTATATAATGAGATAAGCAAAACATTGTACTTGATGACATAACTAAACTTGTTCAAACATGACAAAGCACGACATAATCATACTGGTTCAACCCAACAAGAGCAAACTACTAATTTGAAACAACAAGATAAAAGGCAAGCACAAGCGGAAGTAAAACGAAGGCAGGCTCTGATGTATCTTCATCCCGAAAAGGGGCAATAGGGGTGGTCGTAGAAGTTGTTAGCCTCCCGCTCTTTCGCAAATTCCGAACCATCTGTGATGTAGTCGATCATGAACCATGACTTGTACGCCGCGTACGCATCTACTCCTGCGTACTCGATGAGGTTGTCGGCAGCTCGCTTGTCCCCACAGTTTGTAGTCTTCCTGCGTGTTGATCTTGTTCTTCATGCCTTTGTAGAATGGGTGGATGACGGCGGCTGCAACATCGATCAAGGAGTCATACTCTTTTCGGTGTATGGAACTCTCCACTTGCGCTGAATGTCGATGAACTTGTTGGGGTTGATCTCCATTCGGACAACTTCAGCTTCTCTTTGTCGCTTTGAATGCTGAAACAGGCAAATGTGAACAACTTGTCATCTTCGCTGACATGTCGATCAGGCGCTTGGGCCTGCAAGGGCAAAGACATTTTGAATATTAGCATTACTTTGATGTTTGAATTATCCATTTTTGTTTTGTTTTACAAGTGATGAATCCATGAAGTAGTTGTTTATGTAGGATAAACAATGGATGAATGTACTTCAAAAACTAGTAAAGAAAGTTCTGAAATTAAATTAAGTACATTATGTTATTCTTCTTCTTGGATTATACATAGTTTCAGTCCATGTTGTATGTTCTGCATTGGTACTAGTTTAATCTACTTTTGTTGAAATAGGATAACACAGAACCAGTGCTTCACCAAGTCCTTAGTTTATTTTCTTACGAAAATAACATTACATCAAATTCAGAAAATACTTCACTACATCAAGTTCAGAAATATCTTTTTAATACATCAGTACATAGACTACTCTATTGTATGAACTTCATAAACTACACTAGTCGATCAACTTCAATTTAATCTTCCATAAGATTTTCCAAATAATAATCCGGTGCATCAGGTTCAAAAATACATTTATAGTATATCTACTTGAGAAAATGCAGTAGTGCATCCACTTTTCACAAACCACACTAGTACATCTAGTTGGGAAACAAGTGTGATTAAATTTTCAGGATACAGTACTAATAAGCAGATAAACCATATGCAGAGGCAAATGGTAGGATTGCTCACCATTTTTGGCCAGCGGCGATGTGGTACACCAAGCAGAGTTAAATCGGCCTTTGCTGCAGGACTGCCGCCATCTGGGAGGTTCATCTTCGTTGGTGTAGTGCACACCAGCGCCGACGATCCTCTGAAACCTGCAGCCAAGCTTCCTCGAGCAGGAGATCACCTCGTCGGCCTTGTCAGTTATTGGTGCGAGCGATCTCCAGCGTCTCCTTGCCGTGGAGCTCAACCCTTTTGGCGTTACGGGTGTAGTCGCGCTTCTCGCCGGGGACTTTAATGTCGGCGAGGTTGCTCCTCTTGTCAAGCGTCTCGGCATGATGGCGCTTGGCGGACGGTTCCTCCGCCATGGCCTTCCTCCGGCGACTTTGGGCTTTGGAGAGGCGTTGGAGGTTTGTGTGCGGTGGAAATGGAAGCGGCAATGGTGGTTTGTGGGAGCGAGGAGAGATGGAAGACAATGGGGTATTTTTTCGGTCTTGCAGGTGGTGGTGTGTGGGAGGCGGTTACGTCGAGGCGTGTGTGTAGTGGGTGTTGTGGCGTGGGTGTATGCGCCGTTGCGGTGCGTCGTGGCAACGCCCGATGGGTGGCGCGGGTGGTGGCGTCGAAGAACTAACCATCAATTTAAATGGTTTTACTGTTGAACCGACTAGTCTTGTCAAGCTGTACTTATGACCTGCAAAATCCCACTTGCACGTCTCTGCGTTGGTGATGATGACATTTTACTGTGGCACCGATTCGTATAGTTAAGCTGTACTTATCAGCTACTTATCCCACTTGCACGTGTCAGCATCGGTGTTGGTGGAGGTCTGAACTCCTCTCTTTGTCGTACTCGGACTGGTGATTGAAGTGTAATTGAGCGTACCAATTACCAGCGAGACTATGTAATGGTGCTAATGTTTATTTAAAACAATTTTCGTATTTTTAAGGATTGTTTATATCAAGATAACCTGTGAGTATTTTTTACAGATAAATTAGATTTTCACCGATGCGAATGAATTATATTAGCATTTTGCTTGAGGTAATTATTTTTATGTCTTGATGGTCTTTCCGAATTGGGATTGGCGAGGAGCAGGCATAGCTTTGTTTTTAAAAATGATTTTTTCGATCGTTCACTGGTGTGTTTTTATTACTATGCCTTTTATGCTTGCCGAGAGTTATCGATCTTGATGTAATACAAGAGTTTAAATTTTTCCTTGACATTTTTTGCTGAGATTCTTGGTTCCTGATGGCGTTTTGCGTCGAATATATCAACATAAGTTTTTCAATTTTATTTTGACGCATTCAAAAGGATTATCAAATGGTTTAAATAATAATGTCACTTTGCTTGGCGGGCACAAATCAGAAATTATATCAGCACGATGTGTACTCTACCTTGTCTTGACGAATGAGAGTTATCGATCTTGATGTGCTACAAGTTTAAAATTTTCCTTGACATATTTTTTCCTGAGTTCTTGGTTCACGATGGCGTTTTCGTCGGATATATCCGGATAAGTTTTTTCAAGCGTATTTATTGACTGCATTCAAAATGATTATCAAATGGTTTACATAATAATGTCACTCCTTGGCGGGCACAAATCGAAACTAAAAAATAACTTTAGTTACGATAGAAATCGACGATAAAGCTAAATAAGTTTTAGTAACGACGATTGTTTTGTGAAATGCTTCCTCATTGTGTCTTTGATGCAACCGAGACTACAAGGTTATTTTTAGTTGGCCTTGCAGGAAAAACACTATGTATTGTTTAGTCTTGAGCTTCTCCTAACTGTCCCGAATGTTGTGCCTTGCGGCGCTCTTTCGAGTTTAGCCTTGGCAGCTTCATCGTCGGTTTCAGTTTCCTCGCCCCGACCTTTGTCATCTTCATTGTCTTGTCCGATTGGCCGTCATTGTCATCAAACTCTTCTTCTTCATCGTCTTCATTTGATTGCTTGGAACTTTGTCGTTGCCCTGTTTATGTTCAACTCCATCGACCTCCTTGCCCACTTTGCGTGCGGGCATTATGTCTGTCGATTCCGCCACACTTGCGGCAAGTGTAGCTATTCGTGTGTTGTCTCCATTGGTAAAAGCTGGGTGGCTCCAATCTGCTTGTTCGGTTGATAGTGGCATCGTGCAGTGGGCATGTCGCGGTAGTTATGGTTGCTCATGGCGTTGCAGAATCCACATGCCCTTACCCGAGGGTTTGCCGTCCGGGCCAAATTGCACGCGCTGATGGGCGTGGCGGCTTTGGCTGCTGCTTGCGTCTTGCTCTTCCTCCCTTTGTGTTTGAGAATATTGGGGTTTAATCACCCTTTCCTGCTGCTGCTGGTAGGATGTGCTATTGTCATGTCGTTAGCCTACAGCACCATCGAGCTCATGATCTCGCATGTGAGTTTGTCGGTGCTCTTGAGTGTGCACAGGCAAGCTCGGTTCTTGCTTCTCATCTTCCTCATTCTCAAGCGGGTCAATAGCTCCCATATGGTTCATCTCGGATAACATTGTAGCAATATCCTGCTCAATGGCTTCATTGTCTGCGACACCTCCATTTTCAGCAGAATGCATGGCGTCGAGTTCTTGTTCAAGTTTGTCCATTACGACTCGCGTCCTTGCCATTTGCTCTTGGCTTCTCAAGCTTTTACATGCACCCTCATGTTCAGCGTCGCGATGAGCTTTCAATGCAGTATTGGGATGCCTTGTTTGGCGCTCTTGTCCTCAAGTCATTTCATCAAATGTTGGCTGGATGTTGGGCGTTTGGTGTATCTCCACAGTATGTATTTCTCGGAATGCTTTCAGCCTAATTATCCGCATCATGCACGGGACATGGGCCTTGAAAAAGACCTGTATTTGTTTTGGAAGAGGTGCATGTTTTGTTATTTCATTTGAACAAAAACTTTGCAAAAGAAAGTAGTACGATATGTAACATCTTTTTGTAGTCCTTACCTATGTGGTCCCATAGCACCTTTTCGCACTCATATGTTTCTCCCACGGAGTGCAACCCCACAGACAGTTTTGCGGGTGGTTGTAGCGCACTAGGTACTTTGTGGGCTCTTAGTCTCTGTCGCCGTGAAGAGAGTGCTCAGTTTTAGCCTATCTCGATCTCGTTGTACACATTTCGCGTGCAGACTTTGCCATCTGGTGTCAAACCCATAGAAGGTCGCGTGTTACATTCCTACTGCGATGCAAGAATGATGACCAAATTGTTAGTTTTCTTGCGGGAAAAACTTCTAATACAGTTTTTACTTTAGTAAGCATGTAATTTTTGTCTTACGACAAGTGATAGAGCTATACCGGTTACCCATTGTCTCCTGGTTCTCTATGCGCCTCCTGGTTTTGCGCGAGTTTACACGGCCGACAAACCGGTGTAGGTTATGTCTCTCATTCGTAGTTCTTCTTGAGCACATAGTTCATGCTCTCACTTTGCTGTGGATGTCATTTGGCATGAAAATTTCTTTGAAGTAGGCTGATATCCATTTCTCACGCTTCGTTCCACATGCCCACCATTGTGGCATCATCATGGAGGTTGTACTTATCCATCAATCTTTTCGGGCATCCTCAAACTCGGTTGGCATGAGGGCCAGCTGAGAATTGATGTGAATTCATCCTAAAGTCGTCGTGCAGAAATACAGGTCTGCGAGGTGTTCCTTGTACTTATTCATAATGTGCCAGTGGCGTAGCTTATGTAATGTGTTCTTGAAAACATCTGTTATCGCCAAAGCCATTGCGGGCACTGGTGCAGTAATGAGAAAATAGACTTCAGTGGTCGGCAGGATGGTTGTGCATATATACCAATAGAATCGACACAACATTTTTATTGTGTTACTTTCCTTTTCTTTTTTGGTAGGGGGGTGGTGGTTGGGGGTGGTTTTAGCGGATGTACCTGTGAGAATGCATGTAGGAGCCTTCCTTCTCATGCACCTTAAAAATGTCCTAAACAGCCACTTGAATGAATCTGCATCCTCATCTCTTATCAGGGCAAAACCAAAGAATGTAGTCTGTAAGTGGTTGTTAGTTCCGACAAACACCCCAAGTGGCATATGGTACTTGTTGGTCTTATATGTTGTGTCAAACGTTACGCAGTCCCCGAAGTCCTGATACGCTCCTCGGCAGCTTGCGTTCGCCCAGAATATGTTCTTAACTCTGTCGGACTCATCGAGTTGCATGTCACTGAAGAATTCCCTGTTTATAGCTTTCATCTCCCTAAAAAGTTGACAGTCTTTAGGACATCGTCCACATCATCAATCCTTGAATTCTTTGCTTTCCTGCATATTAAAAGTTCATTGAAAAATGCATGTTGAACTGGCGTCAGGTCATGCGTTGCGTGATATGTTTGTCTTGTGAGAGGAAAAAAAAAGGCGTGGGCGGTTTATGGGAGGAGAACAAGTTTTACTTACAGGAGTTAATCAGGTCTTTGGCATTCATTTCGAGGAAGTAGCTACCAGGGTCATCACCGCCCAGAATGCTCATGATTTGCGTGTGTTCAATGCCTTTGAACTGCAGGTACTTGACGTACTCCAAGATTGTTTTGTCAAAGTTTTTGTGGGAGTGCAAGAAGACAAGCATTTCTGTGGTGAGCTGTAGCCTGTGGTTGTGTTCCCAGACTATCTCTTTTACGACAAATGTTCCATCCTTTTCCTTCTTCAGCCTCATTTAGCCCCGCAGTTAGTTCTGGCTGTCGTCTTGTTACGCTGTCTACTTGCTTTAGACACCTTTGATTCATAAACTCCATGGCACGTGCAATAAAGGTAGGCTCTGGTCTTAAACTTGGGGCCTTCCCTGACAGCAATAAAGGTAGGCTCTGGTCTTAAACTTGGGGCCTTCCCTGACAGCAAAACCAGCGTGCTTCGCATATACGTTTTAGAAGTTCTTAGTTTCTTCAAAAGTTTCAAACCTCATCTCCAGCCTTGGCAGAACATAAGCTTCAATGTCAGGTGGCTGCACACAACAGTGACAAAACAAAAATGTTAGATGGGGTGGTTACAGCACCATGGTATGGACTGTGCTTGTATTTTTTTTCTATATGGATACTTACATGTGTATAGCTCTGCGCTGCCTCTGGTGTTTGTTGTTCTCCCTGGTTTATGGGCGTCGGTGGTGTCACCCTTGGCACATGCAGCAATGCATCTCTTGGAGGGAGCAACAATGACGAAGATCTCCGTCTCTCGTTGTACGGACGTCTCTCCTCGGATTCATTATGATGTTGCTCCTGTGTATATGGCTCATATCTTGTACTTTTGAACCTGCTAGAGTGGCCAAAATTTCTGTCTTTTTGCCTGGTATTCCCGTCATAGCTGCTTTTGCAGCACGGATGATTGATGTTGATGGGCGGTGGTGGAAGCCTTCTTGCAACCCATCCACGGCTTCTGTCCTTGGCTTTTTGCATCTGTTGGGGAAGGAAAAGCGTTTGTTGTTGGTGATATTGTTGGCCTAGTTGCAACGCAGTGGCAAAGCTTGCATTCCCGACATTGTTGTTTGCTTGTATAGTAGGACCTGTTCGTTAGCCGATGATTGCGGTGTATCTTCAAATCTGCCTATACTGTTGAAATATCCAGGCGGTATTTCTGGTGTTACTCAACCAGGTGGTGCCCCATATCTGTTTTGCTCATGAAATGCTTGCTGTGTGCGCCGCCTTGCATGCTTCTGCAAACAACATTGAAAAGTTTTTGTGATTAATCTGGTTTCGTTTTCAGTCGAACTGATGAACGTTCATGTTCAAAACACGGATGTACTGATGCTCTTTTTTTAGCACTGTTTTTGTAAACTGGACATTGAACTCATGCATGACTTCTCCTCTGTTCTTCTGTAACTTATGCAACTACACTAGAAGTACTCCTAGTTTATGTATCATTGAACTTACTGTGTAACTGTGGCACTCTCTCGTCACTATCTACCTGGACTGACGCTGATGTTTAATTTTTTTTAACTTGAACTGAAGATAGCATATTAGATGCACTGACAGTAACCTCGACATCCTAATCGTGCATCAATGCATATACATTACAAGTACTACTAGCTTATGTATCACTGAACTTATTGTGTAGCAATTTTATATTTTTTTGGTAACAGTTTTGTTACTCGTTGAACTAGCAATTACATGACTTGTACTCTTAGGAATAACAACATACAACTCTCGTGATAGCTGAACCTTATCACTATACGGGTAGCGCATATGTTTAATTTTTTTAACTTGGCGGCGCAATGCATATTAGATGCAGCGACGGTAACCTCGACATCCTAATCGTGCATCAAGTGGCGAGGGTGTCAATGAACTGATGCTAGCATTTGCAATGTACCGGGTTCTTCTTCATAGCGGGGCCGACAAACTGATGGGTGACACAAGCGTGGGGAGCAGACATTACCTCCGATGTCTTGTGTTCTTCTTCTACCTCTCGTGGGCGTCTTCTTGGCATGTTCTTGCAAGCGGCACCATTGGCGCATAACACCTGCTTGTGGTGGGCGTCTGGCGAAGAGGTTCGTTGAGAAGCACCTTGCGGGGATAAGCGCCGGAGAAGGAGACCCGCGACGGAGGGAGGCAAGAGGCGGGGATAGCGGCTCGGCGATGGATCCGCGGCGAGAGGCAGGCAGGCGGGGATCACGGCCTGTCGATGGATCTGCGGCGGAGGCGAGGCAGGCGGGGATCACGACCCGACGATGGATCGGCGACGGAGGAAGGGGAGGCAGGGATGACGACCCGACGATGGATCTGGCGACGAAGGAAGGAGGAGGCGGCGGATCCGTCGCCGGCCAATCATGGCGCCCTTGAGCTCCCTCGCTCGGCTGCCGCTGGCGCTTCCTTCGCCCGCGGGCTGCCTCCGTGGCGAGAAGCGGGTCGAATTGAGGCTGGGTCGAGTCGTGGAAGCGTCGCGCCTTATAGAGGCGAGGTAACAGAATAACATACATTACCGTATGAAATAATCGACCTATATATATATATATATATATATATATATATATATATATATATATATATATATATATATATATATATATATATATATCACTATCTTTCCAACACAATATGCTTGCCAAAGGATAAAATGTAAAAAGGAAAGGTGAAGATCACCATGACTCTTGCATAAGGTAGAAGATAAAAGTAAAAGACATGCCCTTCGCAGAGGGAAGCAGAGGTTGTCATGCGCTTTCACGGTTGGATGCACAAAATCTTAATGCGAAAGAACATCACTTTATATTGCCACTTGTGATATGGACCTTTATTATGTAGTCCGTCGCTTTTATTTCTTCCACATCACAAGATCGTATAAAGCTTATTTTCTCCACACTAATAAATCATACATATTTAGAGAGCAATTTTTATTGCTTGCACCGATGACAACTTATTTGAAGGATCTTACTCAACCCATAGTTAGATATGGTGGACTCTCATGGCAAAATTGGTTTTACGCCTCGTTGGAATGTAGACATTGGGCCTCCGAATTTGATATTGGAATTGGTTAGGCCCGAATGCCATTGTTCAGATGGTCTTGGTATTCAGACTTGGAAACGGACCAAGATATTGGCCCAGCCGCGGCAACACGTGCGCCTCCACTTATCCAATTCATAGCCTCACCGCTCGGTTTTCCTTGGTATTCGGTAGCGCGCGAGACCCCCGCCCCACTTACCGCTTCGTCCCGCTGGAGGAAAAGTAACAGGCGCTGGAGAGGAGAAGCGGCGCCGACGAGTGCCTTCTCCCTCCTCCTCCTCCTCTAATCCCTCGTCCTCCTCTCTTCTCCCCAACGAAGTTCGATCCATACCAAGTCTTCTTCTTGCTCGCCATGGAGAGCGCCCCATGTCCCTTGTCTTCCCCGTCATGGCGACCGAGGTCCAACGAGATCCCACCCGGCGGCGGTGGCGGCTGCCTCTTGACTGCTATGGCGAGCCCCCCTCGCGACCCTCCCTACAAGCGCCTAAATACCCCATGGCAGCCGGCCCCTCCCCTTGGTCAGACCCTAATCCCTAAAATTTCCCTCTAATCCAAATTTGGTGGGTGTATGGATCCCCATCAGCAACCCGATTCTTTTTTTTTTTTGAGGGAAGCAACCCGATTCAAGGTACATATCTTCACTTGTCATGTAGATCTGGATTAGTAGTGCAATTTTCACCTGAGGTAAATTGATATGTTGTACAAGTGATGGATGCCTAATTACTTAATTATTGTGCACTTGCATACTGTCAGATCAAGTAGATTGGTTTCTTATATAACTGAAAAGAACAACAGGAAAAAGAGGAAAATTATTATCTTGATGGAACTCTACTTTGAATCGGTTCTTTTTGGGATTATCTTGAGGAAGTATTGGCTGTTGATGTTGAATGAGAAGAACGATGCTTGATTGGTGCCTTCTGGATATTATTTATGCTGGTTGGCTGCAATGTAACCGTTAAGAGCATGTGGTTCTAATGATGGTTAAAACATGTATCTTTTGGATATTATGTATCGTGTCTTTATGATGGTTAAAACATGTGTTTTGAGCTTGCAGTTGTCAACTGGATATAACTTGTTGCTACATGTCTGACACTCACTTTTATTGATGTCAAATGCCGCTGTTTTGTGATGCTCTTGTACAAGTGATGCCGCTATATAAGTAGTGTTGTTGTTATATGATGCTGTTGTACAAGTGTTGTTGCCGGTACGTATGTAAGTTTTGCCATTTTGTGCTGCTATATAAGTAGTGTTGTTGTTATATATTCATTTTCTGTATAAAATTTAGTTTCAACCAATAGAACAATGTACAATGTATATACAGTAACAAATGAGCACTTCCAATGCAACTTATGACCATCCAAACAAGCCATGGAATTGAACCACCCTCTCCGAATGCCAAGTGCCAGTTACTTTACATGCAAACAACAGAATTCACATTCAATATCAATATCAATGTCCTGTGTGATTTGGCATTGCCCCAATTCAATGCCAAGCCTCCCAATATCTACATCCAAACGGAGTGTTAAGGGTATTTGGAAGCACAAGTAGTATCTGTACTTGGTGCAAAGAATTGGCTAGCACTAGGGAGAAGGGCAAACTCAACATGTTGGATGATCCATGACAATATACTTTATCTCAGATATAAGAAAACACGACCCATTATGTTGTCTTCCTTGTCCAACATCAACTCTTTAGCATGTCATATTTTAATGAGTGCTCACAATCATAAAAGATGTCCAAGATAGTATATTTATATGTGAAACCTCTCTTTCCTTATTACTTCCTATTAATTGCAACGATGACCAAAACTATGTTTCTCAACTCTCAACAACTTTTAATCATCATACTCTTTCTATGTGAAGTCATTACTCTCCATAAGATCAATATGATCTCTTTTTATTTCTTTTTTTCTTTCCTTTTCTTTTATTCACTCATAATCATAGCAAGATAATCAAGCCCTTGACTCAACACTAATCTTTATTATATAGCTCACGGACTCGATTACATAGAGGGATCATAAAGCAAAACTCAAAGCTAAATCATACTAAAAACTTTATTCTACTAGATCAAGATATTACTAAAAGGATCGAACTAAGAAAAACGGTAAAGATAGGAGTTGCCAAGGGGAGTGCCCAGACCCATGTGATTATATCTCTTTCGCTGGCGAAGAAGATGGAGGTGATGATGGCTAGTCGCACATCGAGCGTAAGAGGTCCTCCAACTTGCGGATAATGCCCTTGAGTGCGATGATATGCTCCTTCAACAAAATATTTTCACGTGTGAGATACTTGTTTTTTTGACTGAACACTGAGGCAACAGCCCCACAGCCTTTTATTAAAACTTGGGCCAAAAGAGTACAAGGAAGGACAAAAAAAGTAAAGTCTAACTATGATACAGGAAACCTACCTATACCTGTACAAATATACAAATATACAACAGCATGTGCCACATGATTAAGGCAAAGCATTAATCCAATCCAGGAGAAGTGGCTTGATCGAGGCTTTCATCCTATGGGAGTGCAGAGTAATGTCATGGATGAATTTGGCTTTCCATCTGCCAAAGGTTGGCCTGATATGCCTGAAGATCTTGTCATTCCTCGTGATCCAAATACTCCAGGCAGCAAGGTAAACCACCTCAAAGAAGAAAGGGTGGTTGAAGCTTCTCTTGGCAGCCAAGATGCATTCAGGAGGAGCTAGACCTGCATACCAGGTAACATGCAGGTAATTCCAAATTCTGATGCTGAAAGTGAAGGAAATATGCCCTAGAGGCAATAATAAAGTTATTATTTATTTCCTTATATCATGATAAATGTTTATTATTCATGCTAGAATTGTATTAACGGAAACATAATACATGTGTGAATACATAGACAAGCAGTGTCACTAGTATGCCTCTACTTGACTAGCTTGTTAATCGAAGATGGTTATGTTTCCTAACCATAGACATGAGTTGTCATTTGATTAACGGGATCACATCATTAGGAGAATGATGTGATTGGCTTGACCCATTCCGTTAGCTTGGCACTTGATCGTTTAGTATGTTGCTATTGCTTTCTTCATGACTTATACATGTTCCTATGACTATGAGATTATGCAACTCCGTTTACGGAGGAACACTTTGTGTGCTACCAAGCGTCTACAACGTGGCTGGGTAATTATAAAGGTGCTCTCAGGTGTCTCCGAAGGTACTTGTTGGGTTGGCGTATTCGAGATTACGATTTGTCACTCCGATTGTCGGAGAGGTATCTCTGGGCCCTCGGTAATGCACATCGCTTAAGCCTTGCAAGCATTGCAACTAAATGAGTGAGTTGCGGGATGGTGTATTACTGAACGAGTAAAGAGACTTGCGGTAAAGAGATTGAACTAGGTATTGAGATACCGACGATGAATCTTGGGCAAGTAACATACCGATGACAAAGGGAACAATGTATGTTGTTATGCGGTTTGACCGATAAAGATCTTCGTAGAATATGTAGGAGCCAATATGAGCATCCAGGTTCCGCTATTGGTTATTGACCGGAGATGTGTCTCGGTCATGTCTATATAGTACTCGAACCGTAAGTCCTTGCAACAAAAAGTTCGATGGCGGTTTTATGAGTTTTGATGTACCGAAGGAGTTCGAGTCCCGGACGAGATCGGGAACATGACGAGTCTCGAAATGGTCGAGGACGTAAAGATCGATATATTGGACGACTATATTCGGACTTCGGAAGGTTCTGAGTGATTGGGTATTTTTGGAGTACGGAGAGTTACAGGAATTCGCCGGGAGTATATGGGCCTTATTGGGCCATACGGGAATAGAGGAGAGAGGCCAAAGGAAGGAGCCCTGCGCCCCCCTCTGGTCCGAATTGGACAAGGGTGCAACCCCTTTCAGCCCTCTCCTCCTCTTTCCTTATCTCCTACTCCAACAAGGAAAGGAGGAGTCCTACTCCCGGTGGGAGTAGGACTCCCCCTGGCGCCCTCCTCCTTGGCAGCCACCTCCCCTTGCTCCTTTATATCTGAGGGCGGGGGGGCACCCATGGACACAACAATTGATCTCTTGATCTCTTAGCCGTGTCGGTGCCCCCTCCACCATAGTTCTCCTCGATAATATTGTAGCGGCGCTTAAGCGAAGCCACAGGATGGTAGAACATCAAGATCGTCCTGCCACGCGTCGTCTTGGGAACTCCCGGCACTCTGCTAGATCGGTCCGGGGAACATCATCGATCTGAGCGTGTGCAAGAACTTCGAAGGTGTCGTGGTTTGATTGCTTGATCGGTCGGGCCGTGAAGGCGATACACTACATCAACCGTGTTGTGCTAACGCTTCGCTTCCGGTCTCACAGTGCGTGGACACACTCTCCCTCTCGTTGCCATGCATCACCATGATCTTGCGTGTGCGTAGGAATTTTTTGAAATTACTACGAGGGTGCGTCAGACGCCTCTCCCTCTCGTTGCTATGCATCACCATGATCTTGCGTGTGCTTTGCACACAATTGGCTGGCGGTGTCGGTTGTCCAACTTTAGTTGAACCGAGTGTGGCTAAGCCCGGTCCTTGCGAAGGTTAAAACAGCACCAACTTGACAAACTATCGTTGTGGTTTTGATGCGTAGGTAGAACGGTTCTTGCTAAGCCCGTAGCGACGTAAAACTTGCAACAAAAAAGTAGAGGGCGTCTAACTTGTTTTGTAGGGCATCTTGTGATGTGATATGGTCAAGACATGATGCTAAATTTTATTGTATGAGATGATCATGTTTAATGACGAGTTATCGACAATGGCAGAAGCCATACGATTGTCGCTTTATTGTATGCAATGCAATAGCATACAGTAATGCTTTACTTTATCACTAAGCGGTAGCGATAGTCGTAGAAAGTATAAGATTGGCGAGACGACAATGATACTACGATGGAGATCAAGGTGTCGCGCCGGTGACGATGCCAATCATGGAGGTGCTTCGGAGATGGAGATCACAAGCACAAGATGATGATGGCCATATCATATCACTTATATTGATTGCATGTGATGTTTATCTTTTATGCATCTTATCTTGCTTTGATTGGCGGTAGCATTATAAGATGATCTCTCACTAAATTTCAAGATAAAAGTGTTCTCCACGAGTATGCACCGATGCAAAGTTTGTCGTGCCCATACACCACGTGATGATTGGGTGTCATAAGCTTACGTCCATCTACAGCGGGTGCAAGCCAGTTTTGCACCGCAGAATACTCAGAGTTAAACTTGGCGAGCCTAGCATATGCAGATATGGCCTCGAGAACACTAAGACCGAAAGGTCGGCGTGAATCATATAGTAGATATCGATCAACATAGTGATGTTCACCATTGAAAGCTACTCCATTTCACGTGATGATCGGTTATGGTTTAGTTGATTTGGATCACATGATCACTTAGAGGATTAGAGGATGTCTTTCTAAGTGGGAGTTCTTAAGTAATATGATTAATTGAACTTTAATTTATCATGAACTTAGTCTGGTAGTATTAGCATATGTGTATTGTAGATCAATAGCTCGCGTTTAGCTCCCTGTTTTATTTTGATATGTTCCTAGAAAAACTAAGTTGAAAATGTTAGTAGCAATGATGCGGATTGGATCCGTGATCGAGGTTTATCCTCATTGCTGCACGGAAGAATTATGTCCTTGATGCTTGCTAGGTGACGGACCTATTGCGAGGAGCGGATCACGGGCGTTATGAGCGTTTGGCTAGCTCAATATGATGACTACTTGATAGTTTAGTGCGCCATGCTTAACGGCTTAGAATCGGGACTTCAAAGGCGTTTTGAGCGTCATGGACCATATGAGATGTTCGAGGAGTTGAAATTAATATTTCAAGCAAATACGAGTTGAGAGATATGAAGTCTCCAACAAGTTCTATAGCTAAAAGATGGAGGAGAATAGCTCAAGCGGTGAGCATGTGCTCAGATTGTCTGGGTACTACAATCGCTTGAATCAAGTGGGAGTTAATCTTCCAAATAAAATAGCGATTGACAGAATTCTCTAGTCACCATCACCAAGTTAGTATAACTTCGTGATGAACTATAGTATGCAAGGGATGACGAAAATGAATCCAGCTTTTCATGATGATGAAATCAATGAAGGTAGAAATCAAGAAAAAGCATCAAGTGTTGATGGTTGACAAGACCACTAGTTTCAAGGAAAAGGGCAAAGGGAAGAAGGGGAACTTCAAAAAGAACGGCAAGCAAGTTCTTGCTTAAGTGAAGAAGCCCAAGTCGGACCTAAGCACGAGACTAAGTGCTTCTACTGCAAAAGTCTGGTCCTTTGAAGCGGAACTGCCCCAAGTATTTGGCGGATAAGAAGGATGGCAAAGTGAACAAGGTATATTTGATATACATGTTATTGATGTGTACTTTACTAGTGTTTATAACAACCCCTCGATTTGATACTAGTTCAGTTGCTAAGATTAGTAACTTCGAAGCAGGGAGTTGCAGAATAAGCAGAGGTTAGTTAAGGGTGAAGTGACGATGTGTGTTGGAAGTGGTTCCAAGATTGATATGATCATCATCAGACTCCCTATACTTTCGGGATTAGTATTGAACCTAAATAAGTATTATTTGGTGTTTGTTGAGCATGAATATGATTTGATCATGTTTATTGCAATCGGTTATTTATTTAAGTTAGAGAACAATTGTTGTTCTGTTTACATGAATAAAACCTTCTATGGTCATACACACCAATGAAAATGGTTTGTTGGATCTTGATCGTAGTGATACACATATTCATAACGTTGAAGCCAAAAGATGCGAGTTGATAATGATAGTGCAACTTATTTGTGCTTGCCGTTTAGGTCATATCTGTTTAAAAGCGCATGAAGAAACTCCATCTTGATGGACTGTTGGGACCACTTGATTATGAATCACTTGGTACTTGCGAACCGTGCCTCATGGGCAAGATGACTAAAACGCTGTTCTCGGTACTATGGAGAGAGCAACAGATTTGTTGGAAATCATACATACAGATGTATGTGGTCCGATGAATGTTGAGGCTCGTGGAGGATATCGTTATTTTCTCACCTTCACAGATGATTTATGCGAGATATGGGTATATCTACTTAATGAAACATACGTCTGAAACATTTGAAAAGTTCAAAGAATTTCCAGAGTGAAGTTGAAAATCATCGTAACAAGAAGATAAAGTTTCTCGATCTGATCATGGAGGAGAATATTTAAGATTCTGAGTTTGGTCTACATTTGAAACAATGCGGAATAGTTTCGCAACTCACGCCACCGGAACACCACAGCGTAATGGTGTGTCCGAGCGTCGTGTCGTACTTTACTAGATATGGTGCGATCTATGATGTCTCTTCTGATTTACCGCTATCGTTTTGGGGTTATGCATTAGAGACAGCTACATTCACGTTAAATAGGGCACCATCTAAATCCGTGGAGATGACACCGTATGAACTATGGTTTGGCGAGAAACCTAAGCTGTCGTTTCTTAAAGTTTGGGGCTACGATGCTTATGTGAAAAAGTTTCAACCTGATAAGCTTGAAACCAAATCGGAGAAGTGCTTCTTCATAGGATACCCAAAATGTTGGGTACACCTTCTATCACAGATCCGAAGGCAAGATCTTTGTTGCTAGAATGGATCCTTTCTAGAAGAAGTTTCTCTCGAAAGAAGTGAGTGGGAGGAAAGTAGAACTTGATGAGGTAATAATGTACTGGCTCCCTTATTGGAAAGTAGTTCATTACGAAACCGGTTTTGCGTGACACCTACACCAATTAGTGAGGAAGTTAATGATGATGATCATGGATCTTGAGATCAAGTTATTCTTGAACCTCGTAGATCAACGAGTAAGATCCGCGCAGTGGTATGGTAATCCTGTTGCGGAAGTCATGCTACTAGATCATGATGAACCTATGAACTATGAAGAAGCGATGGTGAGCCCAGATTCATAAAATGGCTAGAAGCCATGAAATCTGAGATGGGATCCATGTATGAGAACAAAGTGTGGACTTTGATTGACTTGCCCAATGATCGGCGAGCCATTGAGAATAAATGGATCTTCAAGAGGAAGGCGATGACTGATAGTAGTGTTACTATCTACAAAGCTAGAATTGTCGCAAAAGGTTTTGACAAGTTCAAGGTGTTGACTACGATGAGAGTTTCTCACTCGTATCTATGCTTAAGTCTGTCCGAATCATGTTAGCAATTGCCGCATTTTATGAAATCGGCAAATGGATAAACAAAACTGCATTCCTTAATGGATTTATTAAAGAAGAGTTGTATATGATGCAACGAGAAGGTTTTGTCAATCCTAAAGGTGCTAACAAAATATGCAAGCTCAACGATCCATCTATGGACTGGTGCAAGCATCTCGGAGTTGGAATTACGCTTTGATGAGTTGATCAAAGCATATAGTTTCTACAGACTTATGGTGAAGCCTGTATTTACAAGAAAGTGAGTGGGAGCACTACAACCTTTACGATAAGTATATGTGAATGACATATTGTTGATTGGAAATAATGTAGAATTTTCTAAAAGCATAAAGGAGTATTTGAAAGGAGTTTTTCAAAGAAAGACCTCGGTGGAGCTGCTTACATATTGTGCATCAAGATCTATAGAGATAGATCAAGGCGCTTGATAAGTTTTTCAATGAGTACATACCTTGACAAGATTTTGAAGTAGTTCAAAATGGAGCAGATCAAAGAAAGAGTTCTTGCCTATGTTACAAGGTGTCGATTTAGTAAGACTCAAAAGCGCGACCACGGTAGAAGATAGAAAGAGAATGAAAGTCATTCCCTATGCCTCGCCATAGGTTCTATAAAGTATGCCATGCTTGTGTACCAGATCTATTGCATACCCTACCACTAAGTTTGGCAAGGGAGTGCAATCGTGATCTAGGAGTAGATCAATGGACAGCGGTCAAAATTATCCTTAGTGGAATAAGGATATGTTTCTCGATTATGGAAGTGACAAAAGGTTCGTCGTAAAGGGTTACGTTGATGCAAGTTTTGACACTAATCTAGATGACTCTATGTCTCGGTCTAGATACATATTGGAAGTGGGAGCAATTAGCTAGAGTAGCTCCGCGCAGAGCATTGTAGACATAGAAGTTTGCAAAATACTTACGGATCTATATGTGACAGACCCGTTGACTAAAATTATCTCACAAGCAAAACATGATCACACCTTAGTACTCTTTGGGTGTTAATCACATAGCGATGTGAACTAGATTACTGACTCTAGTAAACCCTTTGGGTATTGGTCACATGTCGATATGAACTATGGGTGTTAACCACATAAAGATGTGAACTATTGATGTTAAATCATAAGGCAAGTGGGAGACTGAAGGAAATATGCCCTAGAGGCAATAATAAAGTTGTTATTTATTTCCTTATATCATGATAAATGTTTATTATTCATGCTAGAATTGTATTAACCGGAAACATAATACATGTGTGAATACATAGACAAACAAAGTGTCACTAGCATGCCTCTAATGACATAGCAATGGCCAGCAAATAAGCGGCAAACACTGGTGCATCGAATCCAAGGCGTTACGATGGCTGCTTGAGGCACTAAGGGGACCTCCTGAGCATCGTGACTTCAGGGAATCTTCTTGGACCCGGACGGCTCACCCTCTGGCCTTGACCATGACATGTCGCGACCTGGCATGCAATGACAATTTAAACTGCCTTGGGGCCGGGACACAATCATTTGTGAGCATCAAGCCCTCGTGAGGTTGAAAGGAGGAACTAAGCTAAGATGGGATGAGCATCTCGCGGTACTTCACGTCAAGGATCATATTAACAAGCAGAACCACGGGCACCTTACAAGCCCCCCCGCAGGCGCGTTTTTCGACTCCTCGCAGAGGAACAAAGGCGGATCCTAAGGCGCTAACTACGGCATGCTTCGCAAAGCGCCATCATCAGCGGTGGGCCGTCGAGCACGGCGTAACCTCATTGGTCGAGGCGGCGGCGGCTGTGAGCCCGCCCTGCTCAGGTGGCGCTTAAGATCGGGGCTACGTAGGCTGTGGTCGCTGCGTCTCGAGGTCGCGAAGAGCTCGTGAGGTAGCTGGATCCTCCGATGCCTCCGCCCGCGTGAGGAGTTCTTTGGGAAGCGTCGGCGAGCCTGGTCCTACGCCCGGCGAGGGCCCGAAACCACCTCTCTTGAACGCGCACTCCGGCTGCTGCGTCCTTCGCGTCGAAGACCTTGAAGAACATCACGGAGCGCCGTCATACTCGAGGTGGATCACGAGCGCCTTGTCCCTGCAGACAGGCGATCTCGCCCGAGCCTCAATCATAAGACCTTGCGGGCGGCGACCGCGACCTCCGCTCACTCGCATAGGTGCTGCGGCCGGCGTGCTGCAGCAGAGCTCGAGATCCCTGCCCGCGAATCCCTGGCGAAGGAGGAGGAAAGCGAATCAAGGCCCGAGGAGGCGCAGGCGGCGTGTGAGCACAAACTCTGGGAGGAGCCCTCGGCATGGACTCGGGGGGAACAGCAGCCCAGCCGTGACACGCCCGGCACCGGCGGCATGGATCGATCATGGCGCTCGGCGTCGACTCCTTGAGGGCCTCAATGCGGGCATACAAGAGCTGGAACCTGGCGGTGGTCGCTCATACCAGAGGCCTCGACATCTCTGTCAGGCCTCATCTCGGCAACAGGAGGGTTGGCCGTTTCTTCGGTGGAGGCAGGTCGGACCCTCTTGGGGGCCTCCTTTCTCTTACATGGAGAACCGTGGATCGGAGCCATTGCCATGATGTGGAGCAAGGGCAAGAAGGAGAAGCAAGAAAGAGATGGATTGGAAGAGCACGCGTTGTTCCGTACTTATGGCGGGGAAAGGCCAACCGTCGACCTCCACGATCACGGGTAATCATGACCCGCTTTGCATGCAGGGGACTTTGATATATGGATGACTATGCGGTAAATATTAAGCGCTTCTACAGGTGTGAATGAAAGGTTAAACATATTGACAGAGGAGAAGTTTTTTCACTTGGGTTGGAACAAACAAGTTTCACAGAGTTCTTTGTTATCATTTCGGATCAAATAGCTGTTCTAAAAGAAAATTTTCTAGACCTAAAACTGGCGCAGATGAAGCTCAAGGGCTTGAATGGGGCCTGCAATGTGACATAAAGGGATCTATTTGCATTAAAAATAGGTGCGGAATATCTACCGCATCAGGTTTTACCATCTTCAAGATCAACAAGCGCGTGAAAATGTATGGAAGATCTGATGAACAGCGAAGAAGCGAAGAACTTCGAAGGTCCTAGTGTGGATCTCTGAAGCGGGGAAGAGAGACTTACGGATCGCGAGGATTGGCGGAGAATTCGTTGAATTTTCTGGTCAAACCAAGTTGATGCAGCGGCGGAGTTGGTGAGGCGAAGAATCTCGGACAGCGTGGCGGAGCTTGACTGACGGCGAGAGGAGAGGAAGAGGATGACTAGAAGGAGGAGAATGGGAAGACCTGGTCGGCGCATATTTATAAGGAAAGGATAGCTGAGACGGCGTGAAAGCGGCGCCCCGGCCTTCTCGAGTTTTCGAACGGTCGATAAAGGCAAAGATCCGTTGGAGGATACGATGTAATAAAGAATGAATTTAAATAAGGATAGCGTCTGGCAATGAGTTAACACGAATCCAAAGATAGCGTCATGGCGGGTTAAAAAAACCTTTGCTGTGCGGAAGGCGAAGATTTACTTCTTAAGGTATTTTAAGATTGACATGAACGAGGTTCAAATCAATCGAGGGCCTAATGTTGAGGATATAAATTTTTGTGTAAGCCGCCCGAGGAGGGCAGGTTACACAAAGAAAGACTCCTGAGATCGAAGCCTGTAATCAAGCATGAAGATGGCGTTTCAATAAAGGGCTTAAGGCCCATGTGGACTTAAGGCCCGTTGTAACAAACCGCATACAATGGCATGACTTGTATCATAAGGTAGATTTAACTAGTCACCGAGCGAACACTTTGTTTATAAGCGGCGGGACTATCATAAGCAGGGCGTCAACCCGTGTATATAAGGGGCGACACTCGCTGGCGGCGCAGGGGCAGAAACAAGCGATCGAGAGCAGGGCATAGCGTATCTCGCTCCTGGTCATGAAAACATAAGCAATACCAACCCAACTAGGCGTAAACTTTCCTTCCTTTACAAGGGGCGAACTAGTATAAAACCTCTTGTGTCCTTTGTCCCGATTAACCCCTTTAAGCTTCCTAGTAGCAATGGCTCCACGACTAAGTCCTTGCAAGAGGACATCTGCGTGACAATTCCTCGAAAGTTGGCATGCCCACCGTGGAGCCGTGCCGCTTGTGGTTGAGTTCTTGAAGGGCAGCTTGAAGGGCTCAAGGGATCTGTGATGGGCGGATGACCAAGAATCGTCAGCAGCAAGATCTACATTTATGAAATTTGGGGCCACAGCGCGAGACTCAATTGAAATGCTGTGCAGGGGTCCCCTTTGAGCGGAATCCACGTCTTCATCGGCCGGATCGGTGGGCGGGCCTTTTGGCGGACAAGCGCACCGACCTCGTCGAGGCAGCTCGGCGTCACGAGACCGCCCGACTCAACTTAACAATGAAGCGTGCCTTCGTGGGCTCGAATCGGAGAAGAACTTCTGAAGGATCTAAAGATAGTGGTGAGACGGCCGTCCCTCGGATGATGATTAGATCCGCGGTTCAAGATTCTTTATATCAAGTCAAGAGGGCATGCTTGGGGGTTGATACGGCGGCTCTAGCACTCCAGGACTTCTATGAGCATCCAAGCTAGGCGAGAATCTTCATGGCTGGTACTCAACAGGTCAAAAACTCAGCGGCTGCAGCCAATAACGTCCGGGTCGATGGCTTGGCGGGGCAGGAGGCTTCTGTCGCCTTGTATCGAAGTGTTGATGGATCTTATGGATAAGCAGCCGGACCTTGTCGATTGTCAAACCGGCGGATCTCGGGTAGGGGTCCCGAGCTAATGCGTCTAGGCGGATGAGTAGCAGGAGACAAGGGACACGATGTTTTTACCCAGGTTGGAGCCCTCTCGATGGAGGTAATACCCTACTCCTGCTTGATTAATATTGATGATATGGGTAGTACAAGAGTAGATCTACCACGAGATCAAGGAGGCTAAACCTAGAAGCTAGCCTATAGGTGGTTATTAGATCCCCTCGGGACTAAAACCCTCCGATTTATATAGACACCGGATAGGTTAGGGTTACCGAGTCGGTTACAATGGTAGGAGATCTACATATCCGTATCGCCAAGCTTGCCTTCCACGCCAAGGAAAGTCCCATCCGGACACGAGGCGAAGTCTTCAATCTTGTATCTTCATAGTCTTGGAGTCGGCCCGTGATGATAGTTGACTATCCGGACACCCCTAATCCGGGACTCCCTCATTAGCCCCGAACCAAGCTTCAATGACGATGGAGTCCAATCGTTGATTGTCTTGACATTGCTTGGCGGGTTCTTCTCCAAATTCCATATACTTGCCGAGCGATTGTCCGACCCGATAAATCTGCGCTCCTTGGCTTCTCGCCCAATAATGGCCATCTTCCACATGTTTGAATGAATCGAAAAGCAGGTATTTTTACAATTACTAGCTAGCTGTAAATGAGCTGCCTATAAAGGGCAGGATCTAGATCTGGGTCAAACCATCCCCCCTTCACGAGATTTCATCGGACGCCTCGACCAAAGCCCATTCCATCATGGACAGATCAGCGCGGCTCCTCCTCTCGCGCTCCCAGCCCTCAGCCCGGAAGTGGGAAGATGCTCAGATCCGGCATAGCGAGCTAGTTATACTCCAAGCCAAGGATTTCTCCCCGGCCTTCATGGTTCGCTTCGAGCCGGACTTGCCACCTACAAGGCGGAAGCAAGCGGAAGCGTCCCGATCCCTCTAAAGGAGGCGGGTATGCTTCATCTCTTATCTAGTAAGAGGACTTCAGATTTCAATCCATCCGTTTCTCCAGGGACTCTTGGAGTACTCTGGCCTCCATTGCACCACCTCACTCCTGCCTCCATCCTGCACATCTTGAGGCTTCGTGGCCCTTCTGCGAACTGTTCTTGGGCGTCGAAGCTCATTTCGGGCTGGGAAGAGATTATTCTGCTAGTACCCCGTTCTCATGAGGGTCAATATATCAAGTGGGCGAGAGCCGAGCTATGGCGCATCGCTGGACGGATACCTATCCGGAACCCCAAGAAAGCGTCCGAAGGACTGCCTTGGAATGGTTTACATGGAGGGCGTCATTTGCGGATCTGTTCGGATCGGCCTTCGGAGTTCAACAATGCTCCTCACGAAGAAAGCGCTTAGTGGCACCCTCGGGCCCAGAGGAAAATTGCCGGGATGTCCTCTATTTGATGGGCGAATAATATTATTGGCTCATGCGGATTGACCATGATTGGAGTCATGGCAATGCGTTATGAGGAGTGCAGCCGCTCCAATATAGGGGCCACCCATGTGGGACTTCAGCAGGGAGGGCGATGCCACCCGCACGGCCATAAAGGGCGGGATCGGTCACCGGAGCTGGTGAATCTCTTGTCGCCATGTATAAAGGAGAGGAGGAGGATTTCCTCGCGTCAATCCTTGAAGGAGTTTTATTGAATAATCCTCGAAGCTGGGTAAGCAAACATCTTTGTGACCTGCCCGATCCATGTTCCGTGGTTAAATATCTCATTTCATGGTTTTTGCGTAGGAACTGCGCCGGACTATGGAGAAGATACACACGCCCCCCAACCGAGGATCGGGCGGTCCCTCGATCCGACCTCTGAAGAGGATCCGGATATAAAGGTGGAGTTGATCGGCCAGGTGTTCTACCAAACTGCATCGACAATGCTTTGGTTGCCATTCTGGTTGATTACCGGAATACTTCCGGCCTCACGAGTGCTTGAGACGAGAGATCCCAAAATCGATAATGACCCATCCATACTTATTTCCCACGTATACCAATGGCATTTAGCTGAAGTACCTTGAGGCGAGGAAGCCTTGCCTTGTTGCTGGCCAACAAAGGCGATCTGTTATGAGTAAAAAGAAGTGCGGTCGGATCGAAACTCCACCATAGTACGGCGTGTCACCATACTCCCGAGATTGATTCACGGAAGGCGTACTACTGGTGCTCCTTCGGAAAAAAAGCGCTCGCGGACTGAGTCGGGAGGTTATAATCGAACCTTCCTGACCGGGCTCAGGCTTCAAGCGGGTCAGAGAAGCTGAAACACGAGGCGTGCGTCGAATGCTCCTCAGACGAGAGGATGCCCGACAGGTTGTCCGCCACCAACTCGAGGTGGAGGCGCCTTGAATCACAAGCGCCGCCGGACAGTTCTTCGTGGCGCATGTTTTCTCCCAAGAGGCTTTGAATGCCTTCGATTAGGAGATCGCACCTCCGTGCGCGCTCAAGATGGTCTAGCGAGCCACGCAGGCAGTATGTAAAGGACATACGGGTAAGGAAATTTGATGATTATATATGCAGTAGCCGAGACATAAAATAGTTAGAATAACTGATTTAAGGATCATTTGTTATCAGGATCTTCTGAGAAAAGAATACCCGACTGTCCGGGGCTTGAAGAGTGCAAGGCCCAACTTGAGGCGCACTAGCACGCTCTGAGGAGCCGAGACCCCCCTCTCGTAATATCGCTTCAAAAGATAAATAGTTTATGAAGTCGGCAAGTGTGTAAATCTGACAAAAATATTGCAGATGGCGCGGACTAGATCCGGACAAGCAGCAGCTCTTGCGCCAGACTAAAGGCGGCGAGGCGTGCTTACGTCTGCGAGCGGGGAAAAAATAACCTCCAAATGCGTAACACCAAGCTGGGTGAGGAACTAAAGGATGTTCGTGCGGTTATGCGACTCCGTAAGGAGAATCGGCTAACTAATCGCGGCATTTTCAGATTAGTGCTTGGCGAACTTTGAAAAGAGTTCGCGAGGAAAGCGACACTAACATAAACATGTATGTAGGTTTGCTCACAGTGCGTCTTGAGGAGAGATGCCGATTCTTGGTGATCTTCTTCCCAGTGCGTCGGCTACTACGAAACAAGTCAGGCGGTGATGAAAGGCATCGGCCGAGCCTTGTGGACATCTATCACCTGCCCGAAGGCATTGGGGAGCTGGCGAGGCGGCTTCAAGGAGCCGCGCTTCGGCTATGGAAGATGTCGGCCTGCCGTCAAAGGCGCCCGGGGGGCACAGGCCATGGTGAAAACCTTGATTACGAAGTGACCCAAACCACATGGCGAGTCGGACTGTGGGGCTGATGGGATGGAGATCCTGTAAACTTAGTGTCTGACCAAGTAGAATGGGCATGAAAGTATTCCCAGCAAGATTGTAAATTAGATAGCCTATTAGATGGCATTGAGGAGGAATACAATGAGTTGAATTGACTATGTAAAAATATGACATGAAAAAATGTCTTCTAGCGGATTGTAGATGGTTTGTCATAGCGGACCTTTTAGCCCGACCTCGGGACCCAATAGTTCTGTGTGTGCGATTACTATCATGTGGTTATATAAGAACGAGGGTATGCATGGAGACGTGAGGGGTCATTATTGCTATGTCAGACAAGTGCCCAACTAGTTATGTTATATTACATGGGTAGTAAGTAACATCTTCGGGAGAATAGTTCCGTTAAGGGTTCCTTTACATTGGGATGCATGCCCTAAAGTGCATGTCAAACTGCTATGAAAGCAGAAAAATGCATGGGCAGATGGGTAAATAGTTAAAAATCATCTTTCAGTTCACCGACCGAATATTCCCTTAGAAACGCTAGCTTTCGGCTTCACCAGTCTGTGGTACACATCCGGTGACCAGCGGTAACAATCGCGAAGTGCTCCCTTTACCACCTAGCGAACAATCGGGAGCGTGGGGGTAAGCACGGAGCGAGCAACCTTCGCTTGGCCAAAACTTAAGTCATATCGATGCATATAATGGTGAATAAAAGTTACATGCGGAAGTTTAGCGCATGTGTTGGGCATAAACCCGTATAAATAAGCTTCTATTAAAGCCCCGGTATAATGAGCATGTAGCAGTAGCGTCAAATATCTTGCAAGAACAAAGCGCCAAGCAAGCCTCAAAAGGCTTGAAGAAGAAGGAGGAGAAGGAGAAATAAAAAGACAGCAAAAATAGAAAATGTGGGCGGAGGAAGGAAGCGAACTTGAAGTCCGGCATAAGCGTAGAATCTTCGTGAGGCGGAGCTGCGTTCCATGGGTTCGGCTCGAGTCGGTTTATCCGATCCGTTTATGAGGCGGTATGCTCCGCCCGGTCGGGACCTGTTCGATGATGAAGGACCTTCCCATTTGGGCTTGAGTTTGTCCTTTTTCTTGTCCGGCGGTGTAGAACTAGTTACGCCAGCGTTATAAGCTTTGGCCCGTGCTTCACCTTTGATATCTTGAGCCTGCTGTGTTGATAGAATCGGATCGAGCTTTTGCCACGTCGCGCTCCTCCTCCAATGCATCCAAACTGTCTTGCCGGTCGAGCTCGGCTTCTCTTTCTTCATACATGCGCGCCTTGAGGTGAGTCATGTATTATGTCGCTGAGGCAAGACTGCCTCGGCGCCGTACACCATAAAGAATGGTGTGAATCCGGTAATCGATGATTCGGTGTAGTCATGATGCAAGTCTGGTCGAGCTCCTCAACCCGGTCGTGTTAGATTCCTTGAGGACCGCACTAGTGTGGGTTTAATGCGCTCATGATTAGACCATTTGCTCGTTCGACTTGGCCGTTGGTTTGAGGTGATAGGCGAGCGTGTCGAGCTTGATGCCCATGTTTTGCACCATAATTTGACCTCGTCGGCCGTGAAGTTGGTGCCGTTATCGGTGATGATCTATGGGGGACACCGTACGGTGCACTACCCTGATATGAAGTCTATCACTGGTCAGATTCGGCCCGTTTTAACAGGCAGCCTCTATCCATTTGGTGAAGTTATCCACCATGACCAATAGGTATTTTTGCTGTGGGTTCCTCCTTAAGGGTCCAACCATGTCAAGCCCCGGACCATGACGGCCAGGTGATGGGTATAGTTTTGAGGGTGGTGGGTGGCATGTGGCTTTGTTAGCAAAAAGCTGGCAACGACGCGCATCGTTGGACTAAATCCTGCGCATCTGCCGGGCCGTCGGCGAATAAAATCCTGTCTGGAAGGCCTTGCCTACAAGGGCCGGGCTGCGACATAGTGCCCACCAGTCCGTATGAATTTCAGCGGGAGGTTTCGCCCTTCCTCTTGGAGATACACCTTTGAAGGACTCGGTGGTGCTTTTCTTATAAAGCTCTCCCTCATGGAATTTATAGGCTTTAGATCGCCGTACTATGCAGCGAGCCTCATTTTGGTCTTCGGGGAGTTCCTGCCTAGTTAGGTAGGCTAGGAATGGTTCCGTCCACGGGGCGATAACCGCCATTATTCGTGGCGGAGGTGTTATCTGAGGGGCGAGCCTCCGGTTGTGTCGAGTGTTGGCGTCGAGGCGGTGCGGTTGGGTCGGATTATTGTGCGGACTCCCCTACCCATAAATACGGATGGCTTGAACAGCCGTTCGAGAAAGATATTGGGTGGGGCGGCATCGCGTTTTGCACCGATGCGTGCCAATATATCGCCGCCTTGGTTGTTATCCGGGCTATATGATGAAATTGAGCCCTTGAACCGTGCTGACATTTTAGGACCGCGTTGCGGTATGCTGCCATTTTGGATCTTTGGCATCAAAGTCTCCGTTTATTTGAGATATTGCGAGGTTGAATCCCGCGCACCTCTAGGCGTTGAATGCCCATGGAGCGCCATCCGGAGGCGTGCGAAGAGGCCTCGTATAAGCTCTGCGTTGTTGGAGTCGTATACATTATCCGAAAGACGTATTGGACTGTGTCCCGGTTGGGGGCGTCGGGCGACTTGACCGAGCCCAGGACAACATTTTGGAGCCGTCAAGTGCATGATCCAATTGGAGTATCCGCCGTACTCTTTAGGGAGTTGAACCCGTCCATTCGGCCCCTGAAGTCGGCCAAACCTGCGACTTGATAGCTCCATCGTGGCTTATAGGTTATGTCGAATGGAAGGAGCTCTATGGCCCATTTAGCAATCCGGCCCGTCGCGTCGCGGTTGTTTATAATGTCGTTAAGAGGTACTTGGAGGCTACCGTTATCGAACACTCTTGAAAGTAGTGTCGCCTTCCGGGATGCCATGAACACCGCGTATGCTATCTTTTGATAGTGTGGGTGCAGGACTTGCATGGAGTTAGGACGGTGGACACATAGTAAACGGTTTATGAAGAACGGTGTCGATCCGTTTCTCGTTCGACAACGAGCAGCCGGCGACAACTTGATGTGTTGCGGCGATATATAATAGCATTGGTTACATACGTTGGCGCGCGCGGAGGACTAGATTTGTTGCCAAAATGGCCTTTATTTCTTGAGTCCGGCCGTGGTGGCATCCGTCCACTCGAAGTGTTGGTCTTGGCGGAGGAAGGCTGATAAAGTGCGCCTTTTCTCCCAAGCGGAAATAAAGCGGCTTAGAGCCGCTCGCATCCGTCAATTTTGTATTTGTTTGAGGTCTTTTGGAATATCAATTGTGAGCTCCGGATCACAGGTTTGCTTCAATTCCTCTACGGACACAATGAAGCCCGAGGGCTTTCCGGCTGGAGCCGAAGAGCGCATTTTTCGGATTGAGCTTGATGTCATATTTTGAAGATTGTGAATGTGAGCCTCAAATGCGTCTACTAGAGTTCGACATGCTTGGTTTTGAAGACCACGTCATCTACATATGCTTCCACTGTTTTGCCAATCTGGTTTGCGGAGACATATACGAATCATCTTGTTTGATATATTTTGCGGTGTTTTAGAGCCAAAGGGCATTGTGTTGAAGCGAGCGGGCGGATGGAGTGATGAATGCTGTTGCAGCTTGGTCTGCATCCACCATCTTGATTTGGTGGTAGCAGATGCTGCAGCGAGGAAGCTTACAATGAGTCGTGTCCTCTTTGTAGCGTCAATAATTTGATCAATCGAGGAGGGAGGGATCCTTTGGGCAAGCCTTATTAAGGTCTTTAAAATCAACACATAGGCGCCGAGGATTTATCCTTCTTTGGTACCATCACGGGTTTGCTAGCCAGTCCGGATGTTTTATATCTCGATGAATCCGGCTTCCAAAAGTTTAGCTAGCTCCTCTCCATAGCCTTGTCTCTTGGGTTCGGAAGCAGTTGCGAAGAACCTGTTTGTTGGCTTGAATCCTTTTAGGAGTATTTAGGCTGCGCTCGGCCAATGGCGTGGGATTCTGGCATGTCGAAGGGTGCCCGAGCAAAGATGTCAGATTTCTTGTAGAAATTCTCGTAGTCTGGCGTCTACATCAGGGTTTTATTGTGCCCCAATGGAGGCCGTCTTTGCGAGAATCCGTTAGGTGGACTTGGAATTTGACTATTTCATCCGCTGGTATAAAAAGAGGTGGACTTGGATCTTTTATCAAGTATCACATCGTCCACATTCACCATGGGCGCATCGCAGTGAGTTCCTCGACGCTAGGGCTTGGATAGTGCCTCGAGGGCTAGTGCGGCTGTCTTGTTTTCGGTAGCAGTGCTATGTTTCGGATCACTAGCGAGGTGATGATTCCATTATGTCTGGGCATTTTAAGCTTCATGTACCCATAATGGGGTATAGCTTGAAAAATTGTGAATGCCTCTCGTCCTAATAAAGCATGATATCCGCTGTTGAGCAGGGCCACTTGAAATGTGACCTCCTCGGACCTGTAATTGTCCGTGAGCGAACACTCGTCCGGCGTGATTTTCTGTGCAGCATGCTTCCGGCTAAGATTATTTCTCTAAAGGTTGTCTTGCTTAAACTCAATGCGGTTCGATCTATTTCCATTTTTGGAGGGTTTCCTCATACATGAGGTTTAGTCGCTGCCGCCATCCATGAGTACCTTAGTAGTGAAAGCGAATCCACTATCGGGCCGAGGACCAATGCGGTTGGTGCCGAACTGTTGAATTTAGGTTAAATCACTGGCATTAAAGGTAATAGCGTGTCCTCCATGGATTTATTATTGCTACTTGGTAGACTTGGCAAGGTTGCGGAGTGTTCGTTTCGCATGTTATTTGATGTGAAAGTCTTGAAGGCTGTTAACACCGTCTGGTGTTCTGCTGGGCTGGGATTACGAAGCGCTAGAAGCTCTTACGCCACTTTTGGCCACTCCGTAATATCCAACATGCTTTCGAAGGCTATGAGTTGGAGTGGCGCCTCTACATTATATGAATTTTGCGAGGTCCGTTTAGCCAACCCTCCGATGCGGTTCCGTGCCCTTTAGGGGTTTTGGTTTTTGGTATTTAACCCGGTGTGGATAATGATGCACCCTTTTATTTAGGACTAAGGGATGTATTGGGGCGGATTATCCTAAAATTTACTTTTGGTTTTTCTAGGCGCTCTCCATCGCACAGTACTTTTGTACTATGGTCACTAAATCAACCGCGTGTAATTTAATGACGACTTATGGCGTTTAGGATTCCCTTGTCCTTGCAATTATTGCAGAAAATTGGGATTCGTCCTCCTCTCGGCAGTCCTTTATCCTGTTCATAACCGGGAGGAATCGGCCCGATAATGATATCTTTGTTTAATGGGCTCTTGGCAATTAGGGATATATCACTAATGTTTGGGTGGTAGGGTGGAACTAGATCCGAGAACCCATCAATTTAAGACTCGGGGGCGGAAAGTTTCCGAACTTCGGAAGTTTGGATTTTGAGTGTTATCCAATAGAATCAACCCATTGCTGACTTTAAGTTCGGGCTTGATGAAGCATCCGTCCCCTGCGAATCCGGCATAGAGGGATCGAGAATCGGGCGTAGCTAGTCCTTAAGATAGAAGAAGAATCGCCGCGTTGCTCCTCTATCACAGCAACATGATGGGTAGCACAGGGAGAGTTGATCTCTCTCGAGATCGGTTTAGGCCCGATCCGGTCGTGATCTGTGGCGACTCCCGAAGTGATCACGATCCAAGAGCTTCGTTTAGGAGGAGAGCTCGATCGGATCTAACGTACCGTTCGAATTAACATGGAGATTGGTTTCGATGACTCGAGAGGTCATCATCGGTATCGATGGCGAACTAGCGGTCATGAGAAACCATCACGCTTGAAGAAGTCGACCCGTGGCCAAGGCTTCTTTGGCGATAGTATTGTCTTTAAAGGCGAGATGAGGCATCCTACCTAATAAGCGGCGGCAGCGGAAGAACTCTCAATGAAAGCACCAATGTCGATTGTCAAAACCGGTGGATCTCGGTGTAGGGGTCCCGAGCGTGCGTCTAGGTGGATGGTAACGGAGACAAGGGACACGATGTTTTACCCAGGTTTGGGCCCTCTCGATGGAGGTAATACCCTACTCCTGCTTGATTAATATTGATGAAATGGGTAGTACAAGAGTAGATCTACCACCGAGATCAAGGAGGCTAAACCTAGAAGCTAGCCTATGGTATGATTGTTGTTAGATCCTACTGGACTAAAAACCCTCCGGTTTATATAGACACCCGGATAGGTTAGGAATTCTGTGAGAGTCGGTTACAATGGTAGGAGATCTACATATCCGTATCGCCAAGCTTGCCTTCCGCCAAGAGAAAGTCCCATCCGGACCAGGGGCCAGAAGTCTTCAATCTTGTATCTTCATAGTCTTGGAGTCCGGCCATGATGATAGTTTGGCTATCCGGACACCCCTAATCCGGGACTCCCTCAGCAGCCACAGTGGCCCGCAGTTATTCCTGCAAGTCAAGATGAGCATAGCAGGAGGTGGTGAGGGTGCATGAGGAGATGGCCGGAGCCAAGGAGGACTTGGCAGGTGAGGACACCAGGTTATAGCAGAGCGGGGCGACTTTGGGCCTTGAGCGCAACTTCAACTCCAGTCAGAGAGCTTTCGACTTAATATGAACCTGAAGCATCAATATTGAGGTGATGAGGAGGAGACATCGAGAAACCCAGGTCCCGGTTGCCTCTAGTTTATGACCCTCGGAACCTTTTAAGCTACACAGGTGCCGGCCCTAATGACCCGCCCGGGACAAATCAGTTCACCAGCCCCTTGCAGACCAGCTCAACTTCAAGAGATGGCACCTCTGCATGGGAGTATGGCCCCATCCCGTTATGTACCAATACCACGGGTCACTCCAACCCCATGGAGAACTTGATAGCAACATCAGTAGCGTTTAAGCAGCTCTCCGGTGGGCGGTGATGATCCGACCGGTGGAGACCGAAGGTCGGAGATCTTATTCGAGCGGCGTTGGAGCAACAAAGACCTATTCATACGGCCGGGGCAGGATTCATTCAACTCCTCCACCTTAGCTAGCACCGCCTCGTCAAAACGAGTCAGAATTCTGACGAGCACATGGAGTCGAAGCTTTGTCAAGCAATGCCCAGCGTCGTAACCAACCGAATGGCTATAACCCGGTGCAAGACCCGAATCGTCGGGAGGGCGAGCAGGCGGCTCAGCTAGCGGCTCAACGGCGGCATATCAAGATCTCCCAGTCCGTGACCACATTGGGCGGGAGTAGGCTACGAGAACGGCGGTGTTCCTTGTTTAGTGCCGGCTCTGCGAGATATCGTCTACCCAAGGACTTCAAGGGACCTCGAGTGCGAATTACGGCCGACTTACAGCCAGATCATGGACCGAAATTCTGAGATATGGCCATGGAGCTATGGAGGTCAATAGCGCAGCAATGACTAAGTACTTCACCATGATGTTAGGCGGAACAGCCGGTCTTGGTTAAAGGGTTTGCCACCCAATTCCATTAGCTCATGGGCGAGCTAAAGGCCAGTTTATCCAGAACTAAGGACACTTGCAAGCAATCTATGTCAATTGTGGACTTGACCAATGTAAGCAGGAGGAGGTGAATCCACATCTCATAAGATGGATGCGGGTCGGAAATAATACATTCGTCGATAAGATGGATCATTTCTCCTTAGTCCTCATGTTGGAGAAGAATTGCCGTTTTGAGCTTTGGCCGAAACTGGGGGCGCTTTAAGTGTGATTACAGCGATAGATGCGTTGATGGTGGTTGTCGGTGTCAAAACCAGGCGGATCTCGGGTGAGGGTCCCGAACTATGCGTCTAGGCGGATGGTAACGGAGACAAGGGACACGATGTTTTACCAAGGTTGGGCCCTCTCGATGGAGGTAATACCCTACTCACGCTTGATTAATATTAATGATATGGGTAGTACAAGAGTAGATCTACCACGAGATCGGAGGCTAAACCTAGAAGCTAGCCTATGGTATGCGATTGTTGTTAATCCTGGACTAAAACCCTTCGGTTTATATAGACACGAATAGGGTTAGGGTTACGAGTTAGTTACAATGGTAGGAGATCTACATATCCGTATCGCCAAGCTTGCCTTCCACGCCAAGGAAGTCCCATCCGGACCGGGCGAAGTCTTCAATCTTGTATCTTCATAGTCTAGAGTCGGCCAAAGATGATAGTTCAGCTATCCGGACACCCCTAATCAGGACTCCTCGGTAGCCCAGACCCGGCTTCAATGGCAGAGTCCGTGGCGCATATGTCTTCGGCATTGCAAAGCGGGTTCCTCTTCCGAATACTTCATAGAAGATTTTGAACACAAGGATAGTGTCGGCTCTGCAAAACAAGTTCCACATACTACGTAGAGAGAATAACTTTTGCAGATCTGGCGGCGTATTCAGCGGCATGACATCACACCACGGCCAGGCCTTTATCGAATCGTTTTATTGTCCACCTCAGCGTGTTGGCGGTTTCCTTAACACGTCTTATCAAGCGGAGATCGTGCCCCTTATTCAGGATTCTCATCAATCTGGACGTGGGTAACGCGCCATTGATTCGGCACTTGGGAGATAAGCGAGTTTTACCGAGGCTGGCGGGGGCATAGCCGTCCGTCCATATAAGGGATAAGGATCCACTTTTCACCTCGCCTTCTTCCTCCTTTGCTCATCCATTCCCTGCAGTCGAGCTCCAGCGCCCAGTCCGCACACCCACCTCAACCTTCTCCAACTATGTCCGGGCGGAGGCAGGTGGATGGCCTCCTCCGTCACGGAGGCCACATCAAGCTGCGGAAGGCGGATACTTGTCCAGCAACATCGCGCTGCTACCCGACGAGCGGCAGCTCATTCCACCCGGGCCCCATGAGAGGTGGTGTTCTTCACCACTTCCTCGCGGACTAGGTTTTCCACTTCACCCATTTGTCAGGGCTCAGTTCTACCGGCTGGATTTCCACGATCTGGCCCGGACTTCATCCTCAACATCTCGGCGTTTATCGTGCGTATGCGAAACCTTCCTCTGCATCCAGCCCACTTTGGCTTATGGCTGAAGATCTTCAATGTCAAGCCGAAGGTAGTGACCCGTAGCCAGTCTTGAGGCGCCATGGTTAGCAAGATGGCCAAAGTCCTATGGCTCGAGGCTCCTTTGTGGAGACCATAAAGGGGTGGCAATCGGGGTGGTTCTACATCACGAGCATGCGACTCTCAATAAGCGGCCAGCAGTTCGATCTGGCTTCCCCACGGCTCTCATCATGGAAAGAGGCGGGCTGGCGTGGGGATTGGACGAGCTATCCGGACTCCAAACCTGCGTGAAACCAGGTGGACAAGAATCTCAGAGCTTCAGCGTAATCGGTGATGCTCATCCATGGATTCTCCCATGCCAACAACGGGCCTTCAAATTGTGGGAGTTCGATCGGCAGCACCCAACTCTGAAAAGGGCTCTTTGACACTACGTGCGAAGATGCAGGAAGGTCTTGTTCAAAGGCGTAAAGGCTCCCACATCCGCTACGAAGATCGGCGGATTCAGCTCATGACGTCAAGCCAGCGAGTAAGTTATTTACCTTTATGGGACTCTTTTTCATAGTTTGACTCTGTGGGATCTAAAACTCTAACCTTTGGCAGATTGGCTGAAAGCGTCCGGACAGATTAACTGTCCGGCCCCTTGAAGAACCCAGCAGACGCCCGATTAGCCAGGGCTGCTGGCTCCGGTACCTCACGTGGTGCGGAGAAGAAAACCCGCGAAAGAGGCCACGAGAACTCAAAGAGCTCCCGCGCCCGTCTTGTCGGACTCATCCCGGCGAGCCTCGCCCTCAGCTGGCCCAGGGGCCCGGCCGGATAGAGTGGCCCAGGCGTGGGTTGGTGGAGGCGGGCCCAGGACATGTCCCGGCGAGGGGACGGACATGTCGGCCGTGTGAAGGAGAAAACTAGGGTTAGGGTAGGAAACATCCATGAATTCGAGGGATGGGCTTATAAATAGAAGTAGAGGAGCTAGGAGAGTCCAAATGAGGAGGCGGTTTCGCCCACGATCGTGATCGAGCGACCGAGGAGCATGGAGGAGTTTGCTGGGT
The DNA here is from genome assembly GCA_021605205.1 of Aegilops longissima. NCBI lineage: Eukaryota > Viridiplantae > Streptophyta > Magnoliopsida > Poales > Poaceae > Aegilops > Aegilops longissima. Next base: position 427,187,247 of record CM038676.1, read on the forward strand.
TTGGGCCACTTTGAAGGGGTGTTGGGCTGCATACAAAGAGGGCTTCTGATTTACAGGTTAACGTTGGAGTATCAAACAACCTCCAAATGACCTGACGAAACTTGACGAGGCAGTCTACGGTGCTATACCAGGCCGCTTGACAAACCTCGGGCCATTCGAGAAAGTTTAACAGCCTTTTATGAAAAGAGGTAAAAGGGGCGTCGGGAGACTTAAGTGCGGATTGCAAAAGCGGACAGCAGGAAAATGCTCGGATGCATGAGGCGAACATGTATGCAAAATGAAATGCACATGATGACATGATAAAATGCATATGATGACATGGCAAAGTGCAACCACATAAACAAATGACATAGCAATGTGACAAATAAGCGCAAACACAGGTGCATCGAATCCAGGCGTTACGATGGCTGCTTGAGCACTAAAGGGACCTCCACGAGCATCGTGACTCAGGGGGCTCTTCTTGGACCCGGGCGCTCACCTCTGGCCTTGACCATGACATGTGCGACGGCATACCAGCGACGGTGAAGCCTGCCTTGGGACCGGGACACAGTCGGCATGCGAGCATCAAGCCCTCGTGAGGTTGAAAGGAGGAACTAAGCTAAGATGGGATGAGCATCTCGCGGTACTTCACGTCGAGGATCATATTAACAAAGAACCACGGGCACCTTACAAGCCCCCCGCAGGCGCGCGTTTTCGACTCCTCGCGAGGGAACAAAGGAGCAGATCTAAAAGCGCTAACTACGGCATAGCCGCCAAGGCGCCATCATCAACGGTGGGCAAGTCGGCACAGGCGCCAACCTCATTCAGGTCGAGGCGGCGGCGGCTGGCGAGCCCGCCCTGCTCGAGGTGGCGCAAGATCGGGGCTACGTGGCTGTGGTCGCTTCGTCTCGAGAATTCGCGAAGAGCTCGGTAGAATCATTGGATCCTCGATGCCTCCGCCTCGCGTGAGGGAGTTCTTTGGGGAAGCGATCGGCGAGCCTGGTCCTCGCCAGCAGCGGGCCCAAACCACCTCTCTTAGAACAGCACTCCAGTGGCGTCCTTCGCGTCGAAGACCTTGAAAAGAACATCACGGAAGCGCCGTCATACTCCGGTGGATCCGCGAGGCGCCTTGTCCTGCAGACCAGGCGATCTCGCGCTGACCTCAGTCATAAGACCTTGCGGGCGGCGGCCGCGACCTCGCTCCCTGTCGCCAAGGTGCTGCGGCCCGGCGTGCTGCAGCAGAGCTCAGATCCCCTCTGCCCGGAATCGCGAAAAGCGAAGGAGGAGGAAGGCGAATCAAGGCCCAGGAGGCCGCGGCGTGGAGCACAAACTCTCGGGAGGAGCCCTGGCATGGACTCGGGGAACAACGCGCACCGCCGTGACCCGCCGGCACCGACGGCGGGATCGTCCATGGCGCTCGGCGTCGACTCCTTCAGGGCCCTCAATGCGGGCATACAAGGGCAGCTGGAACCCTGGCGGTGGTCGCTCATACCAGGGCCTCGACATCTCCTGTCGGGCGCCCTCATCTCGACGACAGAGGGTTGGCCGTTTCTTCAGCGGAAGCAGGTCGGGACCCTCTTGGGGGGCCTTTCCTTTCTCTTCATGGAGAACCCGGCGGATCAGACCATTGCTTGCGATGTGGAGCAAGGGCAAGAAGGAGAAAGCAAGAAGAGATGGTGGAAGAGACGCAGCGTTGTTCGTACTTATAGCAGGGAAGGCCAACCGTCGACCTCCACGATCACGGGTAATCATGACCCGCTTTGCATGCAGGGACTTTGATATATGGATGACTATGCGGTAAATATTAAGCCGCTACAGGTGTGAATGAGCAGTTAAACATATTCGACAGAGGAAGTTTTTCACTTCCGGGTGGAACAAACAAGTTTCACAAGTTGCTGTTATCATTTCGGATCAAATAGCTGTTCTAAAAAGAAAATTTTCTAGACCTAAAACTGGCGCAGATGAAGCTCAAGGGCTTGAATGGGGCCTCTGTGTGACATAAAGGGATCTATTTGCATTAAAAATAGGTGCGGAATATCTACCGCATCAGGTTTTACCATCTTCAAGATCAACAAGAGCGGAGGTGATGAAATGTATGGAAGGATCTGATGAACAGCGAAGAACGCGAAGAACTTCGAAGGTCCTAGTGTGGATCTCTGAAGCGGGGAAGAGAGACTTCGGATGCAGGATTGCGTGAGGAGGGTCGTTCGTTTTCTGGTCGAACCAAGTTGATGCAGCGGCGGAGTTGGTGAAGGCGAAGGAATCTGACAGGCGTCGGAGCGAAGCTGACGCGAGAAGCGAGAGGAAGAGGATGACTAGAAGGAGGAGAATGGGAAGACCTGGGTCGCGCATATTTATAAGGAAAGGATAGCTGAGGGCGGCGTGAAAGCAAGCCCGGCCTGACGCCTCGGTTTTCGAGCAGTCGATAAAGGCAAAAGATCCGTTGGAGGATACGATGTAATAAAGAATGAATTTAAGTAAGGATAGCGTCACAGCGGGTTAACGAATCCAAAAGATAGCGTCATGGCGGGTTAAAAACCTTTTACTGTAGGAAGGCGAAGATTTACTTCTTAAGGTATTTTAAAGATTGACATGAACAGGTTCAAATCAATCTGAGGGCCTAATATTGGGGATATAAATTTTTGTGTAAGCCGCCCGGGGAGGGCAGGTTACACAAAGAAGACTCACCGAGATCGAAGCCTGTAATCAAGCATGAAGATGGCGTTTCAATAAAGGGCTTAAGGCCCACATCGACTTAAGGCCCGTTGTAACAAACATACAATGGCATGACTTGTATCATAAGGTGGATTTAACTAGTCAAAGGCGAACAACTGTTTATAAGCGGCGAGGACTACATGTAAGCGCGAGGCGTCAACCCGTGTATATAAGGGGCGACCTCTTTGGCGGCTTAGGAACAGAAACAAGCGATCGAGGCCGGGCATAGCGTATCTCGCTCCCTGGTCATCGAAACATAAGCAATACCAACCCAACTAGGCGTGAGGCTTTCCTTCCTTTGCAAGGGGCGAACTAGTATAAAACCTCTTGTGTCCTTTGTCCCGATTAACCTTTAAGCTTCCTAGTAGCAATGGCTCCACGACTAAGTCCTTGCAAGAGGACATCTGCGTGACAATTCCTCGAGTTAGGCGCCCACCGTGGGGCCAGCCCTTTGTGGTTGAGTTCTTGAAGGCAAGCTTGAAGGGCTCAAGGGATCTGTGATGGGCGGATGACCAAGAGTCGTCAGCAGCAAGATCTACATTACAAAGGCTGGGGCCACAGCCGACTCAATTGATCTGGTGCGGGTCCCCTTTAGGCGGAATCCGTCTTCATCGGCCGGATCGGTGGGCGGGCCCTAGCCGGACAAGCAAGCACCGACCTCGTCGAGGCGGCTCGGCGTCACGAGACCATGAAACTCAACACATGTGAAGCGTGCCTTGTGGGCTGCGTCCCGGGAGAAGAACTTCTGAAGGATCTAAAGATAGTGGTGGGGCAGCCGTCCCTCGGATGATGATTAGTCAGCGGTTCAACAATTCTTTATATCAAGTCAGAGGGCATGCTTGGGGTTGTTCAGCGGCTCTAGCACTCCAGACTTCTATGAGTAGCCAAGCTAGGCGAGGAGTCTTCATGGCTGGTACTCAACGGTCAAAACTCAGCGGCTGCAACAGCAATAACGTCCGGTCGATGCTTGCCGGGCAGGAGCCACAATAAGCCTGTCGCCGCTTGCTCGAGTCTTGATGGATCTTATGGATAAGGTAGCGGACCTTAGCCGATTGTCAAAACCGGCGGATCTCGGGTAGGGGTCCCGAACTGTGCGTCTAGGCGGATGGTAACAGGGAGACAAGGGACACGATGTTTTTACCCGGTTCGGGCCCTCTCGATGGAGGTAATACCCTACTCCTGCTTGATTAATATTGATGATATGGGTAGTACAAGAGTAGATCTACCACGAGATCAAGGAGGCTAAACCTAGAAGCTAGCCTATGGTAGTTGTTAGTCCTCTGGACTAAAACCCTCCGATTTATATAGACACGGATAGGTTAGGGTTACCAGAGTCGGTTACAATGGTAGGAGATCTACATATCCGTATCGCCAAGCTTGCCTTCCACATGAGGAAAGTCCCATCGGGACACGGGCGAAGTCTTCAATCTTGTATCTTCATAGTCTTGGAGTCGGCCGTGATGATAGTTGACTATCCGGACACCCCTAATCAGGGACTCCTCGGTAGCCCCAGACCAAGCTTCAATGGCGATGAGTCGGTGCGTTGATTGTCTTGACATTGCGGCGGGTTCTTCTCCAAATTCCATATACTTGTCGAATAGTGTCCAACCACGATAAATGCTGCGCTCCTTGGCTTCTCGCCCAATAATGGCCATCTTCCATGTTTGAATGAATCTGAAAAGCCAGGGTATTTTACAATTACCCCTAGCTGCATAAATGAGCTGCCTATAAAAGGGGCAGGATCTAGATCTGAGTCAAACCATCCCCCCTTCACGAGATTTCATCGGGCGCCTCGACCAAAGCCCATTCCATCATGGACAGTCAGCGCGGCTCCTCCTCGCGCTCCCAGCCCTCAGCCCGAGTGGGAGATGCTCAGTCCGGCATAGCGAGCTAGTTATACTCAAGCCAAGGATTTCTCCCCGGCCTTCATGGTTCGGTTCGGCGGACTTGCCACCTACAAGGGCGGAAAGCAAGCGGAGGCGTCCCGATCCCTCTAAAGGAGGCGGGTATGCTTCATCTCTTATCTAGTAAGAGGACTCGGATTTCCAATCCATCCGTTTCTCAGGGGACTCTTGGAGTTCTCGGCCTCCAGTTACCACCTCCTCCTGCCTCCATCTTGCACGCCAGCAGGCTTGGGCCCTTCTGCGAACTGTTCTTGGCGTCGAAGCTCATTTGGGCTGGGAAGAGATTATTCTGCCTAGTACCCCGTTCTCATGAGGTCAATATATCAAGTGGGCGAGCCGAGCTATGGCGCATCGCTGGACGGATACCTATCCGGAACCCCAAAGAAAGCGTCAAGAGCTGGCCTTGAATGGTTTACATGGAGGGCGTCCGCTGCGGATCCTGTTGGATCGGCCTTCGGAGTTCAGCAATGCTCCTCTGAAGAAGCGCTTAAGCTGGCGCCCTCGGAGCCCCGGAGGAAAATGACCGGGATGTCCTCTATTTGATGAGCGAATAAGATTATTGGCTCATGCGGATTGACCATGATTGGAGTCATGGCAATCTGCATTATGAAAGTGCAGCCGCTCAATCTGAGGGCCACCCATGTGGGACTTCAGCGGGGAGGGCGATGCCACCGCCATGGCAGCAAAGGGCGGGATCGGTCACCGAGCTGGTGAAGATCTTATCGCCATGTATAAAGGAGAGGAGGAGGATTTCCTCGCGTCAATCCAGAAGGAGTTTTCTTGAATAATCCTCGAAGCTGGGTAAGCAAACATCTTTGTGACCTGTCGATCCATGTTCCGTGGTTAAATATCTCATTTCATGGTTTTTGCGTGAGGAAGCTGCGCGGATGTCAGAAGATACACAGCCCGCCCCACAACCCGAGGATCTGGAGCGGTCCCTCAACCCGACCTCCGAAGAGGATCCGGATATAAAGGTGGAGTTGATCAACGGGGTGTTCTACCAACTTAGCATCGACAATGCTTTGGTTGCCATTACGGCTGATTACCCCGGAATACTTCCAGCCTCACGAGTGGCGAGACCGAGATCCCAAAATCACGATAATGACCCATCCCTACTTATTTTGATCACCGTATACCAATGGTGTTTAGCGGGGTACCTTGAGGCAGGAAGCCGAGCCAGCTGGCTGGCCAACAAAGGCGGTCTGGCCCCTTGATCTAAAAAGTGCGGTCGGATCGAAACTCCACATAGCGGTATGGCGTGTCACCATACTCCCAGGATTGATTCTGGAAGGCGTACTAGCGCTGGTGCTCTTTCGGGAAAAAAGCTTCTCGCGGACTGAGTCCGGAGGTTATAATCGAACCTTCACCGGCCAGGCTTCAAAGCCGGGTCGGAGGCTGAAAGCGAGCCGGGCGTCGTCGGATGCTCCTCCGATAGAGGATGCCGACAGGTTGTCCGCCACCAACTCCGAGGTGGAGGCGCCTTGAATCACAGGCGCCGCCGGACAGTTCTTCGTGGCATGTTTCTCCCAAGAGGCCTTGAATGCCTTCGATTAGGAGATCGCACCTCCGTGCCGCTCAAGATGGTCTAGCGAGCCACGGAGCGGTATGTAAAGGACATCTGGTAGGAAATTTGATAGTTATATATGCAGTAGCCCCGAGACTTAAAATAGTTAGAATAACTGATTTAAGGATCATTTGTTATCAGGATCTTACTGAAAAAGAATACCCGACTGTCGGGGAGCTTGAAGAGTGCAAGGCCCAACTTGAGGCCGCACTAGCCCTCTGAGGGGGAGCGAGACCCCTCTCTGTAATATCGCTTTAAAAGATAAATAGTTTATGAAGTGCGGCGGGTGTAAATCGACAAAAATATTGCAGATGGCGCGGACTAGATCCGGACAAGCAGCAGCTCTTGCGCCAGCTAAAGGCGGCGAGGCGTGCTTACGAGGTGCGGCGGGAGAAAAATAACCTCAAGATGCCAACACCAAGCTGGGTGAGGAACTAAAGGATGTTCGTGCCCGGTTATGCGACTCCGTAAAGGAGAATCGGCCGCTTCGTCGGCGGCATTTTCGATTAAGTGCTTGGCGAACTTTGAAAAGAGTTCGAGGAAGGACACTAACATAAACATGTATGTAGGTTTGCTCACGAGTCGTCTTGAGGAGGAGATGCCCAGTTCTTGGGTGATCTTCTTCCCGTTCGCGTCGGCTACCTGAAACGAAGTCCGGCGGTGATGAAAGGCATCGGCCAGAGCCTTGTGGCCATCTATCTCCCTGCCGAAGGCATTGGGGAGCTGGCGAGAGCGGCTTCAAGGAGCACGGCGGCGCTTCCGAGCTATGGAAGATATCGGCCTGCCGTCAAAGGCGCCAGGAGGCACAGGCCATGGTGAAGGCAGCGGTACCGACTGACCCAAACCACATGGCGAGGTCGGACTGTGGGGCCTGATGGGATGGAGATCCTGTAAGCTTAGTGTACGGCCAAGTAGAATTGGCATGCCAAGTATTCCAGCAAGATTGTAAATTAGATAGCCTATTAGATGGCATTGAGGAGGAATACAATGAGTCGAGTTGACTATGTAAAAATATGACATGAAAAAATGTCTTCTAGCGGATTGTAGATCGTTTGTCATAGCGGACCTTTTAAGCCCGACCTCGGGACCCAATAGTCCGAGTGTGTCCGAATACCTTCCATGGTTATATAAAACCGGGGTATGCATGGAGGCGTGAGGGGTCATTGTTGCTGTATCGGACAAGTGCCCAACTAGTTATGTTATATTACATGGGTAGTAAGAAACATCTTCGGGGAGAATAGTTCCTTTAAGGGTTCCTTTCATTGGGATGCATGCCCTAAAGTGCATGTCAAAGCTGCTATGAAAGCAGAAGAAAATCATCAAGGGGCAGATGGGTAAATAGTTAAAATCATCTTTCAGTTCACCGACCGAATATTCCCTTAAGAACGCTAGCTTTCGGCTTCACCCGTCTGAGGTACACATCCGGTGACCCGCGGTAACAATCGAGAGGTGCTCCTTTACCACCTAGCCGAACAATCGGGAGCGTAGGGGTAAGCACGAGAGCCGAGCAACCCAGCTTGGCCAAAACTTAAGTCATATCGATGCATATAATGGTGAATAAAAGGTACATGCGGAAGTTTAGCGCATGTGTTGGGCATGAAGCCCGTATAAATAAGCTTCTATTAAAGAAGCCCCGGGTATAATGAGCATGGACAGTAGCGTCAAATATGTGCGAACAAAGCGCATAAGCGAGCCTCTAAAGGCTTCGGAAGAAGGAGGAGAAGGAGAGAAATAAAAGACAGCAAAAATAGAAAATGTGGACGGAGGAAGAAGCGAACTTGGAGTCCGGCGCTTAAGCGTAGAATCTTCGTGAGGCGAGCTGCGTTCCATGGGTTCGGCTCGAGTCGGTTATCCGATCGTTTCACAGACGGTATGCTCCGCCGGTCGGGACCTGGTCGATGATGAAGGACCTTCCCATTTGGGCTTGAGTTTGTCCTTTTTCTTGTCCGGCGGTGTAGAACTAGTTCGCCAGCGTTATAAGCTTTGGCCCGTGCTTCCTGCTTTGATATCTTGAGCCTCTTGTTGATAGAATCACGGAGCGAGCTTTTGCCACGTCGCGCTCCTCCTCCAATGCGTCAAACTGTCCTGCCGATCGAGCTCGGCTTCTCTTTCTTCATACATGCGCCGCGAGGTGAGTCATGTATTATGTCGCAGGCAAGACTGCCTCGCGCGCGTACACCATAAAGAATGGTGTGAATCGGTAGTACGATTCGGCGTGGTCCGCAGCCCCAGTCTGGTCGAGCTCCTCAACCCGGTCGTGTTAGATTCCTTGAGGACCGCACTAGTGTGGGTTTAATGCCGCTCATGATTAGACCATTTGCTCGTTCGACTTGGCGTTGGTTTGAGGTGATAGGCGAGGCGTGTCGAGCTTGATGCCCATGTTTTGCACCATAATTTGACCTCATCGGCCGTGAAGTTGGTGCCGTTATCGGTGATGATACTATGGGGGGACACCGTAGCGGTGCACTACCCTGATATGAAGTCTATCACTGGTCGGATTGGCCGTTTAACGAGCTTGGCCTCTATCCATTTGGTGAATTTATCCACCATGACCAATAGGTATTTTTTCTTGTGGGTTCCTCCCTTAAGGGGTCCAACCATGTCAAGCCCCAGGACCATGACGACCAGGTGATGGGTATAGTTTTGAGGGTGGTGGGTGGCATGTGGCTTTGGTTAGCAAAAAGCTGGCAACCGACGCATCGTTGGACTAAATCCTGCGCATCTGCCCGGGCCGTCGGCCAATAAAATCCTGTATGGAAGGCCTTGCCTACAAGGGCCGGGCTGCGGCGTGGTGCCCACCCAGTCCGCATGAATTTCAGCCAGGGAGGTTTCGCCCTTCCTCTTGGAGATACACCTTTGAAGGACTCGGTAGTGCTTTTCTTATAAAGCTCTCCCTCATGGACTTTATAGGCTTTAGATCGCCGTACTATGCAGCGAGCCTCATTTTGGTCTTGGGGAGTTCCTGCCTAGTTAGGTAGGCTAGGAATGGTTCCGTCCGCAGGCGATAACCGCCATTATTTACGTGAGCGAGGGTGTTATCTCGGGGCGAGCCTCCGGTTGTGTCGAGTGTTCGGCGTCGAGCAATGCGGTTGGGTCGGATTATTATTGCGGACTCCCCTCCCATAATACGGATGGCGAACAGCCGTTCGAAAAAGATATTGGGTGGGGCGGCATCGCGTTTTGCACCGATGCGTGCCAATATATCCGCCGCCTGGTTGTTATCCGGGCTATATGATGAAATTGAGCCCTTGAACCGTGCTACATTTTAGGACCGCATTGCGGTATGCTGCCATTTTCGGATCTTTGGCATCAAAGTCTCCGTTTATTTGAGATATTGCGAGGTTCGAATCCTCGCGCACCTCTAGGCGTTGAATGCCCATGGAGACTGCCATCCGGAGGCCGTGCAGAAGGGCCTCGTATTCGACTCGTTGTTGGAGTCCGTATACATTATCCGAAAGACATATTGGACTGTGTCCCGGTTGGGGGCGTCGGACGACGCCAGCCCCAGGCCGGCCAACATTTTGGAGCCGTCAAAGTGCATGATCAATTGGAGTATCGCCGTACTCTTTAGGGAGTTGACTGATCCATTCGCCACGAAGTCGGCCAAAACCTGCGACTTAATAGCTCGTCGTGGCTTATAAGTTATGTCGAATGGGAGGAGCTCTATGGCCCATTTAGCAATCCGGCCCGTCGCGTCGCGGTTGTTTAATGTCGTTAAGAGGTACTTCGGAGGCTACCGTTATCGAACACTCTTGAAAGTAGTGTCGCAGCTTCCGGGATGCCATGAACACCGCGTATGCTATCTTTTGATAGTGTGGGTACCGGGACTTGCACGGAGTTAGGACAGTGGACACATAGTAAACCGGTTTATGAAGAGGGAACCGGTGTCGTCCGTTTCTCGTTCGACAAGAGCACCGCTGACAACTTGATGTGTTGCGGCGATATATAATAGCATTGGTTCGCCCGTTACGTATGCGGCCAGAGACTAGATTTGTTGCCAAAATGGCCTTTATTTCTTGAGTCCGGCCGTGGTGGCATCCGTCCACTCGAAGTGTTGGTCTTGGCGGAGGAGGCGGTAAAGGGCGCCTTTTCCCCCAAGCGGAAATAAAGCGGCTTAGAGCCGCTCGCATCCGTCAATTTTGTATTTGTTTGAGGTCTTTTGGAATATCAATTGTGACAGCTCGGATCTTGGCTGGGTTTGCTTCAATTCCTCTACGGACACAATGAAGCCAGGAGCTTTCCGGTGGACGCCAAGAACGCATTTTCGGATTGAGCTTGATGTCATATTTTGAAGATTGTCGAATGTGAGCCTCAAGTCGTCTACTAGAGTTTCGACATGCTTGGTTTTGACGACCACGTCATCTACATATGCTTCCTTGTTTTGCCAATCTGGTTTGCGGACATGTACGAATCATGCGCTGATATGTTGCGCGGCGTTTTTGAGCCAAAGGGCATTGTGTTGAAGCGAGCGGGCGGATGGAGTGATGAATGCTGTTGCAGCTTGGTCTGCTCCGCCATCTTGATTTGGTGGTAGCCGAGATCTGCGTCGAGGAAGCACAATGAGTCGTGTCCTGCTGTAGCGTCAATAATTTGATCAATTCGAGGGAGGAAGGGATCCTTTGGGCAAGCCTTATTAAGGTCTTTAAAATCAACACATAGGCGCCAGATTTATCCTTCTTTGGTACCATCACCAGGTTTGCTAGCCAGTCCGGATGTTTTATATCTACGATGAATCCGGCTTCCAAAAGTTTGGCTAGCTCCTCTCCATGGCCTGTCTCTTGGGTTCGAAAGCGCGAAGAGCTTGTTTGGTGGCTTGAATCCTTTTAGGATATTTAGGCTGCTTCGGCCAAGCGACGTGGGATTCTGGCATGTCCGAAGGGTGCGAGCAAAGATGTCCCAGTTTTCTTGTAGAAATTCTCGTAGTCTGGCGTCTACATCAGGGTTTAATTGTGCCCCAATGGAGGCCGTCTTTGCAGGTCCGTTGGGTGGACTTGGAATTTGACTATTTCATCCGCTGGTTTAAAGAGGTGGACTTGGATCTTTTATCAAGTATCACATCGTCCTGTTCACCGTGGGCGCATCATGATGAGTTCCTCGGCCGCTAGGGCTTGGATAGTGCCTCGAGGGCTAGTGCGGCTGTCTTGTTTTCAGGCGGAGTGCTATGTTCGGATCACTAGCGAGTGATGATTCCATTAGGTCCGGGCATTTTAAGCTTCATGTACCCATAATGGGGTATAGCTTGAAAAATTGTGAATGCCTCTCGTCCTAATAAAGCATGATATCCGCTGTTGAGCAGGGCCACTTGAAATGTGACCTCCTCGGACCTGTAATTGTCCGTGAGCGAACACTACGTCCAGCGTGATTTTCCTGTGCAGCATGCTTCCCGGCTAGGGATTATTCCTCTAAAGGTTGTGCTGCTTCGCTCAATGCGGTTCGATCTATTTCCATTTTGGGAGGGTTTCCTCATAGATGAGGTTTAGTCATGCCGCCATCCATGAGTACCTTAGTAAAGGCGGCCCGTCCACTATCGGACCGAGGACCAATGCGGCTGGTGCCCGGCTGTTCGAATTTAGGTTAAATCACGGCATTAAAGGTAATAGCCGTGTCCTCCATGGATTTATTGTTGCTACTTGGTAGACTTGGCAAGGTTGCGGAGTGTTTGTTTTCGCATGTTATTTGATGTGAAAGTCTTGAAGACTATTAACACCGTCTTGGTGTTCTTGGGCTGGGATTACGAAGCTAGAAGCTCTTAGCCACTTTTGGCCACCTGCCGTAATATCCAACATGCTCGAAGGCTATGAGTTGGAGTGGCGCCCTCGTGCTATGAATTTTGCAGGTCCGTTTAGCCAACCCTCGATGCAGTTCCGTACACCTTTAGGGGTTTTGGTTTTTGGTATTTAACCCAGGTGCTTGATAATGATGCACCCTTTATTTCGGACTAGGGATGTATTCGGGGCGGATTATCCTAAAATTTACTTTTGGTTTTCGAGCGCTCTCCATCACACAATACTTTTGTACTATGGTCACTAAGTCAGCAAAGCGTGTAATTTGTGACGACTTATGGCGTTTAGGATTCCTTGTCCTTGCAATTATTGCAGAAAATTGGGATTCGTCCTCCTCTCGGCAGTCCTTTATCCTGTTCATAACCGGGAGAATCGGCCCGATAATGATATCTTGTTTCAGCGGGCTCTTGCGAATTCGGATAGATCGCTAATGTTTGGGTGGTAGGTGGAACTAGATCCGGAACCCATCAATTTAAGACTCGGGGCGGAAAGTTTCGAACTTCGGAAGTTTGGATTTTGAGTGTTATCAATGAATCAACCCGCTGCCGACTTTAAGTTCGGGGCTTGATCGACATCCATCCCCTCGCGAGAATCCGGCATGGAGGATCGGGAATCCGGACGTAGCTAGTCCTTAAGATAGAAAAAGAATCGCCGCATTGCTCCTCTATCACAGCAACATGATGGGTAGCACAGGGAGAGTTGATCTCTCTCGATCGGTTTTAGGCCCGATCCGGTCGTAGTCTGTGGCGACTCCCGAGGCGATGCGATCCAAGAGCTTCGTTTACGGAGGAGAGCTCGATCGGATCTAACTGTTCGGCAAGTTCGAACTAACATGGAGATTGGTTTCGATGACTCGAGAGGTCATCGTCGGTGGATGGCGAACTAGCGGTCATGAAAACCATCACGCGAAGAGTCGACCAAAGGCCAAGGCTTCTTTGGCGATAGTATTGTCTTTAAAAGGCGAGATGAGGCATCCTACCTAATGGCGACGCATGAGGAACTCTCAATGAAAGCACCAATGTCGATGTCAAACCGGTGGATCTCGGTAGGGGGTCCCGAGCTGTGCGTCTAGGTGGATGGTAACGGAGACAAGGGACACGATGTTTTACCCAGGTTTGGGCCCTCTCGATGGAGGTAATACCCTACTCCTGCTTGATTAATATTGATGAAATGGGTAGTACAAGAGTAGATCTACCACGAGATCAAGGAGGCTAAACCTAGAAGCTAGCCTATGGTATGATTGTTGTTAGTCCTCGGACTAAAACCCTCCGGTTTATATAGACACCGGATAGGTTAGGGTTACAGTGAGTCGGTTACAATGGTAGGAGATCTACATATCCGTATCGCCAAGCTTGCCTTCCACGCCAAGGAAAGTCCCATCCGGACACGGGACGAAGTCTTCAATCTTGTATCTTCATAGTCTTGGAGTCCGGCCATGATGATAGTTTGGCTATCCGGACACCCCCTAATCCGGGACTCCCTCAGCCCTGTTAACCGCCACGGTTATTCCTGCAAGTCAAGATGAGCATAACGCGGAGGTGGTGAGGGTGCATGAGGAGATAGCCCGGGCCAAGGAGGACTTGGCAGCTGAGGACACCAGGTTAGCAACAGAGCGGGCGACTTTGGACGCGCGGGCGCAGCAACTCCAGTCAGAGGCTTTCCAGCTTAATATGAGCCTGAACGCATCCAATGAGGTGATGAGGAGGAGACATCAGAAAACCCAGTCCCGGTTGCCTCTAGTTTATGACCCTCGGAACCTTTTCGCTACACCCGGTGCCGGCCCTAGCAACCCGCCCGGAGCAAATCAGTTCACACCAGCCCGCGCGGGGGGGCCGGCTCAGCTTCAAGAGATGGCACCTCTGCATGGGAGTATGGCCCCGCCCCGTTATGTACCAATACCACCGGGTCATTTCTCCAACCCCATGGAGAACTTGATAGCAGCATCGGCGCGTTTAGCGGCTCTCCCAGTGGACGGTGATGATCCGACAGCGGTGGAGACCCGGAGGGTCAGAGATCTTATTCAGACGGCGTTGGAGCAACAAGAGACCTATTCATACAGCCGGGACAGGATTCATTCAACTCCTCCACCTTGGCTAGCACCGCCTCGTCAAAACCAGAGTCCGAGTTACAGCAGGCACATGGAGTCAAGCTTTGTCAAGCAATGCCCAGCGTCAGAACCAGCCGGGTGGCTATAACCCGGTGTAAGACCAATCGTCGCCAGGAGGACGAGCAGGCGGCTCAGCTAAGCGGCTCAACAGGGACATATCAAGATCTCCCAGAGTATCCGCCACTTCGTTGGAGCGGAGTAGCTACCGTAACCGGGCGGTGTTCCTTGTTTGGTGCGGCTCATGAGATGTACGTCTACCCAAGGACTTCAAGGGACCTCGAAGGTGCGAATTACACGGCCGACTTACAGCCCAGATCATGGACCGAAAGTTACGAGATGGCCATGGAGCTATTGGAGGTCAATGACGCAGCAATGACTAAGTACTTCACCATGATGTTAGACGGAACAGCCCGGTCTTGGTTAAAGGGTTTGCCACCCAATTCCATTAGCTCATGGGCAGAGCTAAAGGCCCGGTTTATCCAGAACTTCAAGGACACTTGCAAGCAATCTATGTCAATTGTGGACTTGACCAATTGTAAGCAGGAGGAGGGTGAATCCACATCTCATAAGATGGATGCCGGGTCAAGGAAATAATACATTCGTCCGATAAGATGGATGCCGGCTCTGTAGTCCTCATGTTGGAGAAGAATTGCCGTTTTGAGCCGCTGAGGCAGAAACTGGGGCGCCTTAAGTGTGATTGCAACGATATGGGTACGTTGATGGTGGTTGTCGGTGTCAAAACCAGCGGATCTCGGGTAGGGGGTCCCGAACTATGCGTCTAGGCGGATGGTAACAGGAGACAAGGGACACGATGTTTTTACCAAGGTTCGGGCCCTCTCGATGGAGGTAATACCCTACCCCGCTGATTAATATTAATGATATGGGTAGTACAAGAGTAGATCTACCACGAGATCGAGAGAGGCTAAACCATAGAAGCTAGCCTATGGTACGATTGTTGTTCGATCCTATGGACTAAAACCCTTCGGTTTATATAGACACGAATAGGGTTAGGGTTACGAGTTGGTTACAATGGTAGGAGATCTACATATCCCAGACGCCAAGCTTGCCTTCCACGCCAAGGAAAGTCCCATCCGGACACGGGACGAAGTCTTCAATCTTGTATCTTCATAGTCTAGAGTCCGCCAAAGATGATAGTTCAGCTATCCGGACACCCCTAATCCAGACTCCTCAAGAGCCTCTCGAACCAGTGCTTCAATGACGACAGTCCGGCGCATATTGTCTTCGGCATTGCAAGGCGGGTTCCTCTTCCGAATACTTCATAGAAGATTTTGAACACAAGGATAGTGTCCGGCTCTGCAAAACAAGTTCCACATACTACCGTAGAGAGAATAACTTTTGCACAGATCTGCTGACGTATTCCGCGGCATGACATCACACCACGGCCAGGCCTTTATACGAATCGTTTTTATTGTCCACCTCAGCGTGTTTAGCGAGGCGGTTTCCTTGGCACGTCTTATCAAAGCGGAGATCGTGCCCCCTTATTCCGGGATTCTCATCAATACGGACGTGGGTAACCCAACCGCGCCATTGATTACGGCACTTGGGAGATAAGCGAGTTTTACCAGGCTGGCGGGGGACGCATAGCTTCGTCCGTCCATATAAGGGGATAAGGATCCACTTTTTCACCTACGCCTTCTTCCTCCTTTGCTCATCCATTCCCGCGCAGTCGAGCTCCAGCGCCCCAGTCCGCACACCCCCACCTCAACCTTCTCCAACTATGTCCGGGCGGGAGGCAGGTGGATGGCCTCCTCCACACGGAGGCCACATCAAAAAAACTGCGGAAGGCGGATACTTGTCCAGCAACATCGCCAGCCCGGCTACCCGACGAAGGCAGCTCATTCCCACCCCGGCCCCATGAGAGGGTGGTGTTCTTCACCACTTCCTCCGTGGACTAGGTTTTCCACTTCACCCATTTGTCCGGGGGCTCAAGTTCTACTACGGCCTGGATTTCCACGATCTGGCCCCGGACTTCATCCTCAACATATCGGCGTTTATCGTGGGTATGCGAGGCCTTCCTCTGCATCCAGCCCCACTTTGGCTTATGGCTGAAGATCTTCAATGTCAAGCGAAGGTAGTGGGCCGCCAAGCGGAGTCGGAGGCGCCATGGTTGGCAAGATGGCCAAAGTCCTATGGCTCGAGGGCTCCTTTGTGGAGACCATAAAGGGGTGGCAATCGGGGTGGTTCTACATCACCGAGCCGCGCGACTCTCAATGGGCGGCGGCAACCGGATTCCGATCTGGCTTCCCCACACGGCTCTCATCATGGAAAGAGACGGGCTGGCGACGGGGGATTCGGACGAAGCTGTCCGGACTCCAAACTCTGCGTCCGAAACACAGTGGACAAGAATCTCGGGCTTGTCAGCGTAATCCAGGTGATGCTCATCCGCGGATTCTCCCATGCCAACAACGGGCCTTCAAATTGTGGGAGTTTGATCCGGCACAGCACTCGACTCTGAAAAGGCTCTTCGACACTACGTACGAAGATGCCTGGAAGGTGCTTTTCAAGGGCGCCAAGGCTCCCACATCCGCTACTGAAGATCGCGGATTCAGCTCGCAGCGTCAAGCCAGCGAGGTAAGTTATTTTACCCTTTATGGGACTCTTTTTTCATAGTTTGACTCTATGCGGGATCTAAAACTCCCTAACCTTTGACAGGACTGGCTGAAGACGTCCGGACAGATTAATCATCTGGCCCCTTGCCGAAGACTCCAGCGGACGCCCGATTGACAGGGCTGCTGGCTCCCAGTTACCTCACGTGGTGCCGAGAAGAAGGCCACGAAGAGGCCACGGGAACTCAAAGGAGCTCCGGCGCCAGTGCTGTCGGACTCATCCCCGACGACCACGAGGCGGAATCCTCCCTAAGGAAGAGGAGGAGGAAAAGCCTCTCCCCGTGGGGAGAGAAGAAAAGGAAGGCCGCCTGACCGGGAGGCCGGAGGGTCAAAGAAAGGAAGGACCTTCCTCCGGACTTCTCTACCAACGCCACAACGACGAGGAGGTGGCCAACAAGGGCCAAGCCTGGCGAGATCGTAAGTGTCCGGATACCCATGAATTTTTTTTCATTGCATAGTGTTCTCTAATGCCGAACAATCATGCAGCCATGCCTAAGGACAAGCTCGCCCGCCGCCGAAAGCGAAGTCCACTGATTCGTCGGTGGAGAGTACTTCACTTCCAGCCGCCTCCTCACCTCGCTGCTGCGACGACATCAGAGTGGGGCCCCAAGGGGGCCTGGTCAAGAGGAGGTGGCGCAGGGGCGCCGCAAGGCAGCCTCCCGGACTCAGGCCTTGAGGAGCGAGACCCCGGGGGCTCTAAGCCCGACCTTGTCCGGACACCATACTGGAACCTTCAGCGGTTCGAAGTCCGGCAAGCGGCCCCTTCGTAGAGAAAGGTAAGGCGTCGGTGTCCTCCGTCCAACCGGAGGCACCGGATAGCATCGGAGGCGCTTAAGGCGCCTCCATCGAGGAGGAGCACCGCCTTATTATAGTGTGGTGATCGGAAAGATTCGATCCGCCAAGAGCGGGCTGACCTGAGCTTGTACCAGCCTTCTAACGAGGCTTTGAGGTAAGTTTAGAATATGTAAAAATATTACCGCATAGACGGTAGCCCCTCGATGCTTAGTTTGGTGTTCGGAAAGAAAAGCGGACTAAGGATCTAAAAAGATATCTGTGAGTCTAACATAAGTATGTCAATATGGGAATGCAGGCTGCGGCTCTGACCTCACCGCCCTTGACTGCAAAGGTCAATGCATTGAGCGAGCCTCGGCGGTCGAGCGAGCTCGGCCTTGCCAAGAAGCAGCTCGGGGACAAGGAAGGTAAGTAATACCTTATTAAAGAAATACCTTATAGAAAGGATTTGGTTGCAAAAATGACAGAGTAACGTGGGTATCGTAGGGGCCCACGAGCGAGGTGGCGACCACGAAGGAAGCGGTGTCCATGCCGAAAACAAAGCGTCCGTGGAGCGCACCGAGCGAGAGAAGCAGGAGGAGCGGGTGGCGGAGGTGCGGCAAGAGCTCCAGGCTCTCGTGGAAAAACACGAGAGTTTAGAGCGTGACTCGAAGACTCGAGAGTCCGAGCTCGCCTCGGCTCTTGAGAGTGCCGAAGCTGCTAAGGGCGAAGCCCAAAAAGCCCTCCAGGAGATTTAGGCGATAAAGAAGATCGCGGCGGGTAAGGCATTCTTTATGCAGAGAAAGAATGTAAAAGTCAATTATCTAGTACTTACGGAATCCGGAGCTCTCCGGGAGCGTCCGCAGATCTGCCCGTGGTGTGTCCGATGCTTGCGTTCTCTACCGCCAAGGAGGGAGCTTGACAAAGAAGGTGTTCGGTCTCGGTATCTTGAGGCCGAACGTCCGGTGCCTGAGCGACCAGCTGAAGCAGCTGGTCGAGCTCCACAAGGTCGCCGAACAGGCCATGAAGGGCCTCATAGTTGGTTGTGGCCATTGGAAGCCATGCACAGGAGCTACTTCGGGCTAGTGCAGCGGCCGGTGGATGGCTGTCCATGGATTGAAGTCATCAAGCACTCCGTCTGCATTGAAGGTGCCCGTCGGGCCCTTGCCCGTGCTAAAGTGCACTGGGGCAAGCTGGATGCGGAGAAGCTTGTGACGGACGGGCCACCGAAGGGCAAGGAGCATCGCAAGACCGAAATGTACTATGAGGGCGTCCTGAAGGGTGTCCGCCGTATAGCGGATGAGTGCTCCAAAGATGTAATTTTTGAATAGACTTGCATTTGTTATCATGTACGCTGAAAACTTGTTCATATGTGCTAAGCAACGCTTGTTAATTTAAAATATTACCTTCTGTGCGGCCGTTTATCAAATTTGAGAGATGGCAAGTCATTGGCTTCAGCCCCCATGCCACGAGTGCTGGGGTATTCGGGATAAACTTGAGCGCTCTTGTTCCCATTCTTGGGTCCGTCGAGGAGGCGCTCAGCATAGCGAACAAGGCAACGGACTTATTGTGCTTGAACACTCTCCTTAGCCATAGAATTCTATAATTTTAAATTTCGTGAAGCCCCTAGTATTCGGAAGACCGAGTTCGGGGCGCTATCAACGCCTTGGCCGGACAATGCCGGTTCCTCGCTCTAAGCGGCATAAGTCTTTAGGGACTCGAAGAAACCTCTCGAATAGCGACCGGTTCTCGCCTTATCATGACGGTCAGTTTTAGCTTTCTCCACTGAGGTGCTCAACCCAGCTCAACCGGGGCACAATCGCTGTGGTTCTCCCAGCGCTACCTTAGCCGATATAACGGAACGTAAGGTACCAAAACATGGGAGCCGGGCAAACCCAACTATTGACCCAAGACATGATTGAACCCGATGCATATAATGCTATAAGTTGAGTGCCGCACTTGTGAAAGTGTTCGGACTTGTCACACCATGTTTTTGGGGTACATAAGCCCCTGGAGTATTGGTCGTACCAAATTGTACGGGTGCAACATGTCATGAAATGAACATATATATAGATAAAGAAAGGAGTGCAATAATAGGCAAAAGCTATGTATTGTTTATTCAAAAAGTACTGCAATGAAAGCGAGCGATACAAATAGTGCGATAAGCAAGGGATGGGACTATTTAACATGTCCCCTCCGAGGGTAAGCTGCGGATGGTATGTAAAACAGGTATAATGCTCGTAGTAGAGACCACCGGACACTCGACGTAACTTCGCTTCCTGGCTGTTGCATCGTGAGTTTGGCAATTCTAGTGCGGACGGGGGCTTCGGAAAACGGAGTCTGAAAGTAAGAAAAAGAAAAGGAAAAGAATGACACAATCGGGCCCTTGGTGCGGTTGAGCGCATTCAGGCGTGCGTGGTCGTGCCCTCCCTTATGCCCATGGTATCTCCAGAGCATAATTATGTACGCGTAATCTTGGCCCTTCATTTCGCGAGGGCTGGGGTTGGGGCGGATTGCTCTGGCGATGCTTTCGGATCGTGCCAGGCGGTCTTGTTGTAGGTTACTCTGGGCGCGCTTGATGGTGGCCGGACGTTTAATAGCTGGACTCGAGAATTGTTGTGAGAGGCTGCTTTGCACCTCCTCCGCGAGGGCCGCCGTGTGCTCCTCCGTTCGGAGAGAGCGTTCGGTATTTCCATTGACCGTGATTACTCCTCAAGGGCCTGGAATCTTGAGCTTGAGGTATGCGTAGTGCGGCACCGCATTGAACTTTGCAAATGCGGTTCGTCCAAGCAGCGTGATAGCCGCTGCGGAACGGGACTATGTCGAAGATTAATTCTTCGCTTCGGAAGTTATCCGGGGATCCGAAAACCACTTCGAGTGTAACTGAGCCTGTACAATTGGCCTCGACACTTGGTATTACGCCTTTAAAGGTCGTCTTTGTGGGTTTAATCCTTGAGGGTTCTATGCCCATTTTGCGCATTGTATCCTGATAAAGCAGGTTCAGGCTGCTACCGCCGTCCATCAGGACTCTAGTGAGGTAAAATCCGTCGATGATTGGGTCAAGAACCAATGCGGTGAATCCGCCGTGACGGATGCTAGTGGGGTGGTCCCTTCGATCAAAGGTGATCGGGCAGGAAGACCATGTTGAACTTCGGGGCGACTGGCTCCATCGCGTATACGTCCCTTAGTGCACGCTTCCACTCCCTTTTGGGTATGTGGGTTGCGTATA
Organism: Aegilops longissima; assembly: GCA_021605205.1. Taxonomy (NCBI): domain Eukaryota; kingdom Viridiplantae; phylum Streptophyta; class Magnoliopsida; order Poales; family Poaceae; genus Aegilops; species Aegilops longissima. The sequence continues at coordinate 427,207,926 of CM038676.1, forward strand.
TCATGTTCACCATCCGCACTTGTGTGGGAAAGCCCTTCTGTCCTCTATTGTTTGGCGGCCGGGGCTCTTCCTCGTCATCGCTATGCAGCCCCTTGTCATTGAGTTCGGCATTTAACTTGCCTGCCTGTTTGAAGACCCAACAATCCCTGTTGGTGTGGTTGGCTAGTTTTTGGGGTGCCATGTATCGGCATAGCGATCGAGTATTCGGTCCAAGTTGGACAGGCCCTGGTATTTCTTTTGAATGGCTTCTTCGCTGACGGGTTTAGAGCCTCTGAATCCGGCATTTACTTGTCGTATCTTCAGCATTATCGTTAATCGGCGCTTGTTCTTGTTGCGACGCGACCTGCCATTGCTGTCCTTGGTATCCGAACTACCGGGTGTTTGGCCAAGTTGTTGCTTGAGCTAGCCAGCTGTCCTCTCCAGCATAAAGAGGGTCATGAGTGTGGCGAGGGCTGCCATGGATATCGGCTTTTCCTGTCCTAGGTGCCGGGCTAGCCACTCGTCGCGGATGTTGTGTTTGAAGGCTGCGAGCGCCTCCGCATCCGGACGGTCGGCGATCTGATTTTTCTTTGTTAGGAACCGCGTCCGAATTGTCGGCGATTCTTCTCGGCTGTTGAATTATATGGCTAAGGTCATCGGCGTCGGTGGTCGCACATATGTGCCTGGAAGTTATCAAGAATGCGGCTTCGAGGTCCTCCCAACAACCGATTGACTCTGGCGGCAAGCTGTTGAGCCAATGCCGAGCTGGTCCTTTAAGCTTGAGTGGGAGGTATTTGATGGCATGTAGATCATCACCGCAGGCCATGTGGATATGGAGGAGATAGTCCTCGATCCAGACCGCAGGATCTCTGGTACCATCGTATGATTCGATGTTTACGGGTTTGAAGCCCTCGTGGATTTGATGATCCATTACTTCATCATGAAGCATAGTGGGTGTCTGGCGCCTCAGTATTGGGCTATATCACGGCGTAGCTCATATGAGCTTTGTCTCATTGTGTTCGCCCGGCGGGTTTGTTGTATCCGGCGTGTGGTAATCATCCCGAGTCGTTGGGCGCCCACGCGATCTGTAGATCGATCTTGTATGCTTTGCCTTATCCTCCAATATATCTCGCAAGTCCGGCGCGTTTTCCCGTGCCTTGGTACTTTTTGAGCGGCGTCAGGGCGTGGCTTGAGCGGAGGGCCGAGAGGTGGCCGGTCTGCCATGTCGTGCGCTGGTGACGTGGGTGCTTCCTCCTCTGATCGAGGCAATGGCCTGCGTTTGGGGTAGCTTTTGGAGGGGCGTTCGAGTTCATACTCTTCGGCTGCAAGGACTTCAGTCCATCTATCAGCTAGCAGGTCTTGGTCAGCTCTAAGCTGTTGCTGCTTTTTCTTGAGGCTGCTTGCCGTGGCCATGAGCCTGCGTTTAAAATGCTCTTGTTCGACGGGGTCCTCTGGCACGACGAATTCGTCGTCGTCGAGGCTTGCCTCGTCTTCGGAGGGCGCGATAATTATCGTCCTCTACCTCTCTTCTGCCGACCGTCGTGCGGACTTGCTTCTCCCTCCTCCTCTACCGAGTCCTGCTTTGGAGGGTCGTCTTCGCACCTTTGTCCAGGGTATTATTGTCTCCCATGCGGAATCGCCGTTTTTACTGTGGCGGGATTTAGAGCGGCGCCGCTGACGTTGGCGCTTGGGTTGTTTCTTGGAGGGGTCATCCTCCGCCGTTCCATCGACATTCCCATCTTTTGGGATGTCCACCATGTATATGTCGTATGACGAGGTGGCCTTCATGTGCCCCGTGGGCGCTGGCTCTTGATCGTCTCCGGCACCATCGTCCATACCGTCGATGTCTTCGGAGTCGAAGTCGAGCATGTCGGTTAAATCATCGGCAGTGGCTACAAAGTGGGTGGTGGGTGGGCGTTGAATTTCTTCGTCGTCCGAATCCCAACCTTCCTGACCGTAGCTCCCCTGACAAAGAAAGAGACTTTAATGAGTTTAGGATATCGCCAAAGGCGAGTCTTTGAAAGATGTCATGGCGGTGAACTCCATAACGGCGCCCGGTCGGATTCGATTGGCGGTATGAGGTTCGAGTCCGGAAAGGAGTCCGGCACCTGGGAGTCACTAGCTTTGTAAAGGACAGGGATGGTGTTTGGCTCAATCGCCGTAGAGATTTCAGCCCCCGAGGCGGTTTCCAACCAACCGCCCTCGATCAATAAACCGGCTCCGGATTAAGGGTCGGAGCGGCACTGTGCGGCCTCCGTGACCTTTGCTCGATGGCGAGCTAGATCGTACCCATCGAGACAGTGCGGCATGCTCGGCTGTGGCTCGAATCCATCAAAGATCAAGTCTCCGCGGACATCGACCGTATAGTTCAAGCTTCCAAATCTGACCTGATGGCCAGGGACGTAGCTTTCGATCTGCTCCAAATGGCCTAGCGAATTGGCCCACAGTGCAAAGCCGCCGAATACGAAGATCTGTCCGGGGAGAAAAGTCTCACCCTGGACTGCGTCGTTGCTGATGATTGAAGGAGCCATTGGGCCTATAGGTGACGACACAGAGGAACTCTCAATGAAAGCACCAATGTCGGTGTCAAAACCGGCGGATCTTGGGTAGGGGGTCCCGAACTGTGCGTCTAGGCGGATGGTAACAGGAGACAAGGGACACTATGTTTTTACCCAGGTTCGGGCCCTCTCGATGGAGGTAATACCCTACTCCTGCTTGATTAATATTGATGATATGGGTAGTACAAGAGTAGATCTACCACGAGATCAGAGAGGCTAAACCCTAGAAGCTAGCCTATGGTATGATTGTTGTTCGTCCTACGGACTAAAACCCTTCGGTTTATATAGACACCGAATAGGGTTAGGGTTACACAGAGTCGGTTACAATGGTAGGAGATCTACATATCCGTATCGCCAAGCTTGCCTTCCACGCCAAGGAAAGTCCCATCCGGACACGGGACGAAGTCTTCAATCTTGTATCTTCATAGTCTAGGAGTCCGGCCAAAGATGATAGTTCGGCTATCCGGACACCCCCTAATCCAGGACTCCCTCAGTGGCTTTAGTCAAGTACGCTGATTCTGATAGTACCAAGGATCCCGCGTTTGATGAGGGAAAGACAGGGAAGGGAAAGAAGAACGGCAATGGAAAGGGTCAGCAGCATAACCCGGTAAATCAAGGAGGCAACATGCGTAAGGCGGAGGGTAACCCGGAGTTTGTGGCCAATGCCAATGCACAGGTTAACAATCAGAGACGTAAGGGAAAACCGCCCCCTCGATCTGGCGGGTCAGGTCCATCTCTTGAGCAGCTTCTCAATGAGCCTTGTCCGAGATACGGTACTTGGGGACGACCCGCCACCCACTTATGGAAAGATTGCGCGATCATGAAGGATTTCAAGAATTCCAACATGTTTGATGGCAATCATGGATCGGGCGGCGGTTCAGGGGTCGGCGGCTTTCATGGCCTCCGGCGGCGTTCAAGTTCCGGCTTCGGGGAAGTCAAAGCGGCTACAATCAACAACGACTGGTCAAGGGGGAGAAAGAACAAGCGATCAGGTTATCAAAGCCACCTAAAGCAGTGAATGGTGGGCGTTATCATGTGTTTACCACTAATTTGTGCAAACGTGACGGAAAGGTTCATAAGAGGGCCGTGAATTCTGTTGAGCCAGCGGTTCCCGTTATTTGAGGTGGTCGAGCAGCCCATTATATGGAGCAGGAAGATCACCCCCGGTTGATAATCCGGGTCGATTGGCCTTAGTGGTAGCACCTCGGGTTGGTGGATATAAATTCACTAAGGTACTCATGGACGGAGGAAGCATCATCAATATTCTCTATTATGAGACCTTTACGCGCATGGGGTTGATGATAAAGACTTGAGGGCGTCCAACACCGTCTTTCATGGAGTGGTGCCTAGTAAGTCGGCGTACCGGTTGGCAAGATTGAGCTGGAAGTGGCCTTTGGAGATGAATATGATTCCAGAGCTGAGAAATTGACGTTTGAGGTAATCAAAATCAGGAGCCCATATCATGCTCTGTTTGGACGGCAGGCTTATGCCAAGTTCATGGCGCGACCGTGTTATGTTTATCTGCAGCTCAAGATATCGGGTCACAAGGGCACCATCAACATGCATGGGAGTTCGAAAGGTAGCCTTGGAATGTGAGGAAGGCGTCACGGCTCATCTTTGAGTCTGTTTGTGCAGCGGAGGAGCTGACGTTTTATCAGAATAATGTTGACCCAGCAGATATGACCTCTTTAAAGAAGCCGACTACAGAGCATGACCCAACATTGAAGTTTAAATCGGCCGCTGAAACAAAGCTTGTTGACTTCACTCCAGGCGACTCTTCCAAGCAGTTCAGCATTAGTGCCAACTTGGATCCTAAATAGGAAAGCGCGCTCATCGAGTTCATCCGTGAGAACCGGGACATCTTTGCATGGAAACCTTCTGACATGCCGGGTGTCCCGAGGGAACTCGCTAAGAACACTCTTAATATTGATCCAAAGTATAAGTCGGTCAGGCAATTTCTTCAACGGTTCAATGAGGAAAGACGGAAAGCTATTGGGGAAGAGGTCGCTCGGCTCTTAGCGGCTAGGTTCATTGTGGAAGTCTTTCACCGGAGTGGTTGGCTAACCCAGTCTTGGTACTCAAGAAGAATGGCACTTGGCGGATGTGTGTGGATTACGGACTTAAATAAGGCTTGTCCGGTTGATCCTTTGCCCTCCCCGTATTGATCAAATCATTGATGCTACGGCGGGTTGCGAGCGTTTGAGTTTTTTGGATGCTTACTCTGGCTATCATCAGATCAAAATGGCAGTTAAGGACCAGGAGAAGACGGCTTTCATCACTCCGTTTGGAGCCTTCTGCTATGTATCTATGCCATTCGGGCTCAAGAGTGCCCAGGCGACTTATCAGAGATGTGGACAAAATTGTCTCCACGGTCAAATTGGGCGCAATGTTCACGCTTATGTGGATGACATCATGGTGAAGTCCAGGGAGAAGGAAACCTTGATATCTGATTTAAAGGAGACCTTTGATAATCTTCGGGTTTATAAGATGATGTTAACCCAGACAAGTGTGTGTTTGGTGTACCTGCAGGCAAGCTTCTGGGTTTCCTGGTCTCAAACAGAGGCATTGAAGCTAACCCAGAGAAGATCAAGGCGATCACCTCCTTGGCCAAACCGGCGTGCATCAACGATGTTCAACGACTGGCGGGTCGTGTTGCCGCTCTAAGCCGGTTCATAAGCCGGTTAGGCGAGAAGGCCCTGCTGCTATATCAGATGATGAAGAAAACGGATGCTTTCGTCTGGAGTAACGCTGCTGACGCTGCCTTTGAGGATTTAAAGAGACGGTTATGCGAGCCGCGGTCCTTGCGGCTCCCATTGATAGAGAGCCATTGCTGTTATATGTGGCTGCTAACGCCCGAGCCGTCAGTGTGGCCATTGTGGTGGAGCGCAAGGAGGCTGGCAAGGAGCATCCGGTTCAAGGATCGGTTTACTACATCAGTGAGGTGCTCATTGAGTCCAAGCAAAGGTATCCACATTGGCAAAAACTTGTTTATGGAGTGTTTATGGCAAGCCGGAAGCTGAACAGTACTTCCAAGGTCATCCTATAACTGTGGTAAGTTCTGCCCCCTAGGGAGACATCATCCAGAACAGGGAAGCCACAGGGCGAGTCGCCAAGTGGGCCATTGATCTTTGGCCTCATGGTTTGAAGTACATGCCATGTACATCTATTAAGTCTCAAGCCTTGGTGGACTTTATCAATGATTGGACAGAGTTACAGGCACCTGAGGAGAAGCCGGATAACACGTATTGGACTATTCACTTTGATGGGTCCAGGCAGTTGGAAGGCTCGGGGCTGGAGTTGTTTAACTTCCCCGGTGACAAATTTTTTATGTCCTCCGGCTTATGTTTCCTGTACTAACAATGCAGCTGAGTCTGAGGCTTTACTCCATGGTCTCCGGATGGCCAAAGAGATGAATTTGAGCCGGGTAAGGTGCTTAGGCGACTCAGACCTCGTCGCTCAACAGGTGTCAGGCACGTGGGACTCCAAGGATCCCCTGATGGCGGCTTATCATCGTGAAGTTGATGCGGTGGCTGGACACTTCAAAGGTTATCAAGTGGAGCACATTGATCGGAGGAAGAATGAGGCGGTTGATGCTTTAAGCCGGCTGGGGTCTCAGCGTAAGCCGGTGCCGCCTAACACCTTTCTTGATGTTTTGCATAACCCTTCTGTCAAAGTGCCCACAGAGGAAGAACTAGCAGTGCTAGACCGGAGGCACAGCCTGGTGGCAGCTCTCCACGCTATCCAGTTGGACAGTCCATATTTGGCCTATATGACCCGGGGAGAGTTGCCTGAGGACGAGACCTTGGCAAGACAAATCATCAGGCGGTCCAAATCTATGACAATTGTTCATGGAGAATTGCATCACCGCAACGTTACTGGGGCGTTTCAACGTTGTGTGTCGCCTGCGGAGGGTCAGGAGATACTTCGTGAGATCCATGAAGGAGATTGTGGTCATCATGCTGGCTCAAAATCTCTGGTGGCCAAGGCTTCCCGTCATGGTTTCTATTGGCTGACGGCGCTGATGCGGAGGATCTGGTCAGTAGGGATGTCAAAAATTCTCACGACGAGCTCATGTGCCGGCTCAAGAATTGAGGATGATTCCAATTACTTGGCCGTTTGCAGTCTGGGGGCTTGACATGGTTGGACCTTTCGAAAGGTCTAAGGATAAGAAGACACACCTTTTGGTGGCAGTGGATAAATTCACCAAGTGGGTTGAGGCAGAGTCGGTCAGTAAGTGTGATGCAGCCACGGCGGTTCAGTTCATGAAAAAGGTTATCTTTCGTTTTGGCTTTCTACACAGCATCATAACTGATAATGGTACTAATCTCTCCAAGGGTGCCATGGAAGAGCTCCGTCAACGAGAACATATCCGGCTTGATGTTTCGGCTGTTGCTCACCCTCAATCTAATGGACAAGCAGAGAGAGCTAATCAAGAGATCTTGAAGGGCATCAAACCCCGGCTCTTGGTCCCCTTACAGGGTACTCCGGGTTGTTGGGTGGAGGAGCTACCCTCTGTGCTATGGAGCATCAACACAATGCCTAACAGATCTACAGGTTATACACCTTTCTTCATGGTGTACGGAGCAGAGGCAGTTCTGCCAAGTGACATCCGGCACGACTCGCCCCGAGTGGCGGCTTACGTTGAGGCTGATAATGAAAAAGCTCGTCAGGATGCACTTGACTTGTTGGATGAAGAGCGAGACTTGGCAATAGCCCGCTCGGCGATTTACCAGCAAGACCTGCACCGCTATCACAGCCGCCGGGTTAGAAGCAGAGCCTTTCAGGAAGGCGACTTAGTGCTCCGGCTCATCTAGGATCAGTCTGATATGCACAAGCTATCCCCTCCTTGGAAAGGACCCTTTGTGGTAAGTAAAAACCTGAACAACGGGTCATACTACCTTAACGATGTTCGAGAGCACAAAGACTCACGTAAGTCGGAGGAAGAGACCCGCCGGCCGTGGAACATAGCTCATCTTTGGCCTTACTATACTTGAGCCACCGGCTCTCAGGATATATATATATATATATTTATATATATATATATATATATATATATATATATATATATATTCTTTTTAGCAATGTATATATTATATAAAGTAATAAAGCATGACCTCTTTTTCTTTCCACCATCAAAGGTTTATATATCTTCTTTACCAGGTGGTGGAAACAACCAACAGGGAGCGGATCATATCTAAATCCGGCTTTCCCTTTGGTCCGGCTTATGATCATATCTGAATCCAGCCATGGTCACTTGGGGGCTTCCTGTTCAAACATAGGTCGTATTCGAACCAAAGAGAACATAGCTGTCGATACCCAATTGATCGGCATACTGCCAAACCCACTTGGGGGCTTCTTGATCATATTTGAATCATAGCTTAACCCCTTTGGGTCTGACGTGGATCGTATTCAAATTCTAAACAACTCTCATGGTCACTTGGGGGCTTCCTGTTCAAACATAGGTCGTATTCGAACCAAAGAGAACATAGCTGTCGATACCCACTTGACCGGCATCGCCAAAGCCACTGGGGGCTATATGATCTTATTCGAATCTTAGCTTAACCCCTTTGGAACGGTTCACTGATCGTATTTGAATCATAGGCCTTTGAAATTAAGTTTACTATTCATTATACTCTGTAGGTATAAATGTTATTAAGGGCCAGGTAAACATTATATGTGCCAACTGTCAGGAGTTAAATTAACTCTCTGATTTGGGTCACATAAACCGGCGAGTATATACCAAATAATATTGCAGGTATGCTATTGTGATCATAATCATAAACCGGCCTTTATATGATGTTTTGGTTCATACTCCAAGTTATCAATACTTTATGTGACCCCGGATGCGATAAGTCGCCAAGGGAATTCTATTTTGTTTTATACACAGGATAAAGCAAGAAGAATTTTTGACATCAAGGAAAGATCAACATAAGCCGGAAGTATATAACGATGGCGGCTTACGAAGGTATTAAGCGCCACAAACATGCGCGAAGGCATGACAAAGTTAAGAGTTTTTTCAACCCTGTTACAAGACTCCCCGAGTGTCACATCCCTAGTTCTGGTCTGCTCTGGGTTAGCTAGTCTTGTGTTGCATCATGTCTCAATTTCTTTGAACTTGAAATGGGGATGACAGAACCCCCAGCACCACCCCCCCCCTTAAACCAACTAGGGTTTACTAAAATCTTTTTCAATGATTTCAAAATGCCCTTTAAAAATGTTCATCATTTCTGGATCAAGGTGGAAGCATCTACCAAAAATGGTTGACATTTTTGCAGGAAATATTTGGACTTTGAATTAATTCAACCATATTTGAATTGGAGCTATTTAAATGCTATATATATTTTAGTTGCTCCAAAAATGTTAGAAACTGTTAAGGGTCACTGGAATAACTCAGAAAGCACCCATAATTATTTCCAGAATTTTCAAAAGTGATTGGTTTGAAAACCAAATTTAAACAAATTTGCATAAATAGAAAACAGAACAAAAATACAAATAAGACAGAGAGAGAAACCCACTGGACCTTACAGCGCTCACTGGCTGGCCAGTCTGTGCAGCCAGTAGGACGGCCCAACCCACCTCCTCGTGCGTCGTCTTCCCCGCGTCTACTGGCACTATGCGTGGCGCGCACACAGCTGAGCCGCGGCCACCTCCTGCTAGCCACACAGCTGCTCCCCTCGACCTGCTCCGCCGCCCTGGACCGCCTTGACCCCTCTGCACCTCTCCCCTCTCTCTCTGGAGCCCTTCCCCCTCCCTCTGCTCTCTCCGTGCGACACCACCGAACACACCCGCCGCCGCCGACGAGCACCACCGCAGCCACCGCGCAAGACTCGCCTCGTCATCCGGTCCTATAGCTCCGCCTCGACGCCATGGAGCTTCACCTCAAAGCACGTGGCAGTGGGAGGCCTGCAACGTCGTCATCACCGATGTCTTCAACCTCGGTTGCTGCAGTTCTTCGTCGTCGATCCGTCGCCATCAAGTCACCCCCGAGCCCGACCACCAGCTCCTGCGACTCCCAGTGAGCACCTGCTCCAAATCCCTCTCTTTCCCGCATCGATTTCAAGCTCTAACTAGCCCCGCCACCGAGCCCGAGAACTCATCATCGCCGGCCATGGCGCCGCCGCGGCCACAGCAGCCGCCGCTCGCGTCCGAGCCCATCAGCACGCTCCGCACACTCCCAGAAGCCGAGCACACCCACCAGATCCTCCTCCCGTACGCTGTAGCGCCGAACCCGACTGCTCCCGTGATTCGGCCGCCGCCAAACCTCGACGTCGGCATAGTTCCTAGCCACACCAGCTCCAACCAGTGGCACCACTAGATGCGGCGCACTCCCAGGAGTCGAGCAAGCCTAGCCGGGAGTCGAACCATCGCCGGACGGCGATTTCCGAAGATCTCCGCCGCTGTTTGTGTCACCGGCGGCTAAACGCCGGTGGGTTGACATGGCTATGTCATTAGCTACTAATGACCCCTCTAATCAACCCCTTAAGCCACTGCCACGTGGGCCCATGTGCCTGTTTAGGTTAGACTAATTTTCCTGTTTAGTTTAGATTAATAACCCAGCAGAACCCACGCGTCAGAGTTGACCCCGCTGACGCGGCCGTTGACCTGGCCCATTTGTCAGTGAGCTAAACAGCCCTGTGTCACTGACCAGTGGACCCCACTGGTCAGGTTTGACCTAGACCGCTGATGTTGACCTGCTGAGGTTAGCATGACGTAGTGCTGATGCAGTAAATCCTTTTCTGGAATTATTCTTATACATGAAATTCCAGAAAATAGCCAAAACTTCTAAAAATCATAGAAAATCAACCGTAGCTCAGAATGAAATAATTTATATAAGAAAAATGATCAGAAAAATCCAATTTATCCATCTGTACCATTTTCATGCATGTTTAAACAACTTATACCTGCTGATCAGGTCAAATCAATTAAATGGCATTTGAATTTCACATATGGAGTTTGAATTTGAACCTAGTGTTCAAACCAACCCCATTTAACTTGTTGCTAGATGCATTAGCCCAATCAAAAGCATATTTCCATGTCACCTTCATCCAGATAAACAACTTAAACATGTTTATGAAAGTTTAAAATTTGATTTCAAACAGATTTGAATTTGAATCTTCGTTTGATCGCAACTCGAGTTTTATAACTCCGTTTTAGTTGATTCTTTTCGCAAATAGAAGCTCTTGACCTAAACTTTATGATAAGGCCAAATACACACAATTTTGGTACTGTTAGAAATTGTTTATCTTGCAAGAGTTATTTGCTTGGTTTTGATGTTTTTCGAATTGTTCTTCTTCGTTCTTTCTGATCTTTTGAGTGATTGCTTATGTGCGTTTACTATTGCTTGCCTACAATAGATTGAACGGAGTGTGACGAGTAGAACTATCAAGAGTTTTGAGTGCGAATCATCTTCATCAACAGTACAGGCAAGTTCACACTTTGATCATTCCCCTTTCATACCCAGTTTTTATACATTAGTTTCACCCTCAAACATTGCATGATTAGGATTGATAACATATGGGTATTGGGAAGTAGTTGATGAGGTAGGAACCTATTGCCCTGCATTGAAACCTTGGGAGTTACTATTATGTTATGCTTATATTGCCATGCTATGCTTGTAGACGTGGGTTGGGTTTGAGTGTATGCATGACAGATGTGAGATTGTTAATTAATGGTTCAACTTAAGGTGGCAACTTTAATACACATCTGGGTGGATTGCTTGTTTGGGCACCTGGGGTATCCAGTGTTATCCTAGGAGATCCCGGGGTATCCGTGTGATCATCCTACGGTCCGCCACCCAGGCTCAAAGGGATCACGAGTTTATTCATGCTAGAAACTTCCGTGTGCAGCCACATGCCATTATGGGCTCTGGCATAGTTGAGTAAGTTGTGGGAAACCTTTCCATGATGGGCTAGCAGATGTAGGGGATTGTAGGTGTACAGGCCTATCTATCGGTTAAGGGACCTCTTGGAAGAGCGTGTCTCGGTCATCCGTTTCTCAAACATTATGTAGTGCGAGAAATCCAACGGAGGAAATCGAGTCTGGTGGGGAAAAGTGCACAAACCTCTCCAGAGTGTACAAACTAATCATGGTTAGCCGTGTCCCCGGTTATGGACAACTTGAGTATCTGGTTCTTGGATTATCCTGTTGATCTCATCACTCTATATAATTAATTTGTCGGGTTGTTAATTACTTTTAATTGAGATTGACATGGGGATTTACCCTTCTCAATTATTTCAACCAACTTTGTAGTTAAATAAAATATATTCCTTTGTAGTAGGGAAAAATTGGCTTTTCGCAAAAACATTTTAACCATAGAGCTTTTCCACCAGCCAAATATGCATGTAGTGATAGCTATTAATCATCATTATCCTATGGTGTGAATTTGCCAGAACATTCAATGTACTGACCCTTTGTGGTTGCAACGTCTCATGTTGCAGGAGTTCTTACGACGAGTAAGTGATACGTTAGGGTTACGATCTCTACACTCAACTTTGCCGTTGGTGTTGATGGGAATCCACAACCTTGTTGTTACTTCTGCTATATGGATTGAGGTAATGGTATTTTTACGTTATTTTATACATGTGATTTACCTTTGTTATAAATCCTTGAGTACTGTGTGTGTCAGCATACCGATCCAGGGATGACACTTAAGCACAGAGACTTGTCCGCCTGAGGTCGGGTCGCTACAAGATGGTATCAGAGCACATGTTGACTATAGGACGTGGCCCCTAGAAACTGGCAAGCCCATACGAAAGATTTTCCCTACAACTTTAATTTCAAATGGATCTTTTACCTCTCTTCTCTTCTAAACTTATTCAAATATTCCCTTTTAGTGAGACTATACCCTTTTCCCTTTTGACCCCGAAGATTCGACTTAGGAGACCACTCCAAGGAGTACAAGATATCGGACAACTAAGACCATTCAGAATGAAGAGGATTTTTCCATACATTATGATAATGGAAACTACAACGGTTGAAGACTCCGAAGACTAGGAGAATTTGAAGGCTCTGAAGAATCCCCAGATTTGTATGACCTAGGAAGGCTACCCTTAAGGAACTTGGCAGACTAAGGAAGTTGTCAATACTCGAGATCAAGGTGTGTTGGAGAAAGACCGGAACATGGAGCATTAGAACTCAAAGTTTTGTCAGGAAAATCCTAAGGCGAGAGATATCAACTATGGACTGATAGCTCATGGTAATGACAAGAGCAAAAACACGGATATCCATGATGTTATCGCCCGCTTATGCGATTGCCACCGTGCTGAGTTAAGCATGCAGTTCGTCGTATGGATTGGATGGTAGAAGGCTGATGGAGCACCTATCAGCAAAGGATGCAGTTTTAATCTTAGCTGGTGTATCGCCAGGATCTGGAGTATTACATCAGCAGTTTTAAGATGGACCTGCAGGAAGCCGTATTTGACGAGAAAGCATTTTCTGAAGAACTTAGGACACAGAAGCTGAAAGTAGCCAAGCTGGAGGAGCAAAACCTCAAGACACCGGAGATTCGCCAAGAAGTGAAGGACAGTAGGACCATGGTTCATGTCAAGGATGTTGAAACCCGGAAGTTTGGAACACAACTCCAAAAATATTAAAGGATGTCACAAGAGACTTCACATCAACAAAGATGATCTGGCAAAAGAACTTGAGAAGGACAAGCACGATCGGAAGAAGCCATCGGAGACATGAACAAGACTTGAAGAGTTTGGCGATGTTGACCTTTAGAAGACCAAACCCCTGTTATACCTACGTTAGATGCGACATTTGTGAGCTGTCATTTGTTTGTTGTTTTTCCCGACAGCAACAAATAAAATCTGCCTTTTCAAAACTTTTGTTTGTATTGTGTGCATCCCTCTCGATCTCTCTTATCTCACCCCAAAACCCTTGGATCCCAAAAGATGACGAATGGAGATGGACGAGTATTTCCGAGATTCATGACACAACCGGAGGTAGCACACTGGATACGGAACATGGAAGATCGCATGAAGGAGCACGATATTGAAGGAGAGTATATGGTTCCATACACCCTACGAAAGATCACACAAGGTGCTGCAAAATGGCGAGAGATACATCAAGCCATACAAGGATGGAATGGAATTAATGCTTGGGATGATGAATTCAAGACGATTCTACTAAGGTCTTGTCTTACCCGAGAGCCACGTGAACCTAAAGAGAAGAAGCCTTGTGCATGTAAGATTTGTGGAGAAATGGGACACACCCATAAAGAACACAAGGATGAATGCCCTAATTGTGAAGGAAGTCACCCAACTGAAGAATGCCCAACTAGCCAGATCACTTGTTTCTTGTGTGAAGGGACTACCCACTACCCTGCTCAGTGTCACATTTACCCCATGGTACAAAGAACCATCCAGCAGAATAAAGAAGCAATGAAAGGAGCCCTAATGGAAATTTTAGAAGAACCTGTGATGAAGGAAGAGGTGGAGGACACACCCGAAGAAGACCCAAGTAAACCCAGCACCAAGTCATGCTATTCATGTGGAGAAGAAGGACATGTCTCCCAGAATTGTTTGAATGGGGATCTAGTAGAATTCCCGACAGAGGAAGTAGAGTATGAGCCACAGGAAATAGAAGCCCTGATTGGAACAGAAAAGTCCAGAAAGAGGAGTAGATTAAATTCCAGGAAGGAGACGAGTCATATCACCTGTTACAGGTGCCAGGGTTTAGGTCATTACGCCTATAAATGTCGAGAGAAGAAGCCAAGAGCCCAAAGGGCGGACACCATCCCCAAGAAGCCTAAAGACTTATCGGAAGTTATGTGTTTACGCTGCCAGGAAACAGGACACTATGCAAATAAATGTCCCGACAAGATGAAAGCTGGAGCTAAGTAGTTGAGAATTTAATATTGGTAATAAGCATAGTAGGAAGCATTTTTTGGGGGGGATATGGAGTGAGTTATGGAATGGAAGTTTGAGATATTGTAATGAATTCATGAAAGCAATAAAGTTCTTGTGTCATGATTTCATACGCTGAATCTTTATGAGTTGCTACCCTATGAAGAAAGAGTTTGACCATTTTCGAGGATAGGAGAAGTATGGTCTATGGATGAGTTTGTGCATTTTAAGGGTGGTAGTACCCTGTGAGGACACTTGACCCACGGAAAGGAGAATGATATACCATGAAGTGGATTTTGGACAAAATAAGAAGGAGACTTGTCTCGATATGTGGGGTATCCCCAAGAGTATGAAGAGATGAAGTACTATTGGATAAAGGAGGTATGATGTTGTAAATATGGAGCAATTGCAACTCCATGATGATTTTCAGTAATCACGTCTTAGTCTTGTACAAATAGAAGGAGGGAGACAATACAATTGGATGGATTTTAAGTATGCTGGAAGGTTGATGTTGGAATAAGGATCAGTTGCCTCGATGATGAGTTCAAGGTTTACAAGTGATGAGATGGGCCATAACCCACAGGCCCCAGGACCTGCCAAGAAGCAAGCACACTCTTGCTGAAGGAAAAACCCTGGAAGAAGTTACGATTTTATCGATAGACGATCTTATAGGAGTAAGACAAAACCTGAGAGTTTTGAAGGAACGATAGATGTTTGCTCGGCTTGCAGAATCTATGGATTTATCCGAACTTGGTTCGTCGACAAGAGAAATTCTGCAATGCTTGTGAGGATGACCGAGTGTTAGAATGCGGGATTCACTAAACCATATACAGGGTAATGATTTGGGTGCGGGATGGATTGATCACCATACCGACTTACTCTTATTGTTCGCTTTGCTATATGGGATGGTAAATCTGAGTGACTTGCCTATAGTAGAGAGACGACGATAATAAAACCTTGTTTAAACCTTAGAATGGTATAGCAAATTTTCCCTTGTACAAGGCAGTTGTTGCCAACCATAGGTTATACGGTGAGGTTCAACCCAGACCCATTTCCTGCAGGAGAAACCATAAATGGATGACCACCATGAGATGTCGATAGTTGTTAGTATTGGCGCCAGACCTGTCAGCTGAGAAGACCAAGTCTCGGAACAACCTTACCAAGAAAAAGGACAAAAGAATTGCGGTAAAGGTTATGCCACTATCGGAAGAGCCCAGAGATGGAATTTCCCGAGATCTAGGAAGACCGACACTGTCAACAATAAGGATGGAGTATATGAGTTTTGATGGAACAGTAACCATGCTTCTAAGAGTGGTAGCACCCCAGACCCTCCTGTGATGATCGATGGATTTTGAGAAGACCCCGAACCTAACCTATTTCTTTCTAGCCTCTCGGAATCTCGAGGACGAGATTCATTTTAAGGGTGGTAGGTTTGTAACATCCCAAAATTCTAAATTTTGAAATGTTATAATAAATAGATAGATTTGATTGATTGTTTGTTTGATTGACTGAAAGTTAGTGAAATTTGAAACTTTTGAAAGTTAAATGAGAGTGAATAAAAGGACTTTCCCAAACTTTCATTTTTGCATTTATCTCCGTGAATTCAAATTCTTTTCAAATACAAAACCCTTGAGTGAAGATGATATGACTTCTTCCATTTAATTAAATGAAAAGGGATTTTGAAAATATTTGAATTTCACTTGGAAATATTTCAAATTCAGAAACTTTAAGCAACTCAATGATTTTCATTAGAGAAGATAAAATGACTTCTTCAAAACATATGAAATATGAGTTGGGAGTTTCAAAGGATCAAATTTAAAGTCCCTTTTAAATTATTTTCAATTTGGAGTTATTTGGATTTTATTCAAATTATTTTCTCCAAAATAAAAATATATGGAAATTAGGTTAAAATGATTCACTACAATAGAAAATTGGAGAGGAATTAATTTGAAAGCATTTTGGTATTTTTAAAATGATTTTTATGAGGTTTTATTGCAACAGTAGCACTGTTCGATTTATTTGAATTTGTGTGGATTTTATTTGACTCTATAAAAATGTCCATGTTGTTGGAAATCTTTTTCTAAAAAAATTGATATATTATATGCCTAGGTCCTATTTTATTTTTTTCGCTTTATTTTATTTTTCCGTTGTTTAAAAAAATAAAACTCTTCCGAGCCGACTGGGCCCAGCCCAGCTTCCAGGCCGCGGCCCAGGCCCAACCGCGTCGTTCCCGACATCCCGGCGGGAGCCCCGCTCCCACACGCCTCCGCAGCCGTCTCGGCGTCCGAGCCGTCCCCGCCGCGGACTCCTTCCCTCCGCCTCTCCGTAGCCCCTCCTCCACGCAAGCCGCGGGCCTGGCCCTTTAAAAGCTGCGGCCCCGCCCCTCTCCCCTCGCCTTGCAGCCACCGCTGCCACCAACCGCCCCGTGCCGCATCGCTAGCACCGCCGCAAAGAACCACCGACGCCATGCAGGCGGAGCCGCCAAGGCGAGCCGCCTCGCCTCGCCTCTGCCCAAGCGCCGCTCCTCACCGATGCCCGCTGCCGTGGGAAAACCGCCGGAGTAGACCGGTCCGCCGCCGCCAGATCCGATCCGCCCCGAATCGGTATAAACCACCCCCGGTCCGGTTTATTTTTTCTAGGTTTTCTCTGGTTTTCTCGGTTTTATTCATTAGTTAGGTTAATTAGTGGACGATTCGTTAGTTAGGGTTCGTAGTGAACGGTTTCGTTCGTTAGCGTTCTGTAGCGAGCGTTCGCTCGATAGATTTTTTTTTCCTTTTTCTTTTTATTTTCGGCCAGGGACTCATCCGTGAATACTTTATTTACAGATTAGTCCCTCTGTTTCAAACGATCACTAGTTTTTACTCGTTTGTCCAAATCCAACGAAACCAACGCCCACTTCTTCGTTATAATCCCCTCTATCCAGATAAACAACTTAAACATGTTTTTGAAAGTTTAAAATTTGATTTCAAACAGATTTGAATTTGAATCTTCGTTTGATCGTAACTCGAGTTTTATAACTCCATTTTAGTTGATTCTTTTTGCAAATCGAAGCTCTTGACCTAAACTTTCTAATAAGGCCAAATACACATAATTTTGGTACTGTTAGAAATTGTTTATGTTGCAAGAGTTATTTGCTTGGTTTTTGTAACATCCCAAATTTTCAATTTGGAATGTTATACATTAGGTCATCATGCATATCATATTTTCTCGCTTTTTTCCGATCCTAGAAAAATTTCACGCAACTCAAGGACCTTCGGAGAGAGTTGGAGATTTCATTATTTTCATATTTGGGATTTCTCAAATTTTGAAAATAGGATCATTTGGATTTATTTATTTATCTTCAAGAGTTTTTCCGATAAAAAATTTAAGAGAGGGAATAATATGACTTTCCCAACATTTAGGAAAAATGAAGGTTTAATAAATAAATCAATTTTGGTTTTGAAAGTTTATTTGCTTTATGCAAAAAATGAGTATTTTAAAAAATGCATTTTGCCCGTTTTAAAGTTCATTTTGTTCACTCATTTTTAGGAGTCGGGAAAATTAATTTTATTTAATTTGGAGTTCGTTTGGTTTTATTTTAAATTCGTTTAGTTTTGTTTTAAAAAAAACATGCTACCCCACTTTGGGCCAAGGGCCCAGCCACCGCCGCCTGCCCGGCTCCCTCCCTCCCCTCGCGCCCCATGGAGGAGACCACGCCGCCGCCTCCCGAGTCCGGCTCGGACCACCGCCCGCCGCCCCCAGCTTGCCCCCTCCCCAAGGCAGCACCCCCAACCTATTTATACCCCCTCTCCTCACCCCAGCCGCCGCCGCCTCACCTCACCCGCCGCCGCCTCCCTAGAAGGACGCCGCCGCCTGTCGCCGCCCTCGTCGCCCCTCGCCGCCCCTCGCCGCCACCCGCCACCGAGCCCGTCGCCCGCCCCGAGCCAGAGCCCGCCGGCGACTAGCCGGAGGTAGCCGCCCCCCGGTCCGTTTTGTTTCAAAACCCGATCCTGTTTCTCGTACATTATTCGGTTTTTAAAAAAAAACCCTAGATGGTTTTTTTTATTTTTTTTCGGTTTTATTATTTAGTGAACGTTCACCGACCCGTTCGTTTCAATGAACGTGTTCATCGGATTAGATCTGTTTACGAACGTCCGTTGTTTAATCTGTTCGTCGTTTTTCTTTTAATCTGATTTAATCCGTTATTTTCTGATTTCGATTTCGGATTTGATTTTCAAATCTGTTTATTTTCTCGCTCGTTTATCGGAATCAGGTGATTCAAGCGCCTGGAGTTTCGTTACGAAACCGCCGTTCCGACTAACCTACTTAAACGAAGTTTTGTTACTGTAAAATTTTGACCTAGTTTCAGATTGTTAAAACCGAGTCATTCTCTCTCGATTTTCGAGTTTCGATGATTTATTTGATTTGATTTTTTTTGCAACCAGGGTTCTTAAGTTGAACTTTCTGGTTAGATCTTTTATTCGAGATTTCCCCGTGCATTAGATGAGTACTTATTGCATGCTTGTTGTTTGTCTGCGTTAGATCACCGGTCGCCGCTTGTTACTTGAATCTCTAGGTCTCATGGATCATCGCAAGGCAAGTAACACTTGATCATACCTTTTCTACTACCCAGTTTTATGCATTAGATCAAACCTCAAACACTTGCATGTTTAGGATCTAATTAAATTGTGGGATTGGGAAGTAGATTGAGGTAGTACCTATTACTGTTTACTTATGAAACCTTGGGAGTTACTTCTCGTTTGCTTATTATGCCATGCTATGCTAGTAGACGTGGATTGGGTGAGTGAATATCCATGATGATGTGAGATTGTTAATTAATGGTTTATCTAAGGTGGCAACCTAAACACACATCTGGGTGGATTGAGGCACTGGTTTCTATCGAGACTTGCTGTATTTCTTCGGACCGCCACCCGTGCTCTAAGGGATCATAAGATTATTCAAGCTGAAACTTCCGTGTGCAGCCACAAGCCAATTATGGGCTCTGGCGTAGTTGACTAAGTTGTGCGAACTCTTACGGGTAGGCTAGCTGATGTAGGGGATGTAGGTTGGTACGGTCTACCCACATGTAAGGTGCTAGCGCTTCGAAAGACTATGTCTCGGTCATCCGTTTCTCAAACACCATGTAGTCACGAGAACCAAGCGGAGGCGATCGAGTCTTAATGGGGAAAAGTCATAAACCTCTGCAGAGTGTATAAACTAATCATGATTAGCCGTGTCCCGGTTATGGATGTTTTGAGTATCCGGTAATTGAATATCATGTGAATCTCAACATGTTACTTCTAATAAATGTTATTGGGTTTTGATGAGTACTTTTAATTGGGATTGAGGATGCTGTCAACCATTCTCAATGTTTAACAACCACCATGATAGTTAAACAAAATTATTCCTTTGCTGTAGGGAAAAACTAGCTTTATGCAAAAATGTAACCGTAGAGCCTTACCACCAGCCATATATGCATGTAGTATAGGCTTATTCTTTCAATGTTCTCTATGTGTTACATTGCCAGCATATTCCATGTGCTGACCCATTTTCGGGCTGCAACTTTCACGTTGCAGACTTTCCAGACGACGAGTAAGGTGTTAGGTCGTGGTTCTATATTCAGTGATGCCGATGGAGTTGATGGACTCACTTATCTTCCAAGCCTTCCATGTTATTGTTAGATGGCCTTAAGCCATATTATTGTAATAAGTTCCCTTGTGGACAACGATGTAATAAGTGTGTGATTGCTACTCTGCTATAAATCCTTGAAGCTTGTGTGGTGTCGGCATTCTTGATCCGGGGATGACACCGAGCACGAGACTTGATCCATTTGGGTCTGGTCGCTCAGAGATGGTATCGAGCACACCCGATTGTAGGACACGACCACTAAGTTAAAGCCATAGATCACTACTCTCTTCCCATTTTCTAACTCCTCATCTTTTCTACTCTTTAGGATGATTTGACGCGAAGATCAAGTACACCCAACCGATGAAGGCACACCTTTTGGATTTCACTTGAAGGAAGTCACCAAGTACTGAACATTGGACTACCCAGCTTCACCGGAACTTTCAACGCCACTCTGCACAAGAGGAGCGCTGGAAGATTCAAGCTCACGTTCAGAAGGACATTCGCCCCAATCACCAAGCCTATAGATAGTGTTTTCGATGCACCAACTTGGACTCGGGAAAGAGCATGGCAGCTCATATCACCATGGGGCGCATTGGAGAAGTTTATCAAAAAGACCTCAAGGACACTATCTACCAGATTTGCGGGCCGAGATGACAAATGGGACATAGTCAGCACCAAGAAGGATAGATCCATTGCAGCATTCATCCAGAGTTAAACCAGCACATTCGGCGCCAGAGAACCAAATGTGCAACGATATGTTGGAGTTGCGAGAACCCAAAGGAAGGATCATCGAACTTGAAGAAGAACTAAAGACTACACGCAAGGACTACATGGGCGAGATCGTAGCTCTAGCAAGACACAATAACGATCTTAAGTACGAGATCGAAGAACTCAAGAAGAAGTTGGCGCTCAGGAATGAAGACCAGATGTCGGTTGCCCAGCGACTACATCAACATCGACGACACCGATTCGGATCCAAGTGAACCCGACTTTGAAGACGAAGTGGAGCGAGACATCATGGAGTCTTCCACGGTTCAAATTAGTAGAAGTCCCCACATATTAGTAGTATTCCTCCATGTAAACATTTTAGTACATGCACTTTTGCGATAGTTAGATCGTTGTAAGCCCTTGTTTGATTGAATGAAGTGATTTTGTGTGCATTTGCTCATGTGCATTTGGGTAGTGATTCCCCTTAGACCTCATTCTACTCTTAATTTCTCTCGTCTTTTCTAAACCCATCAAATGCCTCCGAGACGCGACCCGGGTTTGTTTTCCCGCCAGAGATCACCCAATTGATTCAGCGAGCAGAATACCTGATTCAAACATTGGTGCGAAACCGTGGCAACAACAACAACAACAACAACAACAACAACCCACCACCACCACCACTGCGGATCACCGACTCGTTTTCTTAGACTAAATCCGCGGTGTATTCGATAGACACCGAGCCGATTGTAGCAGATGATTGGCTCCGCAAGATAGGAAGGAGTTGACCACTGCAGGATGCATGATGGAGAAAGAGTGAAGTTTGCAGCACATCAGCTTGAAGGACCCGCAGCAGCATGGTGGGAGAATTCTACAGCCACTTACCCGTGAACACTGCCACATGGGATCAGTTTGACAAGCTTTCGACCGCCCATGTTTCAGCGAGGAGCCATGGCCATGAAGAAGCGTGAGTTTCGCAACTTACGCCAAGGAGGAAGGACTGTTGGCGATGTGGATGATTTTAGTAAGTTAGCACGTTATGCCCCGGATGACGCTGCTACGGATGCAGCTAAACAGAGAAGTTTCTAGAAGGACTGAATGATGAGTTCACATGCCGTTGATGGTAGCAAGTTTCAACAACTACCAGGAGTTGGTAGACCGAGCCCTCATGATTGAAGGAAAGCAGCAGACAAATTGAGAACCGCAAGAGGAAGTATGGGCAGGGAAGTATAACTCGAGCCAATGAAGCCTCGTTATACCCCTAAATCAGGAATTCAGTTTCAGCATACCCATGGAGGAGGTAATTCGCATAACCATAATGGCACTAAGAATGGAAACGGGAATGGAGGAAGCAATGGACAGAACCGCACCAACCCGTCAACACCATCCAAGGTAGACCTGAGTCACATCACTTGTTTCAAGTGCCGCAAGACTGGACACTATGCAAATGACTGTCCAGAAGGCCAGAATGGAAATGGCAATGGAAGCTCTGGAAAGAAGCCCAACCCTTTCAACAGGGGACAGGTGAACCACATTGATGTGGAGGAGGTTGAAGATCAGCCCGATGCAAGATGTCGGTAAGTTTTGGTTAAGTCATTTATGCGGTTGTTCTTTTCGATCTTGGTGCATCGCATTCATACATATCAAGGGATTTGTGGATAAGTACAAATTACCGACCCAAGCCCTTAGGTCACCCATGCTAGTAACCTCACCCGAGCAGAATACATGGCTAGTAAATGGTGTGATCGATTGCCATTAAGGATTGGACACTATGTTTTCCCCTCGGACCTAATAGTTCGGAATCCCAAGGATTGGATGTGATATTAGGAATGGATTGGTTATCAAAGTATGGAGGAACATAGATTGCACCACAAAGTCAATTTTGCTCACCACACCGAAGGAAGAAGGATCAAGTATGTATCACGGCACGAGCCGAGGAGAGCGCAAGTTAATTGCTTATGAGGAGTGGTGCGGGAAGAAGTACCGATGGTAAAGGATTTTCTGATGTATTTCCTAAGAGTTGCTGTGAATGCCACGGATAGAGACATTGAGTTTTTGATCGAGCTGTTGCCGTGAACAGGCCCGATATCGAAACGACCGTCATGTGATGCCCGCACGGATTTGGCGAAATCAAGAAGCAGATTAAGGAACTATTGGATAAAGGTTTTATCGCCCAAGTTCTTCACCTTGGGGATCACCCGTATTGTTAGTGGAGAAGAAGGATGGATCTTTGAGAATGGTTGTTGATTATCGTGGATTGAATGAAGTAACGATAAAGAACAAGTACCCACTACCTATGATAAATGATCTGTTTGATCGTTTGCAAGGAGCTAAAGTGTTTTCCAAGATCGATTTACGATCAGGGTACCATCAGTTGAAGATTCGGGAGCAAGATATACCCAAGACAGCGTTTACCACGAGATATGGACTGTATGAGTATACCGTTATGTCATTTGGACTGACTAACGCACCAGCCTATTTCATGAACCTGATGAACAAAGTGTTCATGGAATTTTGGATAAATTAAATCGTGGTGTTCATTGATGACATTTTGATTTTCTCAAGAATGAAGAGGAACACAAGGAACATTTGCGATTGGTTTTGGAGAAACGAGGAACACCAGGTTGTATGCCAAGTTCAGCAAATGTGAGTTTTGGCTAAAGAAGTTGGATTTCTTGGACATGTTATATCCGGAGAAGGAATAGCAGTTGACCCCACAAAGGTGGAGACCGTAACCAAATGGGAAGCACCAACGACAGTTGGAGAGATTCGAGTTTCCTTGGACTCGCAGGATACTACCAAGATTCATTGAGAATTTCTCAAGAATTGCAAAGCCTATGACAGAATTGTTGAAGAAGGATAACAAATTCATATGGACTGAGGACTGTGAGGCAAGTTTTCAGGAGTTGAAGAAAAGATTGGTTACCTCACCTGTTTTGATATTGCGGATCGGACTAAGGATTATGAGGTGTATTATGACGCTTCACGTCGAGGACTTGGAGCCGTGCTTATGCAGGAAGGAAGAGTTGTTTCAGTATGCTTCACGACAACTTAAGCCCCATGAGTTAAATTATGCCACACATGATTTGGAGTTAGCAGTCCAGTGCATGCCTTGAAGACATGGAGACATTTTCTCATTGGAAATCATTGTGAAGTATATACGGATCACAAGAGTTTGAAGTACATCTTCACACGTATGAATTGAATCTCGAGACAAAGGAGATGGTTAGAGCTTATCAAGGATTATGATATGAGATTGCATTATCACCCGGAAAGGCTAATGTCGAAAGCATTTATTGAGCCGTAAGAGCCACGCCAATACCCTAATGATGGGAGGGATACCCAATGAGTTAGCCGAGGACCTTGAGAGCTATGTTTGGAAATAGTTCCAGAGGCTATGTAGCAGCATTGGAGATTCAATCGACAGCGATGGACAAAATCAGAGAAGCCCAAAAGGCAGATAAGGAAGTTGCCTCTATAAAGGAGAAAATGAGCAAAGGAAAAGCTAAAGGATTTCGTGAGGATGAGCATGATACCCTATGGTTTGAGGACCGTGTTTATGTGCCCAATAACCCGAGATCGGAAGTTGATTTTGCAAGAAGCTCATGATTCACCTTATTCGATTCACCGGAAATACCAAGATGTATTTGGATTTGAAGAATACTTTCGGTGGACGGAATGAAGAAAGATATTGCGGAGTATGTAGCAGTTTGCGATGTATGTCGAAAGTAAAGGCGAGCATCGAAGCCAGCAGGATTGTTACAACCATTGCCGATACCCGAATGGAAGTGGGATAAACTAGGCATGGATTTCATCACAGGTTTGCCAAAGACCCGTTCAGGATATGACTCGATTTGGGTCATAGTCGACCGTTTAACGAAGGTAGCTCATTTCATTCCAAATAAGACTACCTATAGCAGTGCTAAGTTAGCAAAGATATACATGACCAGAATTGTGTGTTTACACGGAATTCGAGGAGCATCGTGTCGGATAGAGGAACCCAATTTACCTCAAAATTTTGGAACCGGTTACACGAGACATTGGGAACCAGATTGGAATTGATGACAGCTTTCCACCCACGACCGATGGATGACCGAGAGGTCAATCAGATTTTGGAGGATATCTTTGAGAGCTTGTGCACTAGATTATGGATCTAGTTGGGATGATAATTTGCCGTATGCAGAATTTTCTTACAACAACAGTTACCAGACCAGTTTGAAGATGGCACCTTTCGAGGCTCTGTATGGAAGAAGATGCAGGACACCGTTGTCATGGGACGAAACTGGAGATCGTCAGTTGTTTGGACCAGATTTGATTAAGGAGTCTGAGCAGAAGGTTAAGTTGATTCGAGACAGGCTCAAGGTAGCCCAGTCCAGACAGAAGAGCTATGCCAATTCAAAGCGCAAAGCGATTGAGTATGAAGTTGGAGACAGAGTATATCTTAGAGTATCCCCGCTTCGAGGAGTTAAGCATTTTGGAGTTAAAGGAAAATTAGCCCCACGTTTCGTTGGACCATATAAGATTTTGCAACGCATGGGAGAAGTTGCTTATAAGCTGGAATTGCCAGAAGGACTGTCAGGAGTTCATGATGTATTCCATGTTTCTCACTGAAGAAATGTCACCCGAGATAGCGGAGGTACCGTTAAGAGACACAAGTGCCACCGAAGCAATTCAGTTGAAGGATGATTTAACATATGAGGAAAAACCGTTAAGATTCTCGATTATGCCAGCAGAGTTACCCGCAGCAAGGTTATCAAGTTTTGCAAGGTTCAATGGAGCCACCACATCAAGATGAAGCCACCAGGAAAGAGAGGAAGTTTTGCTCAAGGACCACCCTCACCTATTTTCTAGCCAACCCGAATCTCGAGGGCGTAGATTCATCTTAAGGGTAGGTTTGTAACATCCCAAATTTTCAATTTGGAATGTTATACATTAGGTCATCATGCATATCATATTTTCTCGCATTTTCCGATCCTAGAAAATTTCACGCAACTCAAGGACCTTCGAGAGAGTTGGAGATTTCATTATTTTCATATTTGGGATTTCTCAAATTTTGAAAATAGGATCATTTGATTTATTTGTTTATCTTCAAGAGTTTTTCCGATAAAAAATTAAGAGAGGGAATAATATGACTTTCCCAACATTTAGGAAAAATGAAGGTTTAATAAATAAATCAATTTTGGTTTTGAAAGTTTATTTGCTTTATGCAAAAAAATGAGTATTTTAAAATATGCATTTTGCCCGTTTTAAAGTTCATTTTGTTCGACTCATTTTTAGGAGTCGGGAAAATTAATTTTATTTAATTTGGAGTTCGTTTGGTTTTATTTTAAATTCGTTTAGTTTTGTTTTAAAAAAAACATGCTTCGCTTTGGGCCAAGGGCCCAGCCCACCACCGCCTGCCCAGCTCCTCCCTCCCCTCGCACTGCCCAGGAGACCATGGCCGTCGCCGCCTCTCGAGTCCGGCTCGACCACGCCGCCGCCCCCACAACGCCCCCCCCAAGACAGCACCTCCCCAACCTATTTATACGCCGCCCCCCCCTCTCCTCACCCCGAGCCGCCCACCACCCCGAGCCGCCGCCCCCTTGAAGGGCGCCGCCGCCGCTTGTCGCCGCCCTCGTCGCCCCTCGCCGCCCCTCGCCCGACCCGCCGCCACCCACCCCCGCCGCCCACGAGCTCGAGAGCCAGCTTGGCGACTAGCCGAGGTAGCCCGCCCCCCGGGCGGTTTTGTTTCAAAACCCGATCCGGTTTTTCAGACGTTATTCGGTTTTTTTTTAAAAAAACCCTAGATGGTTTTTTTTGTTTTTTTCGGTTTTATTATTTAGTGAACGTTCACCGACCCGTTCGTTTCAATGAACGTGTTCGTCGGATTAGATCTGTTAACGAACGTCCGTTGTTTAATCTGTTCGTCGTTTTTCTTTTAATCGGATTTAATCCGTTATTTTCTGATTTTGATTTCCGACTTGATTTTCAAATCTGTTTATTTTCTCGCTCGTTTATTGGAATCAGGTGATTCAAGCGCCTGGAGTTTCGTTACGAAACCGCCGTTCCGACTAACCTACTTAAACGAAGTTTTGTTACTGTAAAATTTTGACCTAGTTTCAGATTGTTAAAACCGAGTCATTCTCTCTCGATTTTCGACTTTCGATGATTTATTTGATTTGATTTTTTTTGCAACCAGGGTTCTTAAGTTGAACTTTCTGGTTAGATCTTTTATTCGAGATTTCCCCGTGCATTAGATGAGTACTTATTGTATGCTTGTTGTTTGTCTGCGTTAGATCACCGGTGCGCCGCTTGTTACTTGAATCTCTAGGTCTCGCGGATCATCGAAGGCAAGTAACACTTGATCATACCTTTTCTACTACCCAGTTTTTATGCATTAGATCAAACCCTCAAACACTTGCATGTTTAGGATCTAATTAGATTGTGGGATTGGGAAGTAGATTGAGGTAGTACCTATTACCTGCTTACTTATGAAACCTTGGGAGTTACTTCTCGTTTGCTTATTATGCCATGCTATGCTAGTAGGCGTGGATTGGGTGAGTGAATATCCATGACAGATGTGAGATTGTTAATTAATGGTTTATCTAAGGTGCCAACCTAAACACACATCTGGGTGGATTGAGGCACCTGGTTTCTATCAGACTTGCTGTATTTCTTCGGACCGCCACCTGTGCTCTAAGGGATCATAAGATTATTCAAGCTGAAACTTCCGTGTGCAGCCACAAGCCAATTATGGGCTCTGGCGTAGTTGACTAAGTTGTGCGAACTCTTACGGGTAGGCTAGCTGATGTAGGGGATGTAGGTTGGTACGGTCTACCCACATGTAAGGTGCTAAGCGCTTACGAAAGACTATGTCTCGGTCATCCGTTTCTCAAACACCATGTAGTCACGAGAACCAAGCGGAGGCGATCGAGTCTTGTGGGGAAAAGTCATAAACCTCTGCAGAGTGTATAAACTAATCATGATTAGCCGTGTCCCCGGTTATGGATGTTTTGAGTATCCGTAATTGAATATCATGTAAATCTCAACATGTTACTTCTAATAAATGTTATTGGGTTTTGATGAGTACTTTTAATTGGGATTGAGGATGTGTCAACCATTCTCAATGTTTAACAACCACCATGATAGTTAAACAAAATTATTCCTTTGTTGTAGGAAAAACTAGCTTTATGCAAAATGTAACCAGAGAGCCTTACCACCAGCCATATATGCATGTAGTATAGGCTTATTCTTTCATTGTTCTCTATGTGTTACATTGCCAGATATTCCATGTGTCTGACCGTTTTGGGCTGCAACTTTCACGTTGCAGACTTTTGAACGACAGTAAGGTGTTAGGTCGTGGTTCTATATTCAGTGATGCCGATGGAGTTGATGGACTCACTTATCTTCCAAGCCTTCCGCTGTTATTGTTAGATGGCCTTAAGCCATATTATTGTAATAAGTTCCCTTGTGGACAACGATGTAATAAGTGTGTGATTGCTACTCTGCTATAAATCCTTCGAAGTACTGTGTGGTGTCAGCATTACTGATCCGGGGATGACACTAAGCACAGAGACTTGATCCATTCGGGTCTGGTCGCTACAGTTTTGATGTTTTTCGAATTGTTCTTCTTCATTCTTTCTGATCTTTTGAGTGATTGCTTATGTGCGGTTACTATTGCTTGCCTACGATAGATTGAACGGAGTGTGACGAGTAGAACTATCAAGAGTTTTGAGTGCGGATGATCTTCATCAATAGTATAGGCAAGTTCACGCTCTAATCATTCCCCTTCCATACCCAGTTTTTATGCATTAGTTTCACCCTCAAACATTGCATGAGTAGGATTGATAACATGTGGGTATTGAGAAGTAGTTGATGAGGTAGGAACCTATTGCCCTGCATTCAAACCTTGGGAGTTACTATTACGTTATGCTTATATTGCCATGCTATGCTCGTCGACGTGGATTGGGTTTGAGTGTATCCATGCCAGATGTGAGATTGTTAATTAATGATTCAACTTAAGGTGGCAACTTTAATACACATCTGGGTGGATTGCTTGTTTGGGCACCTGGGGTATCCAGTGTTGTCCTAGGAGATCCCGGGGTATCCGTGTGATCATCCTATGGTCCGCCACCCAGGAACATCTCATATTAACTTCAACTCCTGGAACATCTGGGTGGATTGCTTGTTTGGGCACCTGGGGTATCCAGTGTTGTCCTAGGAGATCCCGGGGTATCCGTGTGATCATCCTATGGTCCGCCACCCAGGAACATCTCATATTAACTTCAACTCCTGGAACATCTCATATGCTCCATGACGTTCAAAACATCGTTGAAGTCCCGGTTATAAGCCGTAAAGCATGGCACACTGATGACCCACAAGTATAGGGGATCTATCGTAGTCCGTTCGATAAGTAAGAGGGTCGAACCCAACGAGGAGCAGAAGGAAATGATAAGCGGTTTTCAGCAAGGTATTCTGTGCAAGCACTGAAATTATCGGTAACAGATAGTTTTGTGATAAGGTAATTTGTAACGGGTAACAAGTAACAAGTGTAAATAAAGTGCAGCAAGGTGGCCCAATCCTTTTTGTAGCAAAGGACAAGCCTGGACAATTACTTATATAGAGAAAAGCGCTCCCGAGGACACATGGGAATTATCATCAAGCTAGTTTTCATCACGTTCATACGATTCGCGTTCGGTACTTTGATAATTTGATATGTGGGTGGACCGGTGCTTGGGTGTTGTCCTTACTTGGAAAAACATCCCACTTATGATTAATTCCTATTGCAAGCATCCGCAACTACAAAAGAAGTATTAAGGTAAACCTAACCATAGCATGAAACATATGGATCCAAATCAGCCCCTTACGAAGCAACGCATAAACTAGGGTTTAAGCTTCTGTCACTCTAGCAACCCATCATCTACTTATTACTTCCCAATGCCTTCCTCTAGGCCCAAACAATGGTGAAGTGTCATGTAGTCGACGTTCACATGACACCACTAGAGGAGACACAACATACATCTCATCAAAATATCAAACAAATACCAAATTCACATGACTACTAATAGCAAGACTTCTCCCATGTCCTCAGGAACAAACGTAACTACTCATAAAGCATATTCATGTTCATAATCAGAGGGGTATTAATATGCATAATGGATCTGAACATATGATCTTCCACCAAGTAAACCAACTAGCATCAACTACAAGGAGTAATCAACACTACTAGCAACCCACAGGTACCAATCTGAGGTTTTGATACAAAGATTGGATACAAGAGATGAACTAGGGTTTGAGAGGAGATGGTTCTAGTGAAGATGTTGATGGAGATTGACCCCCTCTCGACGAGAGGATCGTTGGTGATGATGATGGCGATGATCTCCCCCTCCCGGAGGGAAGTGTCCCCGGCAGAACAGCTCCGCCAGAGCCCTAGATTGGTTCCTCCAAGGTTCCGCCTCGTGGCGGCGGAGTCTCGTCCCGAAAGCTTGCTTATGATTTTTTCTCGGACGAAAGACTCCATATAGCAGAAGATGGACACCGAAGGGCCACCACGGGGCCCACGAGGCAGGGGGGCGCCCAGGGGGGTAGGGCGCGCCCCCACCCTCGTGGCCAAGCTGTGGGCCCCCTCTGGTATTTTCTTCGCTCAGTATTTTTTATTATTTCCAAAAATAACTTCCGTGGAGTTTCAGGACTTTTGGAGTTGTGCAGAATAGGTCTCTAATATTTGCTCCTTTTCCAGCCCAGAATTCCAGTTGCCGGCAATCTCCCTCTTTGTGTAAACCTTGTAAAATAAGAGAGAATAGGCATAAGTATTGTGACATAATGTGTAATAACAACCCATAATGCAATAAATATCGATATAAAAGCATGATGCAAAATGGACGTATCACACACTGAACTATCGAGTAGTCATCAACACACGATTGACAGGCATTCACAATGTCAGTAGTTGCCGGCACGGGTGGTATACCTAGCGGTGCTTCCAGGATGTAATTCTTCTGTGCAGCAATGAGGATAATCCTCAAGTTACGGAACCAGTCCGTGTAGTTGCTACCATCATCTTTCAACTTAGCTTTCTCTAGGAATGCATTAAAATTCAAAGGAACAATAGCACGGGCCATTGATGTACAACAACATCGACATGCAAAATACTATCAGGTACTAAGTTCATGATAAATTAAAGTTCAATTAATCATATTACATAAGAACTCCCACTTAGAGAGACATCCCTCTAATCATCTAAGTGATCACGTGATCCAAATCAATGAAACCATGTGCGATCATCACGTGAGATGGAGTAGTTTTCAATGGTGAACATCACTATGTTGATCATATCTACTATATGATTCACGCTCGACCTTTCGGTCTCAGTGTTCCGAGGCCATATCTGCATATGCTAGGCTCCTCAAGTTTAACCCGAGTATTCTGCGCGTGCAAAGCTGGCTTGCACCCGTTGTATGTGAACGTAGAATTTATCACACCCGATCATCACATGGTGTCTCGGCACGACGAACTATCGCAATGGTGCATACTTAGGGAGAACACTTGTACCTTGAAATTTAGTGAGAGATCATCTTATAATGCTACCACCGAACTAAGCAAAATAAGATGCATAAAGGATAAACATCACATGCAATCAATATAAGTGATATGATATGGCCATCATCATCTTGTGCGTTTGATCTCCATCTCCAAAGCACTGTCATGATCACTGATACATCTCCAACGTATCTACAATTATTGATTGTTCCATGCTATTATATTATCTGTTTTGGATGTTCAATGGGCTTTATTATGCACTTCTATATTATTTTTGGGACTAACCTACTACCAGAGGCCCATTGCAAATTGCTGTATTTTTTTTGCCTATTTCAGTGTTTCGCAGAAAAGGAATATCAAACGGAGTCCAAACGGAATGAAACCTTCGCGAGGACCGTTTTTGGAACAAACGCAATCCAGGAGACTTGGAGTAGACGTCAAGGAAGCAACAAGGTGGCCATGAGGTAGGAGGGCGCGCCTAGGGGGGGTAGGCGCGCCCCCACCCTCATGGGCCCCTCGTGGCTCCACCGACCTACTTCCTTCGCCTATATATACTCATATACCCGGAAAACATCCAGGAGCACCACGAAACCCTATTTCCACCGCCGCAACCTTTTGTACCCGTGAGATCCCATCTTGGGGCCTTTGCCGGCGCTCCGCCGGAGGGGGAATCGATAACGGAGGGCTTCTACATCAACACCATAGCCTCTTCGATGATGTGTGAGTAGTTTACCACAGACGTTCGGGTCCATAGTTATTAGCTAGATGGCTTCTACTCTCTCTTTGAATCTCAATACAAAGTTCTCCTCGATTCTCTTGGAGAACTATTTGATGTAATACTCTTTGCGGTGTGTTTGTTGATGTCTACTACACAACCTTCTTCTTGTAGACGTTGTTGGGCCTCCAAGTGCATAGGTTGGTAGGACAGTAGCAAATTTCCCTCAAGTGGATGACCTAAGGTTTATCGATCCGTGGGAGGCGTAGGATGAAGATGGTCTCTCTCAAGCAACCCTGCAACCAAATAACAAAGAGTCTCTTGTGTCCCCAACACACCCAATACAATAGTAAATTGAATAGGTGCACTAGTTCGGCGAAGGGATGGTGATACAAGTGCAATATGGATGGTAGATATAGGTTTTTGTAATCTGAAAATATAAAAACAGCAAGGTAACTGATGATAAAAGTGAGCACAAACGTTATTGCAATGCGTTGAAACAAGGCCTAGGGTTCATACTTTCACTAGTGCAAGTTCTCTCAACAATAATAACATAATTGGATCATATAACTATCCCTCAACATGCAACAAAGAGTCACTCCAAAGTTACTAATAGCGGAGAACAAACGAAGAGATTATGGTAGGGTACGAAACCACCTCAAAGTTATCCTTTCTGATCGATCTATTCAAGAGTCCGTAGTAAAATAACACGAAGCTATTCTTTCTGTTCGATCTATCATAGAGTTCGTACTAGAATAACACCTTAAGATACAAATCAACCAAAACCCTAATGTCACCTTGATACTCCAATGTCACCTCAAGTATCCGTGAGTATGATTATACGATATGCATCACACAATCTCAGACTCATCTATTCAACCAACACAAAGAACTTCAAAGAGTGCCCCAAAGTTTCTACCGGAGAGTCAAGACGAAAACGTGTCCCAACCCCAATGCATAAGTTCACAATGTTATGGAACCCGCAAGTTGTTCACCAAATCATACATCAAGTAGGTCACGTGAATATCCCATTTTCACCACAGATAATTACATGCAAGACATACATAAAGTGTTCTCAAATCCTTAAAGACTCAATCCGAAAAGATTTAGTGCCAAATATTCTAATGCATTCCTCTTCTAGCACTTGAGCAAAATTATCAGAAACCTTATTTTCACGGAAGACATTAAAAAGATCGAGCATATGAGGCACCCTTAATTCCATTTTTTTGTAGCTTTCTTTTGTAGACTAAACTAGTATAAAACAAGAAACTAAAAGATTCGATTGCAAGATCTAAATATATACATTCAAGCACTCACCTCCCCGGCAACGGCGCCAGAAAAGAGCTTGATGTCTACTACACAACCTTCTTCTGGTAGACGTTGTTGGGCCTCCAAGTGCAGAGGTTTGTAGGACAGTAGCAAATTTTCCTCAAGTGGATGACCTAAGGTTTATCGATCCGTGGGAGGCGTAGGATGAAGATGGTCTCTCTCAAGCAACCTTGCAACCAAATAACAAAGAGTCTCTTGTGTCCCCAACACACCCAATACAATGGTAAATTGTATAGGTGCACTAGTTCGGCAAAGCGATGGTGATAAAAGTGCAATATGGATGGTAGATATAGGTTTTTGCAATCTGAAAATATAAAAACAGCAAGGTAACTAATGATAAAAGTGAGCACAAACGATATTGCAATGCGTTGAAACAAGGCCTAGGGTTCATATTTTCACTAGTGCAAGTTCTCTCAACAATAATAACATAATTGGATCATATAACTATCCCTTAACATGCAACAAAGAGTCACTCCAAAGTTACTAATAGCGGAGAACAAACAAAGAGATTATGGTAGGGTACGATACCACCTCAAAGTTATCCTTTCTGATCGATCTATTCAAGAGTTCGTAGTAAAATAACACGAAGCTATTCTTTCCGTTCGATCTATCATAGAGTTCGTACTAGAATAACACCTTAAGACACAAATCAACCAAAACCCTAATGTCACCTAGATACTCCAATGTCACCTCAAGTATCCGTGGGTATGATTATACGATATGCATCACACAATCTCAGACTCATCTATTCAACCAACACAAAGAACTTCAAAGAGTGCCCCAAAGTTTCTACCGAAGAGTCAAGATGAAAACATGTGCCAACCCCAATGCATAAGTTCACAATGTTACGGAACCCGCAAGTTGTTCACCAAAACATACATCAAGTAGGTCACGTGAATATCCCATTGTCACCACAGATAAGCACATGCAAGACATATATCAAGTGTTCTCAAATCCTTGAAGACTCAATCCGAAAAGATAACTTCAACGGGAAAACTCAATCCATTACAAGAGAGTAGAGGGGGAGAAACATCATAAGATCCAACTATAATAGCAAAGCTCATGATACATCAAGATCGGGCCGAATCAGGAACAAGAGAGAGAGAGAGAGAGAGAAAGAGAGAGAGAGAACAAACACATAGCTACTGGTACATACCCTCAGCCCCGAGGGTGAACTACTCCCTCCTCGTCATGGAGAGCGCCGGGATGATGAAGATGGCCATCGGAGTGGGATTCCCCCCCTCCGGCAGGGCGCCGGAACGGGTCTAGATTAGTTTCCGGTGGCTACAGAGGCTTGCAGCAGCGGAACTCCCGCTCTAGGTTATGTTCTAGGGGTTTCTGTATATATATATGAGGTTTTGGCGTCGGGAACAAGTCAGGGGGGTCTCTGAGGCGGCCACGAGGTAGGGGTGCGCGCCCAGGGGGTAGGGCGCCCCCCTCACCCTCGTGGGTGCCTCGGGACTATTTTGGCCCATCTCCTACACTCCGTGGGCTTCTTCTGGTCCAAAACAAATCTCCGTGAACTTTCAGGTCAATTGGACTCCGTTTGGTTTTCCCTTTCTGCGAAACTCAAAAACAAGGAAAAAAACAGAAACTGGCACTGGGCTCTAGGTTAATAGGTTAGTCCCAAAAATCATATAAAATAGCATATAAATGCATATAAAACATCCTATATGGATAATATAATAGCATGGAACAATCAAAAATTATAGATACGTTGGAGATGTATCAGCATCCCCAAGCTTAATTCCTGCTCGTCCTCAAGTAGGTAAATGATAAAAACAGAATTTTTGATGTGGAATGCTACCTAACATATTTATTAATGTAATCTACTTTATTGTGGCAAGAATATTCAGATCCATAAGATTCAAAACAAAAGTTTAATATTGACATGAAAACAATAATACTTCAAGCATACTATCAGAGCAATCATGTCTTCTCAAAATAACATGGCCAAAGCAAGCTATCCCTACAAAATCATATAGTCTGGCTATGCTCTATCTTCATCACACAAAATATTTAAATCATGCACAACCCCGATGACAAGCCAAGCAATTGTTTCATACTTTTGATGTTCTCAAACTTTTTCAATCTTCACACAATACATGAGCGTGAGCCATGGACATAGCACTATAGGTGGAATAGAATGGTGGTTATGGAGAATACAAAAAGGGAGAAGATAGTCTCACATCAACTAGGCGTATCAACGGGCTATGAAGTTTCCCATCAATAGATATCAATGCGAGTGAGTAGGGATTGCCATGCAATGGATGCACTAGAGCTATAAGTGTATGAAAGCTCAAAAAGAAACTAAGTGGGTGTGCATCCAACTCGCTTGCTCACGAAGACCAAGGGCATTTTGAGGAAGCCCATCATTGGAATATACAAGTCAAGTTCTATAATGAAAGACTCCCACTAGTATATGAAAGTGACAACATAGGAGACTCTCTATCATGAAGATCATGGTGCTACTTTGAAGCACAAGTGAGGTAAAAGGATAGTAGCATTGCCCCTTCTCTCTTTTTCTCTCATTTTTTTGTTTTTTGGGGGCCTTCTCTTTTTTATGGCCTCTTTTTTCTCTTTTTTTTATTTTTCTTCCGGAGTCTCATCCCAACTTGTGGGGGAATCATAGTATCCATCATCCTTTCCTCACATGGGACAATGCTCTAATAATGAAGATCATCACACTTTTATTTACTTACAACTCAAGAATTACAACTTGATACTTAGAACAAAATATGATTCTATATGAATGCCTCTGGCGGTCTACCGGGATGTGCAATGAATCAAGAGTGACATGTATGATGAATTATGCATGGTGGCTTTGCCACAAATACGATGTCAACTACATGATCATGCAAGGTAATATGACAATGATGAAGCGTGTCATAATAAATGAAATGGTGGAAAGTTGCATGGCAATATATCTCAGAATGGCTATGGAAATGCCATAATAGGTAGGTACGGTGGCTGTTTTGAGGAAGGTAATGATGGGTGTATGGTACCGGTGAAAGTTGCGCGGCACAAGAGAGGCCAGCAATGGTGGAAGGGTGAGAGTGCGTATAATCCATGGACTCAACATTAGTCATAAAGAACTCACATACTTATTGCAAAAATCTATTAGTTATCGAAACGAAGTACTACGCGCATGCTCCTAGGGGGATAGATTGGTAGGAAAAGACCATCGCTCATCCCCGACCACCACTCATAAGGAAGACAATCAAAAAATAAATCATGCTCCAACTTCATCACATAATGGTTCACCATACGTGCATGCTACGGGAATCACAAACTTTAACACAACTACCTACCAAATTCACAACTACTCAACTAGAATGAGGGATTTTGTGAGCAAACAACTTATGGGAACAAGAATCAACTTGCATAGGAAGGTAAAACAAGCATAACTTCAAGATTTTAAGCGCATAGAGAGGAAACTTGATATTATTGCAATTCCTACAAGCATATGTTCCTCCCTCATAATAATTTTCAGTAGCATCATGAATGAATTGAACAATATAACCATCACATAAAGCATTCTTTTCATGATCTACAAGCATAGAAAATTTACTACTCTCCACATAAGCAAAATTCTTCTCATTCGGAATAGTGATAGTATCATAAGAAACTCGAATACTATAAATTTGTTCCACATTAAAAGATAGTGTTCAGAAAAAGGGTAATCATAATCATGACAAGTTTTATAAATATAATCATCACTATTTTTTATAGCATAAGTTTCATCACAATAATCATCATAAATAGGAGGCATGCTATCATCATAATATATTTGCTCATCAAAACTTGTAGGTTAAAAATATCATCTTCATTAAACATAGTATCCCCAAGCTTGGGACAAACATTAATTGCAGCAAATATATTATCAAACATGTCATTCCCATAAAACATAGCATCCCCAAGCTTGGGCCTTTTCATATCATAAGCATAATCACTCTCATCATTAATAATATGGATAGCACCAATAGTATAGCAATTATCATCATCACAATGAGTAATAGGAGCAACATCATTTGGGAGGGATACCTTTCTACCTTTTCTTCTTCGTCTTTTCTTTTTCTTCTTCACATCATGTGTGGGTTTAACCCTCTTTTTTGAGCTCCTTATTTGTCGGGGATATACCCCGCGGTATGACCCGGCCGGAGTTGTAAACTAGCTGGGACTTGGTAAACCGGCGGATGGTAAACCGGCAGACAGTTAAGACAGACAGTTAAGACAGATGGCTAAGACGGACGGTAAACCGGTAGGTGGTAAACAGGCAAGTGTTAAGGCAGGTGGTAAACCGGCAAGTCTTAAGGCAGGTGGTAAACCGGCAGGAGTTAAGTCAGATCATAAACCGGCAGACCATCATAAACCGGCAGACCATCTTAAACCGGCAAATAGTGATAACTGGGTTGCTAGGGGTTATGAAGCCCGGGACGTTATGAAGCCCAAGATGTTAAGAAGCCCATAAAGAGAAGTCGGAATAGTTAAGTCTTAAGTCCGAGTTGGACTCTACATGTAACCCGCCCCTTCAACTTATATAAGGAGGGGCAGGGCTCCCCAAAGAGGGAGAAGCAAGAAACAACCTTAGGGCTAGACATAACTAGGAGAGCCAGTTTACAGCGACTCCCTGATGATCATAATGAGACCTAGCCTCAAACAGCATGTAGGGTTGTTACCGTATGATGTTTCCCGGGGCCCGAAGTTGTCTAAATCCCTATCTTGTGTTGCGTCTCTCGGTTCCGCTCAACCCCTCTCAAGCTACCACATAGATGCGCTAGCCTCATGATTAAGTCCTTTCACTAGGACATCTGCCGTGACAAATCCACGACAGTTGGCGTCCACCGTGGGGCACACGCACGGTGGTGATGAGTTTTTGGAGGGATTTTTTCTCAGGGATCAAGAAGTTCATAATTTTCCGAATGAAGAAAAACCGGTTTTGGAAAGATTTGCATCAGCTTTGCAAGTCAGATCTAAGGCCCGGACAAGGTTTGAGTTTCAAAGAAATTAGGGTTAAGTCGCCAAGGTTCCGGTGAACTGTCAAAACCGAAAGCGCCGCAAGTGCTAGGGGAGTCAAACCTGCTATCAACCCGGCCTCTAAATCGCCGCCCAAAAAGGAGCTGATTACCACTGCTTGTGGAGTCACGCGTGGAGTCAAATTGATTTTTAACTGGTGGCCGGCGTCGATTTGTCCCTCTGCTAAATGGCCCCAGTTGTGGTCGACGTCAAGTTGCCCTCGAAGCTGTTCCGAACCGGGCCTGCCTTGCCTCGGGTCCGGTTTGCTTTTCTGCCGAGGCTCGCTATTTTCCCATGAAGACCAAGTCAAACTAAGGTGGACATCACGTAGTCCAAAACAGTAACTTGTCAAGTATTAGGACAAAGTTGGATTAGAGTCAGGGGACCAGCTCCCAGAACCGGATCAAAGGTATCTCTACGGACTCATATGTTGCTGCCGGCTCGACATCGAAGAGTGGTTGGACGCTGCCCCTGTTCGCTCCGGGTTACTAGCATCCTGCCGATGAACCGCCATTCCGCTTTGACCCGCCCTCGCTGGCCATCATCGCTACAATCCGCCGCGACCATCCGACTCTCCATATTTGCTTCCACGGACCGGCACCGCCTCATCATGCCATGCTAAGCTGCGCCATTACCAAGTCACTGTTGCAGTCGAACTGAACTGCCGCCTCGCAAAGTCGCCATCTTCTTCGAGCCACCTCCACGTGACCCGGTCGTGGCCAACCTCGCAGCATGCCTCCGACGGCTGCTCGAGCTTGATCCGGACCCGGACTCGCCAGCCGCGTGCTCGTCTCCTGACTTCCTGGATGGCTCAGCCTTGGATCGGTTGGACCACCACCGCCGGGTCTCGCTACTGCGACCGGTTCAGCTGCCGCACGCTGAGTTGCCGGACGCCGCCGACCGCCGCCGTGCCGAGATGCAGCTTCGCCTCGACTTGTTGCGCAGAACTCCTACTGCTTTGTGCGCTCGCGCTGAACTGGCCATGGCCGCACCACTCCAACCCGTCGCGGCAGCAGACGCACCTCGTCGACCCGCCAGAGTGCCTTCGATGTGGTCGGTTCACCTCCGCGCCCGAGACGCGCCGCCGAGCCACCTACTGCTCACCAACAGCCAAGCTCGATCCAGCAGCCTCAAAACGGATCAAAACCCGGGTTACGCCGCCTCCGAGTCAAGCCGCGCCCACGCCCATGTCCGAGTTGCCGCGCCAAGTGCCGCAGTTTCAAGCCGCCAGCCGGTTTAGCCTTCACTGGAGCTTAAGTTTGCCGTCTCGTGCTGAACCGCGCTGGGCTCCATCTTCAAATCGCCGCCACTGGCCACCTTGAGTCGGCCGTTGTGGTGTATCTGAGCCGATGTCTGCCCTGGGCCGCCCTGGCAGAAGCAGCCTAGCCTCTGCTCCCGCTGCCGCAAGAACGTCCATGAGCTGTCGCCTGCCTCGGCTGCTCGTTGTTGAGCAGCCCCGGTCGAGCCGCCATCACCTTCAAAACCGGATCAAACCCCGGGTTACGCCGCTTCCGAGTCGCCGCGCTCGCCTCAAACCGCTGGCTCTCCACACCTGAGCCGCCCGGGCCGCCTTCATCAATCCGTCCCTGTCATGGTTTGCCGCATCATCGACCCTGCATCACCGGTTCGCGCCACTACCGCGGCTTCGCCTCGAAGCGCCCGCTGTCTTCGCCTCACCTTCACCACGGCTGGTTCGGTACCCCGCGTTGCCACACACTTCCGCAGTCCCGACCCGCCGTGGCTGGCCATGAACCGCCCGCGCCTGCTGGCTTCGCCGTGCTTCTAGTGAAACTCTGTCGAGTTATGACCACAGAGACCACCATGAACCGCCACGGCCTCCTCTTGACAACGCCGTTTTCAAAGTCGCGGCCTTCTCCTCACCTTGCTTTGGTTCTACCTCGAGTTGCCACTCTGCCGTCGCCACTACTACCGTACATGTAGCCCGCTGCGGCATGTCTTACCTCGTGCTGCGTCGAGTTGGCCTCGTCACCTCTGGCCCTGAACCTCCTGCGCTACTGCTTCGTCAGACCCGCCGCAGCCCTACGCCGCCTCAGGTTGCCGTGGCGGTTTACTTTCGTCTACAGGCCGGTGTAGCTGCGCTGCAGCAACGGTCACGCCCGCGGCCTCATGTTAAGCTGCCCGCCTCCAACTCTATCACTGTGGCCCTAGATTCACCTCGAGCTGCCAAGCCGCTGCCCCATTTCTGCCGCGCACGAGCCTGTCTCGGTCACTTTTACCGCCGCGGCCGAGTCGCCCCGCTGTCTGCAAGACAGCCAGAGAGCCCTGGAACTGCTGAGCCATAAACTGATATTGACGGAGACTCTGAAGGACCAAACACCACTGCTAAGATAAGATGATCGTGATCCGCCACCGCCGCCAGTCCATATAAAAAACAGTCAAAGAGTCTAGCAGTACAACTTGGGTGCTGGGCAAGACATCAAGTACAATATGTAGGGATCTACAGAAAAGGAAGGGTATATGAGCCCACGGGTGCATTAGTAGTACACAACTACTACTAGTACAAAAGCTACATGCGTCACATCCCTCGAGGCTACCACTTTGTTCATGGACATAGGAAATACTACGGCGAATCCTGGCATCCGGCGGACGTGACACATGGATCATCCGTCGTCTATGATAAATCAGGTGATATTTATTTTACATATTTTGTTAAGTACATGTTGATTTTCTTCGACAAACAACTACTCCGCCCTGCTGTATTTTTTGTACGCAGGACAATGATTCACTACAAATGTGGTTTATACCACGGATACGGAGCACGTACTAGCAACATTGCACCC
Organism: Aegilops longissima; assembly: GCA_021605205.1. Classification (NCBI taxonomy): domain Eukaryota; kingdom Viridiplantae; phylum Streptophyta; class Magnoliopsida; order Poales; family Poaceae; genus Aegilops; species Aegilops longissima. The sequence goes on from CM038676.1 coordinate 427,249,003, forward strand.
GGTATAAGTATGTGCCTCATTACCTGGTAAATGCATGTGCGCAAGTTGCCGCTCTTGCGGCCCGGACTACTTCAACTCACCGGGACCGTCCCTGCGAATTAACTTGCTCGTCCGTGCCGGCTTACAATGCCGCGGTCGACTCATCTGTCCGAGCTGCCTCTGATGTTGTGGTCATCTTTGTCGTCCGTCTCTCGCGGCCAGGTCTACATCAACACACCGGGCCGCACCTGTCTGCATGAGCTGTTTATTGAGTATGAGCAAGTCACTGCTTGGGTAGCCCAGTTTTTCTTCCAATAAATTGGAGGCAAATTATCATTCAGCCGCCGTCCGCACTGGATGGATCAATGGACATGCGCTCAAATCGCTACCACTACAGTTTGCTCAACTTCAAACAGCCAGTTGGAAGGAACCATTGGCCGAGTTGCTGACACGGCTCAGACGGGATCATTTATAACCCGCCGCAGTCACCTCAACCTTCTATGGATTTACATCGCGTTATTAACACCGATGATATATACCTTGTGCTATGGTCAAGTACGGAGAATCTCAAGACAACTCCTTGAGTCATCTTAAAACTCGGGGGCTACGATGATATGACGCAGCAAGTCTTGCCAGTTTCAGCAAATTCAAGTGCCCCAGGATGTTGGAGGGAAACCCGGTCCCGGAGGCTACTATTATATTGATGAAAATTTAAAGGCCGTCAGAAATATTCCGGCTCACAATGATGCTTCCGGTTTATAGTCCGGTTTAAGGGGAATCCCGTCTCCCACACAACGCTCAAGCCCTTAGTATCTGGTTCAAATCCGGTTTAAGAGGAAACTATCTCTTGCAAATCTCTGACGCTCTCAATATCCGGTTCAAAATCCCGGTTCAAGAAGAATTTATCTCTTGCAAAAAGTTAAAAGTTGCCGAAGAGGACATGTTGCCATGATGCACAGTTCAAACATAGGTATTCCGCCTTATTAGCTTATCGTATTATTGATCACTTGGGGGCTTGGTCGTATCCGAACCATAGCTACACCTCTTGATCGGCGATATGCCGCAGCATCACTTGGGGGCTTGGTCGTATCCGAACCATAGCTACACCACTTGATCGGCGTAATGCCACAGCATCACTTGGGGGCTTTGGTCGAACCCGAACCATCGCTACACCTCTTGATCGACGTAATGCCACAGCATCACTTGGGGGCTTTGGTCGAACCCGAACCATCGCTACACCTCTTGATCGGCGTAATGCCACAACATCACTTGGGGGCTTTGGTCGAACCCGAACCATCGCTACACCTCTTGATCGGCGTAATGCCACAACGTCATTTGGGGACTTGGTCGTATCCGAACCATAGTCACACCTCTTGATCAGCTCAAAGCCTCGACTACAACGGTTTTTATTTGCCTTTTGCTATGTTTTTCTTTCTTTTGATAAGATTTGTGATGTTTTTAAACCGGTGTTCATCAACCCGATTAGGCTATCAACTCCAAGTTTTCAGTACATGATCAAGTTACAATCTAGCGCTTATTAACCCCGTCTGGTTTCGACTATAAGTCGCCAGTATATATTTGGATCGCGCCATTGGAATCATGCGCTCATAAATCATTGGATTATATTATTCAAATCTTCAAATAGCCAACATGGATGGATTTTAGTATGATTATCAGTAACCAGTATTATGATTAAGGTTTTCAAAGTCGCTCTATGTAACGCCCCCGATGCGGCTATATCTCCCACGTGTCGAGGCACGACTTAGAGGCATAACCGCATTGAAAGCAATGTCGCAAGTGAGGTAATCTTCACACAACCCATGTAATAATTAAGGGAAAGATACATAGTTGGCTTACGATTGCCACTTCACACGAAGACATAATTAAACATACATCATTCAAAGTACACTCAAGGTCCGACTACGGAACCAAAATAAAAGAAGATACCCCAAATGCTAACACGGATCCCGAATCGTCCCAACTGGGCACCACTACTGATCATCTGAAACGACACATAGTAACGACCACGTTCCTCGTCGAACTCCCACCGAGCTCGGTGGAATCGCTCAGACCGGCCTCATCGGAACCTGCAACTGTTTTGAAGTATCTGTGAGTCACGGGACTCAGCAATCTCACACCAGAGATCAAGACTATTTAAGCTAATAGGAAGGACAGAGTAGTAAAGTGGAGCTGCAGCAGCGACTAGCATATATGGTGGCTACATCGCAAAAGAGAGCGAGAAGAGAAGCAAAGCACGGTCGTGAAACTAGTAATCGATCAAGAAGTGATCCCGAACTACTTACGTCGACATAACTCCAACACCGTGTTCACTTCCGGACTCCGAGAAGAGACCATCACGGTTACACACGCGTTGATGTGTATTTTATTTGATGTCAACTTTGGGTTTTCTACAACGGACATTAACAAATTCCCATCTGCCTCATAACCGCGGGCACGGCTTTGAAAGATATTACCTGCGGGTGTCCCAACAGCCCATTATAAGCTCTCACGGTCAACGAAGGATTATTCCTTCTACCGGAAGACCGATCAATCTCGGAATCCCGGACTACAAGACATTTCGACAGCAATAAAACAAGACCAGCAAAGCCGCCCGATTGTGCGACAAATCCCGATAGGAGCTGCACATATCTCGTTCCTGTGGCACATCCGGATGAACACTACGTGCACGGCAACCGAAGATGCCCCAAGTTGCCTCGGGTGGCACCGCAAGTGGCTCTAGTTTGGGCCAACACTCGAGGAGCATTGGCCCGGGTTTTAAATAAGATGACCCTCGGCTCGCGAAAACCCGGGAAAAGGCTTAGGTGGCAAATGGTAAAACCAATGTTGGGCCTTCTTTGGACGAGTCTTATTCAAAGCGAACTGTCAAGGGGGTCCCATAAATCACCCAACCGTGTAAGGAACGCAAAATCAAGGAACATAACACCGGTATGACGGAAACTAGGGTGGCAAGAGTGGAACAAAACACCAGGCATAAGGCCGAGCCTTCCACCCTTTACCAAGTATATAGATGTGTTAAACATAGCAGATATATATATTGTGATATCCCCAACAAGTAAACATGTTCCAAAGAGGAACAACATCTCCGTGTTCCAACAAGGAACAAACCTCAGCTTCACCTGCAACTAACAACGCTATAAGAGGGCTGAGCAAAGCGGTAACATAGCCAATCAACGGTTTGCTAGGAAAGGATGGTTAGGGCTGACATGGCAATATGGGTGGCATGATATAGCAAGTGGTAGGCATCGCAGCATAGGCATAGCAAAAGAGCGAGCAACTAGCATAGCAAAGATAGAAGTGATTTCGAGGGTATGGTCATCTTGCCGCAATGTTCTCGAGTTGTCGAAAGCTTGATCCTCGGCGTTCTCAACAGGTTCCTCGTTCACGTACTCGTCTCCCGGCTCTACCCAAAACAACAACACAAACAAGGAACCACAGTAAATCACGGTGCAATGCACAATCAACATGATGCAACAACATGACATGATACGCATGATGAGATATGCACTGCTTATGTGCGCTCCGGAAGGTAAATGAAAAACTAGGCATCATCTTGGCAAACCAAGCATGCCATCGGAAAGTTGAGATGATTTCGGTAGAAATCGATATAGAGCTCACCGGAAACGGATGCACGGGTTGGATATGGCGGGCAAAACAAGAAGGGTGAGAAAAACTACATAACAGCATGATGCACAAAAACCATGCACGTGTGCAAAACTACCTCATAGCACAAGTCAAATAAATATGCACAAGAAAGACAACACATAAACATGATGCAATAAGACATGATCATAAACTTGCCCAAATGCAGAAACTAATGCCACCACTGAGTTGGTGGGATTTTTCTACCCCAAAAACATATATAATATGTTAGGGTTACCGTAGAGAAATCATCACAAAAGCATTAAGTTAAAACCTGCCTAATATGGAAGTTAGCAGAAATGGCAATTTCCAGATTTGGAAATGTCCAGAAATGGACTTGCCTAAAACAGAAAAGGGAAACAAACCAGATATGGAAACGTGGGGTAAAAGGGAAAAAAATATGCATGCAGGAGGGCGCTGAGAGGCTGACAGGCTGGCCCTACTGTCATAGAGACAGTGTCGAAGTGGTAAAAAAAGGGGGAGAAATCCAGCCTCAGGGGGGATTCGAACCCGGGTCTCCCCGTTGGAAACCTGCCCCTGCTACCACTGGGCTGGGTGGCGGCGACTGACAGAGGAAGGGGCCTCGGCCCTTAACTGCTTCTGCTGCAGAGGAGGCGCACCGGATAAGCGCAAAAACAGAAATTAAAAGGGGGGAGGCGCGCCTGGGGTTCGAACCCAGGTCGCCGCGGTGAGAGAGCGGGAGGTCAACCAGCTCGGCTAGGCTAGGGAAGTCGGTAGGATCGGGGGCTCGGGTCTACTTGACACAACTAACAGGCCCTACTCGAGGCAGAGACAACAACCGACGACGCCGGCGATGCAACGGCGGCTACAGGGGCTCTGCGCCCTCGTTCAGACTGGGTGCGCACGGGGAGCACCACGGGAACAAGACGGGACAAGCCCGAGAAGGTAAACGCGGCAACTACACGCGCCAAACTACGCTGAACCCAAGAGCTACGGACACGCCGGAGCACGCCGAGCGCGACAAGAGCACGGATCGGAAACTGCGCTATGGTGAACTAACGGCGACAGGGAGGAGCAGGGAGGAAGTAGGGTATACCTCCTTACCCTAGGACAAGAAATCGGCGACGGAGACGGGCTGACGGCGAAGGCGTCGTGCTCTGAACCTCGCCGGGAACCTGACCGAGAAGAAGACCGAAGCAGGGGCGTCGACGAACTTGGCGATCCGGGCACCCGTAGTCGACGTCGCGGACGAAGTCGACGACGAGGAAGACGACGGACACGGTACGGATGGTTGGGGTGGCCGGAGAGCACGCCGGCGACGAGGCCACGCTCTCAGATGCGCCCGGGACGGAGCGGGGCGGCGAACTTGGTGGTCCCCTTACCTGGCGGCGGCGGCGAGAGGGAGAGGGAAACCCTAGGGTGCGGTTTGACGCGGAGAGGGGATAAGAAGGGGGCTAGGGCGACGGGGCGAGCTCACGCTCCCTCGTGCTCCGGGGTCCCCATGGCGATGGCGAGAGGAGAGGGAAAAGCGGGTGAGAGGGAGAGCGCTGTCGCTGCCAAGCGGGACCGGCGCTCCCACGTGGACGGAAACCAGCGGGGGTAAGTGCGGCTGTGGGTGCGCGAAGGCAGGAGGAGAGGCGAGCGGGCTGGCGCGCCTGCTCTCTGGGCCGCGGGGCTGAGAGGAGCTGGGCCGGCGCGGAGTGGCCGGGGCCCAGGTGGAGAGGGACGCGCTGGGCTGCCCTGCTGCTGCTGCCTCCTTTTCCTTTTCCTTTTTAAAAACAAAAGGAAGAGAAAAGAAAGAACAGAAAGAAAAGAAAAAGAGTTGGAGAGAAAGGAAAATATCCCCACACTCCTGAAATTCTCCACTATTTAAATAAATTGTAATGGACATTTTTAGAGGTAGAAAAATAATGCAAGTTTGGAAATATTTCAAACTTGTGCCATTTTTGAACCTGACCATAACAACTTCAAATGAGGAGATTTTTGGCAGAGAGGTTTAATGCAAGGAGCAAGATTAGCAGGGAGAAGATGAACATTAATTGAGAGAGGAAATTATAGCCCTTGACAAGGAAAGAAGGAGAGGGAAGGAGGGGATGGCAATGCAAAAAAAAATGAGAATGGCACATGCACAACATAACATGTAAGAGAACACCACAACCACATGGTAAGAAAGGAAAGCCAGATGACAAGTGACACAAATGCAGTATGGTAAAAGAGCAAAGCAAAGAAAAAGAAAAACCCACATTACCAAACAACATGAAGCCAAGCATGACAAAAACCCACAAGACTTGGATGAGGCCAAATTGATATATTGCCCAAAAGGGGAAGTTTACATCCAGGGTGTTACACTCTAGCACAATGGCTATTATATTATCAATGGATATGATTTATTTTACAGTTGAAGGAATAGTACCAAGTCGTTGCAGGCTTACGACCCGGCACTTGGGGGCTACATTATTCAACTTAAGATTATATCAAATATGAAAGTCTCATGTCGCTGCAAGCATGCACCAAGACACTTGGGGGCTAATGCAAAGTCATTTTTATTAGTCTTATTGAAGACCTGACTCATCACATCATAATGAGTCGGCCCTTGGGGGCTACCAATTGCTCCTATCAACAATTCAAGGTACACAAATTTTCATCTATTATTGAAGGATTCACTGCTTAGTTGGTAAAGCACAAAGCTCTCAACCTTGTGGACGTGGATTCAAGCCCCATGATGGGAGTTACATAATATAATGTTATTCTCAATGAAGTATATATGAAGTCCCAGCTCAATATTATCTTAATGAGCCAGCCCTTGGGGGCTACACGTAGTTGTTAAAGTCTACATGATCATATTTCCAAAGTCCCTGCTCATTATTTGCATAATGACCCGGCCCTTGGGGGCTACACTGGTTGAAGTTTTTACGAGCATCAGGAAATTACAAGTCCCAGGTTGCTGCAGGCATGACAACCCGGCACTTGGGGGCTACATATGTGGAATACTCAGTTTTGACTAGTGATTGAGATGAACAACCTGGATTTCTTCAAGCTTGTGACATTCATATTGAAGCAAATCTTAAGTTGTTACTATGTTACCTTCTTAAGATTTGAGGGCTACAAGTGATAGGTGCTACGTGTTGAGCTTGCGTTGGTTTTCCCCGAAGAGGAGAGGATGATGCAGCACAGTAGCGTAAGTATTTCCCTCAGTTTTTGAGAACCAAGGTATCAATCCAGTAGGAGGCCACGCACAAGTCCTTCGTACCTGCACAAAACGATAGCTACTCGCAACCAACGCGATTAGGGGTTGTCAATCCCTTCACGGTCACTTACGAGAGTGAGATCTGATAGAGATAATATTTTTGGTATTTTTGGTATAAAGATGCAAAGTGAAAAGTAAAAATCAAAGTAAAAACAAAACAAGTATAAAAGTGATGGAGATTGATATGATGAGAATAGACCTGGGGGCCATAGGTTTCACTAGTGGCATCTCTCAAGAGCATAAGTATTCTACGGTGGGTGAACAAATTACTGTTGAGCAATTGACAGAATTGAGCATAGTTATGAGAATATCTAGGTATGATCATGTATATAGGCATCACGTCCGAGACAAGTAGACCGACTCCTGCCTGCATCTACTACTATTACTCCACTCATCGACCGCCATCCAGCATACATCTAGAATATTAAGTTCAAGAAAACAGAGTAAGGCCTTAAGCAAGATGACATGATGTAGAGGGATAAATTCATGCAATATGATAAAAACCCCATCTTGTTATCCTCGATGGCAACAATACAATACGTACCTTGCTGCCCCTAGTGTCACTGGGAAAGGACACCGCAAGATTGAACCCAAAGCTAAGCACTTCTCCCATTGCAAGAAAAACTAATCTAGTAGGCCAAACCAAACTGATAAGTCGAAGAGACTTGCAAAGATAACCAATCATACATAAAAGAATTCAGAGAAGATTCAAATATTGTTCATAGATAGACTTGATCATAAACTTACAATTCATCGATCTCAAAAAACACACCGCAAAAAGAAGATTACATCGAATAGATCTCCACGAGAGAGGGAGAGAACATTGTATTGAGATCCAAAAAGAGAGAAGAAGTCATCTAGCTACTAGCTATGGACCCGAAGGTCTGAAGTAAACTACTCACACTTCATCGGAGAGGCTATGGTGTTGATGTAGAAGCCCTCTGTGGTGGATGCCCCCTCCGGCGGAGCTCCGGAACAGGCCCCAAGATGGGATCTCGTGGATACAGGAAGTTGCGGCGGTGGAATTAGGTTTTTGGCTCCTGTTCTGATCGTTTGGGGTATGTAGGTATATATAGGAGGAAGGAGTACGTCGGTGGAGCTTTGAGGGGCCCACGAGGCAGGGGGCGCGCCCTAGGGGGGGCGCCCCCCACCCTCGTGACCGCCTCTCTGGTTCCTTAGCGTAGGGTCCAAGTCTCCTGGATCACGTTCGGTGAGAAAAACACGTTTCCGAAGGTTTCATTCCGTTTGGACACCGTTTGATATTCTGTTTCTTCGAAATACTGAAAAAGGCAAAAAATTAGCAATTCTGGGCTGGGCCTCCGGTTAATAGGTTAGTCCCAAAAGTAATATAAAAGTGGAAAATAAAGCCCATTATAGTCCAAAGCAATAGATAAAGTAGCATGGAGCAATAAAAAATTATAGATACGTTGGAGACGTATCAGGCATCCCCAAGCTTAATTCCTGCTCGTCCTCGAGTAGGTAAATGATAAAAAGAGAATTTTTTATGCGGAGTGATACTTTGGCATAATTTGAATTTAAATCTTCTTAATCATGGTATGAACATTCAGATCCGAAAGATTCGAGACAAAAGTTCATATTGACATAAAAATAATAATACTTCAAGCATACTAACAAAGCAATTATGTCTTCTCAAAATAACATGGCCAAAGAAAGTTATCCCTACAAAATCATATAGTCTGGCTATGCTCCATCTTCCCCACACAAAGTATTTAAATCATGCACAACCCCGATAACAAGCCAAGCAATTGTTTCATACTTTAACATTTTCAAAACTTTTTCAATCTTCACGCAATATATGAGCGTGAGCCATGGATATAGCACTATATGTGGAATAGAATGGTGGTTGTGGAGAAGACAAAAGAGGAAGATAGTCTCACATCAACTAGGCGATCAACGGGCTATGGAGATGCCCATCAATAGATATCAATGTGAGTGAGTAGGGATTGCCATGCAACGGATGCACTAGAGCTATAAGTATATGAAAGCTCAGCAAAAGAAACTAAGTGGGTGTGCATCCAACTCGCTTGCTCACGAAGACCTAGGGCATTTGAGGAAGCCCATCATTGGAATATACAAGCCAAGTTCTATAATGAAAAATTCCCACTAGTATATGAAAGTGATAAAATGAGAGACTCTCTATCATGAAGATCATGGTGCTACTTTGAAGCACAAGTGTGGTAAAAGGATAGTAACATTGTCCCTTCTCTCTTTTTCTCTCATTTTTTTATTTGGGCCTTTTCTCTTTTTGTATGGCCTCTTTTTTTATATATTTTTTTATTTTTCGTCCGGAGTCTCATCCCGACTTGTGGGGGAATCATAGTCTCCATCATCCATTCCTCACTTGGGACAATGCTCTAATAATGATGATCATCACACTTTTATTTTTCTTACAACTCAACAATTGCAACTCGATACTTAGAACAAAGTATGACTCTATATGAATGCCTCCGGCGGTGTACCGGGATATGCAATGAAACATGAGTGACATGTATGAAATAATTATGAACGGTGGCTTTGCCACAAATATGATGTCAACTACATGATCATGCTAGCAATATGACAATGATGGAGCGTGTCATAATAAACGGAATGGTGGAAAGTTGCATGGCAATATATCTCAGAATGGCTATGGAAATGCCATGATAGGTAGGTATGGTGGCTGTTTTGAGGAAGGTATATGGTGGGTGTATGATACCGGCTAAAAGAGCGCGGTATTAGAGAGGCTAGCAATAGTGGAAGGATGGGAAAAAGTGCGTATAATCCATGGACTCAACATTAGTGATAAAGAACTCATATACTTATTGCAAAAATCTACAAGTTATCAAAGCAAAGTATTACGCGCATGCTCCTAGGGGGATAGATTGGTAGGAAAAGACCATCGCTCGTCCCCGACCGCCACTCATAAGGAAGACAATCAATAAATAAATCATGCTCCGAGTTCATCACATAACGGTTCACCATACGTGCATGCTACGGGAATCACAAACTTCAACACAAGTATTTCTCAAATTCACAACTACTCAACTAGCATGACTCTAATATCGTCATCTTCATATCTCAAAACAATTATCAAGCATCAAACTTATCTTAGTATTCAACGCACTCAAAAGAAATTGTCACATATCTTGAATATCAAGTATATTAACATTAAGCAAATTACCATGCTATTAACAACTCTCAAAATAATCTAAGTGAAGCAAGAGAGATCAAGTTTCTTTAAAACAAATCCACCACCGTGCTCTAAAAGATCTAAGTGAAGCACTAGAGAAAAAATTATCACGCTCAAAAGATATAAGTGAAGCACTATGAGCAAAACTATCAAGCTCAAAAGATATAAGTGAAGCACATAGAGTAAAACTATCAAGTTCAAAAGATATAAGTGAAGCACATAGAGTATTATATAAAATTTCAATTCATGTATGGCTCTCTCAAAAGGTGTGTACAGCAAGGATGATTGTGGTAAACTAACAAGCAAAGACGCAAATGATACAAGACGCTCCAAGCAAAACACTTATCATGTGGTGAATAAAAATATAGCTCCAAGTAAATTACCGATGGAAGTAGACGAAAGAGGGGATGCCTTCCGGGGCATCCCCAAGCTTTGACTTTTTGGTGTCCTTGGATTATCTTGGGGTTGACATGGGCATCCCCAAGCTTAGGCTCTTGTCACTCCTTGTTCCATAATCCATCAAAAGAATTCACCCAAAACTTGAAAACTTCACAACACAAAACTCAATAGAAATCTCGTGAGCTCCGTTAGAGAAAGAAAACAAAAGATTACTTTAAGGTACTGTAGTGAACTCATTCTTTATTTATATTGGTATTAAACCTACTGTATTACAACTTCTATATGGATCATAAACTATTTTACTAGCCATAGACTCATCAAAATAAGCAAACAACACACGCAAAACAGAATCTGTCAAAAACAGAACAGTATGTAGTAATCAGTAACTAACGCAAACTCCTGGAACTCAAAAAGTTCTACCAAAATTAGACGACCTGGAAAATTTGTTTATTGATCAGAAGCAATTGGAATCAATATTTTATCACGTTCTGGTGATTTTTAACAATTCGGGCACTGAGCGCAAACTTTCTGGAAATTACAGCAAGATCAAATAACTATCATCCAAGAAGATCCAATAGGTTTAACTTGGCACAAACACTAACTAAAAGATAAAACCACATCTAAACAGAGGCTAGATGGATTATTTATTCTTAAACAGAAACAAAAAAAACTAAAAATAAAATTGGGTTGCCTCCCAACAAGCGCTATCGTTTAACGCCCCTAGCTAGGCATAAAAGCAAGGATAGATCTAGGTATGGCCATCTTTGGTAGGCAATCCATAAGTGGCTCTCATAATAGATTCATATGGTAATTTTATTTTCTTTCTAGGGAAGTGTTCCATGCCTTTCTTTAAAGTAAATTGGAATCTAATATTTCCTTCCTTCATATCAATAATTGCTCCAATCGTTCTAAGGAAAGGTCTACCAAGAATAATAGGACATGAAGGATTGCAATCTATATCAAGAACGATAAAATCTACGGGCACATAATTCCTATTTGCAACAATAAGAACATCATTAATTATTCACATAGGGTTTTTAATAGTGGAATCCGCAAGATGCAAGTTTAGAGAGCAATCATCAAAATCACGGAAATCTAGCAAATCACACAAAGTTTTGGGAATAGTAGAGACACTAGCACCCAAATCACACAAAGCATTAAACATATGATCTTTGATTTTAATTTTGATAGTAGGTTCCCACTCATCATAGAGTTTCCTAGGGATAGAAATTTTCAACTCAAGTTTTTCTTCATAAGATTGCATCAAGGCATCAACAATGTGTTCGGTAAAGGCCTTATTTTGACTATAGGCATGAGGATAATTTAGCACGGTTTGCAACAAGGAAATACAATCAATTAAAGAGCAATTTTCATAATTAAATTCCTTGAGATCCAGTATAGTGGGTTTAGTAATATCTAGATTTTTATTTCTTTCAATCGCACTTTTATCAATTCCATCATCAAGATCTAAAAACTCAGAATTCTTAGAACTCCTTCTAGGTAAAGGAAGATCACTATTCAGTTTCATCAAGATTCATATTGCCAAACAAAGATTTAAGAGGGGAAGCATCAATAACTTTTAGATCTTCATCTTGAATTTCATAGGGATTAGAAGAACACGCTTTAATAAAGGCATCTTTGGAAGCACGCATCCTAGCGGTTCTTTCTTTGCACTCATCAATGGAAATTCTCATGGCTTTGAGAGACTCATTGATATCATACTTAGGAGGAATAGATCTAAGCTTTAAAGAATCAACCTCAAATGAAATTCTATCAACGTTCCTAGCCAAATCATCAACTTTAAGCAATTTCTCTTCAAGCAAAGCATTAAAATTCTTTTGTGAATTCATAAACTCTTTAACACTATTCTCAAATTCAGAGGGCATCTTATTTAAATTTCCATAAGAGTTGTTGTAGGAATTTCCATAATTATTAGAAGGATTACTAGGATAAGGCCTAGGATTAAAATTCCCTCTATACGCGTTGTTACCGAAACTATTCCTACCAACAAAATTCACATCCATAGATTCATTATTATTCTCAATCAAGGTAGACAAAGGCATATCATTAGGATCAGAAGAAACACTCTTAGTAGCAAATAATTTCATAAGTTCATCCATCTTTCCACTCAAAACATTAATTTCTTCTATCGCATGCACTTTTTTATTAGTGGATCTTTCAGTATGCCATTGAGAATAATTAACCATAATATTATCTAGGAGTTTAGTAGAATCTCCTAAATTGATTTCCATAAAAGTGCCTCCCGCGGCCGAATCTAAAAGATTTCTAGAACCAAAATTCAATCTGGCATAAAATTTTTGTATAATCATCCACAAGTTCAAACCATGAGTAGGGCAATTACGTATCATTAATTTCATTCTCTCCCAAGCTTGTGCAACATGTTCATGATCAAGTTGCTTAAAATTCATAATATCGTTTCTAAGAGAGATAATCTTAGCGGGAGGAAAATACTTAGAGATAAAGGCATATTTGCACTTGTTCCAAGAATCAATACTATTTTTAGGCAAAGATGAAAACCACGCTTTAGCATGATCTCTAAGCGAAAAAGGAAATAGCTTCAATTTAACCACATCATTATCGACATCTTTTTTATTTTGCATATCACATAAATCAACGAAGCTATTCAGATGAGTAGCGACATCTTCACTAGGAAGGCCGGCGAATTGATCTTTCATAATAAGATTCAACAAAGCAATATTGATTTCACAAGATTCAGTATTGGCAAGAGGAGCAATCGGAGTGCTAAGGAAATCATTATTATTGGTATTGGTGAAGTCACACAATTTGGTAGCATCTTGAGCCATCGCGACAAACAAGTAATCCAACACACGAGCAAACAAATGGACGAGGAAAAGGCAACGGGAAAAAGAGGAGGAGATTGGGAAAGAGAGGGCGAATAAAACGGCAAGGGTGAAGTGGGGGAGAGGAAAACGAGAGGCAAATGGCAAATAATGTAATGCGAGAGATAGGGATTGTGATGGGTACTTGGTATGTTGACTTTTGCGTAGACTCCCCGTCAATGGCGCCAGAAATCCTTCTTGCTACGTCTTGAGCTTGCGTTGGTTTTCCCCGAAGAGGAGAGGATGATGCAGCACAGTAGCGTAAGTATTTCCCTCAGTTTTTGAGAACCAAGGTATCAATCCAGTAGGAGACCACGCACAAGTCCTTCGTACCTACACAAAACGATAGCTACTCGCAACCAACGCGATTAGGGGTTGTCAATCCCTTCACGGTCACTTACGAGTGAGGTCGATAGAGATAATATTTTTGGTATTTTGGTATAAAGATGCAAAGTGAAAAGTAAAAAGCAAAGTAAAAACAAAGCAAGTATAAAAGTGATGGAGATTGATATGATGAGAATAGACCCGGGGGCCATAGGTTTCACTAGTGGCTTCTCTCAAGAGCATAAGTATTCTACGGTGGGTGAACAAATTACGGTTGAGCAATTGACAAAATTGAGCATAGTTATGAGGTTATCTAGGTATGATCATGTATATAGGCATCACGTCCGAGACAAGTAGATCGAAACGATTCGCATCTACTACTATTACTCCACTCATCGACCGCTATCCAAATGCATCTAGAGTATTAAGTTAAAAACAGAGTAACGCCTTAAGCAAGATGACATGATGTAGAGGAATAAATTCATGCAATATGATAAATACCACATCTTGTTATCCTCGATGGCAACAATACAATACGTGCCTTGCAACCCCTTCTGTCACTGGGTAAGGACACCGCAAGATTGAACCCAAAGCCATGCACTTCTCCCATTGCAAGAACTACCAATCTAGTTGGCCAAACCAAACGGATAATTCGAAGAGACTTGCAAAGATAACTGAATCATACATAAAATAATTCAGAGAAGATTCAAATATTATTCATACATAAGCTGGATCATAAACCCACAATTCATCGGTCTCAACAAACACACCGCAAAAAGAAGATTACATCGAATAGATCTCCATGAGAGAGGGGGAGAACATTGTATTGATATCCAAAAAGAGAGAAGAAGCCATCTAGATACTAGCTATGGACCCGAAGGTCTGAAGTAAACTACTCACACTTCATCAGAGAGGCTATGGTGTTGATGTAGAAGCCCTCCGTGGTGGATGCCCCCTCCGGCGGAGCTCCGGAACAGGCCCCAAGATGGGATCTTGTGGATACAGGAAGTTGCGGCGGTGGAATTAGGTTTTGGCTCCTGTTACGATCGTTTGGGGGCGTGAGGTATATATAGGAGGAAGGAGTACGTCAGTGGAGCTTCGAGGGGCCCACGAGGCAGGGGGCACGCCCGCCCTAGGGGGGGCGTGCCCCCACCCTCGTGACCGCCTCTCTGGTTCCTTGGCGTAGGGTCCAAGTCTCCTGGATCACGTTCGGTGATAAGATCACGTTTCCAAAGGTTTCATTCCGTTTGGACTCCGTTTGATATTTTGTTTCTCGAAATACTGAAAAAGGCAAAAAACAGCAATTCTGGGTTGGGCCTCCGGTTAATAGGTTAGTACCAAAAGTAATATAAAAGTGGAAAATAAAGCCCATTATAGTCCAAAACAATAGATAAAGTAGCATGGAGCAATCAAAAATTATAGATACGTTGGAGACGTATCAATAGGCATATAAGAGGTATATTTTCAAAAGCTGATGTTAACAAACAATTATGATCCGGTGCCATCAATATTTGTTAACCGGCAAAGTTCTACATTCTTAAACCGGCAAAGTTCTACATTCTTAAACCGGCAAGTTCTACATTCTTAAATCGGCTGAAGATCAGATGAGTATTTCAATGACCAATATTTTTGTTAAGCATTGGGAGCTGAGTCAAAGAAGTTATTCTTCACAATATTTCTCTGTGACAAACCAATGTCAGCAAATTGATTATGAAGCTGGCCTATTGACCCGGATTTTCTAGAAGGAAATGACAAGGATTCAAAGATGCTCAGGATCAGTTTAACATGAATAGATCCAAATTAAACTGGGGGCTAATGTCAGGGATATACCCCGCGGTATGACCCGGCCGGAGTTGTAAACCAGCTGGGACTTGATAAACTGGCGGATGGTAAACCGGCAGACAGTTAAGACAGACAGTTAAGACAGATGGCTAAGACGGACGGTAAACCGACAGGTGGTAAACCGGCAAGTGTTAAGGCAGGTGGTAAACCGGCAAGTGTTAAGGCAGGTGGTAAACCGGCAGGAGTTAAGTCAGATCATAAACTGTCAGACCATCATAAACCTGCAGACCATCTTAAACCGGCAGACCATCTTAAACCGGCAAACAGTGATAACTGGGTTGCCAGGGGTTATGAAGCCCGGGACGTTATGAAGCCCAAGATGTTAAGAAGCCCATAAAGAGAAGTCAGAATAGTTAAGTCTTAAGTCCGAGTTGGACTCTACATGTAACCCGCCCCTTCAACTTATATAAGGAGGGGCAGGGCTCCCCAAAGAGGGAGAAGCAAGAAACAACCTTAGGGCTAGACATAACTAGGAGAGCCGGTTTACAGCAACTCCCTGATGATCATAATGAGACCTAGCCTCAAACAGCATGTAGGGTTGTTACCGGATGATGTTTCCTGGGGCCACAAGCTGTCTAAATCCCTGTCTTGTGTTGCTTCTCTCAATTCCGCTCAACCCCTCTCAAGCTACCACATAGATGCGCTGGCATCACGACTAAGTCCTTTCACTAGGACATCTACCGTGACAAATCCACGACATTATTAATGAGATTGGTTGAATAGAAAGCTCCTCCTCGTTACCTGATTCATCATAAGAAATAATAGGAGGATATTGGGAAGTCTCTTCCCTTTCATTAGTATTCTCTTCATCTTCTATTTGTTTTCTTTTCTTTATGTAATTGGAAATATAAGGATTTTCAATGCAATTCACCGCACAATACATAAAAATTTCTTTTAGATCAAAATCAAGAACTTTATCAAGGACAAATTCTGGCATATCCTTAGTTATATGTTTCATTTCTTCATAACCCAAAATCAAACTAAGTTCATTATGATGTGCAAGGGAAATCAAGTCATCACAATTTTTGGACACGATACGATCATGAAACAATTTGCATTGGATATTTAAATGACCATGTTCATTGCAAAGTTCACAAGGATGGCTAAGAAAATTTCAATTTTCAGCACAAACATCTAGCCTTTCTTGCAACCATTTAGTTTCTAAATACTTATGCCTCTTGCAAAATCTATCTTCCCTATTTGGTGTGTACTTGCAAACTCTATACACTCCACAAAAATTGACATGCTTATAAGAGACATTTTCATCATGACTAGTGCAATCATCATTAGTACCATGGATATTCAAGGAGTTCGTACTAACAACATTGCAATCATGATCGTCATTCAAAGATTTAGTGCCAAACATTCTACTGCATTCTTCTTCTAGCAATTGAGCAAAATTATAAGAAACCTTATTTTCACGAAAGACATTAAAAAGATCAAGCATATGAGGCACCCTTAATTCCATTTTTTGTAGTTTTCTTCTATAGACTAAACTAGTATAAAACAAGAAACTAAAACATTCGATTGCAAGATCTAAAGATATACCTTCAAGCACTCACCTCCCCGGCAACGGAGCCAGAAAAGAGCTTGATGTCTACTACGCAACCTTCTTCTTGTAGACGTTGTTGGGCCTCCAAGTGCAGAGGTTTGTAGGACAATAGCAAATTTTCCTCAAGTGGATGACCTAAGGTTTATCGATCCGTGGGAGGCGTAGAATGAAGATGATCTCTCTCAAGCAACCTAACAACCAAATAAAAAAGAGTCTCTTGTGTCCCCAACACACCCAATACAATAGTAAATTGTATAGGTGCACTAGTTCAGCAAAGAGATGGTGATAAAAGTGCAATATGGATGGTAGATATAGGTTTTTGTAATCTGAAAATATAAAAACAGCAAGGTAACTAATGATAAAAGTGAGCACAAACGATATTGCAATGCGTTGAAACAAGGACTAGGGTTCATATTTTCACTAGTGCAAGTTCTCTCAACAATAATAACATAATTGGATCATATAACTATCCCTCAACATGCAACAAAGAGTCACTCCAAAGTAACTAATAGCGGAGAATAAACAAAGAGATTATGGTAGGGTACGATACCACCTCAAAGTTATCCTTTCTGATTGATCTATTCAAGAGTCCGTAGTAAAATAACACGGAGCTATTCTTTCCGTTCGGTCTATCATAGAGTTCGTACTAGAATAAGACCTTAAGACACAAATCAACCAAAACCCTAATGTCACCTAGATACTCCAATGTCACCTCAAGTATCCGTGGGTATGATTATACGATATGCATCACACAATCTCAGACTCATCTATTCAACCAACACAAAGAACTTCAAAGAGTGCCCCAAAGTTTCTACCGGAGAGTAAGGACAAAAACGTGTGCTAACCTCAATGCATAAGTTCACAATGTTACGGAACCCGCAAGTTGATCACGAAAACATACATCAAGTAGATCACGTGAATATCCCATTGTCACCACAGATAGGCACATGAAAGACATACATCAAGTGTTCTCAAATCCTTAAAGACTCAATCCGAAAAGATAACTTCAAAGGGAAAACTCAATCCATTACAAGAGAGTAGAGGGGGAGAAACATCATAAGATCCAACTATAATAGCAAAGCTCGTGATACATCAAGATCGTGCCTAATCAAGAACACGAGAGAGAGAGAGAGAGAGAGAGAGATCAAACACATAGCTACTTGTACATACCCTCAGCCCGGAGGGTGAACTACTCCCTCCTCGTCATGGAGAGCGCCGGATGATGAAGATGGCCACGGAGAGGATCCCCCCGGCAGGTGCCGAACAGGTCTATATTGGTTTCGGTGGCTACTGAGGCGTCGGGCGGAACTCCCGATCTAGGTTATGTTATGGGGGTTTCTGTATATATAAGAGGTTTTGGCGTCGGGAACGCGTCAGGGGGGTCTCTGAGGCGGCCACGAGGTAGGAGGGCGCGCCCAGGTGGGTAGGGCGCGCCCCCACCCTCGTGGGTGCCTCAGGACTCTTGTGGCCCATCTCCGACACTTCGTGGGCTTCTTCTGGTCCAAAAATAATCTCTGTGAAGTTTCAAGTCAATTCGACTCCGTTTGGTTTTCCTTTTCTGCGAAACTCAAAGACAAGGAAAAAACATAAACTGGCACTGGGCTCTAGGTTAATAGGTTAGTCCCAAAAGTCATATAAAATAGCATATAAATGCATATAAAACATCCTAGATGGATAATATAATAGCATGGAACAATCAAAAATTATAGATACATTGGAGACGTATCATTTGTCGAGATCCGATGAATTGTGGGTTTATGATCAAGATTATCTATGAACAATAATTGATTCTTCTGTGAATTCTTATATGCATGATTTAATATCTTGGCAAGTCTTTTCGAATTATCAGTTTGGTTTGGCCTACTAGACTGATCTTTCTTGCAATGGGAGAAGTTCTTAGCTTTGGGTTCAATCTTGCGGTGTCCTTTCCCAGTCACAGCAAGGCCAGCAAGGCAAGTATTGTATTGTTGCCATCAAGGATAAAAAGATGGAGTTTATATCATATTGCTTGAGTTTATCCCTCTACATCATGTCATCTTGCCTAATGCGTTACTTTGTTCTTATGAACTTAATACTCTAGATGCATACTGGATAGCGGTTGATGTGTGGAGTAATAGTAGTAGATGCAGAATCGTTTCGGTCTACTTGTCACAGACGTGATGCCTATATACATGATCATGCCTAGATATTCTCGTAACTATGTGCTTTTATATCAATTGCTCGACGGTAATTTGTTCACCCATCGTAGAATTTGCTATCTTGAGAGAAGCCACTAGTGAAACCTATGGCCCGGGTCTATCTTCCATTATATTAATCTCCTGCCAACGTGCTATTTCTATTCCGTTTTATTTTGCAATCTTTACTTTTCAATCTATACAACAAAAATACCAAAAGTATTTATCTTATTATCTTTATCAGATCTCACTTCTGCAAGTGGCCGTGAAGGGATTGACAACCCCTTTATCGCGTTGGTTGAAAGGTTCTTATTTGTTTGTGCAGGTACGAGGGATTTGCGTGTAGTCTCCTACTGGATTGATACCTTGGTTCTCAAAAACTGAGGGAAATACTTACGCTACTTTGCTACATCACCCTTTCCTCTTCAAGGGAAAACCAACGCATGCTTAAGAGGTAGCAAGAAGGATGTCTGGCGCCGTTGCCGGGGAGATTCGCACCAAGTCAAGTCAAGATTGGATCTCCTGTTAATGAGCCATTTCTAGCACCGTTTCCGGGGAGATCTACGCACAAGTCAAGACATACAAAGTACCCATCACGAACTCTTATCCCTCACATTACATTATTTGCCATTTGCCTCTCATTTTCCTCTCCCCCACTTCACCCTTGTCGTTTTATTCGCTCTTTTTCCATTCGTCTCTTTTCGATTCCTTCTTCAGTGCTTGGGTGTTAGTGTGCTTGTTTGCTTCGATGGCTCTGCCAAAAAGTGTTGGATGTGGGGTTTCGGCAAACCCTTAAGGTTCGAACACTAGGGTGCACGCGAAGTCTTTCCCTCCTACCGATCTACGCTCTAGCTCGCTAAGATCTTGCGGACGAACTCGACGAACTCACAACACAGAAAGACACTTGGTTTATACTAGTTCGGGCCACCGTTGTGGTGTAATACCCTACTCCAGTGTGGTGGTGGTGGATTGCCTCTTGGGCTGATGATGAAGAGTACAAGGGAAGAACAGCCTCCTGAGGTTGAGGTGTTCTTGTGCGTATGAGCTTGTAGTGTGAGGATTCGATGAACTGCCCGATCCCCTTACCACTGTGGTGGCTAGTCCTATTTATAGAGGCCCTGGTCCTCTTCCCAAATATCGAGCGGGAAGGGAGCCAACAACAGCGGGCTAATTTGAAGGGGGGCAGCTAGTACAAGCTATCCTGACAAAAGCGGTCTTCGCCTGCGAAAAGCTCTGGGGTGACGCCGTCTTGGGCTCCACGATGACCTCCGCCTTGCCGTCCTCCTGGTCTTGGTCTCGTTGCACCAATATAGCAACCTTTGCTTGATGCCTCGGTATTCTTCGCCTGTGCTTGCTTCCTTAGCACCAAAGAGGAAACAAGGACGCTTCGCGCACCGGCGCCTGCCTGGCACCGTTCGTCATGGCTCACGTCACAAGAGCCTCGTGAGGTTTGCCCCGCCTTGATATCTCCGCTCCTCATGAGCCTTCCTAGCTAGGCCACTCCAGAGGAGGTCTTACGTCGTCTGCCTCAAGAGGCTTGGACCCTCGGGAGGGTCTTGGGTGCCTTGTTGACGAAGATGGGCTGTATGGCCTGCTGCTTGGCCACACCGTGGGCCGCAGGCAGGCAAGTCTGGGAACCCCCTTTCCCAGAACGCCGACAGTAGCCCCAGATCCCAAGGTGCGCTCGGGCTTGGCTTCGCGGCGAAGCCAAGGGTCAAGTTCGGAGCACCGCGGGCCCCAAAAGCCTGCGGCCTCGGTCGATGCGTGGCGGTTGATTGGACATGGGCGTCTTCGCTTCCCCACGCTGCCTCGGCTACTGCACGACTTGACAAGTCCCTGCGACATGCAAGGAAAACTATCATTACCTGCGATCGTGGGAGACGCCGGTTGGCCTTCTCTTGCTATAAATTGGGAGGGGGCTGAGCCCCCGTTGCCCATCTCTTCCTTGCTTTCTCGCTTCTCTGCTCCATTGCTTGCGGTGCCATCGATGGCGCCACGAAAGAAGTTCTCTGCCGCCGAGAAAGGAAAGGCCCCTCGCGAGGGCCCCAGTTCCCCGACGCCCAAGCGCGGCCGTGGCCGGCCGCGCAAGCATGCCGCGACCCCCACCATGGCCCACCGTCGAGGCGGCGCCGCGGCACGCGGAGGGGATCGTCCCATCGTTCGGCCGACGAGGGGAGGCGCGCGATTGTGGCGCAGCCTCCCCGCCCGCGCTTCCATTCAGCTGAGGTGTCGCCGGAGTTCGTTTGTCTGGTCGGAGAGCCCGACCGGCAACTGGCTCCAACTTACGCACTTCTTCGCCGGCGAACTGCCGGCCTCTGGTATGGGCGGGCTCTGGCTGCAGGAGGACGGCTGCTGCAGCAGGGCTTCTTGGGTCGCGGTCGAGACTTCCGCCGCGGGCAACATAGCCCTGGCCCGTGGCTGGCAGACGTTTGCCCGCGCGCGCGGCCTGGGCAGGCGATGTACCCTCCATTTCAGGTACGATGGTGAGTCGACCCTTAATGTGAGGGTGTTCGGGGAGGATGGTCGTCGCGCCGGGTGCTTCCCCGAGGCGAACGATGGCGAGGAGGTGCTCGGCCTTGGTGACGGTCGCGATGAGGACGAGGGCGAGCATGCCCTCGGCGGCGACCGCATCTCCTCCAGCTACGGCGGCTCTTCCTCCGGTGACAGCTCCAGCAGCGGTGGCTACGATCAGCCGCCACGCCGCCGTGCCCGCTTCGAAGGAGGCAGCGGGTCATCTCGTCGTCGCGCCTCCGTGAAGCGTGAGGAGGGGTCTGGTTAGGCTCGGGGCGTCGCCTAGGGCCTGCCTCTGTGGATTGCTGCAACACTGCTTTGCATAGCTTTTTCTTTCTTTCCTGCAACGAAAAACGAAACCAGTTTGGGCCCAGAGGGGCGTGTATCGAATTGTGGCTCTTTGGTTAATGCACTGTGCGTGTCGTTCCCATGTCGTGTTGTTATTTTGCGCAAGGATAACTTAACATGGTGTGTTTGGGACGCCCCTTCCCTCACGTGGTGTCCACGTTGCTCGGAAACTGCAAAAAAATCGTTAGGGGGTGCGCTAAGAACTTGCCGTCCGCCCAAGCCTTGACTTGGCGCCTTGTATCACGGTACCTGAGGGGCACAGATTAGGAGAGATGTGACAGCTTCCAGGCTTGAACGAGGGTGGCTCGCGAGAAGGCAGAGAGAAGAAAAATGCTCGCGAGGGCACCTGCCTAACCCCCCTCGTGAGGTATGCGAGAGAGAGAACATGAGCAAACCAGAGCCGAAAAATGCGGTAAAAGGCTAGGGAACCAAATCAGCAACGACCACCAAGAGCAACTTCGATTAAGGAAAAGCGAGCCAACTACGGAAAGCAAATGAAAAGCCGCGTCCAGCACCTAATCTAGTCTTCAAGTATTCTCACCAGCGCGGAGCTAAGTGTTGTCCACTAGGCGTGGGAGGGAGCCCCAGGGCCTGAGGCCGGCGCTCCTAAGACTCCGGGGCGTGTACAACCCCACTCATTATTACGTGAGAGTGTCACGGGCGGTGATTCTTCACAGGCACCGGTCCTTCTTCACAGGATCTGGGCCTTTCTTCTCAGGCTCTGAGCCTTGCTTCATGGATAGAACTTCCGGAGGTGCTGGATGTTCCAGGAGTTCTGGATGGGTATCCCGTCCTGCATCTCCAGGCGCGCTGCACCCGGCCTGGATACATGGACGACCCTGAACGGGCCCTCCCACATGGGCGAAAGCTTGTGTAGCCCTTCCCTGGAGAGGACCCGCCTCAGGACGAGGTCACCCACCTCGAGCATTCTGGAGCGGATGTTACGGCAGTGGTACCGCCGCAGCGCTTGTTGATACCTTGCCGCCCTCAATGCGGCTTTGCGCCAGCGTTCCTCCCCCAACACGAGATCCATCCCCCGCATGGCGCCCTGCTGTGTTTCTTCGAACGCTAGGACCCGTGCGGAGCGATGCTTGACCTCGTGAGGAAGGACTGATTCAGCTCCGTAGACGAGGAAGAATGGAGTCTCACCCATCGGCTTGGTGGCGGTGGTTCGGATGGACCACAGCACGGACTGGAGCTCGTCGTGCCAGCCCCTGCCGCAGGCCTCCAGCTTCTTCCTGAAGGTCCTGGTCTTGAGACCCCTCAGGACCTCAGCGTTGGCGCATTCGGCCTGACCATTGCTCCTGGGGTGGGCCACCGAGGCGTAGCAGATCTGCGTTCCAAGGTTAGCACGGTAGGTTTTGAAGAGGTTACTGGTAAACTGCGAGCCGTTATCTGTGATGATGCGGTTGGGGACCATGAAGCGGCTTACGAGGCCCTTGATGAACTTGACAGCAGAGCCGGCTGGAATGGTACAGACGGCTTCCACTTCCGCCCACTTGGTGAACTTGTCGACCACGACGTAGAGATAACGATAGCCCCCTGGCGCTCGTGGGAACAGGCCTAGGATGTCTAGCCCCCAGACCGCGAACGGCCATGTGAGCGGGATGGTTTGGAGGCCCTGAGCGGGCTGATGGATTTTCTTGGCGTGGAATTGGCAGGCTTCGCAGGACTTCACCAACTGGGCCGCATTGTTGGGTGCTGTGGGCCAAAAGAATCCACTGCGGAAGGCCTTGCCGACGAGGGTCCGTGATGACGAGTGATGTCCACAGTCCCCGCCGTGTATGTCAATCAGCAGCTCCCTCCCTTGATCGCTGGAGATGCAGCGCAGCGTGACATCGTTCGGCCGTTTCCTGTACAACTCGTCGTCTTGAATGCAGTATGCCGTGGCCCGTCGGGCCATGCGCTCCGCGTCTTCTTCCTTCTCCGGCAGTGTCCCGTGCATCAGGTACACCTTGAATTCCTTGGTCCAGCACTCCTCCTGGGGCTCGAGCGCCAAGAGTAGCCGAGCTCCTAAGGTTGGGCCACAAGCTAGGGCTCCCGTGGCCGGGGGTTGTGGGAGCTCCTCCCGAGGTTGAGTCGTGCTTGAAAGAGGAGGCGTAGCTGACGGCTTGAAGAGCCGCTCTTCGAAGATGCCGGGTTCTTGTGGTTGCCGCTTGGATGCTCTCTTGGCGATGTCGTCAGCTTCCTTGTTGGTGCCTCGGGACACGTGCTGCAGCTCCAAGCCTGAGAACTGCTTTTCCATTTTGCGCACCTCCGCAAGGAAGGCCTCCATGTGCTCGTCCTTCGGCTTGTACACTTTGTTGGAGAAGTTGACGAGGAGCTGCGAGTCACCCTTGACGGTAAGGCGCCTCACCCCCAGAGCCGCCGCAGCCTTCGGGACGGCTATGACGCCTTCGTATTCTATGATATTGTTGGAGACCTTCTCGCCGTGCTGGAAGCAGAGTTGCACGGCGTAGTAAAGCTTATCCTGAGTGGGCAAGATGAGCACTGCTCCAGCCCCCGCGCCCTGGTGCGCAAAGGCGCCATCGAAATACATGACCCAGCCATCTGGTGCCTCACTTCCTGGGGAGGTGGACCGGTCTTCTCCTTCCTCAAGAGCCGGGGCATCTGTCCATTCTGCCACAAAATCGGCGAGCGCAGCTCCCTTGATGACCCTGGTGGTGCTGAACTCTAGCTGGAATGCTTGCAGCTCGATGTTCCATTCAGCGACCCTTCCGGCTGAGTTTGGGCTCCTGAGTACCCTCTCCAATGGTTAAGATGAGACGACCTTGATGGGGTGCCCCTGGAAGTAGTGTCGCAGCTTGTGCGAGGACACCAAGAGTGCGAGCAGGAGCTTTTGCGGCATGAGGTAGCGTGCCCTTGCGTCCCGCTGTACGGTGCTGACGAAGTACACCGGGTGCTCGACGAGGGCTGGCACACTGTTGCGGAGATTGTGGCGTATCCTGAGGTGGAGGGTTTCCTGAGACTTGGCTGTCCTCAGGAGCTTCCGTGATGTTGCCCTGCCGAGCCTGATCTTCCGCCGCTGTTGGCTCTGGTGTGCCTTCCTGACCTTGCGCTGTATCAACTCTGGCTTGGCACGGCACACCCTTGTCTTGGCGCTCCTCCCGAACCGCCACCAGCGGCGCACTGGCGGAGTACGGGGTGGCGGCAAGGTAGAGCACCAGAAGCTCGAGAGGCCATGGCGCCACCATCACTGGGGGGCTGGTGATGTATTTCTTGAGTTCTTGGAAGGCTCGGTCGGCCTCCGGGGTCCACTTGAAGGGGCCCATCTTCTTCATGAGCTTAAAGAAGGGTAAGGCGCGCTCGCCTAGCTTGGAGATGAAACGCCCTAACGCGGTCACCCGCCCTGCTAGCTTCTGCATCTCCTTGAGGGTCTGTGGTGGGCTCATGTCTTCGATGGCCTTGATCTTCTCCGGGTTCGTCTCGATCCCTCTGTGGGATACGAGGAACCCTTGTAGCTTGCCTGAAGGGACGCCGAACACGCACTTCTCCGGGTTAAGCCTCAAGTTCAACCGGCGCAGGCTTTCAAAGGTCTCCTCCAACTCTTGAATCAACGTCCTCGCCTCGCGAGATTTGACTACTATGTCATCAACGTAGGCCTCTGTGTTCCTCCCGAGCTGCCGCCCCAAGGCGATGTGCATCAGCCGCTGAAAGGTTGCGCCCGCATTGCGGAGGCCGAAAGGCATGCAGGTGTAGCAATACACCCCACATGGCGTCAAAAAGGCCATCTTCTCCACATCCTCCACCGCCATCTTGATTTGATGGTATCCAGGGAACGCATCCAGGAAACATAGTAAATCGCACTCGGTGGTGGAGTCGACGATTTGATCGATGCGCGGAAGGGGGAACGGATCTTGGGGGCAGGCTTTGTTGAGGTTGGTGAAGTCGACGCACATCCGTTCCTTCCCACCTTTCTTCGGTACTACGAAGGGGTTCGCCAGCCAATCAGGGTATCGAACTTCTCGAATGGTGCCAGCCGCCTCTAGCTTGCGTGTCTCTTGGACGATGAAGGCCTGCTTCTCGGCGGACTGTCGTCTCGCCCGCTGCTTCACGGGGCACATGTTGGGGCACACCCTTAGATGATGCTGGATCACCTCTCTCGGGACCCCTACCAGCTGATTGGGCTCCCACGCGAATATTTCCTTGTTCGCGCGCAAAAACCTCACCAAAGCTTCTTCTTGTTCCCGATCTAGGCTGGTTCCTATGGTAAAGGTGGCCCCCGAAGACCCGTCCTCGTCAACCAGCACCTGCTTGGTCTCCGCCTTTTCTTGGGTGAACAACTGCTTCTTCTTGGCGGGTGCGGTCTCCTTGGCCTCAGGTGTACTGGCACCGGCTGGCTGCATCGCTGCCGCGGTCTTGAAGGCGAGCCTGAGCGCTGTCACCGCCTCCTTAGTGTCCCCCCTGATGGTGAGGACACCCTTGCTCCCTAGCATCTTCATGAGGTTGTAGGCCGGGTGAGTCGCCGCCATGAACTGAGCGAGAGCCGGGTACCCGAGTATGGCATTGTACGGGAGACGGATGCGGGCGATGTCGAAGTCCACCAGCTCAGTGCGATAGTTGTCGCGCGTGCCGAAGGTGACAAGGAGGCGGATCTGCCCCAGATAGTGGGCAGCTCCGCCGCCTACTCCCGAAAAAGGCTTGCTGAGGTTGAGCCTCTCGGGCGGCACGTGGATGAGGCTGAAGGCTTCTACGGAGAGCAAGTTGAGGCCGGCACCTCCGTTGATGAGGGTCTTGGTGACGGCACGTTGCAGATGGTAGGCGTGCAGAGCATTGGGAGCATGCCAGAGCCGGCGGTGGAGCCGGGGTGGTCTTCTGAGTCGAAGGTGATGTCGGCCTCTGGCGCAGCCCAACCTGGCAGAGCCCCCGGGCGCTTGGAGGCTGCCCCAATCTAACGGAAGAAAGGCTTGACGCGGCGATCTGAAGGTGGCACTAGAGAGCCACCCAGTAGCACCGCAACTGCGTGGTGCGTCAGCACCGCGTAGCGCATGGTGAAGAGGTTGCGGAGTTCCTCCCAGGATGCCACCGTGGACCTCGTGAGGTTGAGCAGTCAGGCGCGTGGCTCGCCAGCGAGGGCCATGGGGAACCAGTTGGCCATGATCTTGTCATCGCCTCCCGCATCGAGGACGGCCTCCTCGTACTCCTGCAGGAACGGCGCCGGGTCCGCCGCGCCGTCGTAACATGGTGGCATCTCCGGCTTGAACTTGGTCGGCCACTGCACTCGCCGCAGGGCGGGGGCCAGGGCTCGGTACCCAGACTCCCTGCTACTGGTGTCGGTCGTAGAGGCAGATGGCGGCGCGCCTGCCATGGAAGCGGAGCGCGGCGGCCCGGGGCGCAGATTGGTGGAGAGGGGCTCCGGCGCACCCCTACCTGGCGCGCCAAATGTCGGATGTGGGGTTCCGGCAAACCCTTAAGGTTCGAACACTGGGGTGCGCGTGAAGTCTTTCCCTCCTACCGATCTACGCTCTAGCTCGCTAAGATCTTGCGGACGAACTCGACGAACTCACAACACAGAAAGACACGGGGTTTATACTGGTTCGGGCCACCATTGTGGTGTAGTACCCTACTCCAGTGTGGTGGCGGTGGATTGCCTCTTGGGCTGATGATGAACAGTACAAGGGAAGAACAGCCTCCTGAGGTTGAGGTGTTCTTGTGCGTATGAGCTTGTGGTGTGAGGATTCGATGAACTGCCCGATCCCCTTACCACTGTGGTGGCTAGTCCTATTTATAGAGGCCCTGGTCCTCTTCCCAAATATCGAGCGGGAAGGGAGCCAACAACGGCGGGCAAATTTGAAGGGGGGCAGCTAGTACAAGCTATCCTGACAAAAGCAGTCTTTGCCTGCGAAAAGTTCTAGGGTGACGCCGTCTTGGGCTCCATGATGACCTCCGCCTTGCCGTCCTCCTGGTCCTGGTCTCGTTGCACCAATATAGCAACCTTTGCCTTATGCCTCGATACTCTTCGCCTGCGCTTGCCTCCTTAGCACCAAAGAGGAAACAAGGACGCTGCGTGCACCGGCGCCCGCCTGGCACCGTTCGTCATGGCTCACGTCACGAGAGCCTCGTGAGGTTTGCCCCGCCTTGATATCTCCGCTCCTCGTGAGCCTGCCTAGCTAGGCCACTCCAGAGGAGGTCTTGCATTGTCCGCCTCGCGAGGCTTGGATCCTCGCGAGGGTCTTGGGTGCCTTGTTGACGAAGATGGTCCGTACGGCCTGCTGCTTGGCCACGCCGTGGGCCGCCGGCAGGCAAGTCTGGGGACCCCCGTTCCAAGAACGCCGACAAAAAGCGTTGATCCTCACCTTAGAAGGTTGGAAGAAATTGAAAACAATGTTAGAAGCTTTATGTCTTTGCAATTTGAGCATAATAATTTCTTCAGAAACGAGCTTAAAGAATAGAAAATTTTTATGGAGTACATGAATAAAGAGCTCGATGATATGTCTAAGGAATTTTATGGTTTGAAATCTCAGTTTGCTCATCTTGAAAACTTAATAGCCCAAATTTCGGATATGCAAGCCACCTTAGTTAATAAGATGGCCGCTAAACCGGAAGATTTAGTTAATGATAATAAAGATGAAGATCTAAAAGTGATTGATGTGTCCCCTATTAAATCATTGTTTTCTAATATGAATCATGATAATGATGGGACTGGAGATGATTCAACTTTAGTTAAAAGGCGTCCCAACGATACATAGTTTTTAGATCTTGATGCAAAAATTGGTAAAAGTGGGATTGAATAGGTCAAAACTTTACATAGCAATGAACCCACTATTTTGGATTTAAAGGAATTTAATTATGATAATTTTTCTTTGATAGATTGTATTTCCTTGTTGCAATCCGTGCTAAATTCTCCTCATGCTTATAGTCAAAATAAAGCTTTTGCCGAACATATCGTTGATGCTTGGATGCAATCTTATGAAGAAAAACTTGAATTAGAAGTTTCTATCCCTAGAAAACTTTATGATGAGTGGGAACCTACTATTAAAATTAAGATTAAAGATCATGAATTCTATGCTTTGTGTGATTTGGGTGCTAGTGTTTCCACGATTCCTAAAACTTTGTGTGATGTGTTAGGTTTCCATGAATTTGATGATTGCTCTTTAAATTTGCATCTTGCGGATTCCACCATTAAGAAACCTATGGGAAGGATTAATGATGTTCTTATTGTTGCAAATAGGAATTATGTGCCCGTAGATTTCATTGTTCTTGATATAGATTGCAACCCTACATGTCCTATTATTCTTGGTAGACCTTTCCTTAGAACGATTGGTGCAATTATTGATATGAAAGAAGGAATATTATATTCTAATTTCCACTAAGGAAAGGCATGGATCACTTTCCTAGAAATAAAATTAAATTACCTTATCAATCTATTATGAGGGCCACTTATGAATTGCATACCAAAGATGATAATACCTAGATCCATTCTCGTTTTAATGCCTAGCTAGGGGCGTTAAATGATAGCGCTTGTTGGGAGGCAACCCAATTTTATTTTTGTTCCTGTGTAGTAATAAATAATTCATCTAGCCTCTGTTTAGATGTGGTTTTATGTTTTAATTTGGGTTTGTGCCAAGTAAAACCTATAGGATCTTCTTGGGTGATAATTATTTGATCTTGCTAAAAAAGACAGAAACTTTCTGCTCACGAAAAAATTGTTAAAAATCACCAGAGAGTGATAAAATACTGATTACAATTGCAGTAGATCAATAATCAAATTATATAGGTATTCCTATTTTGGTAGAATTTTTGGAGTTCCAGAAGTTTGCGTTTGATGCAGATTACTACAGACTGTTCTGTTTTTGACAGATTCTGTTTTCGGGTGTTGTTTGCTTATTTTGATGAATCTATGGCTAGTATCGGGGAGGGGGGGTATGAACCATAGAGAAGTTGGAATACAGTAGGTTTAACACCAATATAAATAAATAAATAATGAGTTCATTACAGTACCTTAAAGTGGTGGTTTGTTTTATTTCGCTAACGGAGCTCATGAGATTTTCTGTTGAGTTTTGTGTTGTGAAGTTTTCAAGTTTTTGGGTAAAGCTTTGATGGATTTTGGAACAAGGAGTGGCAAGATCCTAAGCTTGGGGATGCCCAAGGCACCCCAAGGTAAATATCAAGGACAACCAAAAGCCTAAGCTTGGGGATGCCCCGGAAGGCATCCCCTCCTTCGTCTTCGTCTATTGGTAACTTTACTTGAGGCTATATTTTTATTCACCACATGATATGTGGTTTGCTTGCAGAGTCTTGTATGATTTGAGACTTTGCTTTTTAGTTTACCATAATGATCCTTGCTGTACACACCTTTTGGAGAGACACACATGAATCGGAATTTATTAGAATACTCTATGTGCTTCACTTATATCTTTTGAGCTAGATAATTTTGCTCTAGTGCTTCGCTTATATCTTTTTAGAGCACGGTGATGGTTTATTTTATAGAAATTATTGATCTCTCATGCTTCACTTATATTATTTTGAGAGTCTTTTAGAACAGCATGGTAATTTGCTTGGGTAAAAAAAAATTAGTCCTAACGTGATGAGTATCCAAGATAGGTATAATAAAAACTATCATATAATGTGCATTGAATACTATGAGAAGTTTGATTCTTTATGATTGTTTTGAGATATGAAGATGGTGATATTAGAGTCATGCTAGTTGAGTAGTTGTGAATTTGAGAAATACTTGTGCTAAAGTTCGTGATTCCCGTAGCATGCACGTATGGTGAAACGTTATGTGATGAAGTCGGAGCATGATTTATTTATTGATTGTCTTCCTTATGAGTGGCGGTCGGGGACGAGCGATGGTCTTTTCATACGAATCTATCCCCCTAGGAGCATGCGCGTAGTACTTCGTTTCGATAACTAATAGATTTTTACAATAAGTATGTGAGTTCTTTATGAATAATGTTGAGTCCATGGATTATACGCACTCTCATCCTTCCACCATTGCTAGCCTCTCTAAGACCGCACACCTTTCGCCGGTATCATACGCCCACCATATACCTTCCTCAAAACAGCCACCATACCTACCTATTATGTCATTTCCATAGCCATTCCGAGACATATTGCCATGCAACTTACCACAGTTTCGTTTATTATGACACGCTCCATCATTTTCATATTGCTTTGCATGATCATGTAGTTGACATCGTATTCGTGGCAAAGTCATCGTTCATGATTTTCATACATGTCACTCTTGATTCATTGTATATCCTGGTACACTGGCGGAGGCATTCACAAAGTCATATTTTGTTCTAAGTATTGAGTTGTAATTCTTGAGTTGTAAGTAAATAAAAGTGTGATGGTCATCATTATTAGAGCATTGTCCCAAGTGAGGAAAGGATGATGGAGACTATTATTCCCCCACAAGTCGGGATGAGACTCTGGACGAAAATAAAAAAAGGAAACAAAGAGGCCATAAAAAAAGAGAAAAAGGCCCAAACAAAAAAATGAGAGAAAAGAGAGAAGGGACAATGTTACTATCCTTTTACCACACTTGTGCTTCAAAGTAGCACCGTGATCTTCATGATAGAGAGTCTCCTGTGTTGTCACTTTCATATACTAGTTGGAATTTTTCATTATAGAACTTGGCTTGTATATTCCAATGATGGGCTTCCTCAAAATGCCCTAGGCCTTTGTGAGCAAGCGAGTCGGATGCACACCCACTTAGTTTCTTTTGTTGAGCTTTCATACACTTATAGCTCTAGTGCATCCATTC
The DNA here is from genome assembly GCA_021605205.1 of Aegilops longissima. Taxonomy (NCBI): domain Eukaryota; kingdom Viridiplantae; phylum Streptophyta; class Magnoliopsida; order Poales; family Poaceae; genus Aegilops; species Aegilops longissima. The sequence continues at coordinate 427,280,760 of CM038676.1, forward strand.
CATGGGAATCCCTACTCACTCACATTGATATCTATTGATGGGCATCTCCATAGCCCGTTGATACGCCTAGTTGATGTGAGACAATCTTCTTCTTTTTGTCTTCTCCACAACCACCATTCTATTCCACATATAGTGCTATGACCATGGCTCATGCTCATGTATTGCGTGAAGATTGAAAAAGTTTGAGAACATCAAAAGTATGAAACAATTGCTTGGCTTGTCATCAGGATTGTGCATGATTTAAATATTTTGTGTGATGAAGATAGAGCATAGCCTGACTATATGACTTTACAGGGATAGCTTTGTTAGTTAATATTTTCAGAAGACATGATTGCTTTGTTAGTATGCTTGAAGTATCATTATTTTTATGTCAATATTAAACCTTTATCTTGAATCTTTCGGATCTGAACATTCATGTCACAATAAAGAAAATTACATTGAAAATTATGCTAGGTAGCATTCCACATCAAAAATTCTGTTTTTATCATTTACCTACTCGAGGACGAGCAGGAATTAAGCTTGGGGATGCTTGATACGTCTCCAACGTATCTATAATTTTTGATTGTTCCATGCTATTATATTATCTGTTTTGGATGTTTAATGGGATTTATTATGCACTTTTATATTATTTTTGGGACTAACCTACTAACGGGAGGCCCAGTGCGAATTGCTGTTTTTTTTCCTATTTCAGTGTTTCGCAGAAAAGGAATATCAAACTGAGTCCAAAAGGAATGAAACCTTCGCGAGGATCGTTTTTAGAACAAACTCAATCCAGGAGACTTGGAGTAGACGTCAAGGAAGAAACGAGGAGGCCACGAGGTAGGAGGGTGCGCCTAGTGGGGTAGGCGCGCCCCCCACCCTCGTGGGCCCCTCGTGGCTCCACCGACCTACTTCCTTCACCTATATATACTCATATACCCCAAAAGATCCAGGAGCACCACGAAACCCTATTTCCACCGCCGCAACCTTCTATACCCGTGAGATCCCATCTTCGGACCTTTTCCGGCGCTCCGTCGGAGGGGGAATCGATCATGGAGGGCTTCTACATCAACACGATAGCCTCTCCGATGATGTGTGAGTAGTTTAGCACAGACCTTCGGGTCTATAGTTATTAGCTAGATGGCTTCTTCTCTCTCTTTGAATCTCAATACAAAGTTCTGCTCGATTCTCTTGGAGATCTATTTGATGTAATACTTTTTGCGGTGTGTTTGTCGAGATCCGATGAATTGTGGGTTTATGATCAAGATTATCTATGAACAATATTTGATTCTTCTCTGAATTCTTATATGCATGATTTAATATCTTTGCAAGTCTCTTCGAATTATCAGTTTGGTTTGGCCTACTAGATTGATCTTTCTTGCAATGGGAGAAGTGCTTAGCTTTGGGTTCAATCTTGCGTGTCCTTTCCCAAAGGATGCGAGGGCAGCAAGGGACGTATTGTATTGTTGCCATCGAGGATAAAAAGATGGGGTTTATATCATATTGCTTGAGTTTATCCCTCTACATCATGTCATTTTGCCTAATGCGTTACTCTGTTCTTATGAATTTAATACTCTAGATGCATGCTGGATAGCGGTCGATGTGTGGAGTAATAGTAACAGATGCATAATCGTTTTGGTCTACTTGTCACGGATGTGATGCCTATATACATGTTCATGCCTAGATATTCTCATAACTATGCGCTTTTCTACCAATTGCTCGACATTAATTTGTTCACCCACCGTAGAATTTGCTATCTTGAAAGAAGCCACTAGTGAAACCTATGGCCCCCGGGTCTATCTTCCATCATATTAATCTCCTGCCAACGAGCTATTTCTGTTGCCTTTTATTTTGCAATATTTACTTTTCAATCTATACAACAAAAATACCAAAAATATTTATCTTATTATCTTTATCATATCTCACTTTTGCAAGTGGCCGTGAAGGGATTGACAACCCCTTATCGGTTGGTTGCAAGGTTCTTATTTGTTTGTGCAGGTACGAGGGATTTGCGTGTAGTCTCCTACTGGATTGATACCTTGGTTCTCAAAAACTGAGGAAAATACTTACGCTACTTTGCTGCATCACCCTTTCCTCTTCAAGGGAAAACCAACGCATGCTCAAGAGATAGCAATCACCATCGTCACCGGATTGACACCTTGATCTCCATCGAAGCATCGTTGTCGTCTCGCCAACTATTGCTACTATGACTATCGCTACCTCTTAGTGATAAAGTAAAGCAATTACATGGCGATTGCATTGCATACAATAAAGCGACAACCATATGGCTCCTGCCAGTTGCCGATAACTCTATTACAAAACATGATCATCTCATACAACAATTTATATCATCACGTCTTGACCATATCACATCACAACGTGCCCTCCAAAAAGAAGTTAGACGTCCTCTACTTTGTTCTTGCAAGTTTTACGTGGCTGCTACGGGCTTAGCAAGAACCGTTCTTACCTACGCATCAAAACCACAACGATTTTTCGTCAAGTGTGTTGTTTTAACCTTCAACAAGGACCGGGCGTAGTCACACTCGATTCAACTAAGGTTGGAGAAATAGACACCCACTAGCCACCAGTGTGCGAAGCACGTTGGTAGAACCAGTCTTACATAAGCGTGCGCGTAATGTCGGTCTGAGCCGCTTCATCCAACAATACCGCCGAATCAAAGTATAACATGCTGGTAAGCAGTATGACTATTATCGCCAACAACCCTTTGTGTTCTACTCGTGCATATAACATCTATGCATAGACCTGGCTCGGATGCCATTGTTGGGGAACGCAGTATTTCAAAACATTTCCTACAATCACCCAATATCTATCTAGGAGATGCATAGCAACGAGCAGGGAGAGTGTGTCCAAGTACCCTCGTAGACCAAAAGCGGAAGCGTTAAGTAACGCGGTTGATGTAGTTGAACGTCTTCGCGATCCAACCGATCAAGTACCAAACGCACGGCACCTCCGCGATCTGCACACGTTCAGCTCGGTGACGTCCCTCGTACTCTTGATCTAGCTGAGGCCGAGGGAGAGTTTCATCAGCACGACGGCGGGGTGACGATGATGATGAAGTTACCGGCACAGGGCTTCGCCTAAGCACTGCAACGATATGACCGAGCTGGAAATATGTGGAGGGGGCACCGCACACGGCTAAGACAACTATAAACTTGTGTGTCGATGGGGTGCCCCCTACCCCGTATATAAATGAGTGGATGAGGGGAGGGCTGGCCCTCTCTATGGCGTTCCCCAAGGGGGATTCCTACTCCTAGTAGGAGTAGGTTTTCCCTCCTTCCCTAGTTGGAGTAGGAGAAGAACGAAGAGGGAGAAGGAGAGAAGGAAAGCCCCCCCCCCCAATTCGGATTGGGCTTGAGGGGCGTGCGCCTCCCACTTGGCCGCCTCCTCCTCTCTCCCACCATGGCCCATTAACTCCCCGGGGGGTTCCGGTAACCTCCCGGTACTCCGAAAAATGCCCGAACTCATCTGAAACCATTCCGGTGTCAAAACATAGCCTTCCAATATATCGATATTTATGTCTCGACCATTTTGAGACTCCTCATCATGTCCGTGATCACATCCGGGACTCCGAACAACCTTCGGTACATCAAATCACATAAGTACATCAAATCGTCATCGAACGTTAAGCGTGCGGACCCTACGGGTTCGAGAACTATGTAGACATGACCGAGACTCATCTTTGGTCAATAACCAATAGCAGAACCTGGATGCTCATATTGGCTCCCACATATTCTATGAAGATCTTTATCGGTCAAACCGCATAACAACATACATTGTTCCCTTTGTCATCGGAATGTTACTTGCCCGAGATTCGATCGTTGGTATCTCAATACCTAGTTCAATCTCGTTACCGGCAAGTCTCTTTACTCACTCCATAATGTATCATCCCGCAACTAACTCATTAGTCACATTGCTTGCAAGGCTTATAGTGATGTGCATTATCGAGAGGGCCCGGAGATACATCTCGGACAATCGGAATGACAAATCCTAATCTTGATCTATGCCAACTCAACAAACACCATCGGAGACACCTGTAGAGCATCTTTATAATCACCTAGTTACGCCAGACGCTTTGATAGCACACTAAGTGTTCCTCCGGTATTCGGGAGTTGCATAATCTCATAGTCATAGGAACATGTATAAGTCATGAAAAAAGCAATAGCAACAAACTAAACGATCATAGTGCTAAGCTAACGGATGGGTCTTGTCAATCACATCATTCTCTAATGATGTGATCCTGTTAATCAAATGAAAACTCATGTCTATGGCTAGGAAACTTAACCATCTTTGATTAATGAGCTATTCAAGTAGAGGCATACTAGTGACACTCTGTTTGTCTATGTATTCACACATGTACTACGTTTCCGGTTAATACAATTCTAGCATGAATAATAAACATTTATCATGATATAAGGAAATATAAATAACAACTTTATTATTGCCTCTAGGGAATATTTCCTTCATCAAGTGTGGTTCGCAAAAGTAATATTAAAGCACCTAGACCTTCAGAAGAAATCAAAGTAGAACCTAGTGTTGCTATGGTTAAGGATCTCTTGGTAGAAAATATTGATGGGCATGTTATTTACTTCTGTGATGAAGCTGCTAGAATTGCTAAGCTCGATGAAAAAGATAAACAAAGACCTATTGTTGGCATGCCTGTTGTCTCAGCTAAAATAGGAGATCACTGTTATCATGGTTTATGTGACTTAGGTGTTAGTGTGAGTGTGATACGTCTCCAACGTATCTATAATTTTTGATTGTTCCATGCTATTATATTATGTGTTTTGGATGTTTATGGGCTTTATTTTACAATTTTATATTATTTTTGGGACTAACCTATTGACCCAGAGCCCAGTGCCAGTTCCTGTTTTTTCCCTTGTTTCAGTGTTCCGCAAAAAAGGAAAATCAAACGGAGTCCAATTGACCTGAAACTCCACGGAACTTACTTTTGGACCATAAGAAGCCCACGGTGTACCGGAGTTGCACCAGGGGAGTCTCGGGCTGCCCACGAGGGTGGGGGCGCGCCCAACCCCCTAGGGCGTGCCCCCTGCCTCGTGGACAGCCCGGAGGTCCACCGACGTACTTCTTCCGCCTATATAACTCCATATACCCTAAAAACTTCGGAGAATAGAATAGATCGGGAGTTCCGCCGCCGCAAACCTCTGCACTTGGAGGCCCAACAACGTCTACAAGAAGAAGGTTGTGTAGTAGACATCAAGCTGTTTTTTGGCGCCGTTGCCGAGGAGGTGAGTGTTTGAAGGTATATCTTTAGATCTTGCAATCGTATCTTTTTGTTTCTTGTTTTAGCAGTAGTTTAGTTTATAAAAGAAAATTACAAAAAAATGGAACTGAGTTTGTCTCATACGCTTCATCTTTTTAATATCTTTCTGAGTATGATGGAAAGAAAAATTGTGCCAAAGTGTTAGAAGAAGAATGCATTAAAATGTTTGGCACTAAATCTTTGTATGATGAACATGATTGCAATGGTGTTAGTATGAACTCCTTGAATATACATGGTACTAACGATGATAGCACTAGTCATGATGAAAATGTCTCCTCTAAACATGTCAATGTTTGTGGAGTGTATTGGGTTTGCAAGTATACACCAAATAGGAAAGATAGATATTGCAAGAGGCATAAGCCCTTAGAAACTAAATGGTTGCAAGAAAGGCTAAATGTTAGTGCTGAAAATTTAAAATATCTTAGTCGTACTTGTGAACTTTGCAATGAACATGGTCATTTAAATATCAAATGCAAATTGTTTCATGATCGAATCATGACCAAAAATTGTGATGACTTGATTTCCATTGCACATTATAATGAATTAGTGTGCTTTTAGGTTATGAAGAATTGAAACGTCAGACTAAGTTTATTCCAGAATATAACCTCAAGAAATTCCTCAATATTGATCTAGAAGAAATTTATATGTATTGTGCGGTGAATTGCATTGAAAATCCTTATATTGCCAATTACATAAAGAAAAGAAAACAAATAGAAGATGAAGAGAATACTAACGAAAGGGAAGAGACTTCCCAATATTCTTCTATTATTTCTTATGATGAATCAGGTAATGAGGAGGAGCCTTCTATTCAACCAATCTCATTAATAAGGAGCTCCAAAAAGAGGATTGAACCCACACATGAGGTGAAGAAGAAGAAAAGAAAAAGGAAGAGAGGTAAAAAGATATCTCTCCCAAATAATATTGCTCCTATTATTGTTGTGCCTCATGAAAATGAATCAAAAATAATTATGGAAGATGATGCACTTGATGATGATCTCGTTATGCCTATTGCTTGTTGTGATGATTATGATTGGGAAGATAATGATACTTCTTATGATCTTGAAAATCTTTTTGGCACTTGCTTGGAAGAATGTGATAATAATGTTTTCTATACTATTGGTGCTATCCATACTATTAATGATGAGAGTGATTACGCTTATGATATGAAAAGGCCCAAGCTTGGGGAAGCTATGATTGATGAGAATGACATATTTGAGAATATATTTTCTGCAATTAATGTTTGTCCCAAGCTTGGGGATGCTACGTTTAATGAAGATGATATGTTTAGGCTCCCAAGTTTTGATATGCAAAGTTGTTATGATGATAGCATCACTACTGGAATCAGCTACTTTGCCATCTGCCAGCTCTTTGCCGTCAGCTAGCTGACGGCAAAGAAGCTCTTTGCCATCAGCTACCCAAAAGCAGACGACAAAGAACTGCCTGATGGCAAAGACTTTGTTTGCCATCAGCCAGTTCTTTGCCGTCCGCTAGCGACAAAGAAAGATTCTTTGTCGTCGGCCAGCAGACGGCAAAGAGGAGGGCCCCACCGACGCTCGCTTAAAAAACTTAACGGCCCTCCTCTTTGCCTTACGCTGCGACGGCAGCAAAAAAGCGGATGGCAAAGGGGGCGGACGGCAAAGATTTAACATATCTAACGGCCGCACCCACCCCGCCCTCTCTCTCTCTGCTTTCTCTCCTGCTCTTCACACGCCGCCCCACCACTCGCCGCCTCCTGTCGCCCCACCACCCGCCCCAACCGCCCCCGCCTGTCGCCATCGCCGCCTGGCGCTGTCGCCCTTCCACCTGGCGCCCACCACCCCGCCTGCCGCCGCCGCCACTGCTGTCTTAGCGCCAAGGCCTTCGGGCAGGCTGCCGCCCCACCACTGGCGCCCACCGCCCCCTGCCTGCCCCCTCCTCGCCTGCCGCCTCGGCCTTGCAGCCCCAGCCCGCCTCGGCTCAAGGCCCACGCCCGCCCGCCCGCCTCCTCCACCGCCACCTCCTCCACTGCCCTGCCCTGTGAGCTCTACCTCCTCTTTTTCCTTTTTTCTGTTTTTTAGTTTTAGGTTTATGTTTAGTTTAGATTTAGTTTTAGTTTTAGTTTTAGGTTTAGTTTTAGGTTTAGGTTTAGTTTTAGTTTAGTTTTAGGTTTAGATTTAGTTTTTCCTTTTTTTCTGTTTTTTAGTTTTAGGTTTATGTTTAGTTTAGATTTAGTTTTAGTTTTACTTTTAGATTTAGGTTTAGTTTTAGGTTTAGTTTAGTTTTAGGAAAGAAGAAGAAGAAGAAAAAAAGAGGAGAGGAGGAGAAGAAGAAGAGGAAAAAGGAAAGGAAGAAGAAGAGGAGGAGGAGGAGAAGAAAAAAGAAGAAGAGGAAGAAGAAGAAGAAAAAAGAGGAGAGGAGGAGAAGAAGAAGAGGAAAAAGGAAAGGAGGAGGAAGAAGAAGAAGAACAAGAAGAAGAAGAAGAAGAAGAAGAAGAAGAAGAAGAAGGAAGAAAAGGAAGAAAAGGAAGAAAAAGAAGAAGAGGAAGAAGAAGAAGAAAAGGAAAAAAGAGGAAAAAAAACCCGACCCGACACGGCACCCCGACCCCGACCCGGCACCCCGACACGACACCCCGACCCCGAGACCCCGACCCCGACACCCCGACCCCGACCCCGACCCCGACCCCGACCCCGACAACCCGACCCCGAGCCTGACCCGACACCCCGACCCCGACACCGACACGGCACCCCGACCCGAGACCCCGACCCCGACCCCGACACGACACCCCGACACCGACACAACACCCCGACCCCCGACACCTCCCGAAAAGGAGTTCTTTGGCCTTCCAGAGGCCGACGGGGTCATATATTTGTGAATTATTAGTTAGGTCATATATTTTTCGTTTTTGTTATGAAAATCATCATATATAATTGTGTTGATCGGGTAGTTTTAAATGTGCAGTTGTTTCATCGCTGCGAGGTTTGGTGTTCGACGACCTCGCCGTGCGCTTGATTTAGCTCTGCCCTTCGCTCGTGGGTGAGCACAAATGACATGTCCTCCTCCCCATTAATTATTTGATCTATTCCAATGAAACTTGATAGCTAGCTATATATGTGTCTTGAATCATCAGATATGTAATCAATATGTGTCTCCCATTCGAAAGCGTCATAGTTATAAATATGCATGCATTTGCATATTTATAACCTTGATTCTTCAATTGTCCAACGCTATCCATGGACAGCCCGATTATGTGTAGATTGGGTTCGTTTTCCCATATGCTTTGATCCGGATTCGACACATAAATTTCTTGATGCCTCCTGTTGTTCTCCGGTACACATCCTCTCTTTATTGCGAGACGGTATCGGAGAACAGCGGGAGGTGCTGCCAAATTTTAAGGCCGGATCCGAGCATAGCATGGGAAAATGAACCCAATCTACACATACATGGGTGCGATTAGGACCTATCATTACCTATTAGAGTGTAGGTTGCATGGACGTAATAAAATTGACAAAGTAGATCAACTGATGAATATATACATGGTGAATTACATATATAATTGGTGTGTGTCCAAGAGCTCGACAGTCAAGATGAGTGATCGTGCATGGATGTATACCGTCACATTGGTCGAACAAATGGAGCTCAATGGTTCACAAAAACCAAGGGGTTTGTGCAAGCCGCATTGCAAATGGCCGAAGAAAACCTGGTGCCCTGTTTCCGGTGCGGCAATTGGGAAAAGAGGATGAGGCTGAAATGGGCAAACACCGCAGAAGAGTGGTTTTACGCCCGATTATACGGTGTGGACATTTCATGGTGAGTCTGCCTAACGTGACCGAGCTGAGGTGGATCATCGCCGCACCGACGAGCATGGTACCGGATGGAAAACATGGTGCAATACTATGATGATGCTCGGATTCAGACGAGGAGATGGAGGAATCTGCAAAGGCCTTCAATGAAATGTTGAGTCTTCAAAATGTCCGCCCACGAGCACACCGGGCTTTGTCGGTTGGATGCCATCTCACAAGTAATGGCTCAAGGCTCAGTTCAACTTGGACAGAGAATGCTATAACGCAATTATGACAGATTTGGACGCTTTCACCCAAAGGCCATGTAATGCCCGCAAACCTGTACCACGGACAAAATCCTCCGTGCAATCAAGATGCCCTATGAGAAGATACATGCCTGTGAGAAAGGATGTGCCTTATTTAGGCTTGACTATGCGGACTTGAACTATTGTCCCATTTGCAAGTCTTCCAGGTATATTGTGGTAGACAACGGTATGGGTGAGAAGACACAGACCAAAATCCCCGTTAGTGTTCTTCGGTATATGCCAATTGTACCAAGACTTCAACATCTTTTCATGGTCGAAGAGATGGCCAGACAGATGACATGGCACAAAACAGGCGAAAGAACCAAACTAGATACAGATGGGAATCTGATGATGGTACACACATCAGATGGTGTTGCGTGGAAAAAGTTTGATGAATTACATGTCGACAAAGCGGCAGATCCGAGGCATCCTCGAGTCGGCATCAGCATGGATGGGTTCATGTGTTTGGTATGACGGCAGCCCAATACAGCTTGTTGGCCCATATTTGTCTTTCCACTCAATCTCCCCGGACATATTATGCAAAGAAAGAACATTTTCCGACGTTGATAATTCTAGGCCCAACTATCCGGGAAAATATGAATGTGTACATGCAGCCGCTTAAGGACGAATTGCAAGAAGCCTGGATAATGGGTTCAAGACATACGACGATATAGCAAACAGAACTTCATAATGCGTGTCCGGTCATGTACTCGACGATGACTTGCTTGGCGATGCGCTTATTCGGTGGTGGTGTGCATGGAAGGTTCCGTGCCCCACATGCAAGGGAGCTCTTGAGTTTCGTTGGCTTTAGGCGGTTGCAAGTTTTCTTGCTTCGACATGCATAGACAGTTCCTCGGATCCTCGCCATAAGTTCAGGAAAGACAAGAAGAACTTCATCGAGGTAGAGTTGTCAAAACTCGCACCACCTGCATTGACAGCCAACGGACCTGGATCGCTTAAACGCCTCGAGTCGATCCACAGCGTCGTGGTACTTCAAGGGTATAATACTAAGCACGCGTGGACTCACAAAACATGCTTATGGGATCTGCCTTACTTCAAAGACCTCCTTTGCCCACACAACATCGACGTGATGCACATCGAGAAGAATATCACCGAGGCACTTTTTGGTACATTGTTCGGCATAGATGGGAAGTCAAAGGATAATACTAAGGCTAGAGTCGATCTGGAGGCGCTATGTGATAGGCCATTACAAAACATGAAAGAACCGAAAGGAAAGCAGAACTGGACGAAGCCAAAGGCATGGTTCAATCTTGGAAGGCCACCTATGAGGGAAATTATCTTGTGGGTGCAACAGCAGTTGATGTTCCCCGATGGGTATGCAGCGAATCTAAAGAGGGGAGCGAATCTTGATAAATTGAAGATATTTGGTCTCAAGAGTCATGATTGGCACACACGGATTGAGCGGGTAATGCTGGTGATGTTGCGTGGCTTCATCCCTGAGGAGGAATGGCTAGTACTGGCAGAACTCAGCTATTTCTTCCGTGTTCTTTGTGCGAAAGAATTATCGCCTGGCGTGCTAGAAGAAATGGAAGAGTTGGCGCCGGAGTTGATCTGCAAGTTAGAGAAGATCTTTCCACCGGGCTTCTTTAATCCAATGCAGCATTTGATTTTGCATCTCCCGACCGAGGCAAGATTGGGAGGGCCCGTGCAAAATTGTTGGTGCTACCCAACTGAGAGGATGCAGAAGACCCTTCGAGAAAAATGTAAAATAAACGAGAATTGAAGCATCGATGGCTGAGGCATTCATCACGAGAGGCGGCAAACTTCGTAACAGACACTACGAAGCCAAAAATCGCTATTTGCATAATCCAAGCCTCGGTAAAATGTCGACGACCCTAAAAAGGGTGGATCCAACCTCAGCCTATTCAAAGGGAATCTCGCACCAGCTAGTGTTTCACATCCAAGATCTTTGAATAACGAAGAATGGCGGACCATTTTGTATATCTTCAACAACCTTGATAGAAGTGCGGCCGTACATCGAGTAAGTTCTCGGTACATTGTTTTGCAACTTCTATTTCCTTTGAACTGCTCTTATTCCTGGATATGTCATACGGTCGATACGTCGCCATATTTCGTATGGAGCGGAGATCCAAAAGGATTCCGTCAAAGAGTATGAGCTTCTCGCAAAGCAAGGAGGCGGCTATCCGGTTTCATCTCTTGGTTCAAACAAACGGTAATTTCTATTAGACAATTTCATTTCATTCGCTAATTTGTGCGTAATGCAACAATCCTTTCATATTAAACTTGTAGGCTAATTCAGAGTCTATGGACGCTTGAACTGAGACAAGTCGCTAATGGTTTTGACTATAAGGTCCATTCATTTGACAAGTACGACATCAACGGGTATCGCTTTGCACCTATGGCAAAGAGCTATCTATGGCCAATCGAAAGTCTACAAATTGTTGTGTATCTGCTATTGGCGAAGGAGGTACCGAGTATTATGGGAGAGTTGAAGCAATTTATGAACTTCTGTTCTATGGTGAAAACCCACCAATGTCGTAGTCTTCAAATGTTATTGGTTTCAATGAAGGAGACTAGAAGGACTCATGAACATATAGGGCTAGTTGAAATCAACCAAAGCACCCATTTAGATGTTCCTAATGTCTATATTACGGCTCAACAAAGCACCCAAGTATTCTATGTACCGTGGGCCTGCCAAACTAATCCAAATCTGAAAGGTTGGGATGTCGTTTATGAAGTGTCGCCACGTGCTAGACTTTCTCCCCAAAGGAAGAGGATTATGAACCTCACATTAACCTGCACACATATGAAGGAGAATTCTTCCAAGAGACACGTTTTTCCAAAAAGCGCTTTCAAGAACCGCTATACTTCACCCCAAAACATTGAAGTAGACAGCGACAGTGAATCCGACATCACCCGGAGGAGGAACAAGAAGAGCCGAACAAGAAGAGGTTATCGCTGCGGATGACCTGTCAATGCTTGACCGACACGCTAAGGTGGCCTTGCACATGTTCATGCTAATGAACCCTATGAGCCCATCATTGATTATAGTGATGATGATGATTATGCATTTATTGATGATACTGATCGAGATTATTAGTAGTGCCAGGTATTCAATTTTTTTATGTTGTACTTGATGATAATACACTTAAGTGATATACATATTGTTATTCATGTCAGTACTTTTTTTATGTTGTACTAATTTCGTTTATTCTTTGTCATGGCAGGTGTTGAAAGATGGTGGGCGCTGGTCGAGAGCGCGCCGAGGCCCCTTCTTCGTCGGCGCATGGTGCGAGGTCTTCCATTCCACACGCACCTCTCCGCCGAGCGTTGCTGGACAGTATGGCGACACCGTCGGGCCCTTCTTCGTCGACCGCGGTGACCAGCAGGGGACGAGGTAAGAAGAAGAGAGGAGGTGGAGCACATGGTCGCGGGAGAGGAGGTAGGGTGACTCTTACGGCGCCTTCCTCGCCGCCGCCCCCAGCTGTTTCACCCGAGCACGTGACTGCTAGGGTGGACTCGTCTGAGGAGGAGGCTACACAGACTCCGGTCCACGAGCCTTCGGTCCATGGGTCTTCGGGCCACGAGAGTTGGGCCCACGAGACCCCGGAGGAGCACACGTCTGGATGGGGTACTTGGTCGGGTCAGCCTGAGGAGCCGAGTGGCCATGCTGATGATGGCGGGGAGCCGAGTGGCCATGCTGATGATGGCGGGGAGCCGACTGATTTTGAGGAGGAGGGGGAGGAGGGGGGCAACGTCTACCAGCGTGGTGCTACACGGCTCCCGTCCGTGCCGGCGACCCGCGAGCAGAGGTGGTTGATTTTCCCTGATGGGGAGAGGTAAGTGCATTTAATCTTTTTGTACCTTCTGCATTCACGTTTCTTCAAATAACTAATGCGTTGGCCTTGTCATGCTGCAGGGGTTGGGACCACCATGAAAGTGTCCGCCGGCCCAACTCCGTCCTTGGAGTTCTGATTCGGCAAAACTTCCCGGGGTTTGTCACGTTGCCTGGTGAGGGTCGGCTTCCAGAGGTTGGATTGAGTTGGGAGCACTACTTGGCTGCCCCGGCCCCGCCGGGTGAGATTATTGACGGTGTCTTGTGCAAGACGAGGGCAGACGTGGTGATCAGAAAGTTCTGGGTAATTTCTCCTTTACACAATTAAAAATCTTCAACTAGCTAGTTATTAATTGTACTAATCAATATTGCCTCATTTGATTGCAGACATTCTACAGGTGTGAGGAGGGATACGAGGAGGAGGCGGCAGATGTTATCGACAAGGAGTGCAAGCGCCTACTTCAGAACTTACGGCATGAGGTTCGGGTGCAGGCTGTTCGAGACTACTACGCCGGGCGTGGTATCAAGAAGCCCAAGCAGGAGTGCCGCGATAAGTTCTTGAGTAAGGAGCAGTACATGAAGGTAATTCTTAAGGCCTTGTACTTACTTCCTTCATTTAGTAATTCATAGTCGAGCGCTGAAGTTTCTATTTGCTAACTTAGGCCCCTCCGAGATGGTGTGCGGATCGGATGGATTGTTGGGAGGTGTTGGTCAATGCGTGGTGCTCAAAATAATGGCGGGCCACCCACAACGAGGCCAAGGACAAACGTGCCCAAATGGAAGGTGTGCCACACCACCAAGGCAGCTCAAACTTATTTCAAGACGCAGGAACTGGTATGTGGTTTGCTTCATGATTCATGCAATTCATTCATCATGCTAGCTTTAGCCCTTTAATTACTAATTTACTTTGTTTCTCTCTTTCAGGCATGCTACAATAAGGCGGATAAGGTGCCAGAGGTGTACGACCTGTATGCCATGGCCCACACTGGCCCTTACAAGAAAGTCAAGGCATTCTCTGCGTCTGACCTCGATGATCCAAAGAACTTCACCAACATCTCCGCCCATGACAACCTCATGCAATATAGAGATCAGGGGAAGGCGAGGAAAGGGGAGGACTTTAACCCGAGCCAGGGTCCCATTGATACAGAGCTGCTGATGATATCTGGTGGCGGGAGGTCCCATGGCTCCATAGCCATGGGAGATGGACTTATCCGTTGTCCTAGCACTCTCCCGAGATCAAGGCGCGCCAGTCGAGCTCCGCTCCTGAGATAAGGCCTCGTGAACGGCCAGTCCAACTCGCCTTCAAGGTTAGTTATACGTACTCAGCTATCTTTCTCCATTACATTGTGTGCGCTTCCATCAATGATTAAAAATGGTCATGTGAGTGGTGTTGCAGGCTGCTATACAGAGTGAGAGAGATAGAACGGAGAAACTTCTGGCGGAGGCGGCTGTCACATCCCTAGCTTCTGGTGCTGCCTAGTGTTTGCATCTTGCTTGCATCATGTTTAACTTTCATGGAAATCTGAAATGGGGATTGCCTAAACCCCTAGCATCACAGGAATTCACTAGGTTCACCTAAAATATTTTCAGAAATCCAAATGGCTTTCAAAATGTTCATCATTTCGGAAATGCCGGAAACAATAACCAGAGGTGTTGCACATTTTCCATGACATATTTGGTCACTGAATTAAATCTTTTAGTATTTGCAATTGGGCATTTAAATGCTATATATTATTTTAAGTGCTCAATTAATTCTGAATTTAAGTGTGGGCCATTAGGAATAATCCCCACAGAGCCCACATTTATTTGCAGGATTTTTGGAAACGTTTTAGTATTTTTAATAAAGCCCAACATTACAGGAAAATAGAAAAGCAAACTAAATGAAAAGAAGAGAGGGAGAGAAAGGCCAGGAGGCCACTTACAGGCTGGGCAGCCCACCGCCCATGCCAGTAACCCTCCTCCTTGCGCCAGAAGGACGCGTCGGCGTGTCGACCAGCCTCGAGCTCCACCTCCTGCTTCCACCTCCTCCTGCCTTCCTGCTTGCTCCCGCGACCCCTGGAGGTGCCACGCAACCTTCCCGACCGCCTCGCACTCTCTCTCGAGCTCTTCCCCCTTCCCTGCTCTCTCAACCTCTCATGCCCGAGCGCAGCCGTCGCCGCCGCTCGTCGTTGGCGCAACCACCGCCGTCCCCTCGTCCCATGACCATGTCCAGCAGCTCCAAAATCGAGCACCCCATCCCCACGCCGAAGGAAATGAGCCGGAGGGCTCTGCTTCGTCGCCATCGACCCGTCTTCAACCTCGGGACACCGGAGATCGTCATCACCGCCCGCCGCCTCGAGCCGCCCCGAGCGCGCTGAGCCTCCCTACGACATCACCGTGAGCCCCTGAGCTTTTCCCCTCACCTCCCCCTCTCGCTAGCTTCCTCTAGCCACCGCCCCCACGAGCTCCCGAGGCCGCCGTCCGCCATGGCCGACCTCCTGCTCACCGCTGAGCTTACCACGCCAAGCTGTGCTGTCCACCGTGCTCCTAGGGCCCCCTAGATGCGGCCTAGCTACCTGGTTCCCTCGAGGGCGAGCCGTAGCCCTGCGCTCGTGCACCACCGAGCTCCGGCCACCACACTTGTCGCCGTTGCCGTCGCTACGGGCCGCCCTAGCCACTGCTGCTTGCACTGCTCGATGCGGACGAGCACGGGCAACGCGTAGATGCCCTCCGCCGCGCTTTTGGTGGCCGGAGGAGCGATCCCGAAGCCCTCCGCCATCCCTGGCCTCGCCGGCGGCAAGCCGCGGGTCAACTCCGGCGGGGTTGAGCCCGTTTGACCGGGGTTTGACTTTTCCCTGACCCACTGACGTGTGGGCCCAGGCCCCCTGTTTAATTAGTACCAAGTTAAGTTAGTGTTAACTAACTTAGTTAAGTAGATAGGACACTGACATGCGGGCCCAGGCTCTAATTAAAATTAGGTTAGTTAAGCGTGTCACGGACGTGTGGACTCCACACGCCGATTTGACTGGACCGAGTCATTGACCTGCTTGACAGATCTTTGTGAGGTCATGTTGACGCATTAATTCCTTTACGGAATTTAAATAAATCTTAAATGATTTATTATTTTCTAAAATACCCTAAACTTCTAAAATCATAGAAATTAAACCGTAACTCCAAATGAATTAAGTTATATATGAAAAATGATCAGAAAAATCCAATCTTTCCATCTGTACTAGTTTCATGCATGTCAGAACACTTTAACCTTGCTGTTTAGGTGAAACAAGCTAATGCACTTATATCACTTATTATTTGGGTGATCATTTGAATCCTTGGTTCAAATGGACTCAAACCTTTCTGTCCCAAGTTGCATTAGACCTATCACACATCATATTGTCATGTCATAGCATGCATCATATTGTCGCATTGCATTGATTGTGTCCTTCTGTGTTTGCCGGTAATCGTCCCCTCTCAGTAGACGATGTTCCGACGACGAGATCGATGACACTGATGAAGACTCAATGTTATCTTCAGAAGTGCCAGGCAAGCAAAACCCCCTTGTTCATTCCGATATAATCCCACTCTCTCGCTCCTGCTCTATTTTACTGCATTAGGACAACAACGACTCATGTGTTACTTGCTGCGGTAGCTGAACCCCTTTATCCTCTGCATGACCTGTCATTCCACAGTAATTAGATGGAACCCACTAGCATGAGTAGGAGTTGTTTGAGCCCTGATGTGCCTACTCATTCATGCTTGGTTGTCATGCCTGCTATTGCTTAGAGTTGTGTCAGGTCTGATTCATCGGGAATGAATTGGAAAGTGGTGAACATGTCCTCTCGTGTGTGAGCTAAGTGTGTGAACACGATTTGGTAAAGGTAGCGGTGAGAGGCCATGTAGGAGTACATGGTGGGTTGTCTCATTGCAGCCGTCCTTAGGAACTGAGTTCTGTGTTTGTGATCCATGAACAGTTACTACCACACATTGGGTTCCGGTAACTCGACCCCTCTCGACTTATTAATCAACTTGATCTCTGTCCAGGAGTTGCAACTAGTTTCTGGTGTTTGTAGGTAGTGTTAGTAGTCTACCAAGTGGCACCCGGTACAGGTGGGCTTGGGACAGACTAGGCACAGTGGCACGGTGTACCAAGTGGCACCCGGTTGGTGGGCTTGGGAACCCTGCTCACATCGTTTGGGGCCGTGGCGACACCCGGCCGAATCTCCTTGCGGATGGAACCCGAATAGGCGATAAACCCGGACGAGAGACTTGTGTGGTTAGTCGGTCGTGGCCGACTCCCTCCCCGCTTCCGCTTGAAGGTTGCCGAGGTATATGACGTCTGAGGCGATAAGTGGCGAGAGCGTGTGTGAAGAAGTACACCCTGCAGGGTTATCATTATCTATTCAATAGACGGATTCCTCGGATATGGAAACTTGGACCCCTTGCATAGTTCGTAGACAAGTGAAAGTGGATACTCTAAAACTCGCAAGATAAGCGTGAGTGCTATGGATGGCGTTCTCGTAGGGAGACGGGAGCGGATCCATAGTGGAGTATTGACATGGTGAATATGTGGACTCGTGTGCGCCACCTCAAAAGAGTTACTTGCGATCGTAGTTCAGATAGCTATCGAGTCAAAGCTGGCTTGCTGCGCAGTCAAACTCCACCACCCCTTTGTTGATAATGATGCATATGTAGATAGTTCTGATGTAAGTCTTGCTGAGTACGCTTGTACTCACGCTTGCTTATTTTATGTTTTGCGAGAGACGCTCGGTCTCGCTAGTAGTTCCGCTTGGACTTGATGTTTAGCTTGTTACCTCAGCTACGATCTTGTGCCCTCGGCAGATCTGGTAGATAGTCAGGCTTCTCAGCCTTTTTCATTTGTAGATGTCTGTACTCAGACATGTTAAGCTTCCGCTTGTGCTTTGACTTGTATGCTCCGAGTGTTGGGTCATGAGACCCATGTTTGTAATATCTCGCTCCTCGGAGCCTAATGAATAAATATTTGAGTCGTAGAGTTATGTTGTGATGCCATGTTGTATTTACACATATTGAGCATATTGTGTGTATGTTTGAAATGCTTGGTATGTGTGGGATCCGACAATCTAGTTGTTTATCCTTGGCAGCCTCTCATATGGGGAAATGTAGTCTAGTGCTTCCTGAGCGATAGTAGTCCGCTACAGCCCGGTTCACGGAGTCCTGCTAGCCCAAAGACTACTGCTCTGGACACTTGACTGGCCGGCATGTGTTTCACTTGCCCTATGTCTTTCCTTCGGGAAATGTCACGCGGTGATATCCGGAGTCCTGCCTAGCCTGCTACAGCCCGGGTTACCGGAGTCCTGTTAGCCCAGTGCTACAGCCCGGATTCATAAGTTGATGACCAACATGCTCGATGTGATTCATGTATGCCTGTCCCCATGGGTTAGTGCCGCTTTGGGTTCACGACTAGCCATGTCGGCCCGGGTTCTCTGTCATATGGATGCTAGAGATGCTATCATATACGTGAGCCAAAAGGCGCAAACGGTCCCGGGCCATGGTAAGGCGACACCCGTGGGAATACCTTGCGTGAGGCCGCAAAGTGATATGAGGTGTTACCGGCTAGATCGATGTGACTTGGAATCGGGTCCCGACAGCGTTGGTATCGAGCCCCGATCGCTCAGAGGATTACCAAGCCAAACCGGTCGAAGTTGTGTCTAGAAATGCTTTAGTTATGTAAGGGAATTGATTGTGGAAGGGAACGTAAGGCTCTTTTTACTCCTTATACCTCATGGCCTTCTGATCTAAGTCACCCTCTTCTCTTCTACGGGGTTTAAGAACTAGGCTCCTCATCTATCTATCAGGATGACGTGTTACTAATCCATATACTTTTAAGATTGTTGGTTTCAAGCCTCAGTTCAGTTCCTACTATTTCTTTATGTTAACTGTTGATCTCGGAACCTTGATATGATGTTGTTGAGTGGCTATGCCACCATTTTGCATGATGTCTCAAATCTTTTTGAGCATTTACAGCCGTTATGCTGTCCGAGTCATCCCAGGTTTCTAAACTATCTGATGCATTTGCAAATTCTTCCTTCCTGTTCACGGTGTCCTTTTGGTCAGAATAAGCACACTAATCGCCTGTTGAGGTACTCCTTGCCTTGACATATATGTTGGAACTAGAATTATGACCCTAGGCATCTTAGAGGATCACCTGGTAATATGGCCATGTTTTTTTGTGTTCCCAGTGTGATGATTCTGGCCGTCATTCTCGAAAGCATCCCATGATGCCATTTAGTAGTAGGTATTCTACTCCTGGGTTCTTGACCCAAGATTCACTCTACTTACCTCGTGTTGATAGCGTTTGCTAGTTCCTTTAGGTTATTAGTAACTTTGCGATAGTCCTCGAGGTCCGTGGCATTTCCTTCTTCCAAATACCATGAACTATTTAAGGCAGAAGTTGTTTGAACCAAAAGATCACAATCAGAGTACTCTTGAGGAGTTCTCCATTCATAATTGTGACTCTGTCAGTTCTACCTTCTCTGCATGGGTTATCCGGGAGAAATGTTGAGCTTTGCTCGATATACTAATCCATGCCTCCACAACTCGAAAAGTTATATGTTCCTCGAGTTGTTCCTCCTTAGTTGTATTCCTATCCTCGTCTATCAGTTGATAGTCAGGAGTAGTCGTGCTCTCGTCCTCATCGATGCCCATTTTTCTTGTGGCCCGTCAAGCCATTCTATTCGGGAATGACTAGGAGAAACAAACTCCAGTACCTCATCCATATCTAGGATTGGGTCAAAGCAATTGTATTCCGCGGATCAAAATGACAATCCAGCTTTTGCTCTGCTGTACCTTGGAGTGTTACCATCTTTATGTCAAGTGTGTCATGAGAATTGCACCACCTCTTATGAATTCTTGACGCAGTAATACTTCTTGCCATCATTGTTCATTCCTTGGTTCCCGTGTTATTATAACCGGAATGCCGACAAGTGTACTATGATGTGCGAAAATCAATACTGCTAGCAACCCCGTTGCTTGGTAGTTAATGGACAATACCCTCACTCTAGCGTGTTGGTTGTTAAATCATCACCCTAAGATTGATCGTGCTACCTAGTCCATTTTTCCGGGTGCACTCATCGACCAAGGAGTTAGGATTGTGACAATCCCTCACTCCTTGATCATATCGTCTTGCCCTGAAAAGCAAGATTGTTCTCGAGCTTAATAACATATCGGTGGTTCGTGATTTTCCGAATATCTTCTCGGAAGTATTACCAGGTTGTCCCCTGACTGTTATGTTGAGCTCGTGATCAAGTTGGTTTTTCTTATAAACCACCCTTTCTCCAAGAATCTGTGTTGGATACCCCTGAGCTAGTTGGTCAAGCTAAACAACAACCTGGAGAGTTGGAAGATGAAAGATTGTCCGACTTAGTTCACCACTAAGGGATATCCTTGAGTGTGTGTGTGTGTGTGTTGAAGAAAGATGATATCTTCATCGACTGATCCTCATGATCAGCTGTTGAATCTGTTGTCTTGTCCAAACCTTGATTTGAGTGTGGGCTATCGTCAAATCAAGTTAGAACCAACGATATTCGTAATGTTGTCTTACTCGTGGTTGATCCCTTGAGCATACACCATTACATCTTTTGGTCTGACCAGTACTATCACCGTGTTCACATGATGGCGGAAGTCCAGTGATATGGAAATTCCGATGAGTTGTTGTTGAGCCCATCAGCAACATTTTGTCTCCCCCATGATTCATGTTGAACATCAACCTAGTGTTGAAAAATTTGTAAGCAATGCCTTCGTGATCCGTTCATGAAGCCTATGCTTGGATGAAAGAAGTGACTTCCTCTAATTCACATGCATTTGATGTAAGTTGTCGCCGTGGATCCGAGAAAGTTGTTTTTGCTTCATCTGGAATCATCCCAAGTCAGTCATGCATGTGCGAAGTATTCTATGGTCTGATAGACTGACCATCTTCATTCCATATGAATTCCCTAGCACACCAAGCCACTAACTGATTGTTCAAGGAGAAGAAGTTTCTTCATAAGAGCTAATCATATGACTTATGCAAGGACTTCGTTATCCACGATGATGGTTCCCCACCTGAACTTGGTAGTGTTTTATCATAAGACTACCATGTGGTCATGTTTGTCTAGGACAGCGTGTTCACACATGTTTAGCAGAACCAGCTCATGTTTTGGAGCTTGCTATCGTAGTTCATCTCCTGAGAGTCTCGCAACATTATCTCGTCGGTTTGTGTAGCAAACTTTATTCTCCAGGCATGCTGTCTGAAATATCCCGTTACCAACCAGATCTGAATCTCAGGCAGATATGATGGTTGGGTCATTCCCAGTATTTGCATTTTGCTCCCAGCTTGCACCCGTCATTGTGTCAGTCTACCATGGGTCCCCTCCACCTCCGATGATGAGCAGAAATCATCCATTTCGTTGTCTTCGACAAGGTAGTCCATATCATCCATTCTAGCCCGGGTGTGTCGTTCTTCCGAACTCCTTCAAACGATCATTTGTGAATTTGCCTTAGGTTGGTATAAGAGTTTCAATGATCTCTGAATCAAAAGTAGTTCCTTTTGCCACTTAAGGGAATAACTCTACGAGTCACCTTTCCTAAGGTGTCCTATTATGGAATTATGGCAACTCTTCCTTGCTATTCTGAAACCCTCGTCAAATTGCTTCTTCCGTCCCTCCTAATGCATGTTTTGCCTCTCAGCTCGAGAGATGTTGCTATGTCTCATTCCGTTAGTTGATCCTGAGTTGTTCGATCCTCGAGAAGATCGATCCTTCTAGAGGTTTCGTTCCCATATCGTTGTCATGTTGGTAGGAGTTTCTGGAGCAAGACATCGATTCAATGATGGTGATAGAATCAACGTTCTTATGAAGTGCAACCTGGATCGTGAAGATTATGTTAGGTTGTGTTTCCCCTTCACCTTACCCTATGCTTGAATCTCGGGACGCGATTCTTGTTTAGTAGGGGCGAGTTGTCACATCCCTAGCTTCTGGTGCTGCCTAGTGTTTGCATCTTGCTTGCATCATGTTTAACTTTCATGGAAATTTGAAATGGGGATTGCCTAAACCCCTAGCATCACAGGAATTCACTAGGTTCACCTAAAATATTTTCAGAAATCCAAATGGCTTTCAAAAATGTTCATCATTTCTGGGAAATGCTGGAAACAATAACCAGAGGTGTTGCACATTTTTCCATGACATATTTGGTCACTGAATTAAATCTTTTAGTATTTGCAATTGGGCATTTAAATGCTATATATTATTTTAAGTGCTCAATTAATTCTGAATTTAAGTGTGGGCTATTAGGAATAATCCCCACAGAGCCCACATTTATTTGCAGGATTTTTGGAAACGTTTTAGTATTTTTAATAAAGCCCAACATTACAGGAAAATAGAAAAGCAAACTAAATGAAAAGAAGAGAGGGAGAGAAAGGCCAGGAGGCAACTTACCTGGCTGGGCCGGCCCACCTGGCCCGTGCCAGTCACCCTCCTCCTTGCGCCAGAAGGACGTCGGCGTGTCGACGCGCGCGCGCCCGAGCTCCACCTCCTGCTTCCACCTCCTCCTGCCTTCCTGCTTGCTCCCGCGACCCCTGGAGGCGCCACGCAACCTTCCCGACCGCCTCGCACTCTCTCTCGAGCTCTTTCCCCTTCTCTGCTCTCTCGACCTCTCATGCTCGAGCGTAGCCGTCGCCGCCGCTCGTCGTTGGCGCGACCACCGCCGTCCCCTCGTCCCATGACCATGTCCAGCAGCTCCGAAATCGAGCACCCCATCCCCACGCCGAAGGAAATGAGCCGGAGGGCTCTGCTTCGTCGCCATCGACCCGTCTTCAACCTCGGGACACCGGAGATCGCCATCGCTGTTCCGTCGCCTCTGAGCCGTCCCCGAGCGCGCTGAGCCTCCCTACGACATCACCGTGAGCCCCTGAGCTTTTCCCCTCATCTCCCCCTCTCGCTAGCTTCCTCTAGCCACCGCCCCCACGAGCTCCCGAGGCCGCCGTCCGCCATGGCCGACCTCCTGCTCACCGCTGAGCTTACCACGCCCAGCTGTGTTGTCCACCGTGCTCCTAGGGCCCCCTAGATGCGGCCTAGCTACCTGGTTCCCTCGAGGGCGAGCCGTAGCCCTGCGCTCGTGCACCACCGAGCTCCGTCCACCACACTTGTCGCCGTTGTCGTCGCTACGGGCCGCCCTAGCCACTGCTGCTTGCACTACTCGATGCAGACGAGCACGGGCAACGCGTAGATGCCCTCCGCCGCGCTTTTGGTGGCCGGAGGAGCGATCCCGAAGCCCTCCGCCATCCCTGGCCTCGCCGGCGGCAAGCCGCGGGTCAACTCCGGCGGGGTTGAGCCCGTTTGACCGGGGCTTGACTTTTCCCTGACCCACTGACGTGTGGGCCCAGGCCCCCTGTTTAATTAGTACCAAGTTAAGTTAGTGTTAACTAACTTAGTTAAGTAGATAGGACACTGACATGCGGGCCCATGCTTTAATTAAAATTAGGTTAGTTAACTGTGTCACTGACGTGTGGACCCCACACGTTAGATTTGACCTGGACCGAGTCATTGACCTGCTGACAGCACTGTGAGGTCATGCTGACGCATTAATTCCTTTCTGGAATTTAAATAAATCTTAAATGATTTATTATTTTCAGAAAATACCCTAAACTTCTAAAAATCATAGAAATTAAACAGTAACTCCAATTGAATTAAGTTATATATGAAAAATGATCAGAAAAATCCAATCTTTCCATCTGTACTAGTTTCATGCATGTCAGAAAACTTTAACCTTGCTGTTTAGGTGAAACAAGCTAATGCACTTATATCACTTATTATTTGGGTGATCATTTGAATCCTTGTTTCAAATGGACTCAAACCTTTCTATCCCAAGTTGCATTAGACCTATCACACATCATATTGTCATGTCATAGCATGCATCATATTGTCGCATTGCATTGATTGTGTCCTTCTGTGTTTGCCGGTAATCGTCCCCTCTCAGTAGACGATGTTCCGACGACGAGATCGATGACACTGATGAAGACTCAATGTTATCTTCAGAAGTGCCAGGCAAGCAAAACCCCCTTGTTCATTCCGATATAATCCCACTCTCTCGCTCCTGCTCTATTTTACTGCATTAGGACAACAACGACTCATGTGTTACTTGCTGCGGTAGCTGAACCCCTTTATCCTCTGCATGACCTGTCATTCCACAGTAATTAGATGGAACCCACTAGCATGAGTAGGAGTTGTTTGAGCCCTGATGTGCCTACTCATTCATGCTTGGTTGTCATGCCTGCTATTGCTTAGAGTTGTGTCAGGTCTGATTCATCGGGAATGAATTGGAAAGTGGTGAACATGTCCTACTGTGTGTGAGCTAAGTGTGTGAACACGATTTGGTAAAGGTAGCGGTGAGAGGCCATGTAGGAGTACATGGTGGGTTGTCTCATTGCAGCCGTCCTCAGGAACTGAGTTCTGTGTTTGTGATCCATGAACAGTTACTACCACACATTGGGTTCCGTAACTCGACCCCTCTCGACTTATTAATCAACTTGATCTCTGTCCAGGAGTTGCAACTAGTTTCTGGTGTTTGTAGGTAGTGTTAGTAGTCTACCAAGTGGCACCCGGTACAGGTGGGCTTGGGACAGACTAGGCACAGTGGCACGGTGTACCAAGTGGCACCCAGTTGGTGGGCTTGGGAACCCTGCTCACATCGTTTGGGGCCGTGAGCGACACCCCGGCCGGATCTCCTTGCGGATGGAACCCGAATAGGCGATAAACCTGGACGAGAGACTTGTGTGGTTAGTCAGGTCATGGCCGACTCCCTCGCCCGGCTTCCGCTTGAAGGTTGCCGAGGTACATGACGTGTACAGGGCGATAAGTGACGAGAGCGTGTGTGAAGAAGTACACCCCTGCAGGGTTATCATTATCTATTCGAATAGCCGGATTCCTCGGATATGGAAACTTGGACCCCTTGCATAGTTCATAGACAAGTGAAAGTGGATACTCTAAAACTCGCAAGATAAGAGTGAGTGCTATGGATGGCGTTCTCGTAGGGAGACCGGAGCGGATCCATAGCGGAGTATTGATATGGTGAATATGTGGACTCGTGTGCGCCACCTCAAAAGAGTTACTTGCAGTCGTAGTTCAGGATAGCCACTGAGTCAAAGTTGGCTTGCTGCAGTCAAACTCCACCACCCCCTTTGTTGATAATGATGCATATGTAGATAGTTCTGATGTAAGTCTTGCTGAGTACGTTTGTACTCATGTTTGCTTATTTTATGTTTTGTAGAGAGACGTCAGTCTCGCTAGTAGTTCCGCTTGGACTTCGACGTTTAGCTTGTTACCTCAGCTACGATCTTGTGCCCTCGGCAGATCTGGTAGATAGTCGCTTCTCACCTTTTTCATTTGTAGATGTCTCACTCGGACATGTTAAGCTTCCGCTTGTGCTTTGACTTGTATGTTACGAGTGTTGGGTCATGAGACCCATGTTTGTAATATCTCGCTCCTCGGAGCCTAATGAATAAATATTTGAGTCGTAGAGTTACGTTGTGATGCCATGTTGTATTTACACATATTGAGCATATTGTGTGTATGTTTGAAATGCTTGGTATGTGTGGGATCCGACAATCTAGTTGTTTATCCTTGGCAGCCTCTCATATGGGGAAATGTAGTCTAGTGCTTCCTGAGCGATAGTAGTCCGCTACAGCCCGGTTCACCGGAGTCCTGCTAGCCCAGCACTACTGCTCTGGACACTTGACTGGTCGGCATGTGTTTCACTTTGTTCCTATGTCTGTCCCTTCGGGGAAATGTCACGCGGTGATATCCGAGTCTGCTTAGCTGCTACAGCCGGGTTACGAGTCCTGTTAGCCCGAGCTACAGCCGAGATTCATACGTTGATGACCGACATGCTCGATGTGATTCATGTATGCCTGTCCCCATGGGTTAGTGCCGCTTTGGGTTCACGACTAGCCATGTCGGCCCGGGTTCTCTGTCATATGGATGCTAGCAACGCAATCATATACGTGAGCCAAAAGGCGTAAACGGTCCCGGCCATGGTAAGGCGACACCGTGGGAATACCGTGCGTGAGGCCGCAAAGTGATATGAGGTGTTACCGGCTAGATCGATGTGACTTGGAATCGGGTCCCGACAACAAGCGGAGAGGCAGCGGGAGTTGGAGGAGAGGACGACAAAGATGTTGGAGGAGGAGAGGGCACGGAATGACATGCGAGCAAGGGCCATATACGAGCTCCTTGTGGTAAGTTTCTTCAGAGATTACTTGCTAGTCTTAACATTTGAGTCTCATTACTAACTAGTATGACTCTGTTGTGAAAACCAAATGTGCGATCAGGTGCGAGAAGTCCGGTTAGACCGCTCCGCCGATGCCGTGATTGCTCCCAGGAGCACGGTGAGTTTAATTTGAATGGACATTACTTGCTAGTCTTAACATTTGAGTGTCATAATGCTAACGAGACATTGGAAATGATCTTTGGTGCATCTTAACTCCAGAAATGCATCGCACGATCCTTCTCCAGCTATCGGCACGAGCCAGCCCGCTCATACACCTCCCTGATCACGGTAAGTTTCTCTAGTGTTTTGCTTAACAAATGCATAAAGACCTAGACTTAGCTTTATTTCCTCCAATATGCTTACCATAATGGCCTAGAGTTAGCTTCTTTTCCTCCAAAATGACTTAATAAGCTTACTAACCTCATAAACCATCCATTTTACCTAAGTTAGCTCTAAAACGATATGTACTTAGCTTACTTATGTCAAAAATTGCATAATTAGCTTAGTTAGCTCATAAACAACCCATTTCACCTAGGTTAGCTCATAAACGACCCATTTCACCTAGGTTAACTCATAAACGACCCATTTCACCTAGGTTAGCTCATAAAAGACCCATTTCACCTAGGTTAGCTCATAAACGACCTATTTCACCTAGGTTAGCTCATAAACGACCCATTTCACCTAGGTTAGCTCATAAACGATCCATTTCACCTAGGTTAGCTCATAAACGATCCATTTCACCTAACTTAGCTCCAAAATGATCCATTTCACCTAGGTCAGCTCATAAATGACCCATTTCACCTAGTTTAGCTCATAAACGACCCATTTCACCTAGGTTAGCTCATAAACGACCCATTTCACCTAGGTTAGCTCATAAACGACCTATTTCACCTAGGTCAGCTCATAAACGACCCATTTCACCTAGGTTAGCTCATAAACGACCCATTTCACCTAGGTCAGCTCATAAACGATCCATTTCACCTAGGTTAGCTCATAAACGATCCATTTCACCTAGGTTAGCTCATAAACGATCCATTTCACCTAGGTTAGCTCATAAACGATCCATTTCACCTAACTTAGCTCATAAACGATCCATTTCACCTAAGATAGCTCATAAACGATCCATTTCACCTACGTTAGCTAATAAACGATCCATTTCACCTAAGTTAGCTCATAAATGATCCATTTCAACTAATTTAGCTCATAAATGATCCAGTTCACCTAAGCTAGCTAATAAATGGCATATACTTCTTCTTCTCGTCTTCTTCTTCTTCTTCTATTCTTTTTCTTCTAGTCTAATTCTTCTTCTAGTCTTCTTTTTCTAACTTTCTTATTTGTCATTTTGCAGGTTTCATTCACTTCACGGAAGCCAGCTTCCTATGATGGATTGCTTGTTTTTTCCTTTGATGCACTTCTTGTATTCTGCTCGCTTGCTATGATGGAATTAACTTGCTATGATGAAACTAGATTGCTATGATGAAACTTTGCATATTGTAATATGTATGGATCGATGGAACTATGTGCAACCTACTATGTATGTATGGATGGATATATATGTGCTGGATATTTATTATGTTGGATATATATGTGCTGGATATTTATTGTGAAAGAGTCCTGTGATATATTTGTTGTGATAATTGTTGGATATAAGAAAAACAGAATAAAAAAGAGGCGGTGCAGGCTCTTTGTCGTCCGCGGCAGACGGCAAAGACCCCTTTGTCGTCGGTGGCAGACGACAAAGGGGGCACGTGGCGCCCACCTGTGCTTCCTGAGAGATGGGCCATTTGGCAAATTTGCCTACTGTGGCGGACGGCAAAGCTAAGCTGATGGCAAATACTTTGACTTTGCCGTCCGCCGTGGCAGACGGCAAAAAACAGCGGGCGCTGACGCATTGCTGACGTCAACTGGCGGACGGCAAAGAGGCGCTCAAATTTGCCGTTCGCTGGCGGACGGCAAAGGCCGCCGTTAGCCGCCTAACGGACTAACGCTGCCAGACGTCCAGAATTTTGCCGTCCCTCCTCTTTGCCGTCCGCCGCTGTAGGCAAAGGACTCTTTGTCGTCCGCCATAAAAAGCAGACGGCAAAGGACCTGTTTGCCGACCCTGTCTTTGCCGTCCCTCTTTGCCGTCCGCCGCTGACGGCAAAGCTCTTTGCCATCCGCCGTCCGTGCCTTTTCCGTCCGCCGTGGCAGACGGCAAAATACTGGATTCCTGTAGTGCATGCCTTCTACCTATGATGATTATATTGATGAAAGTGGGTTTGGAAGAGTGTCAACTTTAGGAAGTAATGATCCCACTATTTTGGAGGATGTTGAATCTTATTATGATAATTATGAAAGTGGATTTGGAGAGGTCATGACTTTATTTAGTGATGTATCCACTATTTCGGAAGAGGTTTCAATCGATTATGATGACAAAAAAGTTGCTACTTATGATGATTATTGTGATGAAACTTATGCTATAAAAAGTAGTGATGATTATATTTATAAAACTTGTCATGATTATGATTACCCTTTTTCTGAACTTTACTCTTTTAATGTGGAAACAATTTATAGTATTCGAGTCTCTTATGATACCTCCACTATTCCGAATGAGAAGAATTTTGCTTGTGTGGAGAGTAGTAAATTTTCTATGCTTGTAGATCATGAAAAGAATGCTTTAGGTGCTAGTTATATTGTTGAACTCATTCATGATGCTACTGAAAATTATTACGAGGGAGGAATATATGCTTGTAGGAATTGCAATAATATCAAGTTTCCTCTCTATGTGTTGAAAGTTTTGAAGTTATGCTTGTTTTGCCTTCCTATGCTAGTTGATTATTGTTCCCATAAGTTGTTTGCTCACAAAATCCCTATGCATAGTAAGTGGGTTAGACTTAAATATGCTAGTCATATTCTTCATGATGCTCTCTTTATGTTTCAATTCTTATCTTGTATGTGAGCATCATTGAAATTATCATGCCTAGCTAGGGGCGTTAAACGATAGCGCTTGTTGGGAGGCAACCCAATTTTATCTTAGTTTCTTGCTTTTTGGTTCTGTTTAGTCATAAATAATTCATCTAGATTCTGTTTAGATTTGGTTTTATGTTTTAATTAGTGTTTGTGCCAAGTAGAACCTTTGGGAAGACTTGGGTGAAGTCTTTATGATCATGCTGTAAAAAACAGAAACTTTAGCGCTCATGAAATTAGCTAATTTTTTTATTGGAGAGTGATATTTAGTTGATTCTTTTTGCAGATGATTACTAGACAAATTCCTCAGGACCACCAATTTATTTTAGAATTTTTGGAGTTCCAGAAGTATACGTTTGTTACAGATTACTACAGACTGTTCTGTTTTTGACAGATTCTGTTTTTCGTGTGTTGTTTGCTTATTTTGATGACTCTATGGCTTGTAAAATACTCCCTCTGTCCCATAATATAAGAAAGTTTTTGACACTACACTAGTGTCAAAAACGTTCTTATATTATGGGATGGAGGGAGTAGTTTATAAACCATAGAGAAGTTGGAATACAACAGGTTTAACACCAATATAAATAAAGAATGAGTTCATTACAATACCTTGAAGTGGTGTTTTGTTTTCTTTCGCTAACGGAGCTCACGAGTTTTCAGTTAAGTTTTGTGTTGTGAAGTTCTCAAGTTTTGGTTAAAGATTCGATGGACTATGGAATAAGGAGTGGCAAGAGCCTAAGCTTGCGGATGCCCAAGGCACCCCTAGGTAATATTCAAGGACAAACAAGAGCCTAAGCTTGGGGATGCCCCGGAAGGCATCCCCTCATTCGTCTTCGTTCATCGGTAACTTTACTTGGAGCTATATTTTTATTCACCACATGATATGTGTTTTGCTTGGAGCATCATTTTATTTTCTTTAGCTTTGCTTGCTGTTTGAATAAAGTATCAAGATCTTAATTTTTAAACGTTAGAGAGTCTACACATAGTTACATAATTATTTAACTACTCATTGATCTTCACTTATATCTTTTGGAGTAGTTTGTTGTTTGCTCTAGTGCTTCACTTAATCTTTTAGAGCATGATGGTAGTTTTATTTTGAAGATATATATGAACTCTCATGCTTCACTTAGATTATTTTGAGAGTCTTAAATAGCATGGTAATTGCTTGAATAATCCTAATATGCTAATCATAAATGATTTGTAAAAATTCTTATGAGTGTGTTGAATACTATGAGAAGTTTGATGCTTGATAATTGTTTTGAGATATAAAGATGGTGATATTAGAGTCATGCTAGTTGAGTAGTTGTGAATTTGAGAAATACTTGTGTTAAAGTTTGTGATTCCCGTAGCATGCACGTATGGTGAACCGTTATGTGATGAAGTCGGAGCATGATTTATTTATTGATTGTCTTCCTTATGAGTGGCGGTCGGGGACGAGCGATGGTCTTTTCCTACCAATCTATCCCCATAGGAGTATGCGCGTAATACTTTCCTTTGATAACTTGTAGATTTTTGCAATAAGTATTTGAGTTCTTTATAACTAATGTTGAGTCCATGGATTATACGCACCTTTATTCCTTCCACCATTGCTAGCCTCTCTAATACCGCACACTTTTCGCCGGTATCATACACCCACCATAAACCTTCCTCAAAACAGCCACCATACCTACCTATACTGGCATTTCCATAGCCATTCCGAGATATATTGCCATGCAACTTTCCACCGTTCTGTTTATTATGACACGCTTCATCATTGTCATATTGCTTTGCATGATCATGTAGTTGACATCGTACTTGTGGCAAAGCCACCGTTCATAATTCTTTCATACATGTCACTCATGAGTCATTGCACATCCCGTTACACCGCCGGAGGCATTCATATAGAGTCATATTTGTTCTAAGTATCGAGTTCTAATTGTTAAGTTGTAAGAAAATAAAAATGGGATGATCATCATTTTTAGAGCATTGTCCCAAGTGAGGAAAAGGATGATGGAGACTATGATTCCCCCACAAGTCGGGATGAGACTCCGAACGAAAAATAAAAAAAGGAAAAAAAAAGAGGCCATAAAAAAAATAGAAAGGCCCAAATAAAAAAAATAAAAAAATGAGAGAAAAAGAGAGAAGGGGCAATGTTACTATCCTTTTACCACACTTGTGCTTCAAAGTAGCACCATGATCTTCATGATAGAGAGTCTCCTATGATATCACTTTCAAATACTAGTGGGAATTTTTCATTATATAACTTGGCTTGTATATTCCAATGATGGGCTTCCTCAAAATGCCCTAGGTCTTAATGAGAAAGCGAGTTGGATGCACACCCACTTAGTTTCTTTTGTTGAGCTTTCATATACTTATAGCTCTAGTGCATCCGTTGCATGGCAATCCCTACTCACTCACATTGATATCTATTGATAGGCATCTCCATAGCCCGTTGATACGCCTAGTTGATGTGAGACTATCTTCTCCCTTTTTGTCGTCTCCACAACCACCATTCTATTCCACATATAGTGCTATATCCATGGCTCACGCTCATGTATTGCGTGAAGATTGAAAAAGTTTTGAGAATGTCAAAAGTATGAAACAATTGCTTGGCTTGTCATGGGGTTGTGCATGATTAAAATACTTTGTGTGGTGAAGATAGAGCATAGCCAGACTATATGATTTTGTAGGGATAGCTTTATTTGGCCATGTTATTTTGAGAAGACATGATTGCTTTGTTAGTATGCTTCAAGTATTATTGTTTTCATGTCAATATTAAACTTTTGTCTTGAATCTTATGGATCTGAATATTCATACCACAAGTAAGAAGAATTACATTGAAATTATGCCAAGTAGCACTCCACATCAAAAATTATCTTTTTTATCATTTACCTACTCGAGGACGAGCAGGAATTAAGCTTGGGGATGCTGATACGTCTCCAACGTATCTATAATTTTTTATTGTCCCATGCTATTATATTATGTGTTTTGGATGTTTATGGGCTTTATTTTACACTTTTATATTATTTTTGGGACTAACCTATTGACCCAGAGCCCAGTGCCAGTTCCTGTTTTTCCCTTGTTTCAGTGTTTCGCAAAAAAGGAAAATCAAACGGAGTCCAATTGACCTGAAACTTCACGGAACTTATTTTTGGACCAGAAGAAGCCCACGGAGTACTGGAGTTGCACCAGGGGAGTCCCGGGCTGCCCACGAGGGTGGGGGGCGCCCCCACCCCCCTAGGGCGCGCCCCCGCCTCGTGGACAGCCCGGAGGTCCACCGACATACTTCTTCCGCCTATATAACTCCATATACCCTAAAAACTTCGGAGAACAAAATAGATCGGGAGTTCCGCCGCCGCAAACCTCTGCACTTGGAGGCCCAACAACGTCTACAAGAAGAAGGTTGTGTAGTAGACATCAGAGTGCTATTCCTTTTACCTTATACCAAGAAATTACCAATGATATAGCATTCGCTGAAATAGAATACATAGATGTTACTATTAAACTTGCTAATAGAGACAACATCACACCACTGGGGATTGTTAGAGATGTTGAAGTCTTGTGTGGGAAAATTAAATATCCTACTGATTTTCTAGTTCTTGGTTCCCCACAAGATGACTTTTGTCCCACTATCTTTGGTAGACCTTTCTTCAACAATGCCGATGCTACTATAGATTGTCATAAACAAATTGTCAGTGTTAGCTTTGGTGATGAGTCTCATGAATTTAATTTCTCTAAGTTTAGTAAACAACCCCGTGATAAATAATTACCTAGTAAGGATGAGATAATTGGTCTTGCTTCTATTGCCATGCCTCCTACTGATCCACTAGAACAATATTTGCTAGACCATGAAAATGTTATGCACTTGCGTGAAAGAAATGAAATAGATAAAATATTCTTTGAACAACAACCTCTGCTTAAACACAATTTTCCTGTTGAAACTCTTGGAGGTCCTCCTCCACCTAAAGGTGATCCTGTGTTTGCATTAAAACAATTGCCAGACACTTTGAAGTATGTGTATCTTGATGAAAAAAAGGTATATCATGTTATTATTAGTGCTAACCTTTCAGAACATGAAGAATAAAGATTATTGAAAATTCTGAAGAAGCACCGAGCTGCTATTGGGTATACTCTTGATGATCTTAAGGGCATTAGTCCCTCTCTCTGTCAGCACAAGATTAATATGGAACTTGATGCTAAACCCGTTGTTGATCACCAACGAAGTTTGAATCCTAAGATGAAAGAAGTGGTAAGAACTAAAATATTAAAGCTTATGGAAGTAGGTATAATCTATCCCATAGCTGATAGTAGATGGGTAAGTCCCGTTCATTGTGTCCCTAAGAAGGGAGGTATTACAGTTGTTCCTAATGATAAAAATGAACTTAATCCATAAAGAATTGTTACTGGCTATAGAATGGTAACTGATTTCAGAAAATTAAATAAAGCAACTAGAAAAGATCATTACCCTCTGCCTTTGATTGATCAAATATTAGAAAGACTATCTAAGTACACACACTTTTGTTTTCTTGATGGATATTATGGTTTTTCTCAATTACCTGTTTCACAAGCTGATCAAGAGAAAACCACCTTTACTTGCCCTTTTGGAACTTATGCTTATGGACGTATGCCTTTTGGTTTATGCAATGCACCTGCCACCTTTCAAAGATGTATCACTGCTATATTCTTTGATTTTTGTGAAAAGATTGTTGAGGTTTTCATGGATGATTTTTCCGTTTACAGAACTTCTTTTGATGATTGCTTAAGCAACCTTGATCGAGGTATGTAGAAATGTGAGCGAACTAACCTTGTCTTGAAATGGGAGAAGTGTCACTTTATGGTTAATGAAGGTATCGTCTTGGGACATAAAATTTCTGAACAAGGTATTGAGGTGAATAAAGCTAAAGTTCATGCAATTGATAAAATGTCATGCCCTAAAGATATTAAAGGTATTCATAGTTTCCTTGGTCATGTTGGTTTCTATAGGAGGTTTATTAAAGACTTCTCTTAAATTTCCAGGCCTCTTACAAATCTTTTACAAAAGGATATTCCATTTGTTTTTTATGATGATTGTGTAGAAGCCTTTGAAACACTTAAGAAAGCCTTAACTTTTGCACCTATTGTTCAACCACCTGATTGGAACTTGCCTTTCAAAATTATGTGTAATGCTAGTGATTATTCTATTGGTGTTGTTCTAGGACAAAGAGTTGATAAGAAATTAAATGCTATCCATTATGCTAGCAAAACTCTAGACAGTGCCAAAAAAATATGCTGCTACTAAAAAAGAATTTTTAGCAATCGTGTTTGCTTGTGACAAATTCAGATCTTACATCGTTGATTCCAAAGTAATTGTTCACACTAATCATGTTGTTATAAAATATCTTATGGAAAAGAAAGATGCTAAACCTAGACTCATTAGGTGGGTTCTCTTGCTACAAGAATTTTATTTACATATCACTAATAGGAAAGGAGCTAAGAACCCCGTAGCTGATAACTTGTCTAGGTTACAAAATATTTTGATGACCCACTACATATTGATGATAGTTTTCCTGATGAACAACTAGCTGCAATAAATGTTTCTCATAATACACCTTGGTATGCTGACTATGCTAATTACATTGTTGCTAAATATATACCACCTAGTTTCACATACCAACAAAAGAAAAATTCTTCTATGATTTAAGACATTACTTTTGGGATGACCCACATCTTTATAAAGAAGGAATAGATGGTATTATTAGACGTTGTGTACCTGAGCATGAACAAGAACAAATCCTATGGAAATGTCACTCCGAAGCTTATGGAGGTCATCATGTGGGAGATAGAAATGCTCACAAGGTATTGCAATCTGGTTTTTATTGGCCTACTCTCTTCAAGGATGCCCGTAAGTTTGTTTTATCTTTTGATGAATGCCAAAGGATAGGTAATATCGGTAAGCGTCAGGAAATGCCTATGAATTATTCACTTGCTGTTAACCATTTGATATTTTGGGTTTTGATTATATGGGACCTTTCCCCTCCTCTAATGGGTATACACATATTTTGGTTGCTGTTGATTATATTACTAAGTGGGTAGAAGCTATTCCAACTAGTAGTGCTGATCATAACACTTCCAATAAAATGCTTAAAGAAGTTATTTTCCCAAGGTTTGGAGTCCCTAGATATTTAATGACTGATGGTGGTTCACACTTTATTCATGGTGCTTCCCGTAAAATGCTTGCTAAATATGATGTTAACCATAGGATTGCTTCACCCTATCATCCTCAATCTAGTGGTCAAGTTGAACTTAGCAATAGAGAAAATAAAACTAATATTACAAAAGACTGTTAATAGGTCCCGAAAGAATTGGTCTAAGAAATTAGATGATGCACTTTGGGCTTACAGAACAGCTTATAAAAATCCTATGGATATGTCTCCTTATAAAATGGTTTATCGAAAAGCTTGTCATTTGCCTCTTGAGTTAGAACATAAAGCATATTGGGAAATTAAAGAACTCGCCTATGACTTCAAACTTGCCGGTGAAAAGAGGTTATTTGATATTGGCTCACTAGATGAGTGGAGAACCCAAGATTATGAAAATGCCAAATTATTTGAAGAAAAAGTTAAAAGATGGCATGACAAAAGAATTCAAAGTTGGGGAATATGTTCTTTTGTACAACTCTCATTTTAGATACTTTGCAGGAAAACTTCTCTCCAACTGGGAATGACCATATATTATCGAAGAGGTTTATCGCCCTGGGGCTATCAAAATTAATAATGCCGAAGGTACTAATCCGAAGGTGGTCAATGGGCAAAGAATTAAACACTATATCTCAGGTACACCTATTAATGTTGAAAGCAATATTATTCAAACCATGACACCAGAGGAACACATAAAAGAAACCTTCTGGAACACTCCAGAATCCTAAAAAAGAGGAGGCACGTGATACGATAAGTAAATGGACTCCGAAAAATCCGCAAAAATATTTTATGTCATTTTTGGAATATTACAAAAACTAGGAAAATAAGAAATAACCAGGAAGGCAACCGAGGAGGGCACAAGACACCAGGGTGCGCCTGCCTTGCCTGGCGCGCCCAGGTGGGTTGTGCCCACCTCGGGAACCTTCCCGACTCCATTTTCCTCTCATTTGCTTGTTTCCCAAGATAAAAAAATCTTTATATACCCCCCCCAAACGTATTGACAACCGTATTGCAAAGAAATCCTCTGTTCTTCTTTCTTGTTGTTTGCTGACAGATCTAGATCACCATGGCTACACCGAGCTCCTCCAAGGATAAGTTCTTCGAGAGGGTAATCAACCCCTACTTGTCGGAGGTGATGAAGAGCCCTCAAACCATCGATATGCATGAGGGGGTGCTCCACATCCGGGATGTTCAAGGGCCCAAGGGGAAGGGAACTGTGGAGGCGAGGCTCGAAGCCATGAATCAGGAGGTCTTCAAGTGCAAGGGGATGGTGGAGCGCGGACTCAGTGCCAATCACCTCATGATTACGGATTTCAAAGTGATCACAAGGTGGATGGTCGGTCCATGAAGGACATCGTCTTCACCCTCAACGAGCAAATCAACTTTCTGCAAAACCAAATCTATGATCTCCAAAATCAAGTTTTTGAACATGAGGCAACATTTAAAGGTATGAGTTTAGCTGCCAGTTGCGGGACTCGCGAGACTCGCGCTTCCTCTTATGATGGTGAACCGCTGCCATGGAAGCCGGAGGATAAGCTCGCTACTACCTCATCACCACCATCATCATCATCTCCCTCACCAAAGGAGACTTGAGTAACGGGTATGGGCACTCCCCTTGGCTTGTGCCAAGCTTGGGGGAGGTGCCCCGGTATTGTATCACCACCACTTTCCTTGCCTTTATCTATCTTAGTTCGATTTTTAGTTATCCTAAGAATAAGTTAAATAAAAGTTTAGTTCAATCTATTTTGAGTGTTTGCTTAGCGATTTATCTATCCATGTAATCGTGTGCGAGATATATAATAAATAGTAGTTTAAGTTTGGTTTCTTTACCTTTTTGTTTTAATAAAAAGAAAAGGAAATAATGAAAAAGATCATATGGTAATCTTATGGTAAGTAATGACATCACATAAGGAAAAGTACAAGTGGTAAAATTTGTTGAAAGTTGACAAACATAGCATTGGTCAATGATGCAATTCATGAAAGAATTAATAAGGGAAGAGAAGATTCACATGCAAATACACTATCTTGGACATCTTTTATGATTGTGAGCCCCATCAAAATATTGTATGCCAAAATTGTTGACGTTGGACAAGGAAGACAACGTAATGATTTATGTTTGTTCATATTCACATAGAAGTTATATTGTCATAGATCCTTCAACATGTGGTGCTTCCTCAATATCTTTGCTAGCCAAAAATTCCGCACTAAGTAGAGATACTACTTGTGCATCCAAAAACGCTTAAATCCAAAATCTTATTTTGAGGGTCCACCATACCTACCTATGGATTGAGTAAGATCCTTCAAGTAAGTTGTCATCGGTGCAATAAGGTAATAAAAATTGCTTCTAAATGTGTTTGATCATTTAGTGTAAGAGAAAATTGAGCGCTGTACGAACTTGTGATGGCAAAGTAATAAAAACGATGGACTGCATAATAAAGGTTGCTATCATAAGGGGAAATATAATGTGGCATATTTTTGCATTAATGGATTTGGCGTACAACCTAAAAGCGCATGACAACCTCTTCTTCCCTCTACGAAGGGCCTATCTTTTACTTTTATGTATTACTTTTATGCAAGAGCCAAAGTATTCTTCCCTATTCCTTTTTATTTTATCTTTTTGCAAGAATCATGTGGTGAGGAAAGATCTAGGCACATATATCCAGTTGAATATGGGTGAGCATGAGTTATTATTATTGACATCACCCTTGAGGTGAATACGTTGGGAGGCGAAACTTTAAGCCCCTGTCTTTCTATGTATCCGGTTGAAACTTTTTGCTCATGTGTATGCGGTGAGTGTTAGCAATCATAGAAGATTAAATGAGGGTTGAGTATGTGGACTTGCCAAAAGGCTCCGATACGTGACCCTTCCTAAAAATATGATGAATTGTAATTGCAAAGTTGACTGAGAACATAGTTTGTTGGTTTTCAATAGAGTTTATGCTTTTACTTCGATGTTGTTATGAATTGTTACCTGTTCATGAGAAGTTATATGATAAAGATATGTGATAAAGTTTTATGTTAAAGTTCTTTTGTTGTTATAATAATAAGCATGATGCTTCTATGCCCATATTTTGTTTTTATCGACACCTCTCCCTCTAAGCATGTGGGCATGTTTTTCGATTTTGGTTTTCGCTTGAGGACAAGCAAGCTCTAAGCTTGGGGGAGTTGATACGTCCATTTTGCATCATGGTTTCCTGCTGTTATTTATAATGTTTTTATGCATAATAATGCTTTATGGAGTAATTCTAATGCCTTTTCTCTCATAATATGCAAGGTTTACACAAAGAGGGAGAATGTCGGTAGCTGGAATTCTGGACCTGAAAAAGCTATGTGAAAGTTAGCTATTCTGCACATATCCAAATGAGATGAAAATTTATGGAGAATTGTTTTGGAAAATATAAAAAATACTAGAGCAAATAACTACCGGAGGGGGCCACCTGGTGAGCACAAGACACCAGGGTGCGCCAGGCCCCCCAGGCGTGCCCTGGTGGGTTGTGCTCAGCCCAGCCCACCTCCGGTGCCCATCTTCTGATATAGAAGTCATTTTGACCTAGAAAAAATAAGGACAGGACTTTCGGGACGGAGCGCTGCCGTCTCGAGGCGGAACTTGGGCAGGAGCACTTTTGCCCTTCGGTGGAGCAATTCCGCCGGGGGAACTTCCCTCCCGGAGCGGGAAATCAAAGCCATCGTCATCACCAACAACCCTCTTATCTTTGGGAGGGCAATCTCCATCAACATCTTCAACATCACTGTCTCCTCTCAAACCATAGTTCATCTCTTGTGTCCATTCTTTGTACCGAAACCTCAAATTGGTACATGTTGGTGAATAGTAGTGTTGATTACACCTTGTAGTTGATTACTATATGGTTTATTTGGTGGAAGATTATATGTTCAGATCTATTATGCTATTTAATACCCCTGTGATCTTGAGCATGATTGTCATTTGTGAGTAGTTACTTTTGTTCTTGAGGTCACGGGAGAAGTCATGTTGCAAGTAATCATGTGAACTTGATATGTGTTCGATATTTTGATGATGTGTATGTTGTGATTTCCTTAGTGGTGTCATGTGAACGTCGACTACATGGTACTTCACCATATTTGGGCCTAAGGGAATGCATTTTGGAGTAGTTATTAGATGATGGGTTGCTAGAGTGACAGAAGCTTAAACCCTAGTTTATGCGCTCTAAATGTTTAATGCTAAGGTTAGATTTTATCTTAATACTTTTCTCGTAGTTGTGGATGCTTGCGAGGGGGTTAATCATAAGTGGGAGGTTTGTTCAAGTAAGAACAACACCCAAGCACCGGTCCACCCACATATCAAATTATCAAAGTAGCGAACACGAAACAAACCAACATGATGAAAGTGACTAGATGAAATTCCCGTGTACCTTCAAGAAGGCTTTGCTTATTATAAGAGACCGTTTTGGCCTGTCCTTTGCCACAAAAGGATTAGGCTACCTTGATGCACTTTATTTACCGTTAGCATTACTTGTCTGTTACAAATTTTCTTTCTATCAAACTACCTGTTACCGACTATTTCAGTTCTTGCAGAAAATACCTTGCTGAAAACCACTTGTCATTTCTTCTGTTCCTCGTTGGGTTTGACACTCTTACTTATCGAAAGGACTACGACTGATCCCCTATACTTGTGGGTCATCAGAACCACACGTGACTTCTAATTATTAGGACATGAGGATTAGCCTAGCTCTAACTAGTCAATGAGGATCAAATAGAACTATAACTAGAAGAACTAGAGGAGGCTCCTAAACTTATATATACAAAAGAGAAAAAAACCCTAGTATATAGGTTGGAGGAGGAGGGGCGGCCACCAAGGAGGGAAAGACTCTCCTTGGCGGGGCAAGGGCAAAATGGAGGGAAAAAATTCGCAGTTGGGTTCAACGAAAAGAACTTTACATTTGTGTGGGCAACAACATGCATCTTTATTGGCCTGTTTTTTTAGGGAAACAGCAGGACTCTGCTGTGTATTTTTATTGAGTATTAAATAAATATTACAAAGTTTGCTCCACAAAAGGAAAAATAGCTATACATGCAAAAATAAAACAACACAAAGCTAAGAAAAACTAAGAGCAACAACAACAACAACAACAACAACAACAACAACAACAACAACAACAACAACAACAACAACAACAACAACAACAACAACAACAACAACAACAACAACAACAACAACAACAACAACAACAACAACAACAACAACAACAACAACAACAACAACAAACAGGAACATAACAACAAATATACAAGGTGGTCATCTGAAGGACTGGACCCAATCTTCAAAGCCTCCGTTGTTCTTTCTCTTTTCTCTGTAAATAAACCACTTAAGCTCTTCTTTGAATTTTTTTCCTGCAAACATATAGGCTCGGGGGTATGTGTTTGAATATAGAATCGTTCCTCGTGGTGCAGATTTCCCAAGATGTCAAAATGATAATTTCAAGTGCAAA
The DNA here is from genome assembly GCA_021605205.1 of Aegilops longissima. Classification (NCBI taxonomy): domain Eukaryota; kingdom Viridiplantae; phylum Streptophyta; class Magnoliopsida; order Poales; family Poaceae; genus Aegilops; species Aegilops longissima. Next base: position 427,321,741 of record CM038676.1, read on the forward strand.
AGGCACACTCAGTAGCTGCTTTAATTGATCAACTTCTGATTGAAGACCCAGGAAAGTAGGGACCCAAAAAGAGCATAGATAAGACTAGCAAAGTTGTGCAAATGGATAGTGAAAGAAGAGATGATCTCTTGTTTCAATAACATGTCGATTGCATAGTGTACAAGTATAATCTTCCAGGAAGAATTTAGTTTCTTTGTAAGAGAGCTCTTTGTATTGACCCTCTCATTGCTCACAAGCCAAAAGAAAATTTTGTGTTTGAGTTGGCAAGATCTTTTCCATATCCATCTTACCAGATGTACGATTTGATGGTCAGGTGCAAGCAATTTACATGTTGTACAGACCTTGTAATGACGTGATCGTGCAAGTAGTTGCCAGACATCTGCATTTCTGGTGAGCTCAAGTCCTTGAATAAATAACTGCAACTCCTGATATTGCTCATAGGCTTCCTTTGTTGGGGAACGTAGTATTTCAAAAACATTCCTACGATCACGCGAGATCTATCTTAGAGAAGCATAACAACGAGCAGGGAGAGTATGTCCACGTACCCTCGTAGACCGAAAGTGGAAGTGTTTAGTAACGTGGTTGATGTAGTCGAACGTCTTCACGATCCAACCGATCCAAGTACCGAACGCACGGCACCTCCGCAATCTGCACACGTTCAGCTTGGTGACGTCCCTCGAACTCTTGATCCAGTTGAGGTCGAGGGAGAGTTTCGTCAGCACGACGGTGTGGTGACGGTGATGATGAAGTTACCGGCGCAGGGCTTCGCCTAAGCACTACGACGATATGACCGAGGTGTAAAACTGTGGAGGGGGCACCGCACACGGCTAAGAGATTGTCTGTTGTGCTTTGGGATGCCCCCTTGGCCACGTATATAAAGGAGGGAGGAGGAGGAGGCCGGCCTAGGAGGGGCGCGCCTATAGGGGGAGTCCAACTAGGATTCCCAATCCTAGTTGGAGTCCCCTTCCTTTTCCAAGAGGGGGGAGAGGGAAGGAGTACGAGAGGGAGAAGGAAAGAGAGGGGGGCTCCGCCCCCTCCCTAGTCCAATTCGTACTTGCCATGGGGTGGGGGCGCGGCCACCCCTTGAGGCCCATCTCTCCTTTCTCGTATGGCCCATTAAGGCCCACTACATCCCCCGGTGAATTCCCGTAACTCTCTGGTACTCCGAAAAATACCCGAATCACTCAGAACCTTTTCGATGTCCGAATATAGCCTTCCAATATATCTATCTTTATGTCTCGACCATTTCGAGACTCCACGTCATGTCCATGATCTCATATGGGACTCCGAACAAACTTCGGTCATCAAATCACATAACTCATAATACAAATCGTCATCAAATGTTAAGCATGCGGACCCTACGGATTCAAGAACTATGTAGACATGACCAAGACACATCTCTGGTCGATAACCAATAGCGGAACCTGGATGCTCATATTGGCTCCTACATATTCTACGAAGATCTTTATCGTTCAAACCGCATAACAACATACGTTGTTCCCTTTGTCATCGGTATGTTACTTGCCCGAGATTAGATCGTAGGTATCATCATACCTAGTTCAATCTCGTTACCAGCAAGTCTCTTTACTCGTTCCGTAATGCATCATCCCACAACTAACTCATTAGTCACATTGCTTGCAAGGCTTATAGTGATGTGCATTACCGAGAGGGCCCAGAGATACCTCTCCGATACACAGAGTGACAAATCCTAATCTCGATCTATGTCAGCCCAACAAACACCTTCGGAGACACCTGTAGAGCATCTTTATAATCACCCAATTACGTTGTGACGTTTGATAGCACACAAGGTGTTCCTCCGGTATTCGAGAGTTGCATAATCTCATAGTCTGAGGAACATGTATAAGTCATGAAGGAAGCAGTAGCAATGAAACTAAAACGATCATAATGCTAAGCTAATGAATGGGTCTTGTCCATCAAATCATTCTCTAATGATGTGACCCCGTTCATCAAATGACAACACAAGTCTATGGCTAGTAAACTTAACCATCTTTGATTAACGAGCTAGTCAGGTAGAGGCATACTAGGGACACTCTGTTTGTCTATGTACTCACACATGTACTAAGTTTCCGGTTAATAAAATTCTAGCATGAATAATAAACATTTATCATGAAATAAGGAAATAAATAATAACTTTATCATTGCCTCTAGGGCATATTTCCTTCAGTCTCCCACTTGCACTAGAGTCAATAATCTAGTTCACATCGCCATGTGATTTAACACCAATAGTTCACATCACCATGTGATTAACACCCATAGTTCACATCGCCATGTGACCAACACTCAAAGGGTTTACTAGAGTCAGTAATCTAGTTCACATCGCCATGTGATTAACACCCAAAGAGTACTAAGGTGTGATCAGGTTTTGCTTGTGAGAGAAGTTTAGTCAACGGGTCTGCCAAATTCAGATCCATATGTATTTTGCAAATTTCTTTGTCTACAATGCTCTGCACGGATCTACTTTAGATAATTGCTCCCACTTTCAATATGTATCCGGATTGTGACTTAGAGTCATCCAGATCGGTGTCAAAGCTTGCATCGACATAACTCTTTACGACGAATTCTTTATCACCTCCATAACCGAGAAATATTTCCTTAGTCCTCTAAGGATAATTTGACCGCAGTCCAGTGATCTACTCTTAGATCAAAATTGTACTCCCTTGCCAAACTCAGGGCAGGATATACAATAGGTATAGTACACAGCATGGCATACTTTATAGAACCTATGGATGAGGCATAGGGAATGACTTTCATTCTCTCTCTATCTTCTGTCGTGGTCGGGCTTTGAGTCTTACTCAACTTCACACCTTGCAACACAGGCAAGAACTCTTTCTTTGACTATTCCATTTTGAACTACTTTAAAAACTTGTCAAGGTATGTACTCATTGAAGAAAAAAACTTATCAAGCGTCTTGATCTATCTCTATAGATCTTGATGCTCAATATGTAAGCAGCTTCACCGAGTTCTTTCTTTGAAAAACTCCTTTCAAACACTCCTTTATGCTTTTCAAAAAATTCTACATCATTTCCGATCAACAATATGTCATTCACATATACTTATCGGAAAGGCTATAGTGCTCCCACTCACTTTCTTGTAAATACATGCTTCACCGCAAGTCTGTATAAAACTATATGCTTTGATCAACTTATCAAAACGTATATTCCAACTCCGAGATGCTTGCACCAGTCCATAGATGGATAGCTGGAGCTTGCACATTTTGTTAGCACCTTTAGGATTGATAAAACCTTTTGGTTGCATCATATACAACTCTTCTTTAATAAATCCATTAAGGAATGCAATTTTGTTATCCATTTGCCAGATTTCATAAAATGCGGCATTTGCTAACATGATTCGGACAAACTTAAGCATCGCTACAAGTGAGAAAATCTCATCGTAGTCAACACCTTGAACTTGTCGAAAACCTTTCGCGACAAGTCGAACTTTGTAGATAGTAACACTACCTTAAGTGTCCGTTGATACGTCTCCAACGTATCTATAATTTTTTATTGTTCCATGCTATAGTATATTCTGTTTTGGACATTAATAGGCTTTATTATACACTTTTAAATTATTTTTGGGACTAACCTATTAACCGGAGGCCCAACCCAGAATTGCTATTTTTTGCCTATTTCAGAGTTTCCCAGAAAAAGAATATCAAACGGAGTCCAAATGGAATAAAACCTTCGGGAACGTGATTTTTGGAACGAACGTGATCCAGAGGACTTGGACCCTACGTCAAGACATCAACCAGGAAGGCACGAGGTAGGGGGGCGCGCCCTCCACCCTCGTGGGCCCCACGTTGCTCCACCGACGTACTTCTTCCTGCTATATATACCTACGTACCCCCAAACTACCAGATACGGAGCCAAAAACCTAATTCCACCGCCGCAACCTTCTATACCCGAGAGATCCCATCTTGGGGCCTTTTACGGAGCTCACGGGAAGGGCATCGATCACGGAGGGCTTCTACATCAACACCATAGCCTCTCTGATGATGTGTGAGTAGTTTACCTCAGACCTTCGGGTCCATAGTTATTAGCTAGATGGCTTCTTCTCTCTCTCTTTGGATCTCAATACAAAGTTCTCCATGATTCTCGTGGAGATCTATTCGATGTAATCTTCTTTTGCAGTGTGTTTGTTGAGGCCGATGAATTGTGGGTTTATGATCAAGTTTATCTATGAACAATATTTTAATCTTCTCTAAATTCTTTTATGTATGATTGGTTATCTTTGAAGTCTCTTGGAATTATCAGTTTGGTTTGGCCTACTAGATTGATCTTTCTTGCAATGGGAGAAGTGCTTAGCTTTGGGTTCAATCTTGCGGTGTCCTTTCCCAGTGACAGTAGGGGCAGCAAGGCACGTATTGTATTGTTGCCATCGAGGATAACAAGATGGGGTTTATATCATATTGCATGAGTTTATCCCTCTACATCATGTCATCTTACTTAAAGCGTTACTCTGTTCTTATGAACTTAATACTCTAGATGCATGCTGGATAGCGGTCGATGTGTGGAGTAATAGTAGTAGATGCAGGCAGGAGTCGGTCTACTTGTCTCAGACGTGATGCCTATATACATGATCATACCTAGATATTCTCATAACTATGCTCAATTATGTCGATTGCTCAATAGTAATTTGTTCACCCACCATAATACTTATGCTCTTGAGAAAATCCACTAGTGAAACCTATGGCCCCCGGGTCTATTTTCCATCATATTAATCTCCCATCAACAATTTATTTCTAGTGTCGTCTTTATTTTGCTTTCTTTACTTTGCATCTTTATCATAAAAATACCAAAAATACTATCTTATCATATCTATCAGATCTCACTCTCGTAAGTGACCGTGAAGGGATTGACAACCCCTTTATTGCGTTGGTTGCGAGGATTTATTTGTTTGTGTAGGTGCGAGGGACTCGTGTGTGGCCTCCTACTGGATTGATACCTTGGTTCTAAAAAACTGAGGGAAATACTTATGCTAATTTGCTGCATCACCCTTTCCTCTTCAAGGGAAAACCAACGCAGTGCTCAAGAGGTAGCAAGAAGGATTTCTGGCGCCGTTGCCGGGGAGGCTTACGCAACGTCAAGTCAAGATTTGAACTCCCAACAACGAGCCCTTTCTGGCGCCGCTGCCGGGGAGTCTACGCAAAAGTCAACATACCAAGTACCCATCACAAACCCTTATCTCCCACATTATATTATTTTCCATTTGCCTCTTGTTTTCCTCTCCCCCACTTCACCCTTGCCGTTTTATTCGCCCTCTCTTTTCCGTTCGCTTTTTTCTCGCTTGCTTCTTGTTTGTTCATGTGTTGGATTGTTTGCTTGTCACGATGGCTCAAGATAATACTAAGTTGTGTGACTTTACCAATACCAACAACAATGATTTCCTTAGCACTCCGATTGCTTCTCTTACCGATACTGAATCCTGTGAAATTAATGCTGCTTTGTTGAATCTTGTCATGAAATATCAATTCGCCGGCCTTGCTAGTGAAGATGCTGCTACCCATCTAAATAGCTTCGGTGATTTGTGTGATATGCAAAAGAAGAAAGATGTGGATAATTATATTGTTAAATTGAAGCTATTTCCTTTTTCTCTTAGAGATCGTGCTAAAGCTTGGTTTTCATCTTTGCCTAAAAATAGTATTGATTCTTGGAATAAGTGCAAAGATGCTTTTATCTCTAAGTATTTTCCTCCCGCTAAGATCACCTCTCTTAGAAATGATATTATGAATTTTAAGCATCTTGATCATGAACATGTTGCACAAGCTTGGGAGAGGATGAAATTAATGATACGTAATTGCCCTACACATGGTTTGAATTTGTGGATGATCATACAAAAAATTTATGCCGGATTGAATTTTGCTTCTAGAAATCTTTTATATTCGGCCGCGTGAGACACTTTTATGGAAATCACTTTAGGAGAAGCTACTAAACTCCTATATAATATTATGGTTAATTATTCTCAATGGCACACCAAAAGATCCACTAATAAAAAGTGCATGCGATAAAAGAAATTAATGTTTTGAGTGGAAAGATGGATGAACTTATGAAATTATTTGCTAATAAAAGTGTTTCTTCTGATCCTTATGATATGCCTTTGTCTACCTTGATTGAGAATAATAATGAATCTATGGATGTGAATTTTGTTGGTAGAAATAATTTTGGTAACAACGCGTATAGAGGAAACTTTAATCCTAGGACGTATCCTACTAATTCCTCTAATAATTATGGTAATTCCTACAACAATTCTTATGGAAATTTTAATAAGATGCCTTCTGAATTTGAGACTAGTGTTAAAGAAGTTATGAATTCGCAAAAGAATTTCAATGCTTTGCTTGAAGAAAAATTGCTTAAAGTTGATGAATTTGCTAGGAATGTTGATAGAATTTCTCTTGATGTTGATTCTTTGAAACTTAGATCTATTCGACCTAAGCATGATATCAATGAGTCTCTCAAATCCATGAGAATTTCCATTGATGAGTGCAAAGAAAGAACCGCTAGGATGCGTGCTAAGAAAGATTGCTTTGTGAAAGCGTGTTCTTCTAATTTCTATGAAAATAAAGATGAAGATCTAAAAGTTATTGATGTGTCCCCTATTAAATCTTTGTTTTGCAATATGAATCTTGATAATGATGGGACTGAATACGATCCACCTTTACCTAGAAGGCGTTCCAAAAATTCGGAGTTTTTAGATCTTGATGCAAAAATTGGTAAAAGTGGGACTAAAGAGATCAAAACTCTAGATATTAAAGAACCCACTATTTTGGATTTCAAGTAATTTAATTATGATAATCCGTGCTAAATTCTCCACATGCTTATAGCCAACATAAAGCTTTTATTAAACATATCGTTGATGCTTTGATGCAATCTTATGAAGAAAAACTTGAGTTGGAAGTTTTTATCCCTAGAAAACTTTATGATGAGTGGGAACCTACTATTAAAATAAAAATTAAGGATCATGAGTGCTATGCTTTATGTGATTTGGGTGCTAGTGTTTCCACGATTCCAAAAACTTTGTGCGATTTGCTAGGTTTCCGTGATTTTGATGATTGCTCTTTAAACTTGCACCTTGCAGATTCCACTATTAGAAAACCTATGGGAAGAATTAATGATGTTCTTATAATTTCAAATAGGAATTATGTGCCCATAGATTCTATTGTCCTTGATATAGATTGCAATCTTTCATGTCCAATTATTCTTGGTAGACCTTTCCTTAGAACGATTGGTGCAATTATTGATATGAAGGAAGGGAATATTAGATTCCAATTTCCGTTAAGGAAGGGCATGGAACACTTCCCTAGAAATAAGATAAAATTACCTTATGAATATATTGTGAGAGCCACTTATGGATTGCCTACCAAAGATGGCAATACCTAGATCTATCCTTGCTATTAGGCCTAGCTAGGGGCGTTAAACGATAGCGCTTGTTGGGAGGCAACCCAATTTTATTTTTAGTTTTTTTTGCTTTTTGCTTCTGTTTAGGAATAAATATTTGGTCTAACCTCTGGTTAGATGTGTTTTGTGTTTTAATTAGTGTTTGTGCCAAGTTTAACCTATAGGATCTTCTTGGATGATAGTTATTTGATCTTGCTGAAAATTCCAGAAACTTTCTGTTCATGAAAATAAATGTTAAAAATCACCAGAACATGATAAAATATGGATTCCAATTTCTTTCGATCAATAAACAAATTTTCTAGGTCTTCCTATTTGTTCTGAATTTTTGGAGTTCCAGAAGTTTGCGTTAGTTACAAATTACTACAGACTGTTCTGTTTTTGACAGATTATGTTTTTCGTGTGTTGTTTGCTTATTTTGATGAATCTATGGCTAGTAAAATAGTTTATAAACCATATAGAAGTTGAAATATAGTAGGTTTAACACCAATATAAATAAAGAATGAGTTCATTACAGTACCTTGAAGCGGTGTTTTTTTTCTTTCGCTAACGGAGCTCACGAGATTTTCTGTTAAGTTTTGTGTTGTGAAGTTTTAAAGTTTTGGGTAAAAGATTTGATGGATTATGGAACAAGGAGTGGCAAGAGCCTAAGCTTGGGGATGCCTATGGCACCCCAAGATAATCTAAGGACACCTAAAAGCCAAAGCTTGGGGATGCCCTGAAGGCATCCCTCTTTAAATCTACTTCCATCGGTAACTTTACTTGGAGCTATATTTTTATTCACCACATGATATGTGTTTTGCTTGGAGTGTCTTGTATTATTTGAGTCTTTGTTTGTTAGTTTTCCACAATCATACTTGCTGTACACACCTTTTGAGAGAGACACACATGATTTGGAAATTGTTAGAATACTTTATGTGCTTCACTTATATCTTTTAAGTTATATAGTTTTTGCTCTAGTGCTTTACTTATATCTTCTAGAGCACGGTGGTGGTTTTGTTTTATAGAAACTATTGTTATCTCATGCTTCACTTATATTATTTTGAGATCCCTACAAAACAGCATGGTAATTTTCTTAAATTGGGAAATTAATCCTAATATGATAGGCATTTGAGATTAGTAAAAAAAATTCTTATGAGTATGTTGAATACTATCAGAAGTTAGATGCTCGGTAATTGTTTTGAGATATGGAGATGATGATATTAGAGTCATGCTAGTTGAGTAGTTGTGAATTTGAGAAATACTTGTGTTAAAGTTTGTGATTCCCGTAGCATGCACGTATGGTGAACAGTTATGTGATGAAGTTGGAGCATGATTTGTTTATTGATTGTCTTCCTTATGAGTGGCGGTCGGGGACGAGCGATGGTCTTTTCCTGCCAATCTACCCCCCTAGGAGCATGCGCGTAATACTTTGCTTTGATAACTTGTAGATTTTTGCAATAAGTATATGAGTTCTTTATGACTAATGTTGAGTCCATGGATTATACGCACTCTCTTCCTTCCACCATTGCTAGCCTCTCTAATACCGCGCACTTTTTGCCGGTGTCATACACCCACCATATACCTTCCTCAAAACAGCCACCATACCTACCTATCATGGCATTTCCATAGCCATTCCGAGATATATTGCCATGCAACTTTCCACCGTTCCGTTTACTATGACACGCTCCATCATTGTCATATTGCTTTGCATGATCATGTATTTGACAACGTATTTGTGGCAAAGCCACCGTTCATAATTCTTTCATACATGTCACTCTTGATTCATTGCATATCCCGGTACACCGCCGGAGGCATTCACATAGAGTCATATTTTGTTCTAAGTATTGAGTTGTAATTGTTGAGTTGTAAGTTAATAAAAGTGTGATGATCATCATTTTTAGAGCATTGTCCCAAGTGAGGAAAGGATGATGGACACTATGATTTCCCCACAAGTCGGGATGAAACTCCAGACTAAAAAAAAGGAGGCCATCAAAAACGCCCAAATAAAAATAAAAAAATGAGAGAAAAAGAGAGAAGGGACAATGTTACTATCCTTTTACCACACTTGTGCTTCAAAGTAGCACCATGATCTTCATGACAGAGAGTCTCCTGTGATATCACTTTCATATGCTAGTGGGAAATTTTTCATTATAGAACCTGGCTTGTATATTCCACTGATGGGCTTCCTCAACATGTCGTAGGTCTTCATGAGCAAGCGAGTTGAATGCACACCCACTTAGTTTCTTTTGTTGAGCTTTCATATCCTTATAGCTCTAGTGCATCTGGTGCATGGCAATCCCTACTCAATCACATTGATATCTATTAATGGGCATCTCCATAGCTCGTTGATACGCCTAGTTGATGTGAGACTATCTTCTCCTTTTTGTCTTCTCCACAACCACCATTCTATTCCACATATAGTGCTATGTCCATGGCTCACGCTCATGTATTGTGTGAAGATTGAAAAAGTTTGAGAACATCAAAAGTATGAAACAATTGCTTGGCTTGTCATCGGGGTTGTGCATGATTTAAATTCTTTGTGTGGTGAAGATAGAACATAGCCAGACTATATGATTTTGTAGGGTTAACTTTCTTTGGCCATGTTATTTTGAGAAGACATAATTGCTTAGTTAGTATGCTTGAAGTATTATTATTTTTATGTCAATATTAAACTTTTGTTTTGAATCTTTCTGATCTGAATATTCATACCACAATTAGGAGAATTACATTGAAATTATGCCAATTAGCATTCCACATCAAAAATTCTGTTTTTATCATTTACCTACTCGAGGACGAGCAGGAATTAAGCTTGGGGATGCTTAATACGTCTCCAACGTATCTATAATTTTTTATTGTTCCATGCTATATTATATTCTGTTTTGGACATTAATGGGATTTATTATACACTTCTATATTATTTTTGGGACTAACCTATTAACCGAAGGCCCAGCTCAGAATTGTTGTTTTTTTCCTATTTAAGAGTTTCGCAGAAAAAGAATATCAAATGGAGTCCAAACGGAATGAAACCTTCGGGAACGTGATTTTTGGAACGAACGTGATCCAGAGGACTTGGACCCTACGTCAAGACATCAACCAGGAAGGCACGAGGTAGGGGGGCGCGCCTACCCCCCTGGGCGCACCCTCCACCCTCGTGGGCCCCACGTTGCTCCATGGACGTACTTCTTCCTCCTATATGTACCTACGTACCCCCAAACTACCAGATACGGAGCCAAAAACCTAATTCCACAGCCGCAACCTTCTGTACCCGAGAGATCCCATCTTGGGGCCTTTTAGGAGGTTCACGGAGGGGCATCGATCACGGAGGGCTTCTACATCAACACCATAGCCTCTCCGATGATGTGTGAGTAGTTTACCTCAGACCTTCGGGTCCATAGTTATTAGCTAGATGGCTTCTTCTCTCTCTTTGGATCTCAATACAAGGTTCTCCACGATTCTCGTGGAGATCTATTCGATGTAATCTTCTTTTGCGGTGTGTTTGTTGAGACCGATCAATTGAGGGTTTATGATCAAGTTTATCTATGAACAATATTTGAATCTTCTCTGAATTCTTTTATGTGTGATTGGTTATCTTTGCAAGTCTCTTCGAATTATCAGTTTGGTTTGGCCTACTAGATTGATCTTTCTTGCAATGGGAGAAGTGCCTAGTTTTGGGTTCAATCTTGCGGTGTCCTTTCCCGGTGTGATGAGGGCAGCAAGGCACGTATTGTATTGTTGCCATCGAGGATAACAAGATGGGGTTTATATCATATTGCATGAGTTTATCCTCTACATCATGTCATCTTACTTAAAGCGTTACTTTGTTCTTATGAACTTAATACTCGGATGCATCTTTGGATAGCGGTCGATGTGTGGAGTAATAGTAGTAGATGCAGGCAGGAGTCGGTCTACTTGTCTCGGACGTGATGCCTATATACATGATCATACCTAGATATTCTCATAACTATGCTCAATTCTGTCAATTGCTCAACAGTAATTTGTTCACCCACCATAATACTTATGCTCTTGAGAGAAGCCACTAGTGAAACCTATGGCCCCGGGGTCTATTTTCCATCATATTAATCTCCCGTCAACAAGTTATTTCTAGCGTCGTGTTTATTTTGCTTTCTTTACTTTGCATCTTTATCATAAAAATACCAAAAATATTATCTTATCATATCTATCAGATCTCACTCTCGTAAGTGACCGTTAAGGGATTGACAACCCCTTTATTGCGTTGGTTGCGAGGATTTATTTGTTTGTGTAGGTGCGAGGGACTCGTGCGTGGCCTCCTACTGGATTGATACCTTGGTTCTCAAAAATTGAGGGAAATACTTACGCTACTTTGCTGCATCACCCTTTCCTCTTCAAGGGAAAACCAACGCAGTGCTCAAGAGGTAGCATCCGTCTTCCTCTTGAAGATCCATTTATTCTCAATGGCTTGCCGATCATCGGGCAATTCCACCAAAGTCCATACTTTGTTTTCATACATGGATCCTATCTCAGATTTCATGGCCTTGAACCATTTTGCGGAATCTGGGCTCATCATCGCTTCCTCATAGTTCGTAGGTTCGTCATGGTCTAGTAACATGACTTCTAGAACCGGATTACCGTACCACTCTGATGCGGAATGTACTCTGGTTGACCTACGAGGTTCGGTAGTCACTTGATCTGAAGTTTCATGATCATCATCATTAACTTCCTTACTAATTGGTGTCGGCATCACTAGAACTGATTTCTGTGATGAACTACTTTCCAATTCGAGAGAAGGTACAATTACCTCATCAAGTTCTACTTTCCTCCCACTCACTTCTTTCGAGAGAAACTCCTTCTCTAAAAAGTATCCATTTTTAGCAACGAATATCTTGCCTTCGGATCTGTGATAGAAGGTGTAACCAACAGTTTCCTTTGGGTATCCTATGAAGACACATTTCTCCGATTTGGGTTCAAGCTTATCAGGTTGAAACTTTTTCACATAAGCATCGCGGCCCCAAACTTTAAGAAACGACAGCTTAGGTTTCTTACCAAACCACAGTTCATATGGTGTCATCTCAACGGATTTTGATGGTTCCCTATTTAATGTGAATGCAGTTGTCTCTAATGCATAACCCCAAAATGATAGCGGTAAATCAGTAAGAGACATCCTAGATCGCACCATATCTAATAAAGTGCGGTTACGGCGTTCGAACACACCATTACGCTGTGGTGTTCCGGGTGGCGTGAGTTGCGAAACTATTCCGCATTGTTTCAAATGAAGACCAAACTCCTAACTCAAATATTCTCCTCCACGATCAGATCATAGAAACTTTATTTTCTTATTACGATGATTTTCTACTTCACTCTGAAATTGTTTGAACTTTTCAAATGTTTCAGACTTATGTTTCATTAAGTAGATATACCTATATTTGCTCAAATCATCTATGATGGTCAGAAAATAACGATACCCGCCGCGAGCCTCAACACTCATCAGACCGCATACATCAGTATGTATTATTTCCAACAAGTCAGTTGCTCACTCCATTGTTCCAGAGAACGGAGTCTTAGTCATCTTGCCCATGGTTCACAAGCATCAAATGATTCATAATCAAGTGATTCCAAAAGTCCATCAGCATGGAGTTTCTTCATGCGCTTTTACACCAATATGACCTAAACGGCAGTGCCACAAATAAGTTGCACTATCATTATTAACTTTGCATCTTTTGGCTTCAATATTATGAATATGTGTATCACTATGATTCAATAAACCATTTATATTGAGTGTATGACCGTAGAAAGTTTTATTCATGTAAATAGAACAACAATTATTCTTTGACTTAAATGAATAACCGTATTGCAATAAACATGATACAATCATATTCATGCTCAACGCAAACACAAAATAACATTTATTTTAGGTTCAACACTAATCCCGAAGTTAAAGGGAGTGTGAGATGGTGATCTTATCAACCTTGGAATGCCCTCAACTAGTCTTCGTTCATTTTGTAACTCCTGTTTCGAATTACTAATCATAGCAACTGAACCAGTATCAAATACCCAGGGGCTACTATGAACACTAGTAAAGTACACATCAATAACATGTATATCATATATACTTTTGTTCACTTTGCTATCCTTCTTATCTGTCAAGTATTTGGGGCAGTTCCGCTTCCAGTGACCATTTCCTTCACAGTAGAAGCACTCAGTTTCAGGCTTGGGTCTAGATTTGGGCTTCTTCATGGGAGTGGCAACTTGCTTGCCATTCTTCTTGAAGTTCCCTTTCTTTCCCTTGCCCTTTTACTTGAAACTAGTGGTCTCGTCAACCATCAACATTTGATGCTTTTCTTGATTTGTACCTTTGTTGATTTCAGCATCACGAAGAGCTCGGGAATCATTTTCGTCATCCCTTGCATATTATAGTTCGTCATGAAGTTCCAGTAACTTGGTGATAGTGACTAGAGAACTCTGTCAATCACTATTTTATCTGGAAGATTAACTCCCACTTGATTCAAGCGATTGTAGTACTTAGACAATCTGAGCACATGCTCACTGGTTGAGCTATTCTCCTCCATCTTGTAGGCAAAGTACTTGTCAGAGGTCTCATACCTCTTGACTCGGGCATGAGTTTGAAATACCAATTTCAGCTCTTGGAACATCTTATATGCTCCACGGCGTTCAAAACGTTTTTGAAGTCCCGGTTCTAAGCCGTAAAGCATGGCGCACTAAACTATTAAGTAGTTATCATACCGAGCGTGCCAAACGTTCATAACGTCTACATTTGCTCCTGCAATAGGTCCGTCACCTAGAAGTGCATTAAGGACATAATTCTTCTGTGCAAGAATGAGGATAATCCTCAGATCACGGACCTAATCCGCATCATTGCGACTATCTTCTTTTAACTTATTTTTCTCTAGGAACATATCAAAAATAAACTGGGAGCTACATCGCGAGCTATTGATCTACAACTTTATTTGCAAAATACTATCAGGACTAAGTTCATGATAAATTAAAGTTCAATTAATCATATTACTTAAGAACTCCCACTTAGATAGACATCCCTCTAATCATCTAAGTGATCACGTGATCCATATCTACTAAACAATGTCCGATTATCACGTGAGATGGAGTAGTTTTCAATGGTGAACATCACTATGTTGATCATATCTACTATATGATTCACGCTCGACCTTTCGGTCTCAGTGTTCCGAGGCCATATCTGCATATGCTAGGCTCGTCAAGTTTAACCCGAGTATTCTGCGTGTGCAAAACTGGCTTGCACCCGTTATACGTGAACGTAGATCTTATCACACCCGATCATCACATGGTGTCTCGGTACGACGAAATGTCGCAACGGTGCATACTCAGGGAGAACACTTGTACCTTGAAATTTAGTGAGAGATCATCTTATAATGCTACCGCCGTACTAAGTAAAATAAGATGCATAAAAAGATAAACATCACATATCAAATAAGTGATATGATATGGCCATCATCATCTTGAGCCTTTGATCTCCATCTCCAAAGCACCGTCATGATCACCATCATCACCGGCTTGACACCTTTGTAACATCCCAAAATTCTTAATTTTGGAATGTTATAATAAATAGATAGATTTGACTGATTGTTTGATTGTTGTGTGATTGATTGACTGAAAGTGAGTGAAACTTGAAACTTTTTGAAAGTTAAATGAGAGGGAATAAAAGGACTTTCCCAAACTTTCATTTTTGCATTAATCTCCGTGAATTCAAATTCTTTTCCAACACAAAACCCTGGAGAGAAGATGACATGACTTCTTCCATTTAATTAAATGAAAAGGGTTGTTGAAAATATTTGAATTTCATTTGAAAATATTTCAAATTCACAGACTTCAAGCAACTCAATGATTTTCATGAGAGAAGATAAAATGACTTCTTCAAAACATATGAAATATGAGTTGGGAGTTTAAAAGGATCAAATTTAAAGTCCTTTTGAAATTATTTTCAAATTGGAGTTATTTGGATTTTATTCAAATTATTTTCTCCAAAATAAAATATAAGGAAATTAGGGTAAAATGATTCCTGCAATAGAAAATTGGAGAGGAATAAATTTGAAAGCATTTTGGTATTTTTAAAATGATTTTTATGAGGTTTTATTGCAACTGTAGCACTCTTTACTTTATCTGAATTTTTCTGGATTTTATTTGACTTTACAAAATGTCCACGTTGTAGAAAATCTTTTTCTGAAAATTTTGATATATTATATGCCTATATAATATTTTCGTTTATTTTGTTTTATTTATTTTAGTTTGTGTGGATAAATGTTTTTTTAAAGAAGAAGAAGAAAACTCCCGCCGACTCGACCGGCCCAGCTCCCTGCCAGGCCGCGGCCCAGCCCGCTCGTCACCCGCTCGTCCCTGAGCTCCCGCTCGAGTCCGCCGCCGTCGCCGCCCGCCGACGCGTGCTGAGGCGGACACGCCTCCCCACGCCCCCCTCGCGCACGCCAGGCCACCGCCTCCCCTCCCCTATATAAATGCGCCGGCCCCGCCGCCCTCTTCTCCTCCTCCTTCCCTCAACCGCCGTGCCACGCCGCACTTCCGCTTGGCCGCCGCCGCCGCCTTGCTGCTTGCCGCCGGTTACCTCCGCACCGCCCCGCGCCCATCGCCCCACGCTGTCGTCTACTCGCCTCGCCGCTACCGCGCTTCGCCGGAGCCACCGCCGCCGTCTTCCCGACCTCGCCAGAGTTTGGGGTAAACCCTAGCCCCGATCCCCGCCGTCGGATCGAGATCCGACGATCTCGATTCTTTCTTGTTTTTTCCGTTTCGGCTATTTAACGAACGCTCGTTCGTTTAGGTTTTATTTGTGAACAAATTCGCTGGATTAGTTGCTGTAGCGAGCGTTCGCTCGATAGAATTTTTCTTTTTCTTTTTATTTTTCTCCAGGGACCCGTTTGTGAATAAATTATTTGCAGAATAGCCCGTGATCTTCCAACGGCCACATCTTTTACACAGTTTGTCCAAATCTACCGAAACCAACGCCCACTTATTCGTTATGATCTCCTTTATCCAGTAAAACAACTTAAACATGTTTTTGAAATTTTAAAATTTTGAATTAGATCAGATTTAAATTCAAACTTCGTTTGATCATAACTCGAGTTTTATAACTCAGATTCAGTTGATTCTTTTTGCAAATTGAAGCTCTTGACCTAAACTTTCTGATAAGGCCAAATTCACCTAATTTTGGTACTGTTAGAAATTGTTTTATGTTGCAAGAGTTATTTGCTTGGTTTTGATGTCTTCCAACTTGTCTTTTTCGTTCTTTCCGACCTTCTGAGTGATTGATTATGTGTGGTTACTATTGATTGCTTATGATAGATTGACCGGAGTATGACGAGTAGAACTATCAAGAGTTTTTGAGTGCGAACATCTTCATCAATAGTACAGGCAAGTTCACACTTTGATCATATCCCTTTCATACCCAGTTTTTATGCATTAGTTTCACCCTCAAACATTGCATGAGTAGGATTGATGACATGTGAGTATTGGGAAGTAGTTGATGAGGTAGGAACCTATTGCCCTGCATTCAAACCTTGGGAGTTACTATTACGTTATGCTTATACTGCTATGCTATGCTCATATACGTGGATTGGGTTTGAGAGTATTCATGACAGATGCGAGATTGTTAATTAATGGTTCAACTTAAGGTGGCAACTTGAATACACATCTGGGTGGATTGAGGCACCTGGGGAATTCCAGTGATTGCCTGTATTTTTTTTGAAATCCCGGGGTACCGTGTGATTCTCCTATGGACCGCCACCCAGGGTCAAAGGGATCATGAGATTATTCATACTAGAAACTTCCGAGTGCAGCCACAAGCTATTATGGGCTCTAGCATAGTTGATTAAGTTGTGTGAACTCTTACAGTCATAGACTACCAGATGTAGGGGATGTAGGTGTACCGGTCTACCCATCGTAAGGTGCTAACGCTTCTGAAAAACTGTGTCTCGGTCATCCGTTTCTCAAACACCATGTAGTGCGACAAGTCCAACGGAGGAGATCGAGTCTTGTGGGGAAAAGTGCGCAAACCTCTGCAGAGTGTACAAACTAATCATGGTTAGCCGTGTCCCCGGTTATGGACATCTTGAGTATCTCGTTCTTGGATTATCATGTTGATCCCATCACTCTTCATAATTAATTTGTTGGGTTGTTAATGATTACTTTTAATTGGGATTGAGAGGGGGTTTACCTTCTCAATATTTTCAACCAACTTTGTAGTTAAATAAAAATATATTCCTTTGCAGTAGGGAAAAATTGGCTTTTCGCAAAAACCTTATAACCATAGAGCTTTTCCACCAGCCAAATATGGATGTAGAGATAGCCTTTATTCATCATTATCCTATGGTGTGAATTTGCCAGTACATTCAATGTACTGACCCTTTGTGGCTGCAACGTCTCATGTTGCAGGATTATCTTACGACGAGTAAGTGATACATTAGGGTTATGATTTCTACACTCAGCTTTGCCGTTGGTGTTGATGGGAATCCACAACCTTGTTGTTTCTTCCGCTATTTGGATTGAGGTAATAGTATTTACGTTACTTTATACATGTGATTTACCTCTGTTATAAGTCCTCGAGTACTGTGTGTGTCAGCATACCGATCCAGGGATGACACTTAAGCACAGAGACTTGACCGTCTGAGGTCGGGTCGCTACAACCTTGATCTTCATCGAGGCATCATTGGCATCTCGCCAACTATTGCTTCTACGACTATCTCTACCGCTTAGTGATAAAGTAAAGTAATTCCATGGCGATTGCATTTCATACAATAAAGCGACAACCATATGGCTCCTGCCAATTGCCGATAATTGTTACTAAACATGATCATCTCATAAAACAATTTATATATCATCACGTCTTGACCATATCACAAAACAGCAAGCCCTGCAAAAACAAGTTAGACGTCCTCTACTTTGTTGTTGCAAGTTTTACGTGGCTGCTACGGGCTTAGCCAGAACCGTTCTTACCTACGCATCAAAATCACAATGATTTTTCGTCAAGTGTGCTGTTTTAACCTTCAACAAGGACCGGGAGTAGTCACACTCGATTCAACTAAATTTGGAGAAACATACACCCACTAGCCACCTGTGTGCGAAGCACGGCGGTAGAACCAGTCTCATGAACGCAGTCATGTAATGTCGGTCTGGGCCGCTTCATCCAACAATAACGCCGAATCAAAGTATGACATGCTGGTAAGCAGTATGGCTATTATTGCCCACAACTCTTTGTGTTCTAGTCATGCATATAACATCTACGCATAGACCTGGCTCGGATGCCACTGTTGGGGAACGTAGTATTTCAAAAAATTCTTAAGATCACGCAAGATCTATCTAGGAGAAGCATAGTAACGAGCGGGGAGAGTGTGTCCACGTACCCTCGTAGACCGAAAGCGGAAGCATTTAGTAACGCGTTTGATGTGGTCGAACGTCTTCGTGATCTAACCGATCCAAGTACCGAATGCACGGCACCTCCGCGATCTGCACACGTTCAGCTCGGTGACGTCCCTCGAACTCTTGATGCAGTTGAGGCCGAGGGAGAGTTTCGTCAGCACGACGGCGTGGTGACGGTGATGATGAAGTTACCGGCGCAGGGCTTCGCCTAAGCACTACGACGATATGACCGAGGTGTAAAACTGTGGAGGGGGGCACCGCACACGGCTAAGAGATTGCCTGTTGGGCTTTGGGTGCCCCCTTGGCCACGTATATAAAGGAGGGAGGAGGAGGAGGAGGCCGGCCTAGGAGGGGCGCTCCTATAAGGGGAGTCCAACTAGGATTCCCAATCCTAGTTGGAGTCCCATTCCTGTTACAAGAGGGGAGAGAGGGAAGGAGTAGGAGAGGGAGAAGGAAAGAGAGGGGGGCGCCGCCCCCTCCCTAGTCCAAATTGGACTTGCCATGGGGAGGGGGCGCGGCCACCCCTTGAGGCCCTTCTCTCCTTTCCCATATGGCCCATTAAGGCCCACTACTTCCCCCGGCGAATTCCCGTAACTCTCCGGTACTCCAAAAATACCCGAATCACTCAGAACCTTTCCGATGTCCTAATTGTTGGGGAACGTAGTAATTTAAAAAAATTACTACGCACACACAGGATCATGGTGATGCATAGCAACGAGAGGGGAGAGTGTAGTCCATGTACCCTCGTAGACCGAAAGCGGAACGTTAGCACAACGCGGTTGATGTAGTCATACGTCTTCACGATCCGACCGATCAAGTACCGAACGCACGGCACCTCCAAATTCAGCACACGTTCAGCTCGATGATGTCCCTCGAACTCCGATGCAGCCGAGCTTTGAGGGAGAGTTCCGTCAGCACGACGGTGTGGTGACGACGATGATGTTCTACCGACACAAGGCTTCGCCTAAGCACCGCTATGATATTATCGAGGTGGATTATGGTGGAGGGGGGCACTGCACACGGCTAAGAGATCAAGAGATCAATTGTTGTCTAGAGGTGCCCCCTGCTCCCGTATATAAAGGATCAAGGGGGGAGAGGTGGCTGGCCAGGAGGAGGCGCGCCAGGGAGGAGTCCTACTCCCACCGGGAGTAGGACTCCCTCCTTTCCTAGTTGGAGTAGGAGAAGGGGGGAGGAGGAGGGAGAGAGGAAGGAAAGGGGGCGCCCCCGCCCCCTCCTTGTCCAATTCGGACTAGAGGGGGAGGGGGTGCGCGGCCTGCCCTGGCCGCCCCTCCTCTTCTCCACTAAGGCCCATCTTGGCCCATTAAACCCCGGGGTTCCGTAACCCGTACTCGGTAAAATCGATTTCACCCGGAACACTTCCGATATCCAAATATAGGCTTCCAATATATCAATCTTTATGTCTCGACCATTTCGAGACTCCTCGTAATGTCTGTGATCACATCCGAGACTCCGAATTATCTTAGGTACATCAAAACACAAAAACTCATAATATAACCGTCATCGAACTTTAAGCGTGCGGACCCTACGGGTTCGATAACTATGTAGACATGACCGAGACACGTCTCGGTCAATAACCAATAGCGGAACCTGGATGCTCATATTGGCTCCTACATATTCTACGAATATCTTTTTCGGACAAACCGCATAACAACATACGTTGTTCCCTTTGTCATCGGTATGTTACTTGCCCGAGATTCGATCGTCGGTATCTTAATACCTAGTTCAATTTCGTTACCGGCAAGTCTCTTTACTCATTCCGTAATACATCATCCCGCAACTAACTCATTAGTTGCAATGCTTGCAAGGCTTATAGTGATGTGCATTACCGAGTGGGCCCAGAGATACCTCGAAATACGCCAACCCAACAAGTACCTTCGGAGACACCTGTAGAGCACCTTTATAATCACCCAGTTACGTTGTGACGTTTGGTAGCACACAAAGTATTCCTCTGGTAAACGGGAGTTGCATAATCTCGTAGTCATAGGAACATGTATAAGTCATGAAGAAAGCAATAGCAGAATACTAAACGATCGAGTGCTAAGCTAACGGAATGGGTCAAGTCAATCACATCATTCTCCTAATGATGTGATCCCGTTAATCAAATGACAACATTTATCATGATATAAGGAAATAAATAATAACTTTATTATTGCCTCTAGGGCATATTTCCTTCAGTCTGCCACTTGCACTAGAGTCAATAATCTAGTTCACATCGCCATGTGATTTAACATCAATAGTCCACATCTTTATGTGGTTAACACTCATAGTTCACATCGACATGTGACCAACACCCAAAGGGTTTACTAGAGTCAGTAATCTAGTTCCCATCGCTATGTGATTAACACCCAAAGAGTACAAAGGTGTGATCATGTTTTTGCTTGTGAGATAATTTTTGTCAACAGGTCTGTCACATTCAGATCCGTAAGTATTTTGCAAATTCTATGTCTACAATGCTCTGCACGGAGCTACTCTAGCTAATAGCTCCCACTTTCAATATGTATCTAGGTCGAGACTTGGAGTCATCCAGATCGGTGTCAAGGCTTGCATCGACATAACTCTTTACGACGAACTCTTTATCACCTCCATAACCGAGAAATATTTCATTATTCCACTAAGGATAATTTTGACCGCTGTCCAGTGATCTACTCCTAGATCACTATTGTACTCTCGGTGTAGGGTATACAGTAGATCTAGTACACAACATGGCATACTTTATAGAACCTATGGCTGAGGCATAGGGAATGACTTTCATTCTCTTTCTATCTTCTGCCGTGGTCAGGCTTTGTGTCTTACTCAACTTCACACCTTGCAACACAGGCAAGAACTGTTTCTTTGACTATTCCATTTTGAACTAATTCAAAATCTTGTCAAGGTACATACTCATTGAAAATCTTATCAAGCGTCTTGATCTATCTCTATAGATCTTGATGATCAATATGTAAGCAGCTTCACCAAGGTCTTTCTTTGAAAAACTCCTTTCAAATACTCCTTTATGCTTTCTAGAAAATTCTACATTATTTCCGATCAACAATTCACATATATTTATCTGAAATGCTGTAGTGCTCCCACTCACTTTCTTGTAAATACAGGCTTCACCGCAAGTCTGTATAAAACTATATGCTTTGATCAACTCATCAAAGCGTATATTCCAACTCTGAGATGCTTGCACTAGTCCATAGATGGATCGCTGGCGCTTGCACATTTTGTTAACACCTTTAGGATCGACAAAACCTTCTGGTTGCATCATATACAACTCTTCTTTAGGAAATCCATTAAGGAACATATTTTTGACACCCATTTGCCAGATTTCATAAAATGTGGCAATTTGCTAACATGATTCGGACAGACTTAAGCATCGCTACGAGTGAGAAAATCTCATCGTAGTCAACACCTTGAACTTTGTCAAAAACCTTTTTCAACAAGTCTAGCTTTGTAGATAGTAACACTACTATCAGCGTCCGCCTTCCTCTTGAAGATCCATTTATTTTCTATGGCTTGCCGATCATCGGGCAAGTCTACCAAAGTCCACACTTTGTTCTCATACATGGATCTCATCTAAGATTTCATGGCCTCAAGCCATTTCGCGGAATCTGGGCTCATCATCGCTTCCTCATAGTTCGTAGTTTCGAAATGGTGAAGTAACATGACCTCCAAAACAGGATTACCGTACCACTCTGGTGCGGATCTCACTCTGGTTTACCTACTAGGTTCGATAGTAACTTGATCTGAAGTTACATGATCATCATTATTAGCTTCCTCACTAATTCGTGTAGTAGTCACAAGAACAGATTTTTGTGATGAACTACTTTCCAATAAGGGAGCAGGTACAGTTACCTCATCAAGTTCTACTTTCCTCCGACTCACTTCTTTCGAGAGAAACTCCTTCTCTAGAAAGGATCCATTCTTAGCAACGAATATCTTGCCTTCGGATCTGTGATAGAAGGTGCACCCAACTGTCTCCTTTGGGTATCCTATGAAGACACATTTCTTCGATTTGCGTTTGAGCTTATCAGGATGAAACTTTTTCTTATAAGCATCGCAACCCCAAACTTTAAGAAACGACAACTTTGGTTTCTTGCCAAACTACAGTTCATACGGTGTCGTCTCAACGGATTTAGATGGTGCCCTTTTTAATGTGAATGTAGATGTCTCTAATGCATAACCCCAAAACTATAGTGGTAAATCGGTAAGAAACATCATAGATTGCACTATAACCAATAAAGTACGGTTATGACGTTCGGACACACCATTATGTTGTGGTGTTCCAAGTGGCACGAATTTGTGAAACTATTCCACATTGTTTTAATTGAAGACCAAACTCGTAACTCAAATATTCATCTCCGCGATCAGATCATAGAAACTTTATTTTCTTGTCACGACGATTTTCCACTTCACTCTGAAACTCTTTGAACTTTTCAAATGTTTCAGACTTATGTTTCATCAAGTAGATATACCCATATCTGCTCAAATCATCTGTGAAGGTCAGAAAATAACGATACCCACCGCGAGCCTCAACACTCATCGGATCGCATACATCAGTATGTATTATTTCCAATAAGTCAGTTGCTCGCCCCATTGTTCCGGAGAACGGAGTCTTAGTCATCTTGCGCATAAGGCATGGTTTGCAAGCATCAAGTGATTCATAATCAAGTGATTCCAAAATCCCATCAGCATGGAGTTTCTATTTTCTATGGCTTGCCGATCATCGGGCAAGTCAACCAAAGTCCACACTTTGTTCTCATACATGGATCTCATCTCAGGTTCCATGGCCTCAAGCCATTTCGCGGAATCTGGGATCATCACCGCTTCCTCATAGTTCGTAGGTTCGTCATGGTCAAGTAACATGACCTCCAAAACAGGATTACCGTACCACTCTGGTGCGGATCTCACTCTGGTTTACCTACGAGGTTCGGTAGTAACTTGATCTGAAGTTATATGATCATCATCATTAGCTTCCTCACTAATTGGTGTAGTAGTCACAGGAATAGATTTTTGTGATGAACTACTTTCCAATAAGGGAGCAGGTACAGTTACTGTCGTGGTTTTGTCACGGCAGATGTCCTTGTGAAAGGACTTAGTCGTGGAGCCATCGCTACGGGTTAGCTTAAAGGGGTTAAAGCGGACAAGGGACGCAAGAGAGTTTTATACTAGTTTGGCCCCTTACGAGGAAGGTAAAAGCCTACGTCTAGTTGTGATGGAATTGATGGGGTTTCGATGACCAGGGAGCGAATATGCCTTGCCTGAGTCTCGAGTTGTTGTGTGTTGTCCTGATCCGCCGCCGGGTCGTCCCCTTATATACATGGGTGACACCCGTCGGTTTACAAAGTCCCGAGACCGGCTCATAAACGTGTCTTGTTCGGTCTCTGCTCTTTCTATCTTACCATACAAGTTACATACCAATACCGGTTCATGGTTGCAGGCCTTAAACCGGTTCTGGGCCATGTGCCCCTATCTAATATTCCTATCTGCCTTCATGGGCTTCTAGCATACTCAACTACTGATGAAGTTAACCCGGCCTGTCCTGGCTGGTTTACGCTCAGTAGTAATATCCCCAACATTAGACCCCAGATTGATTTGAACAGGTTCATGTCAATCCTTAACAGAAACTTCGTCTTCAACATCTTCTCGTAATTTGGTAAACCGCCATGACGTCATCTTTTTGGATCTTGCCAAACCGTCGTGATGTCATCTGTTATAAAGAAACTGTATATGATATATCCTCATTAATAGGTCTCCAACAATCGAGGCGACAGCTGCGCCTCACTTCCGAATTCGCGGCCCCTTGATTTTCGCGCCTGACACTTATCTCCTGCCTTTATAAACAGGACCGAAGGGTCATTTTCTTTTTCCCCCTCGTGCCTCTTCGCGTCGTCCTCCTTCCGCCGCTCAGTTTCTGGAACTTCGCCGCCACCGTCGACCGCCGACCATCGTCTCTGCTCCAACCTTGGCCGCTGCATCACCCTGAACGCATTAGAACACTGCGGCGCTCTTCCGCTTCTTCCTCAGCTCCGGTAAGTTCTCTGCCCTTTCCGCCACAGATCTGTTCTAGGGTTCCCAAGTTCTTCGGTGTTCATCAATTGAGATCTTTGTTCATATGATAATTCTAATAAACTCCTGAATATCTACTCTGTATAGTGGTAGCCTTTAGCCTCTGTTTCCATTTATGCATCTCAAAATAGTAGATCTTATTCGAACCTTCGCTCATTGGTCCGGTACTGCTTCTTAGGTTTTGAATATATTTCCCTTTTCTGACATGCCTCAGATCCGAAACCACAGCATAATCTTGTGAAACCTGTTTTCATTCACTTACTCATCTATAATATTGACTCTTCGATGCTTAGACTAGGCGGTTTAACTATACAGAAAAGTTGACAATCCGGTATATACCATTAGTCCCCTTGTTGAACCGCCAATATATTTCCACTTATCACCTCCACTGGTGTACTGACTCCGGTTTCACAATATACTTTCATCTTGTATCACTGTATAGCTGTCCAACATGAATCTTAAACCAGAAATTATTATATTATAGATCTTCATTGCCATGGCCAAACAAGTGTACGAATGCAATTGGGTCCCTTCTCGAGTAACAGAGGAACAGCTAGACAATCTTGTCAAAACGGGTGCCTTAAACAAGAAAGATGTCATTCACTGGAGGGTCCCTGGCCTGGAATGTCCTCCTATTCCCAAAGACGGAGAAGTTGTTGTTTTGCCGATCACCTAAGCCGGGGTTTCAACCCTCCCGGTTCAAAATTCTTCTGGGATGTACTTGCCAACTTCCAACTGCGCCCACAAGATATTGGCCCTAACTCTGTTACCAACATTTGCCACTTTCAAGTGTTTTGTGAGGTTTACCTTCAAGAGGAACCTTCAGTAGAGCTATTCAGGGACTGCTTTCATTTGAACCGCCGCACAGAGTTCAAAGATGGGCCTAACACAGAACTGAGCGGGATGGCGATTCAGAAAAGGAAGGAAGTGACCTTTCCTCACGCCAATCTCCACAGTCACCCCAAAGATTGGAACCAGGCCTGGTTTTACTGCAAGGACACGTCTCCAATTGATGAAAACCCCCTGCCGGGTTATCATCCTGAACGTCTGAGCAACACACACCCTTTTCCTCAAAGGTTGATTGCTAAAGAAAGAAGCAAATATGCTCCTCAACTATCCAAGCTTAGGGCCTTTATGGTCAACGGTTTAACAGGAGTTGACTTTGCATGCTGCTGGATAAGTTGGAGCGTTTTGCCTTTGAGCCAACGCCTCGGTTTGATGTGTGAGTATACAGGAGAATTGAATGATGCTCAGCGGCACATTGATATTCAGCTGACAGATGACGAAGTCACTAAGGCTGTAAAAAAGATGCTGAATGAACCGGAGGCTACATGCTCAAACTGGACTCCCCTTTACGCACCATCAACAAACCGCCAGCCGTAAGATTCATACTATTCGTTTTATCTGAAATTGCTTCTGTCCTGATGTATTCTGAAAATGTGAGGACTTTTTGGCAGGACAATGATCCGTTCTGGAACAAGAAACCTCCGCAAGACAAACCGGTGAAGCCAACCCGCCAAAAGACCAAAGCTGTGAAAAGACCAGCTAACCGGAAGAGAACCACTGCATCCTCCGACCCACCGGTTGATGATGATGTGGGTAACTCGGATTTTGAGGTAGAACTTGACTCGCTTGGTTTATTTTTCATACGCCTTATTGATGATGATTATTGCCAGGATGACGCTGAAGTCAGTCATGCCGATGCTGTAGAGGTAATCATCCTTTCCTCCGATTCAAACCCTTTGCCTTCACTAAAAACCCGTCGAGCAAACCGGAAGTTAAATTTTCTCATCCTCTTGCTTATTTGGACCCAAACTTTCTTGTGAAGACACAACAGCACGAGGCTCGCCGCACAACTCGGCATAGCGGCCAGGTAGTTACCTCCGCCGGTTTACCGAACAGTCCGGTTCCGAAACGCCGTTCAGAGGTCTCTAATTATCTTGCCACTTCACACCCTAAAGCGGGTTGTTTTCGTCAACCTCTTAATCCGTCTGATTCCAATTATCAGGGCACTTCTCATTCATCCTATGGCGAGTCATCAGCCACCAAGCTTCCACCCCTCAAAACTGTGCTTGGGTAAGTCATATTCCGTCTTATTCTTGACATGCATTTTATATGCGTTACTGACCTTCGTGTTTTTATTTTGTCAGCGCTAAGCCCAGACCAAGCAAGAAAGCTCGCCTAAGCAAATCGGCAGAGGAAAATACCGTTGCTGAACCGGACAAAATACCATACCCTGAAGAGGCCAATCTTGATGATGTGCTGAATGACCCACCACCACAAGACCATGACTTTGTTGCTGAACAGGCAGAGTTGACACCACAGGTCCTGTTGATCAGCCGACTAGCTCTATCCGGACTGATAAACTGGCTAGTCCAACAAAAACTTCTGACAAACCGGCGTCCCCAGTACAAACCGATGAAGAAAAGGATGATGATGTCCTTATTACTGGCGTTGGCCGTTCTGAACCGAGTAATCCTGTTGCTTTGTCAAAACATACTGCAAAGCAGGAATTCTCTGCAATTGGCAAAGGCGAATGGAGTGCTGATTTGTCAACATACGCCGCTCTGGATGCTGAAGATCTCCATTCCGGCTATCTGAACCGGCTGTACACCAGCCGCGACTATGAAGCCGGTCTAGTAAAAATGATGAAGGAAAAATATGAGGTAACTTTGTGCATACTTCTCTTGATGTATTGTGTTTGCAGTTTATCAACCGTAATAGCCCCCAAGTGACGGTTTAAGATAGCAAATTAAACCGGGATTTTATAGAAGAATTCCCTTGTTAGCAAATTACGAGCAAATACACATTAGCCCCCCAAGTGCCAAGCTTAATACTTGTATTGTGCTTTGGGACTTTGAAAATTGTCTGATAGAGCAAATATGCATTAGCCCCCAAGTGCCAAGGGCATAACTTGTTATGTGCTTGGTACTTCAAGTATTCTTGTTACTGACGGATGATTTGTCTCTTTGTAGGCTGAGTGAGAAAAAGGAGAGTCAAACCGTGACCTTCAAGAAAACCTTAAATTGCAACAAGATGAAACTTCCAAGGCAAAAGCAGAGCTGACCAGCGCTTTAGGCGCTATGGAGAAACTTAAAGAGGGCTTCAACAAAGAGCAGGCGGATTGGGCGATTGAGAAAGCCGCTTTAGCGCAAAGAGCTGAAAAGGCAGAAGCCGCTCTTAAACCGGTGGTTGATGAATTGACCAGCGTGAAGCGTCAGGTGCATGCCATGACTGCAGCTGTATTTGGTAAGTATCCTTGTTCTTCGAGTTGAATAGATCTTGTTATGTAGCTGCCGGTTTACTAACCCTTGCAATGATACAGGAACTCGTATCGGCCACTTGGGAACGGATGTGCGGAAGAAGTTAAAAGCTGCCTATACTTTGATAGAGCAATGGTACCTTTGGTACTGTGGATTATCTACACTTGCTTCCCACAACAATCCGCCGCCCACCTTGATCCAAGATACCATTAAAAGGTTGTCTATGCTCCTGCCGGGTTGAGGAGCTGAAGAAATCTGCTGCTAGAACGGGTGCTTTGACCGCCCTAACCCGGGCCAAAGCGTAGGTGTCGACTTTGATCTGTTGAAGCAGCCCAAGGCTATCCCAGCTTGAAGGAAGGCGAGACGAATTTGATGAAGAGGATCTTGAGCCATAAACCGAAGTGCACCCTCGGCATGCCAACTGGTTGAAGAGGCGGATCTATCCCACTATCAAGCCCAATATGACAATCAAAACAAGCGAGTTGCTGCACCAATTCCTGAGGCTGAGAACCTTGTACCA
The DNA here is from genome assembly GCA_021605205.1 of Aegilops longissima. Classification (NCBI taxonomy): domain Eukaryota; kingdom Viridiplantae; phylum Streptophyta; class Magnoliopsida; order Poales; family Poaceae; genus Aegilops; species Aegilops longissima. The sequence goes on from CM038676.1 coordinate 427,350,378, forward strand.
CCAATCAGTAAGCATACTTACGCTCCTGATATTGAACCATCACTGCTGATCAATGATGAAGCTGTGTTTCAAGCGTTAACTGGAATCGACTGGGAAACTGTTGATTTCCAGCCACTGGGTAAGGAGGAAGATGCTGAACCGGCGCGAGATGATCCGCAACCGGCAGGTCAAGCCGGTGACCAAGCGTGAACTGGAGGCCGGTTTAAACCACTGCATGATGTGACATGTAGTTGATAAAAAACAATTATCTTTTTGGGCACTGGAATTCCTTGCAATAAGCTAGTTGATATACTTTGTCTGGTATGCCTTCGCGCATATTTATCTTCAACTGATGCTTGTTTGATTCATATTTATCCCAACTATTTCTGCGATCAAAAAGTTTAAAACGCATACAGCGGTTTACCACCAAAGGGTCATGGCACCCACATATACAAAAACAAGGGTGATAACTTAGGTTGGAATATATAACCAAATATGGAAATATACCATACCTGCCACTGTCGGGCACGATGTTGGCTGACCAACCTTGTAGCTGGGCTGATAACCCAAACTGTGGAGGATAAAGCAGCTCCCGTTAATATAAGATTGATTTACAATGTAAACCGTTCCGGGTTATGATAAACACCGGTCTACTCCATAATAGGATGGTAACAGAAAATCAAACCGGGCAAACAGTCTCCGGATTAAGATTTGACCGTGTTTTGTCAATTTGTAATTGACAGTCGAACCGGACTAACAATGTCAGTTTGAAAACGCAACAAAAGTAATGTTTATCAAAAAAGAAAAATAGAATTCAAGCAAAGGCAAAGATAAAACCATTGCAAATGAGGCTTTAAGCCGATCAAGAGGCGTTACCATGGTCTGACACGACCAAGCCCCCAAAAAGGCGTAGCTATGGTTCGAGTCAGTCAGGTCCCCAAATGATGCTTTGGCATTACGCCAATCAAGAGGTGTAGCTATGGTTCGGGTTCGACCAAGCCCCCAAGTGATGTTGTGGCACTAGGCCGATCAAGAGGTGTAACTATGGTTCAGACGTGACCAAGTTCCCAAGTGATGCTATGGCATTGCACCGATCAAGAGGCGTGGCTATGGTTCGGATACGACCAAGCCCCCAAGTGATGCTATGGCATGACGCCTATCAAAAGGTGTAGCTATGGTTCGGATACGACCAAGCCCCCAAGTGATATAATATAAAGCCTTTGAGAGGCCAAAACCAAGGGGTAAACCGGACGCCGCTTTATCAACGAAGGCTCCATGTAACCACACATGATGTAAGAAAACAACAGATACCCCGTTTTAGCTGAGGTTCCGGTTTATTATATTAATCATAATATATACATAGGCATAATATGTACAAAAGCAAAGCCTATAGCTCAAGTATAGTACGGCCGAAGATGAGCAATATTCCACGGCCGGTTGGTCTCCTCCTCCGATTTACGTGAGTCTTTGCGCTCTCGAACATTGATCAGGTAGTATGACCCGTTGTGTAGATTCTTGCTAACCACAAAAGGTCCTTCCCAAGGTGGGGATAACTTGTGCATATCCGTCTGATCCTGGATGAGCCGAAGCACCAAATCTCCTTCTTGAAAGGTTCTGGTCCTAACCCGGCGGCTATGATAGCGACGCAGATCTTGCTGATAAATCGCCGAATGGGCGGCTGCCACGCTCTTCATCTAATAGGTCGAGAGCTTCTTGTCGTGCCTTCTCGTTGTCCGCTTCAACATATGCCGCCACACGAGGCGAGTCATGACGGATGTCACTAGGAAGAACCGCCTCCGCTCCATAAACCATGAAGAACGGTGTGTATCCTGTCGACCTATTGGGTGTGGTGTTGATGCTCCATAATACTGAAGGTAGCTCCTCAACCCAACAACCCGACGTCCGCTGCAGGGGAACCATAAGCCGAGGTTTGATGCCTCTCAAAATTTCTTGATTGGCCCTCTCCGCTTGACCATTGGATTGTGGGTGAGCCACTGATGATACGTCAAGCTGTGGATGTGCTCACATTGACAGAAGTCCTTCATGGCACCCTTGGACAGGTTGGTACCATTGTCAGTGATAATGCTATGTGGAAAGACAAACCGGAAAATCACCTTTTTGATGAATTGAATCGTCGTGGCCGCATCACACTTGCTAACGGGCTCGGCCTCTACCCACTTTGTGAACTTGTCAACCGCCACCAGAAGGTGGGACTTCTTGTCTTTGGATCTCTTGAAAGGCCCAACCATATCCAGCCCCCAATTTGCAAACGGCCAAGTAATTGGAATCATCCTCAATTCTTGAGCCGGCACATGAGCACGTCTTGAAAACTTCTGACAGCCATCACATCGTCTGACCAAGTCCTCTGCATCAGCATGAGCAGTTAACCAATAGAAACCATGACGAAATGCCTTGGCCACCAAAGATTTTGAACCGGCGTGGTGACCACAATCTCCTTCGTGGATTTCACGCAAAATTTCACAGCCTTCCTCAGGAGACACACAGCGTTGAAACGCCCCCGACACACTGCAATGATGCAACTCTCCATTGATAATAGTCATGGACTTGGACCGCCGGATTATCTGCCTGGCTAGAGTCTCATCCTCCGTAACTTCGCCCGGTTCATGTCTGCGAGATAAGGAATCGTCCAATCCGGGATGACATGAAGAGCCGCCACCAATTGAGCTTCCGGATCAGGAATAGCCAAATCCTCTTCACTAGGGAGCTTGACGGATGGATTATGCAAAACATCCAAGAAGACATTAGGCGGGACTGGTTTACGTTGAGAACCCCAATCGGCTCAAAGCGTCCACCGCTTCGTTCTTCCGTCGGTCCACATGATCCACCTGATAACCTTTAAAGTGACCTGCAACAATATCCACCTCATGACGATATGCTGCCATAAGCGGATCCTTGGAATCCCAAGTGCCAGACACTTGTTGAGCCACCAGGTCCGAGCCACCAAAGCACTTAACTCGGCTTAGATTCATCTCCTTAGCCATCCGAAGGCCATGGAGTAAAGCTTCGTATTCAGCTGCATTGTTAGTACACGGGAACATTAAGCGGAGAACATAACAGAGCTTATCACCTCGTGGGGAAGTTAATACGACTCCAGCCCCCGAGCCTTCCAATTGCCTGGACCCATCAAAGTGAATAGTCCAATAGGTGTTATCCGGCTTCTCCTCAGGTGCTTGCAGTTCTATCCAATCATTGATGAAATCCACAAGTGCTTGAGATTTGACCGTCGTCCAAGGTACGTATTTCAACCCATGAGGCCCAAGCTCTATAGCCCACTTGGCAGTCCGGCCAGTTGCTTCCCTGTTGTGGATTATATCTCCCAAAGGACCAGAGCTGACCACCGTCATGGGATGACCTTGGAAATACTGTTTAAGCTTCCGGCTTGCCATGAAAACTCCATACACCAGCTTCTGCCAATGCGGGTACCTTTGCTTGGACTCAATAAGTACCTCATTGATATAGTAAACCGGACGTTGAACCGGATATTCCTTGCCTGCCTCCTTGCGCTCCACCACAATAGCCACACTGACTGCCCGACCATTAGCTGCCACATATAACAGCAATGGTTCCTTGTCAATCGGAGCAGCGAGAACAGGCGGATTAGCTAGCTGCCGCTTTAAGTCCTCAAATGCTTCATCAGCGGCAGAACTCCATGCAAAGTTATCCGTTTTCTTCAGCATCTGATACAAAGGAATCGCCTTTTCACTGAGGCGGCTGATAAACCGGCTCAAAGCGGCAATCTGGCCTGCCAAGCGTTGAACGTCATTGATACACTTCGGTTTAGCCAAGGAGGTGATAGTTGTGATCTTTTCTGGATTAGCCTCAATGCCCCTGTTAGATACCAGAAAGCCCAATAACTTACCTGCCGGTACACCAAAAACGCACTTGGCCGGATTGAGCATCATCTTGTATGTCCACAGGTTATCAAAGGTTTCTTTCAAATTGTCAACCAGCGTCTCCTTCTTCCTTGACTTGACCACAATATCATCCACATAGGCATGAACATTACGGCCGATTTGCTTATGAAGACAATTCTGCACACACCGTTGATAAGTCGCCTGGGCACTCTTGAGCCCTGAACCGTCACCCGGTCCGTGATCATACCGGAAGTCATTAGAATTTTTGAACTCTTGCATGATATAGCAGTTCTTCCAAAGGTGTGTGGCCGCCATCTCCTTTGTCCCATGTTTCGGGCAGGGCTGGTTCAATAGGTAAGACAGACGGTCCGGGTTAGGGTTAGGCGCCCCATTGCACCGGGGCGGTTTACCCTTGCGACGTTGGCCCTTATCCTGCGCACTGGCATTGGCCACAAAGTCCATGTTGTGGTCCGCTTTACGTTTTCCGCCGTTTCCATGACCCGTTGGGCTGTGGTGCTGCCCCTTGGCATTGCTGCTCTTCTTTCCCTTCCCTGCCTTATCATCATCCGACTCGGGATCCTTGGTACTATCAGAGTCAGCATAATTTACTAAAGCGGCCATGAGGGTCCCATGTCAGTGCAATGACGTTTCATCCGTCCCAACTTCAACTTCAGAGGCTTAAACCGGCAATTACCTTCCAAGGTTATAACTGCGGTGTCAGCGTTGATGCGGTCCAATGAATGCAAAATTTCTGAGACCCGGCGCACCCATTGGGTTGTTGATTCTCCTTCCTCCTGTACACAGGCAGCTAAGTCCACAATCGACATGGGCTGCTTGCATGTATCTTTAAGATTCTGGATAAACCGGGTTCTCAACTCGGCCCATGATATGATAGAATTAGTAGGTAGACTTTTTAACCAAGTACGAGCCATCCCTTCTAGCATCATGGTGAAGTACTTCGCACGGGCTGCATCATCCACATCCAGCATCTCCATGGCCATCTCATAGCTTTCAACCCATGTCTCCGGGGGTAAATCGGCAGTGTAATTTGGCACCTTGCGCGGGCCCTTGAAATCCTTGGGCAGGCGTACATTGCATAATGCCGGGACGAGACACGACACCCCCAAAGAGCTAGAGGTAACTCCTGGCTCTCTCACCGTGGTTGGACGAGCCGGAGTAGGCTGACGGGCTTCATCATCAGGTTGCTAACTCGGCCTCCTCGCACGCCTTGAGCCCGATCCACCACTTCCTGAGCATCACCGGCACCTCCTGCCGGGTTGTGGCCACGGGGCGGTTCGCGGTTCCCCGCATTGCTTGACACGGTCGGTTCATCCATACGCTTGCTATAACTCCGGCTTAAATGGGGGGTGGAATGAATCTGATCACGGCTGTATGAATAAGCCTCCAGTTGCTCCAAGGCTGTCCGAAGAAGCTCTTTAACCCGACGCGTCTCGATTGCCGCCGGAGAATCGCCTTCAGTTGGGATAGCTTCCAGCCGTGAAGCGGCAGCAACAAGATTGTCTATTGGAGTAGAGTAATGACCCGGTCGTATTGGAACAGGCTGCGTCACATTGTTGTGCTGTCGAGGCGGACCCATCAAACGGGGCTAAACCGGCGCCCCCGCTCAAGGTGCATCCGCCCGGTTTACTGGTCCCTGCACCTGGGGTGTTAAAGAGGTTCCTAGCACCATAAACCGGAGGCAGGCGAGACCGGTGTCTTCTCTTTAGGTCTTCGTGCGATGCATTCTGATCCAGCATAAGCCGGTAAACCTGTGCATCTAAAGCGGCCCACTCTGCGGCCATCCTGGCATCCTCAGCTGCCAAATCGTCCTTGGCCTGGGTAATCTGATCCTTTACCTTCGCTACTTCCGCATTGTGCGCATCCTGATCAGCCGGGTTAGCCTCCACCATTAGTGTTGCCAACGCATCAAATAGATCAGATAAGACCTGAGCCGGTGGCCGCACAGGGCCTCCTCCCCCGGCCGCTGCTGCTGCTGCGGTCGAAGAGTGGAGCGCCGGCTGTGTACCAGCCATGAAGATTCCAACCCGGTGTGGCAGATCAGAGGGGTCCGAAATATTGTCACCATCGGAACAGCCTCCAATCCGGCCATCTTGTAGCTGTTATAACGACTCGGTCTCTCCAGTCGATGACTCGTCGCCGGAATAAACGACGGTCTCACCACCAGATTCCGATCTGTCCTCGTACTCCCCTCCATGGATGACTCCCACGAAGGCACGCTTCATGGCAGGCTTGACCCGGGCAGATCGCGCACGCTGAGCCATTTCGACGAGGTCGGTGCAGATGTCCGGCTCAGGGCCCGGTTCGCCGATCTTGCCAATGAAAATGTGTATGCCACCAAAGGGGACCCGGTACCCTTACTCAATTGCGCCGGCCTCGGGGCCCCATCCTGCATCGTTAATGTAGAGCTTTCCGTGACGACTCTTGGTCATCCGGCCCACAGTGTAACCCTTGAGTCCTTCGAAGTTTCCCTCCAAGAACTTGAAACCATCGTGCGATAGCCCCATGGTGGGCGCCAACTGTCATGGTTTTGTCACGGCAGATGTCCTTGTGAAAGGACTTAGTCGTGGAGCCATCGCTACGGGTTAGCTTAAAGGGGTTAAAGCGGACAAGGGACGCAAGAGAGTTTTATACTAGTTCGGCCCCTCACGATGAAGGTAAAAGCCTACGTCTAGTTGTCATGAAATTGATGGGGTTTCGATGATCAGGGAGCGAATACGCCTTGCCCGAGTCTCGAGTTGTTGTGTGTTGTCCTGATCCGCCGCCGGGTCGTCCCCTTATATACATGGGTGACACACGTCGGTTTACAGAGTCCCGAGACCGGCTCATAAACGTGTCCGGTTCGGTCTCTACTCTTTCTATATTACCATACAAGTTACATACCAATACCCGTTCATGGTTGCAGGCCTTAAACCAGTTCTGGGCCATGGGCCCCTATCTAACATTCCTATCTGCCTTCATGGGCTTCTAGCATACTCAACTACTGATGAAGTTAACCCGGTCTGTCCTGGCCAGTTTACGCTCAGTAGTAATATCCCCAACAGTTACCTCATCAAGTTCTACTTTCCTCCCACTCACTTCTTTCGAGAGAAACTCCTTCTCTAGAAAGGATCCATTCTTAGCAACGAATATCTTGCCTTCGGATCTGTGATAGAAGGTGTACCCAACTGTCTCCTTTGGGTATCCTATGAAGACACATTTCTCTGATTTGGGTTTGAGCTTATCAGGATGAAACTTTTTCTTATAAGCATCGCAACCCCAAACTTTAAGAAACGACAACTTTGGTTTCTTGCCAAACCACAGTTCATACGGTGTCGTCTCAACGGATTTAGATGGTGCCCTTTTTAACGTGAATGCAGCTGTTTCTATTGCATAACCCCAAAACTATAGTGGTAAATCGGTAAGAAACATCGTAGATTGCACTATGTCCAATAAAGTACGGTTATGACGTTCGGACACACCATTATGTTGTGGTGTTCCAGGTGGCACGAATTTGTGAAACTATTCCACATTGTTTTAATTGAAGACCAAACTCATAACTCAAATATTCGTCTCTGCGATCAGATCATAGAAACTTTATTTTCTTATCACGATGATTTTCCACTTCACTCTGAAACTCTTTGAACTTTTCAAATGTTTCAGACTTATGTTTCATCAAGTAGCTATACCCATATCTGCTCAAATCATATGTGAAGGTCGGAAAATAACGATACCCGCCACGAGCCTCAACACTCATCGGATCGCATACATCAGTATGTATTATTTCCAATAAGTCAGTTGCTCGCTCCATTGTTCCGGAGAACGGAGTCTTAGTCATCTTGCCCATAAGGCATGGTTACTTAAGCATCAAGTGATTCATAATCAAGTGTTTCCAAAATCCCATCAGCATGGAGTTTCTTCATGCGCTTTACACCAATATGACCTAAATGGCAGTGCCACAAATAAGTTGCACTATCATTATTAACTTTGCATCTTTTGGTTTAAATATTATGAATATGTGTATCACTACGATCGAGATCCAACGAACCATTTTCATTGGGTGTGTAACCATATAAGGTTTTATTCATATAAATAGAACAATAAATATTCTCTAAGTTAAATGAATAATTGTATTGCAATAAACATGATCAAATCATATTCATGCTCAACGCAAACACTAAATAACACTTATTTAGGTTCAACACTAATCCCGAAAGTATAGGGAGTGTGCGATGATGATCATATCCATCTTGGAACTATTTCCAACACACATCATCACCTCGCCCTTAACTAGTTTCTGTTCATTCTGCAACTCCAGTTTCGAGTTACTAATCTTAGCAACTGAACTAGTATCAAATAGTGAGGGGTTTCTATAAACACTAGTAAGGTACACATCAATAACATGTATATCAAATATACCTTTGTTCACTTTGCCATCCTTCTTATCCGCCAAATACTTGGGGCATTTCCGCTTCCAGTGACCAGTCCCTTTGCAGTAGAAGCACTTAGTCTCAGGCTTAGGTCCAGACTTGGGCTTCTTCACTTGAGCAGCAACTTGCTAGTTGTTCTTCTTGAAGTTCCCCTTCATCACTTTGCCCCTTTACTTGAAACTAGTGGTCTTGTCAACCATCAACACTTGATGCTCTTTCTTGATTTCTACCTTCATCGATTGCATCATCATGAAAAACTCGGGAATCGTTTTTGTCATCCCTTGCATACTATAGTTCATCACGAAGTTCTACTAACTTGGTGATGGTGACTAGAGAATTCTTTCAATCACTATTTTATCTGGAAGATTAACTCCCACTTGATTCAAGCGATTGTAGTACCCAGACAATCTGAGCACATGCTCACTGCTTGAGCTATTCTCCTCCATCTTTTAGCTATAGAACTTGTTGGAGACTTCATATCTCTCAACTCGGGTATTTGCTTGAAATATTAACTTCAACTCCAGGAACATCTCATATGGTCCATGACGTTCAAAACGTCTTTGAAGTCCCGATTCTAAGCCATTAAGCATGGTTCACTAAACTATCAAGTAGTCATCATATTGAGCTAGCCAAACGTTCATAACATCTGCATCTGCTCCTGCAATAGATTTGTCACCTAGCGGTGCATCAAGGACATAATTCTTCTGTGCAGCAATGAGGATAAACCTCAGATCACGGACCCAGTCCGCATCATTGCTACTATCATCTTTCAACTTAGTTTTCTCTAGGAACATATATAAAACATAGGGAAGCAACAACGCGAGCTATTGATCTACAACTTTATTTGCAAAATACTATCAGGACTAAGTTCATGATAAATTAAAGTTCAATTAATCATATTACTTAAGAACTCCCACTTAGATAGACATCCCTCTAATCCTCTAAGTGATCACGTGATCCATATCAACTACACCATGTCCGACCATCACATGAGATGGAGTAGTTTCCATGGTGAACATCACTATGTTGATCATATCTACTATATGATTCACGCTCGACCTTTTGGTCTCAGTGTTCCGAGGCCATATCTGGATATGCTAGGCTCGTCAAGTTTAACCTGAGTATTCCGCTTGTGCAACTATTTTGCACCCGTTGTATTTGAACGTAGAGCCTATCACACGTGATCATCACGTGGTGTCTCAGCACGAAGAACTTTCGCAATGGTGTATACTCAGGGAGAACACTTATACCTTGATAATTTAGTGAGAGATCATCTTATAATGCTACCGCCAATCAAAGCAAGATAAGATGCATAAAAGATTAACATCACATGCAATCAATATAAGATACATGATATGGCCATCATCATCTTGTGCTTGTGATCTCCATCTCCGAAGCACCGTCATGATCACCATCGTCACCGGCGCGACACCTTGATCTCCATCGTAGCATCGTTGTCGTCTCGCCAACTATTGCTTCTACGACTATCGCTACCGCTTAGTGATAAAGTAAAGCATTACAGGGCGATTGCATTGCATCCAATAAAGCGACAACCATATGGCTCCTGCCAGTTGCCGATAACTCGGTTACAAAACATGATCATTTAATACAATAAAATATAGCATCATGCCTTGGCCATATCACATCACAACATGCCCTGCAAAAACAGGTTAGACGTCCTCTACTTTGTTGTTGCAAGTTTTACGTGGCTGCTATGGGCTGAGCAAGAACCGTTCTTACTACGCATCAAAACCACAACGATACTTTGTCAAGTTAGTGTTGTTTTAACCTTCTCAAGGACCGGGCGTAGCCACTCAGTTCAACTAAAGTTGGAGAAACCGACACCGCCAGCCACACATGTGCAAAGCACGTCGGTAGAACCAGTCTCGCGTAAGCGTCTGCGTAATGTCGGTCCGGGCGCTTCATCCAACAATACCACCGAACCAAAGTGTGACATCTTTGGTAAGCGGTATGACTTATATCGCCCACAACTCACTTGTGTTGTACTCGTGCATATAACATCAACGCATAAAACCAGGCTTGGATGCCACTGTTGGGGAATGTAGTAATTTAAAAAAAAATCCTACGCACACACAGGATCATGGTGATGCATAGCAACGAGAGGGAGAGTGTAGTCCATGTACCCTCGTGACCCGAAAGCTAAAGCGTTAACTGCTTAGCGTTGATGTAGTCGTACGTATTCACGATCCGACCGATCAAGTACCAAACGCACGGCACCTCCGAGTTCAGCACACGTTCAGCTCGATGACGTCCCTCGAAATCCGATCCAGCTGAGCTTTGAGGGAGAGTTCCGTCAGCACGATGGCGTGGTGACGGTGATGATGTTCTACCGACGCAAGGTTTCGCCTAAGCACCGCTACGATATTATCGAGGTGGATTATGGTGGAGGGGGGCATCGCACACGGCTAAGAGATCAAGAGATCAATTGTTGTCTAGAGGTGCCCCCTGCGCCCGTATATAAAGGAGCAAGAGGGGAGAGGCGGCCGGCCAGGAGGAGGCGCGCCAGGGAGGAGTCCTACTCCCACCGGGAGTAGGACTCCCTCCTTTCATAGTTGGAGTAAGAGAAGGGGGAAGGGGGAGGGAGAGAGGAAGGAAGAGGGCCGCCCCCCTCCTTGTCCAATTCAGACTAGAGGGGGAGGGGGCGCATGGCCTGCCCTGGCCGCCCCTCCTCTTCTCCACTAAGGCCCATCTTGGCCCATTAAACCCCCCGGGGGGGTCCGGTAACCCCCGGTACTCCGGTAAAATCCCGATTTCACCCGGAACACTTTCAATATCAGAATATAGGCTTCCAATATATCAATCTTTATGTCTATACCATTTAGAGACTCCTCGCCATGTCCTTGATCACATCCGGGACTCCGAACTATCTTCGGTACATCAAAACACATAAACTCATAATATAACCATCATCGAACTTTAAGCGTGCGGACCCTACGGGTTCGAGAACTATGTAGACATGACCGAGACACGTCTCCGGTCAATAACCAATAGCGGAACCTGGATGCTCATATTGGCTCCTACATATTCTACGAAGATCTTTATTGGTCAAACCGCATAACAACATACGTTGTTCCCTTTGTCATCGGTATGTTACTTGCCCAAGATTCGATCATCGGTATCTTAATACCTAGTTCAATTTCGTTACCGGCAAGTCTCTTTACTCGTTCTGTAATACATCATCCCACAACTAACTCATTAGTTGCAATGCTTGCAAGGCTTATAGTGATGTGCATTACCGCGTAGGCCCAGAGATACCTCTCCGACAATCGGGGTGACAAATCCTAATCTCGAAATACGCCAACCCAACAAGTACTTTCGGAGACACCTGTAGAGCACCTTTATAATCACCCAGTTACGTTGTGATGTTTGGTAGCACACAAAGTGTTTCTCCGATAAGCGGAGTTGCATAATCTCATAGTCATAGGAACATGTATAAGTCATGAAGAAAGCAATAGCAGAATACTAAACGATCGAGTGCTAAGCTAACGGAATGGGTCAAGTCAATCACATCATTCTCCTAATGATGTGATCCCGTTAATCAACTGACAACTCATGTATATGGCTAGGAAACATAACCATCTTTGACTAACGAGCTAGTCAAGTAGAGGCATACTAGTGACACTCTGTTTGTCCATGTATTCACAAATGTATCATGTTTCCGGTTAATACAATTCTAGCATGAATAATAAACATTTATCATGATATAAGGAAATAAATAATAACTTTATTATTGCCTCTAGGCATATTTCCTTCACTAATATAGCCTTCCAATATATCGATCTTTACGTCTCGACCATTTTGAGACTCCTCGTCATGTCCGTGATCCCATCCGGGACTCCGAACAAACTTCGGTCATCAAATCACATAACTCATAATACAAATCATCATCGAACGTTAAGCGTGCTGACCCTACGGGTTCGAGAACTATATAGACATGACCAAGACACATCTCCATGAAGGAAATATGCCCTGGAGGCAATAATAAAGTTATTATTTATTTCATCATATCATGATAAATGTTTATTATTCATGCTAGAATTGTATTAACCGGAAACATAATACATGTGTGAATACATAGACAAACATAGTGTCACTAGTATGCCTCTACTTGACTAGCTCGTTTATCAAAGATGGTTGAGTTTCCTAGCCATAGACATGAGTTGTCATTTGATTAACGGGATCACATCATTAGGAGAATGATGTGATTGACTTGACCCATTCCGTTAGCTTTGCACTTGATCGTTAAGTTTATTACTATTGCTTTCTTCATAACTTATACATATTCCTGTGACTATGAGATAATGCAACTCCCGGTTACCGGAGGAACACTTTGTGTGCTACCAAACGTCACAACGTAACTGGGTGATTATAAAGGTGCTCTACAGGTGTCTCCGATGGTACTTTTTGAGTTGGCATAGATCGAAATTAGGATTTGTCACTCCGATTGTCGGAGAGGTATCTCTGGGCCCTCACGGTAATGCACATCACAATAAGCCTTGCAATCAATGTGACTAATGAGTTAGTTGCTGGATGATGCATTACGGAACGAGTAAAGAGACTTGCCGGTAACGAGATTAAGCTAGGTATTGAGATACCGACGATCGAATCTCGGGCAAGTAACATACCGATGACAAAGGGAACAACGTATGTTGTTATGCGGTTTGACCGATAAAGATCTTTGTAGAATATCTAGGAACCAATATGAGCATCCAGGTTCCGCTGTTGGTTATTGACCGGTAACGTGTCTCGGTCATGTCTACATAGTTCTCAAACCCGTAGGGTCCGCACGCTTAAAGTTCTGTGACGATCGGTATTACGAGTTTATATGTTTTGATGTATCGAAGGTAGTTCGGAGTCTCGGATATGACCACGGACATGACGAGGAGTCTCGAAATGGTTGAGACATAAAGATTGATATATTTGAAGCCTACATTTGGACATCGGAAGAGTTCCGGGTGAAATCAGGATTTTACTAGAGTGCCGGAGGGGTTACCGGAACCCCCCAGTGGTTAATGGGCCTTGTTGGGCCCTAGTGGAGAGAGAGAGAGAGAGGGGCCGGACAGGGCAGGCCGGGCTCCCCCTCCCCCTCTGGTCCGAATTGGACTAGGAAGGGGGTGGCGCCCCCCTTTCCTTCTCCTTCTCCCCCTTCCTTTCCCCCTCCTAGTAGGAGTAGGAAAGAGGGGAGTCCTACTCCTACTAGGAGGAGGACTCCTCCTCCTGGCGCGCCCTAGAGGGTCGGCCGGCATCCCCACTTGCTCCTTAATATACGGGGCCAGGGGGCACCCTAGAACACACAAGTTGATCATTGATCTCTCCCAGCCGTGTGCGGTGCCCCCCTCCACCATAATCCACCTCGGTCATATCGTAGCGGTGCTTAGGCGAAGCCCTGCATCGGTAGCTTCATCAACATCGTCACCATGCCATCGTGCTGAAGAAACTCTCCCTCAAGCTCTACTAGATCGTGAGTTCGCGGGACGTCACCGAGCTGAACGTGTGCTGAACGCGGAGGTGTCGTACGTTCGGTACTGAGGATCGGTCGATCGTGAAGATGTACAACTACATCAACCGCGTTGTCATAACGCTTCCGCTTAATGGTCTACAAGGGTATGTGGACGACACTCTCCCCTTTCGTTGATATGCATCAATATGATCTTGCGTGTGCGCAGGAATATTTTTGAAATTACTACGTTACCCAACAATGGCATCCGAGCCAGGTTATTGCGTAGATGTTATATGCACGAGTAGAACACAAGTGAGTTGTGGGCGATACAAGTCATACTACTTACCAGCATGTCATACTTTGGTTCGGCGGTATTGTTGGATGAAGCGGCCCGGACCGACATTACGCATACGCTTACGCGAGACTGGTTCTACCGACGTGCTTTGCACACAGGTGGCTGGCGGGTGTCAGTTTCTCCAACTTTAATTAAACCGAGTGTGACTACGCCCGGTCCTTGAGAAGGTTAAAACATCACTAACTTGACGAACTATCGTTGTGGTTTTGATGCGTAGGTAAGAACGGTTCTTGCACAGCCCATAGCAGTCACGTAAAACTTGCAACAACAAAGTATAGGACGTCGAACTTGTTTTTGCAGGGCATGTTGTGATGTGATATGGTCAAGACATGATGCTATATTTTATTGTATAAGATGATCATGTTTTGTAACGGAGTTATCGGCAACTGGCAGGAGCCATATGGTTGTCGCTTTATTGTATGCAATGCAATCGCCCTATAATTGCTTTACTTTATCACTAAGCAGTAGCGATAGTCGTAGAAGCAATAGTTGGCGAGATGACAACGATGCTACGATGGAGATCAAGGTGTCGCGCCGGTAACGATGGTGATCATGACGGTGCTTTGGAGATGGAGATCAAAGGCACAAGATGATGATGGCCATATCATATCACTTATATTGATTGCATGTGATGTTTATCCTTTATGCGTCTTATTCTGCTTTGTTTGACAGTAGCATTATAATATGATCTCTCAATAAATTTCAAGATAAAATTGTTCTCCCTGAGTATGCACCGTTGCCAAAGTTCGTCGTGCCGAGACACCACGTGATGATCGGGTGTGATAAGCTCAACGTTCATCTACAACGGGTGTAAGACAGTTTTGCACACGCAGAACACTCGAGTTAAACTTGATGAGCCTAGCATATGCAGATATGGCCTCGGAACACTGAGACCGAAAGGTCGAGCATGAATCATTTAGTAGATATGATCAACATAGTGATGTTCACCATTGAAAACTACTCCATCTCACGTGATGATCGGTTATGGTTTAGTTGATATGGATCACATGATCACTTAGATGATTAGAGGGATGTCTATCTAAGTGGGAGTTCTTAAGTAATTGATTAATTGAACTTAAATTTATCATGAACTTAGTACCTGATAGTATTTTGCTTGTCTATGTTGTTGTAGATAGATGGCCCATGTTGTTGTTTCGTTAAATTTTAATGTGTTCCTTGAGAAAGCAAAGTTGAAAGATGATGGTAGCAATTACACGGACTGGGTCTGTAACTTGAGGATTATCCTCATTGCTGCACGTAAGAATTACGTCCCGAAGCACCGCTCGGTGCCAAGCCTGCTGCAGATGCAACTGACGACGTTAAGAACGTCTGGTAGAGCAAAGTTGATGACTACTCGATAGTTCAGTGTGCCATGCTTTACGGCTTAGAACCAGGACTTCAACAACGTTTTGAACGTCAGGGAGCATATGAGATGTTCCAGGGGTTGAAGTTAATATTTCAAGAAAATGCCCGGATTGAGAGATTTGAAGTCTCCAATAAGTTCTACAGCTGCAAGATGGAGGAGAATAGTTCTGTCAGTGAACATATACTACATATACTTAAAATGTCTGGGTATAACAATCACTTGATTCAACTTGGAGTTAATCTTCTGGATGATAGTGTCATTGACAGAATTCTTCAATCACTGCCACCAAGCTACAAGAGCTTCGTGATGAAATATAATATGCAAGGGATGGATAAGACAATTCCCGAGCTCTTCGCAATGCTAAAGGCTGCAGAGGTAGAAATCAAGAAGGAGCATCAAGTGTTGATGGTCAACAAGACCACCGTTTCAAGAAAAGGGTAAAGGGAAGAAGAAGGGAACTTCAAGAAGAACGGCAAACAAGTTGTTGCTTAAGAGAAGAAACCCAAGTCTGGACCTAAGCCTGAGACGAGTGCTTCTACCGCAAACAGATCCTCACCGAAGCGGAGCTGCCCCAAGTATTTGGCGGATAAGAAGGATGGCAAGGTGAACAAAGGTATATGTGATATACTTGTTATTGATGTGTACCTTACTAGAGCTCGCAGTAGCACCTGGATATTTGATATTGGTTCTGTTGCTAATATTTGCAACTCGAAACAGGGACTACGGATTAAGCGAAGACTGGCTAAGGACGACGTGACGATGCGCGTGGGAAATGGTTCCAAAGTCGATGTGATCGCCGTCGGCACGCTACCTCTACATCTACCTTCGGGATTAGTTTTAGACCTGAATAATTATTATTTGGTGCCAGCGTTAAGCATGAACATTATATCTGGATCTTGTTTGATGCGAGACGGTTATTCATTTAAATCTGAGAATAATGGTTGTTCTATTATATGAGTAATATCTTTTATGGTCATGCACCCTTGAAGAGTGGTCTATTTGTGTTGAATCTCGATAGTAGTGATACACATATTCATATTGGTAGAATGATAGTGCAACTTATTTGTGGCACTGCCGTTTATTATTCATGCTAGAATTGTATTAACCGGAAACATAATAAATGTTTGAATACATAGACAAACATAGTATCACTAGCATGCCTCTACTTGACTAGCTCGTTGATCAAAGATGGTTGAGTTTCCTAGCCATAGACATGAGTTGTCATTTGATTAACAGGATCACATCATTAGGAGAATGATGTGATTGACTTGACCCATTCCGTTAGCTTAGCACTTGATCGTTTAGTTTACTGCTATTGCTTTCATCATGACTTATACATGTTCCTGTGACTATGAGATTATGCAACTCCCGATTACCGGAGGAACACTTTGTGTGCTACCAAACATCACAACGTAACTGGGTGATTATAAAGGTGCTCTACAGGTGTCTCCGGTGGTACTTGTTGAGTTGGCACAGATCGAGATTAGGATTTGTCACTCCGATTGTCGGAGAGGTATCTCTGGGCCCTCTCGGTAATGCACATCACAATAAGCCTTGCAAGCAATGTGACTAATGAGTTAGTTGCAGGATTATGCATTACAAAACGAGTAAAGAGACTTGCCGGTACCGAGATTGAGCTAGGTATTGAGATACCGACGATCGAATCTCGGGCAAGTAACATACCGATGACAAAGGGAACAACGTATGTTGTTATGCGGTTTGACCGATAAAGATCTTCGTAGAATATGTAGGAACCAATATGAGCAGCCAAGTTCCGCTGTTGGTTATTGACCGATAACGTATCTCGGTCATGTCTACATAGTTCTCGAACTCGTAGGGTCCGCACGCTTAAAGTTCTGTGACGATCAGTATTATGAGTTTATATGTTTTGATGTACCGAAGGTAGTTCGGAGTCCCGGATATGATCACGGACATGAGAGTCTCGAAATGTTCGAGACATAAAGATTGATATATTGGAAGCCTACATTTGGACATCGGAAGAGTTCCGGGTGAAATCGGGATTTTACCGGAGTGCCGGAGGGGTTACCGGAACCCCCCATGGGTTAATGGGCCTTGTTGGGCCCTAGTGGAGAGAGAGGGGGGCCGGCCAGGGCAGGCCGCGCGCCCCCTCCCCCTCTGGTCCGAATTGGACTAGGAAGGGGGGTGGCGGCGCCTCCCTTTTCTTCTCCTTCTCCCCCTTCCTTTCCCCCTCGTAGTAGGAGTAGGAAAGAGGGAGTCCTACTCCTACTAGGAGGAGGAGGACTCCTCCTGGCGCACCCTACAGGGCCGGCCGGCCTCCCCCCTTGCTGCTTTATATATGGGGGCAGGGGGCACCCTAGAAAACACAAGTTGATCATTGATCTCTCCCAGCCGTGTGCGGTGCCCCCCTCCACCATAATCCACCTCAGTCATATCGGCGGTGCTTAGGCGAAGCCCTGCGTCGGTAGCTTCATCAACATCGTCACCACGCCGTCGTGCTGACGAAACTCTCCCTCAAGCTCTATTGGATCGTGAGTTCGCGGGACATCACCGAGCTGAACGTGTGCTGAACGCAGAGGTGTCGTACGTTCGGTACTGAGGATCGGTCGATCGTGAAGACGTACGACTAAATCAACCGCGTTGTCATAACGCTTCCGCTTAACGGTCTACGAGGGTACGTGGACGACACTCTCCCCTCTCGTTGCTATGCATCACCATGATCTTGCGTGTGCTTAGGATTTTTTTTTGAAATTACTACGTTCCCCAACACTCCGGTCAATAACCAATAGCGAAACCTGGATGCTCATATTGGCTCCTACATATTCTACGAAGATCTTTATCGGTCAAACCGCATAACTACATACGTTGTTCCCTTTGTCATCGGTATGTTATTTGCCCGAGATTCGATCGTCCGTATCATCATACCTAGTTCAATCTCGTTACCGGCAAGTCTCTTTACTCGTTCCTAATGCATCATCCCACAACTAACTCATTAGTCACATTGCTTGCAAGGCTTATAGTGATGTGCGTTACCGAGACGGCCCAGAGATACCTCTCTGATACACGGAGTGACTAATCCTAATCTCGATCTATGCCAACCCAACAAACACCTTCGGAGACACCTGTAGAGCATCTTTATAATCACTCAGTTACGTTGTGACGTTTGATAGCACACAAGGTGTTCCTCCGGTATTCGGGAGTTGCATAATCTCATAGTCTGAGGAACATGTATAAGTCATGAAGAAAGCAGTAGCAATGAAACTGAAACGATCATAATGCTAAGCTAACGAATGGGTCATGTCCATCACATCATTCTCTAATGATGTGATCCCATTCATCAAATGACAACACATGTCTATGGCTAGGAAACTTAACCATCTTTGATTAACGAGCTAGTCAGGTAGAGGCATACTAGGGACACTCTGTTTGTCTATGTATTCACACATGTACTAAGTTTCTAGTTAATATAATTCTAGCATGAATAATAAACATTTATCATGAAATAAGGAAATAAATAATAACTTTACTATTGCCTCTAGGGCATATTTCCTTCATCCTTGAACAGGGGCAGGTTATAAAGTGCAGTTAGATCCTTGTTGGATGTACATCAAACGCAGAGATGTGCTGATTTAAGGCAAATAATGCAAATGAGGCCAACTTTCAACCTTGTTTGCCTGGTTACGTGAGAAGGTGGTCCTTGGCGTTTTCTTCGGCCCCGTAGACAATGAAATACCTCTTTTTGTTTTCTGGGCAACAAAGTAGACTCTTTTGGCCACACTAGCAATGAAGCACTTCTCTTCATTCGTGACGGCAACCACAGGGTGCTATAATTAAAATTTCTGTAAAAATGATTATATTTTGGGGATTTTGTGAAGTGTAAAAATCATTTTTAAAAAATCTAATTTCTGGCCTGATAATCCCCTTGCTAGTCAATGATGCAACTATTCTTGTGAATGCATAAAGGAGTTTTGAAGTGTGAGAAAAGCAGCAAAAATCTATACCTCTACTACTTAAAAATACGCAAGGTTCCTTTTCCTGCCGACTGACCACGTTCTGCCCTCCCCTTCGTCCGCCCATCGTCCCACTACTCACGTAAGCCCCCTCCCCCGGTTTCCCCCCGACCAAGCAAAAGCGGAATGCGAACAACGCACACAACGCAAATAGAAGAACTGGTGAAAAAATCCCAATCCAAAGGAAACGCACGCACGTTGCGACCCCCACCGCGTGTCTTGTCTCTTTTCCCTCTCCTTGCTTAGATCACGCTTGACGTGACCTCCATTGACGCCGCCGCCCACTGGTTCCTATCAACACCTCGACGTTGTGGCCTTCCCAGCCACCTCTTCAGAAGCCCCATGATGCCCCAATCCTCATCTCCACGTGCCACGGCCTCCCCTACTACATCGCCGCCACACAGTCTCCATCGGCATCCCCTTCTTTTTGGATCCAGGTGCCTGGGTATGCTCGTATGCAGCAAGATGGACGTTGGAGGACACTGGCGGGACTCGGTGTTGTCCTCAGAAAATCTCCCGATCTGACATCGACTTCCACATCTCTGGCATGCCATGGTCACCCGAGGAAGATGAGTGCGGATGAACATCAGAGATTTTTCATCTGGGCTCCTGGCGTGGGCGCCCAGGGCGGGTCAGCAGAGGCGTGGGCGCCCAGGGCAGGCGGGTCAGCAGAGGCGTGGGCACGACAGAGAGGCTCATGGTAACAACACTGACAGAGGAGTTTGGGGCCACAACAGCCTGGAGGTGCCAGTAGGGAGATGGCTCATGTGGAGATTCAGTTTGACCAACCACTTCACGCCTTCCTGCACCATGGCACGATTATCCTCGGCTCCTATGTCCATCATCTGTCCTTCCCCGCTAATTCCTCTTTCTCTTATTGCTACAAATTAATAACTTTTAGCGCTAAAACTAAAACATACTCCCTCTGGTCTTCTTTAGTTTGCGTATAAGTTCTATCCCAGATACCAAGGAGACCAGCGTAGAGCAAAAGTTGGACAATCTTGCCCCTGGATAGCAGTGGAGGAGGGAACCGGATCCTCTAACATTGAGAAGCAAAGTTAGAGAAGTTACAATACCCTAACTTCCCTTCTTTCTATCCATGTGATTACGGCTAAAACGATTTCAATTAATTTGCAAATTGATGATCTAGCGTGTACATTTATAGTAACTACATATAAACAATTTGATGGTGAAATAAAATTAATTTTAAATTATTTATATCTACAGTAAATACCAACAGTAAACAACCTACTAACTACCTACTAATAGTCCCTAACTTTTCTTCTTCATTTTACACTAGACAAACACTGTAGCACCGTAACTTTCCTTCATAATGTTAGAGGATCTGGTTCCGTGAAGGAGACGCTGGGTAGTTAATATGCGCATGCAAACGATTTTACAACGTTACAAAGAACTTCAGGACATTATCGCAATTCTTGGCTTGGATGAATTCTGGTTCTTTACTTTATGGAAACAATATTATCTCTGATGCTATTATCCCTACTTCTGCGGCGATCGGATTGCACTTTTACCCAATTTGGGAAGCTGCATCTGTTGATGAGTGGTTATACAATGGTGGTCCTTCCTTTTTTCCTTCCTTGAATCCTTTAGTTTTAGTCAGTTGCAGAGAACAATCCGAACTGAGGCAATCTTTCCGGATCGCCAAAAAATCAATCAGAGCACAGGGAGCCATCTCATTATCTTTCCGTAAAGAAAAACTATGGTGGACTAACTGATCTTTAAATCAGTTTATGAAAGAGCCCAATGCAAAAAAATGCCTCGACGCTGAGGGCATCCTTTAAGCGCGGCCGTTTTTCGAGCATTTCGTATTGGCTGTCTGGCTTGCATCCATATATTCTCGTGCCCACGTATTCCTCTCTCTCCATCTCTCGCGTGCGCATCTCTCTCTCCCAATATCCTGCATGCATCTCTCTCCTCTCCATCTCCTTGCATGCATCTCTCTCTGCACGTGGCTGGCTGCCTTGGGAAGACGCGAAGGATGTGCATGGGAGAGAGAGATGGGAGCAAAAATGCTAGACTTACGAAACCAGCTACGTAAAGCTACGTCCTTGCCTTAACGCTAAACTAATCGCCCCCCTGATTCTCAGGGGATGGGCCTGGGCCTATTTCCCCTCCAACCAAATCAGGCCAGGTCACCTTTTACGTAGGTTACGTAGAAATCTTTACGTAGATGTAGCAAAGCTCGAGATGAGAGTAATTGCCGGCACACGTGCGAGCGAACAAAAGGAGGGGCAAAGTTGGAAAGAACCGCCAAAACATGCCAGTACGCAGAGCATTGAGGGAAAATGGATTTTTCTAATACGCAAACTATTGAGGACCGGAGGGAGTACACACATGTACTAAACGAAAAGTTACTTTTTTATTACTATTTTAGATAATTTCTTTTCAGTAATTAAAATCTCAATCCGTGCTCATATTTGATTGGAGGCTTCATTTGTTTTACTTCTCGCAACAGTAAGAAAAGTGTAGAGAGTGGACGATACATTGCATAGCACTTGAAGGATTCAGTCGTGTTTTGTACTAGATATATCTATTTAATTGAGTGTTAGCATAACATAACACCTGCAATACAGGAAACCAAAATATAAATCGAAAGCTTGAAACCATTTGATTTCCGTGGCGCAAAACTCAATCTTTACATATTATTTATTGGCTTGAAAAATGAAATATAGACTATTTAACTTTACAAATTAGTTGATATGTAGAAATGCTATTGTATATGTCCACTGAAACAGTCTATATATCGGCTTTTACTATTGTTGCATGAAAGCTTCCAGGCAATAATCCCCATTTAACATATGAGTATTTTTTACATTTACCATGGAAAATAGTGAACTAGTACATAGAAGATGGATATGTAGACTTCAATGGAATCAAGCCAATCCATAACAAAATGCAAATACCCAATAAATTTATTATCCCCGTAGCAATCGCACGGGCAATTGTCTAGTAAAATAAAATATCTCAGCTCACGAGTCACGACCAAATGCGAGCAACCATCAAGCGCTCCACCACCGGAAAAGAAACCGAGCGGGTTATCCACATCTCTCGTGTCGTCGTGGCTTATTCTTCCGCCACCCACCCACCCCACGTCCGCTGCCGAGTAGTAAGTAGAGATGAAATGCCGCCGCCGTCGATGTTGCTGCAGCTCCCACGGCTGGGCCGAGTCGCCGGAGTAACGGCGGCACCTGCATCCAAAGCCGGGCCCCGCAAATTGAATTTCCATGGGTGCCGCAGCAGCCGGCGCTCCTCCTCCTCCAGCAGCAGAAGGAGCAGCTGGTTCTCCTCCAACGCCGAGAATCCCGGCCCCGACACCAGAGACGATAACAGGACTAGTAGTAGGAGGTGGTGGTCCGACGACCAATTCGACGTGGAGGAGGAGGAGGAGGAGGAATTCGGGAGCGAGGGCTCGTTTGGTTCTGCAAGGGAGATGTTCGACGAGCCATGGTTTACCAAGGTACTTGCTCATGCTCAGATTTCCTCGCGGTAATTTACTCAGATGTGTCATGTGTGTGGTAACTACAACTGGAGTAGTATTATCTATGGCGGCAGGTGTTCAGGGTGTACGGGTATGTGCTCCCGGTGCTGTTGGCGTCCATGCTGGTGACAACGGGGCCACAGGCTTTCCTCATGGCCATGGCCATCCCGCTCGCCCAGTCCGTTCTCTCCTTCGCCATTTCCAAGATTGGTTCATTTGGCCGGCGCCGCCGTGACGAAGAAGAATATGACGACGATGGTTATTATTATTCCGATTACGGCAGCGGCGGCTGGGAAGCTGAAGAACAATATAGCAGCAACTCTTCCTCCACGTACAGAGGAGGAGACAGCAGCACTGGTAGCAGCAGGTACCAGCAGCAGCAACAGGAGGAGTCTGCAGATTCAGATCCAACGGTAAAATCGGGTGATATTAACGGTACCACCGGCACAGCAGCTAGAAGTGAAAGTGGTAGTACCGGTTTTGGAGGATGGGACGAGCTGGAAGAAGGCGGCGACCGCCGCAGCAGCGGCAGGTCGCGTGCACGGGCGTCGCCGGCGGGTACTGCTACCGCTGGTGGTGCAGTGGGAACAAGTAGACCACCGGCAACTAGAAGGAGAAGAAGCAGAGGAGCTGCGGCTGCAAGGTACAGGCAAGCGCCCCTGCCGATGCGCTTGCTCGTCGCGCTCTTCCCATTCCTGGGTTCATGGTTCAGAATTTTGCTATAATTCCATAAATTAGGGTCAATTCCTCCACGAAGAATATTTATCGTTGTTTCTCGTCCAGGTGTATACCAATGTGTATGCATAACTAGATCGATCCTCACGATCCAGTGTGTGTATTACCAATTGTTTTTTGAAACAGATGTATTACCAGTATAAATTTTTAGAAAGAATATGTTCCTGCTAGAAAAACGAGGCAGTAATGTCCCAAGAAAAGTGCCAAAAAATAATGCTTCATGCTTCCCCCTCCGCCCTTGTGTTGGTTTCAACTATTACTATATTTTATTGGTGACGCGCGTTGCCCCGTCCATCCATTTTGACAATAGAATGATAGGAATTTGTAAATATGCGTGACATTTAGCCAGTATACTTTCCTCATAAGCTCATAATATAAACCTCGATGTAGTCTAGAAATCCCTTTAACCAAACTAGAGATCTAGACCAAGCTACGGGATATGCCTAGCTTGAATATATATAGAATTGTAGCACTTTGCTGACTGCTTGAAACAAATTTCAAAACTTCTATAAAAATCTAGCCATAAATTTATAATTGATGAGCATGAATTAGCCTGACGCAGATCCCTGATTGCATAAATTTAAAATTTATTAGAAAATATAAGCTAGGCACCGTTCGCCCCCTGCTAGGTTGTTTCCCTCGGGCGAGACAGGTACATGCGCGTGCCCGGCACTGCGTGTGAGCGTCGGTTGCACCTGACCTGTTGTCTGTTCCCCTCACCTTGCATGTGCCGCGGCGTGCGTCCTTTCTGGATCGGAAAAAGTCTAAAACAAACCTTAAACTTGTAGACGAAAGCTAAATCCAATCCTGAACTTGTAATCCCGGAAATCGGCACACCAAACTCTTCAATCCCGGTCTATTTTGAATCTTGAGGCTTAATTTGGCTGGAAGTGTAAAGTATCCCAGGGCACTAATCCCCCTTGGGGGAATTTCCATGATCATTGGGAATCCCCTCCCACCACGGGGAGAACACGACCTCAATTTGGATGAAAGGGGGAGAGGGGAGGGAGGGGCGGGGGCAAGGGTTCGTCAGGCAGGGAAGAACGGAGGCGGAGCTAGAAGGTCGCGATGGAGAGCGAGCGAATGAATTGAGGGATTTCTCCCCTACCTATCGACACGGGGAGATCTAACCGGGGATGGGCCGGGGAAATCGCAGGGATCTTCCTCCCTCTCGTGCTACCAAATAGGGCAGTTTGATTGACCAGGGCCAACAAAGCCCGTGGTTTACCAACCCAGGAAAAAGGCAGGGATCCCCAGGGATCTCGTACAACCAAATGGGGCCTGAGGGTATTTAACTGGTATTTGCTAACGTGGCAGGGGCTGGCTTGACATTAGGACGTATTGGGCTGGCCCATTAGCACAGTCGCTCGCTTGCTCTACCCAGTTTAGTTTTTTTCGTTTTTCTTTTGTTTTTTTCATTTTCATAAAGATAATAAATTCAAGTTTACATTTTCGTAATCACAATACACACCTTTTAGAACTACACGTACCCACTTTGTCTTCCCCTAAGGGGTACTCACTTGTCTTATGAGTGAAAATAAATACCAGCAGACGCAAAAATAAGTTACACGTAGGAGGACTTGAACTCAGGACAACACACTAGCAAAGACCACACCTAACCAGTAACCCCAACGGCTGCTAGCGATTATAGACAGGGCTTCGTTTTAAAAAACTATCAGAAGCGTTCATATATGAAAATATTCCTGATTTTTTTTAAATATTTCTGAAAACAAATGTGAACAATTTTGAAATACCCATTATAATTTTTTAATGCAAATAATTCAAGAAATTCCATTTTTTTCAGATGTGACACGGTAACTTTTTTCCAAACACGTGTATTACATTTCTTAATGATAATAAAGATTTTAAAAAATTATAGAACATTTTATTTCATTGCGTGATTTTTAAAAAAAATCAGGTTTGAAAACAATTCCCTCAAAAAACAAAATAAAGAACAAAAAACTGATTGTGTTTTCAAAAAATGTTTCTTTTGTCAAAAGTATTCGGAATTTGATGAAAAAGTTCACACTTTAAAAATGTTTGGCCATTTAAACAAAATACGTTTAAAAAAATTGCTCTAAAAAAATGTTTGCAATGCCGACTTTGCGGTCTGTTATTAACTATGTTTGAGCTTCGAATTATATATCACAACAGCCACGTACTCAGGTGGCTGGCAGGTGCAGGGCAGCAGCGCCTAGTCGCAAGTTGGCTGGAAGGTGGCTGGCAGTGTCTACTTTTGTTTTTACGTCGCGCCTTATAGAAACGAATTAAAGAAAAACATTGCTTCACGCCCGATGGGCCGGCCCAATCGCCGTCTGCAGCCAACAATCCGGTATTTGATCTACCACGCCCACAATCCCTGTTTGGGAACGTTCTCAGGGTTCAAAGTAGACCGGGATTGAAGAATTTAGTGTGCTGATTCCCGGGATTACAAGTTCAGGGTTCGATTTGGCTTTTACCTACAAGTTCAAGGTTTATTTTGAACTTTTTTTCTCCTGGATCCTATGTGGCTATCCCGCCCCAATGTCGGTCGGTAATGGACCGGATACGATGTCAGTGTCTTGCCAGGCGGCCAAGGTGGGTTCTCCTTTCGGACGTGCCCGGTTGTTTACCTGAAGTAGGTTTGCCTCTTTCCTGCCTATCTGGTTCATGGTCGGGTAGAGTTGTGGTCATCTCATCATTCTCTGGCCGGTCGATAAAAGGTTGCCGTCTGCCATGTGGTGGGCACTATCTTGCCTGGACCCTACTCGACTATTCCGTGCAAAAGTTGGCTGGTGATGGACCGGATACGGAGCTGGTGCTTTGCTGAGCGGCTAGGGTGGGTCGAGATCGGTTTGCCTCTTTCCTGCCCATTTAGTTTGTGGCACGGTGGAGTTGTGGTCGCTTAGTCCTTCTCTAGTCGGTCGGTATAAGGTTGTTGTCTACTTTGTGCGTCCCAATAGCGGCTAGTCTGATGGTTGCTTGGTTGCTTCTCTGTGCTCGGCTTTGATCGTGCCTACCCGGCTCGTGCTGTGTGTAGCCGTTCTGGTTCGCCCTTCTGTGCCTGGTCGGTATAAGGTGGTCGTATCCTTCATGTGTCCCATTAGTAGGCATGTATCCATTTGGCCAACCGAAAGAAATATGCCCTAGAGGCAATAATAAAGTTATTATTTATTTCCTTATTTCATGATAAATGTTTATTATTCATGCTAGAATTGTATTAATCGGAAACTTAGTACATGTGTGGATACATAGACAAAACAAAGTGTCCCTAGTATGCCTCTACTTGACTAGCTTGTTTATCAAAGATGGTTATGTTTCCTAACCGTAGACATGTGTTGTCATTTGATGAAAGGGATCACATCATTAGGAGAATGATGTGATGGACAAGACCCATTCGTTAGCTAAGCATTACGATCGTTACAGTTTCATTGCTACTGCTTTCTTCGTGACTTATACATGTTCCTCAGACTATGTGATTATGCAACTCCCGAATACCGGAGGAACACCTTGTGTGCTATAAAACATCACAACATAACTGGGTGATTATAAAGATGCTCTACAGGTGTCTCTGATGGTGTTTGTTGGGTTGGCATAGATCGAGATTAGGATTTGTCACTCCGTGTTTCGGAGAGGTATCTCTGGGCCCTCTCGATAATGCACATCACTATAAGCCTTGCAAGCAATGTGACTACTGAGTTAGTTGCGGGATGATGCATTACAGAACGAGTAAAGAGACTTGCCGGTAATGAGATTGAACTAGGTATGATGATACCGACGATCGAATCTCGGGCAAGTAACATACCGATGACAAAGGGAACAACGTATGTTCTTATCCGGTTTGACCGATAAAAATCTTCGTAGAATATGTAGGAGTCAATATGAGCATCCAGGTTCCGCTATTGGTTATTGACTGGAGATGTGTCTCGGTCATGTCTACATAGTTCTCGAACCCGTAGGGTCCGCACGCTTAACGTTCGATGACAATCGGTATTATGAGTTTATGAGGTTTTCATGTACCGAAGGTTGTTCGGAGTCCCGGATGTGATCACGGACATGATGAGGAGTTTCGAAATGGTCGAGACATAAAGATCGATATATTGGATGGCTATGTTTGGACATCAGAATGGTTCCAGATGAGATCGGGCATTTACCGGAGTACCGGGAGGTTATCGGAACCCCCTAGGGAGTACATGGGCCTTAGTGGGAGAGAGGAGGAGCCCCCTAAGCCCAATCTGGATTGGGAAGGGGGCCGCCCCCCCCCCCTTCCTTCTCCCTCTCTCCTCCTTCCTTCCTCTCCAACTCCAACTAGGAAAGGGGGGGGGAGAATCCTACTCCCGGTGGGAGTAGGACTCCCCTAGGGCACGCCATAGAGAGGGCCGGCCCCTCCCCTCCTCTACTCCTTTATATACGGGGGAGGGGGCACCCCATAGACACACAATTTGATTGTTTAGCCGTGTGCGGTGCCCCCCTCCACAGATTTCCACCTCGGTCATATCATCGTAGTGCTTAGGTGAAGCCCTGCACCGATAACTTCAGCATCACTGTCGCCACGCCATCGTGCTGACAGAACTCTCCCTCGGCCTCAACTGGATCAAGAGTATGAGGGACGTCATCGAGCTAAACGTGTGCTGAACACGAAGGTGTCGTACGTTTGGTGCTAGGATCGATCGGATCGTGAAGACGTACAACTACATCAATCACGTTGATATAATGCTTCCGCTTTCGGTCTACGAGGGTACGTGGACAACACTCTCCCCTCTCATTGCTATGCATCACCTAGATGGATCTTGCGTGTGCGTAAGAATTTTTTTTGAAATTACTGCATTCCCCAACAGTTGCATCCGAGCCAGTTCTATGCATAGATGTTATATGCACGAGTAGAACACAAAGAGTTGTGGGCGATAATAGTCATACTGCTTACCAGCATGTCATACTTTGATTCGGCGGTATTGTTGGATGAAGCGGCCCAGACCGACATTACGCGTACGCTTACGCGAGACTGGTTCTACCGACGTGCTTCGCACACAGGTGGCTAGTGGGTGTCTGTTTCTCCAGCTTTAGTTGAATCGAGTGTGGCTACGCCCGGTCCTTGTTGAAGGTTAAAACAGCACACTTGACAAAAAATCGTTGTGGTTTTGATGCGTAGGTAAGAACGGTTCTTGATAAGACCATAGCAGCCACGTAAAACTTGCAACAACAAAGTAGAGGACGTCTAACTTGTTTTTGCAGGGCATGTTGTGATGTGATATGGTCAAGACGTGATGATATATAAATTGTTATATGAGATGATCATGTTTTGTAAAAGTTATCGGCAACTGGCAGGAGCCTTATGGTTGTCGCTTTATTGTATGAAATGCAATTGCCATGTAATTGCTTTACTTTATCACTAAGCGGTAGCGATAGTCGTAGAAGCAATAGTTGGCGAGACGACAACGATGCTACGATGGAGATCAAGGTGTCAAGCCGGTGACGACGGTGATAATGACGGTGCTTTGGAGATGGAGATCAAAGGCACAAGATGATGATGGCCATATCATATCACTTATATTGATTGCATGTGATGTTTATCCATTATGCATCTTATTTTGCTTAATTCGGCGGTAGCATTATAAGATGATCTCTCACTAATTTTCAAGGTATAAGTGTTCTCCCTGAGTATGCACCATTGCGATAGTTCGTCGTGCCGAGACACCACGTGATGATCATGTGTGATAAGCTATACGTTCACATACAATGGGTGCAAGCCAGTTTTGCACACGCAGAATACTCGGGTTAAACTTGACGAGCCTAGCATATGCAGATATGGCCTCGGAACACTGGGGCCGAAAGGTCGAGCATGAATCATATAGTAGATATGATCACCATAGTGATGTTCATCATTGAAAACTACTCCGTCTCACGTGATGATCGGACATGGTTTAGTTGAGATGGATCACATGATCACTTAGATGATTAGAGGGATGTCTATCTAAGTGGGAGTTCTTAAGTAATACGATTAATTGAACTTTAATTTATCATGAACTTAGTATTGATAGTCTTTGCATAACTATGTTGTAGATCAATAGCTCGCGATGTAGCTCCCCGTTTATTTTTGATATATTCCTAGATAAAAACTATGTTAAAAGATGATGGTAGCAACTACACGGACTGGGTCCATAACTTGAGGATTATCCTCATTGCTGCACAGAAAAATTATGTCCTTGATGCACCGCTAGGTGATGGAGCTATTGCAGGAGCAGATACAGACGTTATGAACGTTTTGACAAGCACGGTATGATGACTACTTGATAGTTTAGTGCACCATGCTTTACGGCTTAGAACCGGGACTTCAAAAATGTGTTGAATGCCACGGAGCATATAAGATGTTCCAAGAGGTGAAATTGGTATTTCATACTCATGCCTGTGTCAAGAGGTATGAGACCTCTGACAGTACTTTGCCTACAAGATGGAGGAGAATAGCTGAACCAGTGAGCATGTGCTCAGATTGTCTGGGTACTACAATCGCTTGAATCAAGTGGGAGTTAATCTTCCAGATAAGATAGTGATTGACAGAGTTCTTTAGTCACTATCACCAAGTTACTAGAACTACGTGATGAACTATAATATGTAAGGGATAACGAAAATGATTCCCGAGCTCTTTGCGATGCTGAAATCAGCGAAGGTAGAAATCAAGAAAAGCATCAAGTGTTGATGGTTGACAAAGACCACTAGTTTCAAGTAAAAGGGCAAGGGATAGAAAGGGAACTTCAAGAAGAATGGCAAGCAAGTTGCCACTCCTATGAAGAAGCCCAAAGCTAGACCCAAGCCTGAAACTGAGTGCTTCTACTGCAAAGGAAATAGTCACTGGAAGTGGAACTGCCCTAGATACTTGCCGGATAAGAAGGATGGAAAAGTGAACAAAGGTATATTTGATATACATGTTCTTGATGTGTACTTTACTAGTGTTTATAGCAACCCCTCGGTATTTGATATTGGTTCAGTTGCTAAGAGTAGTAACTCGAAACGGGAGTTGCAAAATAAACAGAGACTCATTAAAGGGTGAAGTGCGATGTATGTTGGACGTGGTTCCAAGATTGATATGATCATCATCGCACACTCCCTATACTTTTCGGGATTAGTGTTGAAACCTAAATAAATGTTATTTGGTGTTTGCGTTGAGCATAAATATGATTTTATCATGTTTATTGCAATACGATTATTCATTTAAGTTAGAAAATAATTTTTGATCTGTTTACATGAATAAAACCATCCATGGTCATATACCCAATGAAAATGGTTTGTTGGATCTCGATCGTAGTGATACACATATTCATAATATTGAAGCCAAAAGATGCAAAGTTAATAATGATAGTGCAACTTATTTGTGGCACTGCCGTTTAGGTCATATTGGTGTAAAGCGCATGAAGAAACTCCATGTTGATGGGCTTTTTGGAATCACTTGATTATGAATCACTTGATGCTTGCGAACCATGCCTCGTGGGTAAGATGACTAAGACTCCATTCTCCGGAACAATGGAGCGAGCAACTGACTTATTGGAAATAATACATACTGATGTATGCGGTCCTTTGAGTGTTGAGGCTCGCGGCGGGTATCATTATTTTCTGACCTTCACAGATGATTTGAGCAGATATGGGTATAGCTACTCGATGAAACATAAGTCTGAAACATTTGAAAAGTTCAAATAATTTCAGAGTGAAGTGGAAAATCATCATAACAAGAAAATAAATTTTCTACGATCTGATCGTGGAGGTAAATATTTTAGTTTTGTATTCATTTGAAACAATGCGAAATAGTTTCGCAACTCACGCCACCTGGAACACCACAGCGTAATGGTGTGTTCAAACGTCGTAACCGCACTTTATTAGATATGGTGCAATCTACGATGTCTCTTACCGATTTACCACTATCATTTTGGGGTTATGCATTAGAGACAACTCCATTCACGCTAAATAGGGCACCATCTAAATCCGCTGAGACGACACCAGATGAACTGTGGTTTGGCAAGAAACCAAAGTTGTCGTTTCTTAAAGTTTGGGGTTGCTTATGTGAAAAGTTTCATCCTGATAAGCTCAAACCCAAATCGGAGAAATATGTCTTCATAGGATACCCAAAGGAGACAGCTGGGTACACCTTCTATCACAGATCCGAAGGCAAGACATTCGTTGCTAAGAATGGATCCTTTCTAGAGAAGGAGTTTCTCTCGAAAGAAGTGAGTGGGAGGAAAGTAAAAATTGATGAGGTAATTGTACCTTCTCCCGAATTGGAAAGTAGTTCATCACAAAAATCAGTTCCAGTGATTCCTACGCCAATCAGTGAGGAAGCTAATGATGATGATCATAAAACTTCAGATCAAGTTACTACTAAACCTCGTAGGTCAACCAGAGTGAGATCCGCACGAGAGTGGTACGGTAATCCTATTCTGGAGGTCATGTTACTTGACCATGACGAACCTACGAACTATGAGGAAGCGATGATGAGCCCAGATTTTGCGACATGGCTTGAGGCCATGAAATCTGAGATGGGATCCATGTATGCGAACAAAGTATGGACTTTGATTGACTTGCTCGATGATCGGCGAGCCATAGAAAATAAATGGATCTTCAAGAAGAAGACTGACGCTGACGGTAATGTTACTGTCTACAAAGCTCGAATTGTTGCGAAAGGTTTTCGACAAGCTCAAGGAGTTGACTATGATGAGATTTTCTCACTCGTAGCGATGCTTAAGTCTGTCCAAATCATGTTAGCAAATTGCCACATTTTATGAAATCTGGCAAATGAATGTCAAAACTACATTCCTTAATGGATTTCTTAAAGAAGAGTTGTATATGATGCAACCAGAAGGTTTTGTCGATCCTAAAGGTGTTAACAAAATATGCAAGCTCCAGCGATCCATTTATGGACTGGTGCAAGCATCTGGAGTTGGAATATACACTTTGATGAGTTGATCAAAGCATATAGTTTTATACAGACTTGCGGTGAAGCCTGTATTTACAAGAAAGTGAGTTGGAGCACTACAGCCTTTCTGATAAGTATATGTGAATGACATATTGTTGATCAGAAATGATGTAGAATTTTCTGGAAAGCATAAAGGAGTATTTGAAAGGAGTTCTTCAAAGAAGACCTCGGTGAAGCTGCTTACATATTGAGCATCAAGATCTATAGAGATAGATCAAGACGCTTGATAAGATTTTCAGTGAGAATGTACCTTGACAAGATTTTGAATTAGTTCAAAATGAAACAGTCAAAGAAGGAGTTCTTGCCTGTGTTTCAAGGTGTAAAGTTGAGTAAAGACTCAAAACCCGACCACGGCAGAAAATAGAAAGAGAATGAAAATTCATTCCCTATGCCTCAGTCATAGGTTCTATAAAGTATGCTATGCTGTGTACCAGACCTATTGTGTACCTCACCAAGAGTTTGGCAAGAGGGTACAATAGTGATCTAGGAGTAGATCACTGGACAGCGGTCAAAATTATCCTTAGTGGAATAAGGAAATATTTCTCGGTTATGGAGGTGATAAAGAGTTCGTCGTAAAGATTTACGTCGATACAAGCTTTGACACCGATCTGGATGACTCTAAGTCTCGATCCAGATACATATTGAAAGTGGGAGCTATTAGCTAGAGTAGCTCCATGCAGAGCATTGTAGACATAGAAATTTGCAAAATACTTACGGATCTGAATGTGACAGACCCGTTGACTAAAGTTATCTCACAAGCAAAACATGATCACACCTTAGTACTCTTTGGGTGTTAATCACATAGCGATGTGAACTAGATTACTGACTCTAGTAAACCCTTTGGGTGTTGGTCACATGTCGATGTGAACTATGGGTGTTAACCACATAAAGATGTGAACTATTGATGTTAAATCACATGGCGATGTGAACTAGATTATTGACTCTAGTGCAAGTGGGAGACTGAAGGAAATATGCCCTAGAGGCAATAATAAAGTTATTATTTATTTCCTTATTTCATGATAAATGTTTATTATGCATGCTAGAATTGTATTAACCGGAAACTTGATACATGTGTGAATACATAGACAAAAAATGTGTCCCTAGTATGCCTCTACTTGACTAGCTTATTCAGCTAAGATGGTTGTGTTTCCTAGCCATAGACATGTGTTGTCATTTGATGAACGGGATCACGTCATTAGGAGAATGATGTGATGGACGAGACCCATTCATTAGCATAGCATTGTGATCGTTACAGTTTTATTGTTATTGCTTTTTTCATGTCTTATACATGTTCCTATGACTATGAGATTATGCAACTCCCGAATATCGGAGGAACACTTTGTGTGCTACCAAATGTCACAACGTAACTGGGTGATTATAAAGGTGCTCTACAGGTGTCTTCGATGGTACTTGTTGAGTTGGCATAGATCAAGAATAGGATTTGTCATTCCGATTATGGGAGAGGTTTCTCTGGGCCCTCTCGGTAATGCACATCACTATAAGCCTTGCAAGCAATGTAACTAATGAGTTAGTTGTGATATGATGCATTACGGAATGCGTAAAGAGACTGTCCGGTAACGAGATTGAACTGGGTATTGAGATACCAACGATCGAATCTCGGGAAAGTAACACACCGATGACAAAGGGAACAACGTATGTTGTTATGCGGTTTGACCGATAAAGATCTTCGTAGAATATGTAGGAACCAATATGAGCATCCAGGTTCCGCTATTGGTTATTGACTGGAGATGTGTCTCGGTCATGTCTACATAGTTCTCGAACCCGTAGGGTCCGCACGCTTAACGTTCGGTGACGATCGGTATTATGAGTTTATGTGTTTTGATGTACCGAAGGTAGCTCGGAGTCCCGGATGAGATCGGGGACATGGCGAGGAGTCTCGAAATGGTCGAGACGTAAAGATCGATATATTGAACGACTATATTCGGACATCGGAATGGTTTTGAGTGATTCGGGTATTTTTCGGAGTACCCGGAAGATACGGGAATACGGGAAAGAAGTATTGGGCCTCATGGGCCAAGTGGTGGAAGAGAGGAGGCAGGGCATGGCAGGGCGCGCGGCCCCCCTAGCCCAAACTGAATTGGACTAGGGGGCCGGCCCCCCTTTCCTTTCTCTCCTCCCTCTCCTTCCTTCTTCCCTCCTTCCCTTTGGTGGACTCCTACTAGGACTTGGAGTCCTAGTAGGACTCCACACTTGGCGCGCCCATAGGGGCCGACCGACCTCCCCTCCTCTCCTCCTTTATATACTGAGGCATGGGGCACCCTAGAACACATAAGTTGATCATTGACCTCTCTTAGTCGTGTGCGGTTCCCCCCTCCACCATCATCCACCTCGGTCATATCGTAGCGGTGCTTAGGCGAAGCCCTGCGTCGGTAACTTCATCAACACCGTCACCACGCCGTCGTGCTGACGAAGCTCTTCCTTGAAGCTCTACTGGATCGTGAGTTCGCGGGACGTCACCGAGCTGATCGTGTGCTGAACGCGGAGGTGTCGTACGTTCGGTACTGAAGATCGGTCGATCGTGAAGACGTACGACTACATCAACCGCGTTGTCATAACGCTTCCGCTTACGGTCTACGAGGGTATGTAGACGACACTCTCCCCTCTCGTTGCTATGCATCACCATAATCTTGCGTGTGTGTAGGAATTTTTTTGAAATTACTACGTTCCCCAACATGTTTATTATTCATGGTAGAATTGTATTAATAGGAAACTTAGTACATGTG
Organism: Aegilops longissima; assembly: GCA_021605205.1. NCBI lineage: Eukaryota > Viridiplantae > Streptophyta > Magnoliopsida > Poales > Poaceae > Aegilops > Aegilops longissima. Next base: position 427,385,746 of record CM038676.1, read on the forward strand.
TGAATACATAGGCAAAACAAAGTGTCCCTAGTATGCCTCTACTTGACTAGCTCGTTTATCAAAGATGGTTATGTTTCCTAACCATAGGCATGTTTTGTCATTTGATGAATGGGATCACATCATTAGGAGAATGATGTGATGGACAAGACCCATCCGTTAGCTTAGCATTATGATCGTTACAGTTTCATTGCTACTGCTTTCTTCATGACTTATACATGTTCCTCAGACTATGAGATTATGCAACTCCCGAATACCGGAGGAACAGCTTGTGTGCTATCAAACGTCACAACGTAACTGAGTGATTATAAAGATGCTCTACAGGTGTCTCTGATGGTGTTTGTTGGGTTGGCATAGATCGAGATTAGGATTTGTCATTCCGTGTTTCGGAGAGGTATCTCTGGGCCCTCTCGGTAATGCACATCACTATAAGCCTTGCAAGCAATGTGACTAATGAGTTAGTTGCTGGATGATGCATTACGGAACGAGTAAAGAGACTTGCCGGTAACGAGATTTAACTAGGTATGATGTCGTGGATTTGTCACGGAAGATGTCCTTAGTGTCAGGACTTTAGTCGCGAGGCGAACGCATCTATGTAGTGGCTTGAGAGGGGTTGATCGGGAAGAGAGACGCGACACACAAGACAAGAATTTAGACAGCTTCGGGCCCCGGGAAACATTATCTGGAATAGCCCTACATGTTGTTTGTGGCTATGTCTCATTATGCTCATGAGGGAGTCGCCGCGTAAGCCGGCTCTCCTCTTAGATGTGTCTAGCCTTCGAGATTATTTTCTTCCTCCTCTTGGGGAGCCCTGCCCCTCCTTATATATGTTGAAGGGGCGGGTTACATGTAGAGTCCTATTAGGAGTAGAACTAACTTATTCTCTATTACAAGTCGGATACAAGTACGGGTCTTGCTTCCTTGTAAGAAAATATTCCTCATGCCTTCTGTCTTAAGCCGGCCCACCATAATATGAGCCGGCCTACTGGGCCTTGGGCCTAGTCTTCTATGTGACCCGCCATCGGGGTCATCCGTAAGTCATCTGACCAGTGAGCCGCCAGACCCGTGAGTCACCAGTCCTCCGGCGGGTCATTAGTGAAGCGCCAAGTCCAGCCGGGTCATACTTCCGGCCGGGTCATACCGCGGGGTATATCCCCGACATTAGCCCCCAGTTTAATTTGGATTTATCCATGTTAAACTAATCCTGTATAACAAACACAAGAACAACTTTGACATATTGTGTTCCGGGTTAAAAATTCTTCTACGCCGTCACCTGATCATCCTTAATTCCATGTGCTCCGGGTTAAATATTCTCCTGAGACAGGACCTGATTATCCTCAAGTCCAATTGTCATTTCCTTCATCTAGAAAATCCGGGTCAAATAAGCTAGCTTCATACTCAATTTGCTGATGTTGGTTTCTCATAGAAAAATATTGTGAAGAATAATCCACTTGAGTCGGCTTCCAAGGCGCCGGGTTAAATAATTTTGGTCTTCAAATACTCATATGATATTCAGCCGGCTTAAAGATGTAAAACTTGCCGGTTTATCATTACCAAAAACTGCCTGATTATAAAACAGACGATGTCGGGTCATAATTGTTATTGACACCGGTTTATGTAATTGATCCTCTGATTTTCTCAAACTGATAATTTGAAGATTTTCTCCTTATATCCATATTACCTGTAGCCCCCAAGTCTTGAGCGAGAACAAAGTGATGGTTTAAGACTTGCTCCAATAAATGTTGCAACCTTGAAGAAATCCGGTTTACTCATCCCAATCATATAACTGAATATTCCACACATGTAGCCCCCAAGTCTTTGGGTTGTCATGCTTGCAACAACACAGGACTTATAATTGCTATGCTCATGAAAATTTCAACCGATGTAGCCCTCAAGGGCGGGTCATTATGCAATAATGAGCAGGGACTTTGTAGATATAACCATGTAAATTTGAACAACAATGTGTAGCCCCCAAGGGCCGGCTTAATAAGATAATACTGAGCTGGGACTTTGTATATAATTGATAATAAAATCATATAATATAGTCTCCACCATGGGGCTTGAACCCACATCCACAAGGTTAAGAGCTTTGTACTCCACCAACTGAATAGTGGCCCGCTCAATATAATGGATTAATGCTTATGTACCTTGAATTTTTGACAGGAGCAATTGGTAGCCCCCAAGGGCTAACTCATTTAGAATGTGATGAGTCAGGTCTTCAATAATTTGAGCAAAAAATGACTTTGCATTAGCCCCCAAGTGTCATTGTGCATGCTTGTAGCGACATGAGACTTGCATATTTGACGTAACCTCAATTTGAATAATGTAGCCCCCAAGTGCCGGGTCGTAAGCCTACAGCGACTCGGGACTATTCCTTCCATTGTAGAATATATCATATCCATTAATAAAATAATAGCCGTTGCGCTAAAGCGACTTTGAAAACCTCAATCATAACACTGGTTATTGATAATCACAATAGAAATCCAGCCATGTTGGCTATTCAAGATTTGAATAATATAATCCGGTATGAAAACCTCAATCATTCAATATCATCATGAAAATCCAGCCAGTTTTGGCTATTAAAGATTTGAATACCTCATCGGTTGACAAGTAAATCCGAGTTTAAATACACGGCGGCTCTTGGCGATGGCGACTTAATGCGCATTCATTGTGGCGGAATTTTGTAACCACATGGCCTATAGCCCTTGAGAAAATCAATAATTGATAACCCTTTTGAGACACCAATTTCAATGATGAGCTTGGTGAAGCATTTATATAAGTCATAATTACGCAAATCCTGCACGAGTTTAAACAACATATGCCTGGCGACTTAACGTCAAGAGCGAGTATGGTAACCACCTAAATGTAGTCTTATCCTGCACACAAGTAGATTACAAGATCCCTATGATCCTTTGAATGATACCGCGGTTTATGTGACCACAGCGGTGAAGTTGATTACATGAAGAGCCGACACATATGATATTTGTGACAACTCAAATACTTGCGATTGTAAAAAACAGATAAAAATTTTGAGGCTTCGATTCAATACGATCGATAAACCGTTCCAAAGGGTTAAGCTAAGATTGAATACGATCATATAGCCCCGATGGCGTTGGCGTTGCCGATCAAAGTGGGTATCGACAGCTATGTTCTCTTTGGTTCGAATCGACCTATGTTTGAACAGAAGCCCCAAATGACCTTAAAATTGTTTAACGGCGCTGATTCAATCGATCCACGTCGATTCCCAAAGGGTTGAGCTATGATTCGGATAGATCAAGAAGCCCCCAAGTAGGTTCAGCAGTTTGCTAATCAAAAGGGTATCGACAGCTATGTTCTCTTTGGTTCGAATACGACCTATGTTTGAACAGGAAGCCCCCAAGTGACCATATAAATTTTGGCATTGCGCCGATCAAGAGGATACTGATAGCTATGCCTGATGAATAGGAAGCCCCCAAGTGATCATAATAAAATAAGCCGTAAGGCAGGATACCCATGTTTTGAACCGTGCATCATGGCAGCAAGTTCCCTTTGGTAACCCTTAATTTGTCTGAGATCTCGAACTTGCGAGAGATTAATTCTTTTGAACTGGAACTTTAAACCGGATTTGAAAGCTTCAAAAATTTGTGAGGGACAAATTTACCTTGAGCCGGATTTTGAACCGGATTTGAGAGCTTCAAAGCTTTGTGGTAGATAAATCTCCCTTGAACCGGTTTTTAAACCGGATATTAAGAGCTTCAGTGCTTTGTGGGAGAGAGATGTCTCCTGAACCGGATTTTGAGCCGAAAATCTTCTGACGGCCTTTAAATTTTCATCGATCTTGCAGTAATCTCCAGGCCCGGGTTATTTTTCCCTTCAATGACCCGGAGTTCTTGAATTCATTGAAACCGGCTAATTTTGCCGAGTCATACCATTGTAGCCCCCGAGTCTCAAGACGACTCGAGGAGTTGACTTGAGATTCTCCATTTTTTACCAGAGAAGAATGTGTATATCATCGGCGCTGATAGCGCGATGTGAATCCGCAGATGGTTGAGGTGACTGCGGTGGGTTATAAATGATCCCGTATGAACCGTGTCAGCAACTCGGCCAATGGTTCCTTCCAACTGGTTGTTTGAAGTTAACCAAACCGCGATGGCGGCGACTTGTCGCGCTGCCCATTGAGCCATCCAGTCGCACGGCGGCTGATAATACATGATAATTTGCCTCCAATTTGTTGGAAGAAAACCGGCTTCCCAAGTAGTGACTTGCTCATACTCAATAAACAACTCATGCAGACAGGTGCGGCCCGATGTGTTGATGTATACCAGGCCACGAGAGACGGACGGTAAAGACGACCGCAATATCTGAGGCGGCACAGACAGATAAACCAGCCATGGCGTTGTAAGTCAGTGCGGACGGGCAAGTTTTCCTCCTTGTTGTAAGCCGACGTAGTCGCGAAAGACGGCCACGGTGTTGTAAGCCGGTGCGGTCGCGAGAGACGGCCACAGCGTTGCAAGCCGGTGCGGGAGTCCGTTGAGTAACGACGACCACCTGTGCCAAAAGATGTTGGCGTGCCTCCATCTCCGCGGTACAATATCACTTTTTGTCATAAACAATTGCCCTGCATAAACAATATTGAAGACCAAGGCAAAGATAAACCGTTCTTTGACAAAACAACCTGTTCTAATAAACAAACTTGGATGGATATCACCTGATTTGTCTGGATGATAAACGGAGTCGTATACTCCATCCGTAGACCACCATTGGCGGCGGTTCAACGACCAGGTTGTAGTAGAGACGTCCACAGACTGACGCCAATTTGCAAGCGGCGGCTTAACAGCTTGGAGGCGAGGCTGGAGTGAGGTGTAGACTTAGCGTCAAAACACAGTCACGACGGCAGGGGCACGTCGGCGATGCTCAACCGCAGCGGCTTAGAGCCATTGGGAGGCCAGCGCGAGCGGCCTGCAGGTGCAGCAACGGCAGGGCGCCAGCGAGAGACCCGCCCCAAGGTAGCGGAGGTGGCGTCTTGGGTTAACCTGACCCGGCAACAGAACGGCGCAGGGCGGGTCGACGTCACGGGCCGGTGATACGGCGAGTCACCGCAGCAGTGGAGGAATTAGGCCTGCAGCGGCGGGTGGCTCACAACATCAGTTGGCTCGACCGGGAGCCTCAAGTGGCGGCGAGGGAGGTCGACCACGGGTGTAGCAATGAGCCCCAGGCGGAGCGGCGCGTTAGGGCATTTTGGAACGCCGAGACAAGGCAGCGGAGGCGGCTCATAGCAAAGGTGGACGATGGCTCACTCCGCAATGGCGGGTTGAGGTGAGGCGACGGGGGTGCGGATGCAGAGGCACGCGGGGCGGCTCACCGCGGCGGTGTCGGAAACCGGCTCGGTGCGGCAGAGTGCAACCCGCAGCGAAGCGGCGGCGATCTTGGCACGGGCGCGATCCACGGCGGCTTTGAGCGGCAGCAGAGCGGCGTCGATCGGCGGCGGCTCGAGCGAAGTGAAGCAAGCGCGCATGGCTCGGCGACAAGAGCTCGAGATAGGGCAACTCAGCGAAGCGGAGATAGCAACGGTGTGTCCAATTGAGTATCCTCACGATGTGCCTTTGCCACTTTTGGTTGCATGTCACGATTCGCAAGGTACATACTCTCCTGGGTTGACCTCATCTACATGTGTTGACAACGTCTTTGATACTGACAAATATTGCTCCCCTTTACGTGCGACGAATCTCCACAACAGTTTGACAAATCTCCACAACTGTGGGTGTTTGTGAGCTGGCCGCGGCAGCCGGGTTGACAGCAGCAGAAATTGGTGAAGGCGACAGCGGCTCGACGCGCGGCCGTGGAGACGGCAGCTAGCAACATGGTTGTGTGATATGACATTGGTGGCTCGTAGGAGGCGAAGCGAGGCTGAGCTCGGAGGCGCGAGGCCAAAGGCGGCTCTACGGCAAAGGCCAGGGGCTCTCCGGTGGCGGCTCATCACTCTCCAACTGTTCATGGTGATAGCGACTTGAAGCCGTGAGGCTGGTCGATGTGAGGCCGAGCAGGTACGGCCAGTGACTCTCCCGCGAGACGCGACGGTGATTGGATAAGACGGCGAGGGGAAAACAAGCCGTAGAGGCAGCTCACCAAGGCAGCTCGAGGTGGTCTGACGTCTCAAGCTACGACCAGAGGAGGGGAGCGTCGAGGCGGCCGATGGTTTGAGGCACGTCTGGAGGAGAGGATGTCGTGGCTGCAGCCATTGCAGCGGCTCAAAGGCGCCGGGCGAGTCGGCGGTTTAAATGGGTGGCGGCTCTCTGGCTGCAGTTGAGACAAGTGCCTCACAGACGGGCTACGACAGAATGGCAGTGGGACGCGAGACCGTAGGTGTGAAGGCGCGCCTGGCGAGGCCAACCCGTAGTTGCGGATGCGTGTCCGGCGAGGTGAGGCAACCGGTTGAAACTTTAGATGGGCGACTCGGGAGCGGAGGCCAGGTCGCTGAAGCCGCAGATGGCTCGGAGGCAGAGCTGTACAAGCAGTAGTTCAGGCCATGACCGTATCTAGTTTGGCACTTGTTCCTTCGTTGCTCTTGCCAGGCTCACCGAGTGGCGGTGGCGGAATCCTAATCTAATAATACAGGTAGCAGTACTGATTGCCTTGCCATCGGGACTCGTGCTGATGCAACTCGGATATACCATGACTTTCCTTTCTCTGTGGGATTAACTTAACTCCAGATGTACACCATGATCATCAGTTCTCACATGGAAATTTCCTCCTTTGATCTGACAAGTCAATCTTGTCTTCACATAAATAAATAACAGCCACGAAAACGCTTTTGGTTCTGCCTGCTCTCGTCACTGTAGAATTCCTCTGAACTTATAGTTCCTTTAGCCAAAATCGCGCAAGGTAGACACCATGAAAAAGTCTCTGTCTTGGTCTCGGACTCGGCGGACCATCACGGCGCGTCTGGCGGCCGTACAATACAATATGCAACCCTAAAACAATCTCAATCTCGTATCCGCCGCCGTGGAACACTTCGTTAACCTTGACTGATGAACTCATAATTGATGTGAATGTTTCCACGCAAGCTCCTGTTGAGCCGGAAAATTGAGAACTTTTTGAACCCTAGAAAAGATCCCTCCAAGAACTCAACACCACCGTGCGCGAGCCCCACGGTTGGCGCCAACTGTCGTGGATTTGTCACGGCAGATGTCCTTAGTGTCGGGACTTTAGTCGCGAGGCCAACGCATCTATGTAGTAGCTTGAGAGGGGTTGATCGGGACGAGAGACGTGACACACAAGATAAGGATTTAGACAGCTTCGGGCCCCGGGAAACATCATCCGGAATAGCCCTACATGCTGTTTGTGGCTAGGTCTCATTATGCTCATGAGGGAGTCACCGCGTAAGCCGGCTCTCCTCTTAAATGTGTCTAGCCTTCGAGATTATTTTCTTCCTCCTCTTGGGGAGCCCTGCCCCTCCTTATATATGTTGAAGGGGCGGGTTACATGTAGAGTCCTATTAGGATTAGAACTAACTTATTCTCTATTGCAAGTCGGATACAAGTACGGGTCTTGCTTCCTTGTAAAGAAAATATTCCTCATGCCTTCTGTCTTAAGCCGGCCCACCATAATATGAGCCGGCCTACTGGGCCTTGGGCCTAGTCTTCTATGTGACCTGCCATCGGGGTCATCCGTGAGTCATCTGACCATTGAGCCGCCGGACCCGTGAGTCACCAAGTCATCTGACCATTGAGCCGGCGGGTCATCGGTGAAGCGCCAAGTCCAGCCGGGTCATACTTCCGGCCAGGTCATACCGCGGGGTATATCCCCGACATATGATGATACCGACGATCAAATCTCGGGCAAGTAACATACCGATGACAAAGGGAACAACGTATGTTGTTATGCGATTTGACCGATAAAGATCTTCATAGAATATGTAGGAGCCAATATGAGCATCCAGGTTCCGCTATTGGTTATTGACCGGAGATGTGTCTCAGTCATGTCTACATAGTTCTCAAACCCGTAGGGTCCGCACGCTTAACGTTCAATGACGATCGGTATTATGAATTTATGTGTTTTTGATTTACTGAAGGTTGTTCAGAGTCCTGGATGTGATCACGGACATGACGAGCAGTCTCGAAATGGTCAAGACATAAAGATCGATATATTAGATGGCTATGTTTGGACATCGGAATGGTTCCGGATGAGTTCGGGCATTTACTGGAGTACCAGGAGGTTACCGGAACCCCCCGGGGAGTACATGGGCCTTAATGGGCCTTAGTGGGAGAGAGGAGGAGGCGGCCAAGGTGGGTTGCGCCCCCCAAGCCCAATCCGAATTGGAAAGGGGGCCGCCCCCCCCTCCCCCTTTCCTTCTCCCTCTCTCCTCCTTCCTTCCTCTCCTACTCCAACTAGGAAAGGGGGGATCCTACTCCCGGTGGGAGTAGGACTCCCCTAGGGCGCACCTTAGAGAGGGCCGACCCCTCCCCTCCTCCACTCCTTTATATACGGGGGAAGGGGCACCCCATAGACACATAAGTTGATTGTTTAGCCGTGTGCGGTGCCCCCCTCCACAGATTTCCACCTCGGTCATATCGTCGTAGTGCTTAGGCGAAGCCCTGCGCCGGTAACTTCATCATCACCGTCGCCACGCCATCATTCTGACGGAACTCTCCCTTGGCCTCAACTGGATTAAGAGTATGAGGGACGTCATCGAGCTGAATGTGTGCTCAACACGGAGGTGCCGTACGTTCGGTGCTAGGATCGGTCGGATCGTGAAGACGTACGACTACATCAACCGCGTTGATATAAAGCTTCCGCTTTCGGTCTACGAGGGTACATGGACAACACTCTCCTCTCTCGTTGCTATGCATCACCTAGATGGATCTTACGTGTGCGTAGGATTTTTTTTTGAAATTACTGCGCTCCCCAACACCAACCTGTATGGTGGGTTATGTCGGTTTGGTTGACTATCTGGCGTTGTTGTCCCCCCCCCCCCTCTTCATTTGCTTTTCTTCTTGTTGTTTTGCTTTTGCTTGCGGTTTGACACCATCTATCCCATGCTTTGCTTCGTAGAGGTCCTCTTCGAGCGCCTCCCTGTTGTCCGGTGACGCTGCCCGTTTATCGCTTTGCTCCGCCGGACGTTCTCTTTGAGCTCCTCCCTACTGTTCAATGACATCGCCCGTCCATAGCTTCGCTCCGCTGGAGGTTCTCTTCGAGCTCCTCCCTTACGTTTTTTAATGTTTGGTGTGGCCTTTGTTCTTGTGGGTATCTGAGGCTCTGCAGGTGTGCCTCGGGTCTTACGAGCTTCTTCTTGTCGTTGTTGGGTGCTTATATTGCCGCTTGAGGTGAGCCGCTTCTTTGCTTGTTTATCCCTCTATTCTTGCCCTTTTTGCTTGCTTCCCAAGTTTTCCTTTATATTTCGTGTTCTATCCCAGTCCTCTTTGTTTGAATCGCATTGTGATTGAAATTTTATTTCGTTGTCAAAGACCGTCTTTCCATCCTAAATGTCGGGCTGGATTGTTTTGCCTCTTGACAGCGCGTTGGTTTAATTTCGTAGGCTCTGATTTAATCTCTGCCTTGTGAAGCAACATATGGAAATGCCTCACGCTGTCTTACCGTCACAATGCATGCCATTCTCCTTTTTGCAGGGGATGACATGTTTTTATCTTCTGTTTTGGTTTTTGCCTTTAGATCGTCTAGTTGTTGCATGCTTGTTCTATCCGTGTAGCAGATCGAGCGGAGGCCAATTGTCTGGAAGCGAGCAGGGTATCAAGGCTTCTTCTTTGATGGATGAGTTTTTTCATTTTATCCCTATGATAGGTTTCATTATTTGCATGTTTCTGTGCGGTTTCAGGTTCTTTGTTCGTTCTTCGATGAATCTAGGCACCATTATCACCATAAGACATTGAATCGAGGATAGTTGGTTGCCCTCCTGTTTTGACGGGGATAACGATGGGACATGAGTGATGTGAATGGCCATGACCCTTGATCCCGACAATCAGACAGTTTTGACATGGTCTGGTTGGATATGTTGTTGGGTCTGATGACCAAAATCAAGCGTCATCAATTCTGCAAAGGCATCCCGGACGGTCCCATTGTTCGTGTGACCAGGAGGTCGGTATTCTAGTGGGGCTCTCAAAAGAAAGAGGGATATGGGCTACAATGCTTTAAACACTAGCTCGAGTATATAGAGTAGGAGAAAACATGGACTGGCTGAAATCGGACAACTAGATGCCAGACTGATCCACACATTTTATTTGGGAGAATCCTGCCAGGATTTCTTCCTTGGAGCAGTTCAAGAGGAAGCATAGGAAAATTTAAGACAAGTTCAGGGGCCACTGATGGTGTACTGCATCAGGTTGCCATAGATGCCGGGAAGCCCGTCAATGAGAAGGCCTTATGGCCCAAGATGATAACAATGAGGTCCCTCGGTTCTGCAGGGAGTCCACCTTCTGAAATGTTCCTCGTCCTGGCGGCAAGTCAAGAACCCCTCAACCGATCGGGCCTCTAGATCAGTTGGAAAATGTAACCCTAGATCTCGTCCTTCTATATAAGGCAAGGTTGGGGGTAGTTCTAGATCATCTGACCCATTGTCATCACCTCGGTAGCAATAGTCCACCCATATAGTAACCCCTTCATACCAGGTGTTTTTTCCTCAATCAATCAAAGCAAAGTAAGAGCAGAGTTTTACCTCGACAATGAGGGCCTGAACCTGGGAAAATCCTTGTATGTGATCCCATCTGGAACATCCAGTTGTGCTCTCCACCTTACCGAGGCTACTGACGGATTTCAGTACCGTCAGACAATTTACTTTCCTCTTTGTTGCGTCTTGCTCCGTACTAAGTGGATTTTCATGGAATGGGAAGCACTCCCATAAACCCCTACTACCCATGCCATCGCTTCCCGAGAAAGCATTTGTATCGAAAGATTACAAAGAGAAGCCCATGGTTTGCCGACTGTCCATTGAGGGTGCAAACAAGAGGGACCACGTGGTGCCTTGTGGATGTTCTGCAGTCGACACACCTTCTCTAAATACTGGACAGGATGATCACAAGCCAAAGATGGGCCGGCTCCCAAACGTGGCATGCTACATCTGCATTCCCATCCAGAGGACACACTTTGGCCCATTACTGTTGCCTGGGTAGGACAGACACGACCCGTACACAAGTGGCTCATATGTAGAGCGAAGTCGGTGCATAAGGACATGCCTGCACGCCTCAGCTCAGAAAGCAACGAGGTGAAATGCATATATGCCTCGCCTCAGGAAGCAAGGAGCCCAGACTGTTGGGGAACGTAGCATGCAATTTCAAAAAAAATTCCTACGATCATGCAAGATCTATCTAGGAGATGCATAGCAATGAGAGGGGGAGAGTGTGTCCACGTACCCTCGTAGACCGAAAGCGGAAGCGTTAGCTTAACGCGGTTGATGTAGCCGAATGCCTTCGCGATCCAACCGATCAAGCACCGAAAGTACGACACCTCCGAGTTGTGCACACGTTCAGCTCGATGACGTCCCTCGAACTCTTGATCCAGCGAAGTTTCGAGGGAGAGTTTCGTCAGCACAACGGCGTGGTGATGATGATGGTGATGTGTGCTACCTCTTGAGCACTGCGTTGGATTTCCTTAAAGAGGAAAGGGTGATGCAGCAGAGTAGAGTAAGTATTTCCCTCAGTTTTTGAGAACCAAGGTATCAATCCAGTAGGAGGCTACACGGAAGTCCCTCGTACCTACACAAAACAAATAGCTCCATGCAACCAACGCGATTAGGGGTTGTCAATCCCTTCACGGTCACTTACGAGAGTGAGATCTGATAGAGATGATAGATAATATTTTTTGTATTTTTGGTATAAAGATGCAAAGTAAAATAAAAGGGCAAAGTAAAAAAGCAAAACAATAATAAAGTGATGGAAGATTGATATGATGACAATAGACCCGGGGGCCATAGATTTCACTATTGGCTTCTCTCAAGAGCATAAGAATTCTGCGGTGGGTGAACAAATTACTGTTGAGCAATTGACATAATTGAGCATAGTTATGAGAATATCTAGGTATGATCATGTATATAGGCATCACGTCCGAGACAAGTAGACCGACTCCTGCCTGCATCTACTACTATTACTCCACTCATCGACCGCTATCCAGCATGCATCTAGAGTATTAAGTTCAAGAAAACAAAGTAACGCCTTAAGCAAGATGACATGATGTAGAGGGATAAATTCATGCAATATGATAAAAAAAACCATCTTGTTATCCTCGATGGCAACAATACAATACGTGCCTTGCTGCCCTACTTTCCTTTGGGAAAGGACACATAAGATTGAACCCAAAGCTAAGCACTTCTCCCATTGCAAGAAAAACCAATCTAGTAGGCCAAACCAAACTGATGATTCGAAGAGACTTGCAAAGATAACCAATCATACATAAAAGAATTCAGAGAAGATTCAAATATTGTTCATAGATAATCTTGATCATAAACCCAATATTCATCGATCTCAACAAACACACCGCAAAAATAAGATTACATCGAATAGATCTCCACGAGAGAGGGGGAGAACATTGTATTGAGATCCAAAAAGAGAGAAGAAGCCGTCTAGCTACTAACTATGGACCCGAAGGTCTGAAGTAAACTACTCACACTTCATCGGAGGGGCTATGGTGATGATGTAGAAGCCCTCCGTGGTGGATTCCCCTTCTGGCGGAGCTCCGGAACAGGCCCCAAGATGAGATCTCGTGGATACAGAAGGTTGCGGCGGTGGAATTAGGTTTTTGGCTCCGTATCTGATCATTTGGGGGTACGTAGGTATATATAGGAGGAAGGAGTACGTCGGTGGAGCAAAGGGAGGCCCACGAGGCAGGGGGGCGCGCCCTCCACCCTCGTGGCCACCTCCTTTCTTTCTTGACGGGGGGTCCAAGTCTCCTGGATCATATTCGGTGAGAAAATCACGTTCCCGAAGGTTTCATTCCGTTTGGACTCCGTCTGATATTCCGTTTCTTCGAAACACTGAAATAGGCAAAAAAACAGGAATTCTGGGTTGGGCCTCCGGTTAATAGGTTAGTTTCAAAAGTAATATAAAAGTGTAAAATAAAGCCCAATATGGTCCAAAACAGAAGATAATATAGCATGGAGCAATCAAAAATTATAGATACGTTGGAGATGTATCAGGCATCCCCAAGCTTAATTCCTGCTCGTCCTCGAGTAGGTAAATGATAAAAAAGAATTTTTGACGCGGAGTGCTACTTGGCATAATTTCAATGTAATTCTTCTTAATTGTGGCATGAATATTCAAATCCGAAAGATTCAAGACAAAAGTTCATATTGACATAAAAATAATAATACTTCAAGCATACTAACTAAGCAATTATGTCTTCTCAAAATAACATGGCCAAAGAAAGTTCATCCCTACAAAATCATATAGTTTAGTCATGCTCCATTTTTGTCACACAAGAATGCTCTCATCATGCACAACCCCGATGACAAGCCAAGCAATTGTTTCATACTTTAATAATCTCAAACTTTATAAACCTTCACGCAATACATGAGCGTGAGCCATGGGTATAGCACTATGGGTGGAATAGAATATGATGATGGGGGTTATGTGGAGAAGACAAAAAAAAGGAGAAGGTCTCACATCAACGAGGCTAATCAATGGGCTTATGGAGATTCCCATCGATTGATGTTAATGCAAGGAGTAGGGATTGCCATGCAATGGATGCACTAGAGCTATAAATGTATGAAAGCTCAACAAAAGAAACTAAGTGGGTGTGCATCCAACTTGCTTGCTCATGAAGACCTAGGGCATTTGAGGAAGGCCATCGTTGGATTATACAAGCCAAGCTCTATAATGAAAAATTCCCACTAGTATATGAAAATGACAAAACAAGAGACTCTCTATCATGAAGATTATGGTGCTACTTTGAAGCACAAGTGTGAAAAAAAAGGATATAGCATTGCCCCTTTCTATATTTTTTGGGCCTTTTTTTTCTTTGGCCTTTCTCTTTTTTCTTGGGGGGCAATGCTCTATTAAATGATGATCATCACACTTCTGTTTATTTACAACTCAATGATTACAACTCGATACTAGAAAAAAGTATGAATCTATATAAATGCCTCCGACGGTGTACCAGGATATGCAATGAATCAAGAGTGACATGTATGAAAGAATTATGAACGGTGGCTTTGCCACGAATACTATGTGAACTATATGATCATGCTAGCAATATGACAATGATGAAAGTGTCATGATGAACGGAATGATGGAAAGTTGCATGGCAATATATCTCAGAATGGCTATGGAAATGCCATAATAGGTAGGTATGGTGGCTGTTTTGAGGAAGATATAAGGAGGTTTATGTGTGAAAGAGTGTATCGTATCACGGGGTTTGGATGCACCGGCGAAGTTTGCACCAACTCTCAATGTGAGAAAGGGCAATGCACAGTACCGAAGAGGCTAGCAATGATGGAAGGGTGAGAGTGCGTATAATCCATGGACTCAACATTAGTCATAAAGAACTCATATACTTATTGCAAAAATCTACAAGCCATCAAAAACCAAAGCACTACGCGCATGCTCCTAGGGGGATAGATTGGTAGGAAAAGACCATCGCTCGTCCCCGACCGCCACTCATAAGGAGGACAATCAAATAACACCTCATGTTTCAAATTTGTTACATAACGTTTACCATACGTGCATGCTATGGGACTTACAAACTTCAACACAAGCATTTCTCAAATTCACAACTACTCAACTAGCTCGACTTTGATATTATCACCTCCATATCTCAAAACAATTATCAAGCATCAAACTTTTCTTAGTATTCAACACACTCAAAAGAAAGTTTTACAAATCTTGAATACCAAGCATATTAAGATTTTTAAGCAAATTACCATGCTATTTAAGACTCTCAAAATAATCTAAGTGAAGCATGAGAGATCAATAGTTTCTATAGAACAAATCCACCACCGTGCTCTCAAAGATATAAGTGAGGCACTAGAGCAAAACTATAAAGCTCAAAAGATATAAGTGAAGCACATAGAGTATTCTATCAAATTCCAATTAATGTATGGCTCTCTAAAAAGGTGTGTACAGCAAGGATGATTGTGGTAAACTATAAAATAAAGACTCAAATCATACAAGACGCTCCAAGCAAAACACACATCATGTGGTGAACAAAAATATAGCTCCAAGTAAAGTTACCGATGGAAGTAGACGAAAGAGGGGATGCCTTCCGGGGGCATCCCCAAGCTTTGAATTTTTGGTGTCCTTAGATTATCTTGGGGGTACCATGGTCATCCCCAAGCTTAGGCTCTTTCCACTCCTTGTTCCATAATCCATCAAAAATTTCACCCAAAACTTGAAAACTTCACAACACAAAACTCAACAGAAATCTCGTGAGCTCCGTTAGCGAAAGAAAACAAAAGACCACTTCAAGGTACTGTAATCAACTCATTCTTTATTTATATTGATGTTAAACCTACTGTATTCCAACTTCTCTATGGTTTATAAACTATTTTACTAGCCATAGACTCATCAAAATAAGTAAACAACACACGAAAAACAGAATCTGCCAAAAACAGAACAGTCTGTAGTAATCTGTAACTAACACAAACTTATGGAACTCCAAAAAATCAGCCAAAATAGGAAGATCTAGGAAATTTGTTTATTGATTAGCAGAAATTGGAATCACTATTTTATCACGTTCTGGTGATTTTTAACAATTGTTTTCGTGAACAGAAAGTTTCTGGAAATTACAACAAGATCAAATAACTATCATCCAAGAAGATCCTATAGGTTTAACTTGGAACAAACACTAATTAAAACATGAAACCACATATAAACATAAGGTAGATGGATTATTTATTCCTAAACAGAAGCAAAAGCAAAAAAACTAAAAATAAAATTGGGTTGCCTCCCAACAAGCGCTATCGTTTAACGCCCCTAGCTAGGCATAGATAATTTTAATGGTGCTCACATGAAAGACAAGAATTGAAGCGCAAAGAGAGCATCATAAAACACGTGACAAACACATATAAGTCTAACATACTTCCTATGCATAGGCATCTTATAGGCAAACAAATTATCATAGCAACCAAAAACTAGCATGTGCAAGGAAGTGGAAAGAAACAATAGCAATCTCAACATAACGAGAGGTAATTTATTATCATGAAAATTTCTACAAACATATTTTCCTCTCTCATAATAATTACATGTGGGATCATAAGCAAATTCAACAATATAGCTATCAAAAAACATATGCTTAACACGATCCACATGTATGCAAAGTTGACACTCTTCCAAAATAGTGGGATTATCATTAACTAAAGTCATGACCTCTCCAAACCCACTTTTATCAAAAACTTCATAAGATTGATAAAAATCCAAATATGTGGGATCTAAAGTCGACACTCTTCCAAAACCACTTTCAATACTATTGCAAACATTATGATCAATCTCATATTTATCATGGGGCTCAAATAAATTTTCAAGATCAAAAGAAGAATCACCCCAATCATGATCATTGCAACAAGTAGTAGACATAGAAAAACTAGCATCCCCTAGCTTAGGGTTTTGCATATTATTAGCATAATTGACATCAAGAGAATTTATAGTAAAATCATTGCAATCATGCTTTTCATTGAAGGAACTACCAAGTATGGGTGCAATAGCAACGATCTCATGTTTAACATAAGGAACTATAGCAAATTCATCTTCATAAATATTGGCATCATGGACACAAGAAGAGCAAGCATCATGTTCACCAAGGGATATTTCAATCAAGTCATCGGAATCATCATTATCTATAGATTCATGCATATCATTATTTCCTTCCAAAGCAACGGTCATTCTCTCAATAAATTCTTTGACATAGACATTATGAGCATAGTTTTCATAGCAATATTTAAGTATGTCAAAATTTTCAGATTCGTAGAGAGTAATATCATACTTTTCAATCAAAGAAGCAACTTCATAAGCACCCTTAAAAGCAACAAATTCTTCAATTTGTTCAATATCATAGTAACTATAAACACCCTTTGCATAAGAAGATAAGATTTCATTTTCATTAAACACACATAGGTAAGGAAGGTGTTTTTTAGGGTTCTTAGAGCAACAAGTAAAATCATAAATTTCACAAAGATTCCAAGCATAACACAATAGTCTGTTTATTTGATTCCATAAGAGTCTCGCTTTTTCAGACAAACGGTGACGCACAAAATGAGCATGCTCGTCTAAAGATTTCCCATCAACTAGGCTAGTTGGGGTTTCAGCACGAGCGCATAAGGATCGAAGATGATCCAAGTAGAACACTTTAAGTGGATCCATATTAATAGATTTTTAGCAAGCAAAGATGCAAGCAGATAGAAGGCACATGGAAACACAAAAAAAAAATACATACAGGAAGAAGGCAAAGAAAGGACGAATAAAACGGCAAGGGTGAACTAGGGGAGAGGAAAACGAGAGGCAAATGGCAAATAATGTAATGCGAGAGATAAGGGATTGTGATGGGTACTTGGTATGTTGACTTTTGCATAGACTCCCCGGCAACGGCGCCAGAAATCTTCCTGCTACCTCTTGAGCACTGCGTTGCATTTCCTTGAAGAGGAAAGGGTGATGCAGCAGAGTAGAGTAAGTATTTCCCTCAGTTTTTGAGAACCAAGGTATCAATCCAGTAGGAGGCTACACGCAAGTCCCTCGTACCTACACAAAACAAATAGCTCCACGCAACCAACGCGATTAGGGGTTGTCAATCCCTTCACGGTCACTTACGAGAGTGAGATCTGATAGAGATGATAGATAATATTTTTGGTATTTTTGGTATAAAGATGCAAAGTAAAATAAAAGGGCAAAGTAAAAATCAAAACAATAATAAAGTGATGGAAGATTGATATGATGAGAATAGACCCGGGGGCCATAGATTTCACTAGTGGCTTCTCTCAAGAGCATAAGTATTCTATGTGGGTGAACAAATTACTGTTAAGCAATTGACATAATTGAGCATAGTTATGAGAATATCTAGGTATGATCATGTATATAGGCATCACGTCCGAGACAAGTAGACCGACTCACTGCATCTACTACTATTACTCCACTCATCGACCGCTATCCAGCATGCATCTAGAGTATTAAGTTCAAGAAAACAGAGTAACGCCTTAAGCAAGATGACATGATGTAGAGGATAAATTCATGCAATATGATGAAAACCCATCTTGTTATCCTCGATGGCAACAATACAATCGTGCCTTGCTGCCCCTCATCACTTTGAAAAGGACACCGCAAGATTGAACCCAAAGCTAAGCACTTCTCCCATTGCAAGAAAAACCAATCTAGTAGGCCAAACCAAACTGATGATTCGAAGAGACTGGCAAAGATAACCAATCATACATAAAATAATTCAGAGAAGATTCAAATATTGTTCATAGATAATCTTGATCATAAACCCACAATTCATCGATCTCAACAAACACACCGCAAAAAAGAAGATTACATCGAATAGATATCCACGAGAGAGGGGGAGAACACTGTATTGACATCTAAAAATAGAGAAGAAGCCGTCTAGCTACTAACTATGGACCCGAAGGTCTGAAGTAAACTACTCACACTTCATCGGAGGGGCTATAGTGATGATGTAGAAGCCCTCCATGGTGGATTCCCCTTCCGGCGGAGCTCCGAAACAGGCCCCAAGATGGGATCTCGTGGATACAGAAGGTTGCGGCGGTGGAATTAGGTTTTTGGCTCCGTATCTGATTGTTTGGGGGTACGTAGGTATATAGGAGGAAGGAGTACGTCGGTGGAGCAAAGGGGGGCCCACGAGGCAGGGGGCGCGCCCTTCACCCTCGTGGCCACCTCCTTTCTTTCTTGACGGGGGTCCAAGTCTCCTGGATCATATTCGGTGAGAAAATCACATTCCCGAAGGTTTCATTCTGTTTGGACTCCGTTTGATATTCCGTTTCTTCGAAACACTGAAATAGGCAAAAAAACAGGAATTCTGGGTTGGGCCTCCGGTTAATAGGTTAGTTCCAAAAGTAATATAAAAGTGGAAAATAAAGCCCAATATGGTCCAAAACAGTAGATAATATAGCATGGAGCAATCAAAAATTATAGATATGTTGGAGATGTATCAATGTGATCCGCGCAGGGCTTCGCCTAAGCACTACGACAAGATGACCGGAGGAGTAAACTGTGGAGGGGGGCACCGCACACGGCTAAGAGAAAAATTGATGTGCTTTGGGGTGCCCACCTTCCCCTGTATATAAAGGAGGAGGGGAGGAGGCCGCCGGTCCTAGGGGGCGCGCCATGGGGGGAAACCGACTAGGACTCCTAGTCCAAGTCGGCCTCCCTTCCTTTCTTTCGGAGGGGGAAAGGGAAGGAGAGGGAGAGGGGGAAGGAAAGGGGGGCCGCGCCCCCTCCCCTTGTCCAATTCGGACAGCCCATGGGGGGCGTGCGACCGCTTGCGGAATCCCCTCTCTCTCCCCTATGGCCCATGTAGGCCCATTACTTTCCCGGGGGTTTCCGGTAACCTCCCGGTACTCCGAAAAATACCCGAAACACTCCGGAACCATTCCGGTGTCCGAATAATATCGTCCAATATATTAATCTTTGCCTCTCGAACATTTCGAGACTCCTCGTCATGTCTGTGATGTCATTTAGGACTCCGAACATACTTCGGTCACCAAAACACATAACTCATAATACAAATCGTCATTGAACGTTAAGCGTGCGGACCCTACAGGTTCGAGAACTATGTAGACATGACCGAGACACCTCTCCGTTCAATAACCAATAGCAGAACCTGGATGCTCATATTGGCTCCCACATATTCTAAGAAGATCTTTATCGGTCGAATCGTTATGACAACATATGTTTCCCTTTGTCATCGGTATGTTACTTGCCCGAGATTCGATCGTCGGTATCTTCATACCTACTTCAATCTCGTTACTGGCAAGTCTCTTTACTCGTTCCGTAATGCATCATCTCGCAACTAACTAATTGGTCACATTGCTTGCAAGGCTTATAATGATGTGCATTACCGAGAGGGCCCAGAGATACCTCTCCGATACTCGGTGTGACAAATCCTAATCTCGATCTATGCCAACCCAACAAAACACCTTCGGAGATACCTGTAGAGCATCTTTATAATCACCCTTTTATGTTGTGACGTTTGATAGCACACAAGGTATTCCTCCGGTATTCGGGAGTTGCATAATCTCACAGTCAAAGGAATATGTATAAGTTATGAAGAAAGCAGTAGCAATGAAACTGTAACGATCATAATGCTAAGCTAACGGATGGGTCTTGTCCATCACATCATTATCCTAATGATGTGATCTCGATCATCAAATGACAACACATGTCTATGGTTAGGAAACTTAACCATCTTTGATTAACGAGCTAGTCTAGTAGAGGCTTACTAGGGACACTGTGTTTTGTCTATGTATCCACACATGTATCGAGTTTCCGGTTAACACAATTCTAGCATGAATAAATAGATATTTATCATGATATAAGGAAATATTAATAACAACTTTATTATTGCCTCTAGGGCATATTTCCTTCTGAGATGTGATCATCATTTATTACTTACCACTCCTCTGGCTCACTGCTACCTCTTGAGCACTGCGGTGGATTTCCTTGAAGAGGAAAGGATGATGCAACACAGTAGCGTAAGTATTTCCCTCGGTTTTTGAGAACCAAGGTATCAATCCAGTAGGAGGCTACGCGCGAGTCCCTCGTACCTGCACAAAGCAAATAACTCCTTGCAACCAACACGATAAGGGGTTGTCAATCCCTTCACGGTCACTTACGAGAGTGAGATCTGATAGATATGATAGAATAATATTTTTGGTATTTTTGTGATAAAGATGCAAAGTAAAATAAAAGCAAAGTAAAAAAGCAAAGATAATAAACAAGTGTTGGAAGATTAATATGATGAAGATAGACCCGAGGGCCATAGGTTTCACTAGTTGCTTCTCTCAAGAGCATAAGTATTTTACGGTGGGTGAGCAATTCTTGTTGAGCAATTGATGAATTGAGCATGGTTATGAGAATATCTAGGTATGATCATGTATATAGGCATCACGTCCGAGACAAGTAGACCGACTCCTGCCTGCATCTACTACTATTACTCCACTCATCGACCGCTATCCAGGATGCATCTAGAGTATTAAGTTTATGGAAACAGAGTAATGCCTTAAGCAAGATGACATGATGTAGAGGAATAAATTCATGCAATATGATAAAAACCCCATCTTGTTATCCTCGATGGCAACAATACAATACGCGCCTTGCTGCCCCTCATCACACTTTGGGAAAGAACACCGCAAGATTGAACCCAAAGCTAAGCACTTCTCCCATTGCAAGAAAGATCAATCTAGTAGGCCAAACCAAACTGATAATTCGAAGAGACTTGCAAAGATAACCAATCATACATAAAAGAACTCAGAGAAGATTCAAATATTGTTCATAGATAATCTTGATCATAAACCCACAATTCATCGGTCTCAACAAACACACCGCAAAAACAAGATTACATCAAATAGATCTCCACGAGAGAGGGGGATAACATTGTATTGAGATCCAAAAAGAGAGGAGAAGCCATCTAGCTACTAACAATGGACCCGAAGGTCTGAAGTAAACTGCTCACACTTCATCGGAGAGGCTATGGTGTTGATGTAGAAGCCCTCCGTGATGGATGCCCCATCCGACGGAGCTCCGGAACAGGCCCCAAGATGGGATCTCGTGGGTACAGAAGGTTGCGGCAGTGGAAGTAGGTTTTTGGCTCCGTATCGATCGTTTGAAGTGCGTGAGGTATATATAGTAGGAAGGAGTACGTCAGTGGAGCAACAGGGGGCCCACGAGGGTGGAGGACGCGCCCCCTACCTCGTGGCCTCCTCCTTTCTTTCTTGACGTAGGGTCCAAGCCTCGTGGATCATATTCTTCCTAAAAATCACGTTCCCGAAGGTTTCATTCCGTTTGGACTCCGTTTGATATTCCTTTTCTGCGAAACTCTGAAATAGGCAAAAAAAAACAGCAATTCTGGGCTGGGCCCCCGGTTAATAGGTTAGTCCCAAAAATAATATAGAAGTGGATAATAAAGCCCAATATTGTCCAAAACAGTAGATAATATAGCATGGAGCAATAAAAAATTATAGATACGTTGGAGACGTATCAGGCATCTCCAAGCTTAATTCCTGCTCGTCCTCGAGTAGGTAAATGATAAAAAAGATAATTTTTGATGCGGAGTGCTACTTGGCATAATTTCAATGTAATTCTTCTTAACTGTGGTATGAATATTCAGATCCGAAAGATTCAAGACAAAAGTTTAATATTGACATAAAAATAATAATACTTCAAGCATACTAACAAAGCAATTATGTCTTCTCAAAATAACATGGCCAAAGAAAGTTATCCCTACAAAATCATATAGTCTGGCTATGCTCTATCTTCACCACATAAAGTATTTAAATCATGCACAACCCCGATGACAAGCCAAGAAATTGTTTCATACTTTTGACATTCTTAAACTTTTTCAATCTTCACGCAATACATGAGCGTGAGCCATGGATATAGCACTATATGTGGAATAGAATGGTGGTTGTGGAGAAGACAAAAAGGGAGAAGATAGTCTCACATCAACTAGGCGTATCAACGGGCTATGGAGATGCCCATCAATAGATATCAATGTGAGTGAGTAGGGATTGCCATACAACAGATGCACTAGAGCTATAAGTATATGAAAACTCAACAAAGGAAACTAAGTGGGTGTGCATCCAACTCGCTTGCTCACGAAGACCCAGGGTATTTTGAGGAAGCTCATCATTGGAATATACAAGCCAAGTTCTATAATGAAAATTCCCACTAGTATATGAAAGTGACAAAATGAGAGACTCTCTATCATGAAGATCATGGTGCTACTTTGAAGCACAAGTGTGGTAAAAGGATAGTGACATTGTCCCTTCTCTCTTTTTCTCTCATTTTTTGGGCCTTTTCTCTTTTTTTTTATGGCCTCTTTTTTTCGTCCGGAGTCTCATCCCGACTTGTGGGGGAATCATAGTCTCCATCATCCTTTTCCTCACTTGGGACAATGCTCTAATAATGATGATCATCACACTTTTATTTTCTTACAACTCAATAATTACAACTCGATACTTAGAACAAGATATGACTCTATATGAATGCCTCCGATGGTATACCGGGATATGCAATGAATCAAGAGTGACATGTATGAAAGAATTATGAACGGTGGCTTTGCCACAAATACGATGTCAACTACATGATCATGCTAAGCAATATGACAATGATGGAGCGTGTCATAATAAACGGAACGGTGGAAAGTTGCATGTCAATATATCTCGGAATGGCTATGGAAATGCCATGATAGGTAGGTATAGTGGCTGTTTTGAGGAAGGTATATGGTGGGTGTATGATACCGGCGAAAAGTGCACGGTATTAGAGAGGATAGCAATGGTGGAAGGAAGAAAAGTGCATATAATCCATGGACTCAACATTAGTCATGAAGAACTCATATACTTATTGCAAAAATCTACAAGTTATCAAAGCAAAGTATTACGCGCATGCTCCTAGGGGTATAGATTGGTAGGAAAAGACCATCGCTCGTCCCCGACCGCCACTCATAAGGAAGACAATCAATAAATAAATCATGCTCCGACTTCATAACATAACGGTTCACCATACGTGCATGCTACGGGAATCACAAACTTTAACACAATTATTTCTCAAATTCACAACTACTCAACTAGCATGACTCTAATATCACCATCTTCATATCTCAAAACAATTATCAAGCATCAAACTTCTCATAGTATTCAACACACTCATAAGAAAGTTTTACAAATCTTGAATACCAAGCATATTAGGATTGTTTGAGCAAATTGCCATGCTATTTAAGACTCTCAAAATAATCTAAGTGAAGCATGAGAGATCAATAGTTTCTATAAAACAAATCCACCACCGTGCTCTAAAATATATAAGTGAAGCACTACAACAAAACTATATAACTCAAAAGATATAAGTGAAGCACATAGAGTGTTCTAACAAATTCCAAATCATGTATGGCTCTCTCAAAAGGTGTGTACAGCAAGGATGATTGTGGTAAACTAAAAAGCAAAGACTCATATCATACAAGACGCTCCAAGTAAAACACATATCATGTGGTGAATAAAAATATAGCTCCAAGTAAAGTTACCGATGGAAGTAGATTTAAAGAGGATGCCTTCCGGGGCATCCCCAAGCTTTGGCTTTTTGGTGTCCTTAGATTATCTTGGGGGTGCAATGGGCATCCCCAAGCTTAGGCTCTTGCCACTCCTTGTTCCATAATCCATCAAAATCTTTAACCCAAAACTTGAAAACTTCACAACACAAAACTCAACAGAAATCTCGTGAGCTCCGTTAGCGAAAAAAAAACAAAAGACCACTTCAAGGTACTGTAATGAACTCATTATTTATTTTTACTGGTGTTAAACCTACTGTATTCCAACTTCTCTATGGTTTATAAACTATTTTACTAGCCATAGATTCATCAAAATAAGCAAACAACACACGAAAAACAGAATCTGTCAAAAACAGAACGGTCTGTAGTAATCTGTAACTGAAGCAAACTTCTGGAACTCCAAAAAATCAGAAAAAATAGAAAGACCTAGGAAATTTGTTTATTGATCGGCAGCAATTGGAATCAGTATTTTACCACGTTCTAGTTATTTTTAACAATTGTTTTCGTGAACAAAAAGTTTCTGGAAATTACAGCAAGATCAAATAACTATCATCCAAGAAGATCCTATAGGTTTAACTTGGCACAAACACTAAATAAAACATAAAAACACATCTAACCAGAGGCTAGAACAAAGATTTATTCTTAAACATAAGCAAAAGCAAAAAAAACTAAAAATAAAATTGGGTTGCCTCCCAACAAGCACTATCGTTTAACGCCCCTAGCTAGGCATAAAAGCAAGGATAGATCTAGGTATTGCCATCTTTGGTAGGCAATCCATAGGTGGCTCTCATGATAGATTCATATGGTAATTTTATTTTCTTCCTAGGGAAGTGTTCCATGCCTTTCTTTAATGGAAATTGGAATCTAATATTCCCTTCCTTCATATCAATAATTGCACCAATCGTTTTAAGGAAAGGTCTACCAAGAATAATAGGACATGAAGGATTGCAATCTATATCAAGAACGATAAAACCTACGGGCACATAATTCCTATTTGCAATAATAAGAACATCATTAATTATTCCCATAGGTTTCTTAATAGTGGAATCCGCAAGGTGCAAGTTTAGAGAGCAATCATCAAAATCATGGAAATCTAGCAAATCGCACAAAGTTTTGGGAATAGTGGAAACACTAGCACCCAAATCACATAAAGCATAGAACTCATGATCCTTAATCTTAATTTTAATAGTTGGTTCCCACTCATCATAAAGTTTTCTAGGGATAGAAACTTCCAACTCAAGCTTTTCTTCATAAGATTGCATCAAGGTATCAACGATATGTTTGGTAAAGTCTTTATTTTGACTAAAAGCATGAGGAGAATTTAGCACGGATTGCAACAAGGAAATACAATCAATCAAAGAGAAATTTTCATAATTAAATTCCTTGAAATCCAAAATAGTGGGTTTAGCAACATCTAGGGTTTTGATTTCTTCAATCCCACTTTTATCAATTTTAGCATCAAGATCTAAAAACTCTGAATTTTTGGAATGCCTTCTAGGTAGGGGTGGATCATATCCAGTCCCATCATTATCGAGATTCATATTGCAAAACAAAGATTTAATAGGGAACACATCAATAACTTTTAGATCTTCATCTTTATTTTCATAGAAATCCGGTTTAGCGGTCATCTTATTAACTAAGGTAGCCTGCTTATCCGATATTTCAGTAGTCAACTTCTCAAGACGAGCTATTTGGGATCTTAGACAATCAAATTCTTTAGACATATCATCGAGCTCTTTATTCATATAACTCATAAAACTTTTTTGTTCCTTAAGCTTGTTTCTGAAGAAATTATTATGCTCAAATTGCAAAACCATAAAACTCCTGACGTTACTTTCGATCTCTTCTAACCTTTTAAGGTGAAGATCACCAAATCTAGGTAGAGCCATCGTGACGAGCAAGCAAAAAGCAAGCGAGAAAAGAGGCAATCGAAAAAGAGAGGGCGAATAAAACGGCATGGGTGAAGTGGGGGGAGAGGAAAACGAGAGGCAAATGGCAAATAATGTAATGCGGGAGATAAGGGATTGTGATGGGTAGTTGGTATGTTGACTTTTGTGTAGACTCCCCGGCAACGGCGCCAGAAATTCTTCTTGCTACCTCTTGAGCACTGCGTTGGATTTCCTTGAAGAGGAAAGGATGATTCAGCACAGTAGCGTAAGTATTTCCCTCAGTTTTTGAGAACCAAGGTATCAATCTAGTAGGAGGCTACGCGTGAGTCCCTCGTACCTGCACAAAGCAAATAACTCCTCGCAACCAACGCGATAAGGGGTTGTCAATCCCTTCACGGTCACTTACGAGAGTGAGATCTGATAGATATGATAGGATAATATTTTTGGTATTTTTGTGATAAAGATGCAAAGTAAAATAAAAGCAAAGTAAAAAAGCAAAGATAATAAACAAGTGTTGGAAGATTAATATGATGAAGATAGACCCGAGGGCCATAGGTTTCACTAGTTGCTTCTCTCAAGAGCATAAGTATTTTACGGTGGGTGAACGAATTACTATTGAGCAATTGACAAAATTGAGCATAGTTATGAGAATATCTAGGTATGATCATGTATATAGGCATCACGTCCGAGACAAGTAGACCGACTCCTGCCTGCATCTACTACTATTACTCCACTCATCGACCGCTATCCAGCATGCATCTAGAGTATTAAGTTTATGGAAACAGAGTAACGCCTTAAGCAAGATGACATGATGTAGAGGGATAAATTCATGCAATATGATAAAAAAACCATCTTGTTATCCTCGATGACAACAATACAATATGTGCCTTGCTGCCCCTACTGTCACTGGGAAAGAACACCACAAGATTGAACCCAAAGCTAAGCACTTCTCCCATTGCAAGAAAAACCAATCTAGTAGGCCAAACCAAACTGATAATTCGAAGAGACTTGCAAAGATAACCAATCATACATAAAAGAATTCAGAGAAGATTCAAATATTGTTCATAGATAATCTTGATCATAAACCCACAATTCATCGATCTCAACAAACACACCGCAAAAAGAAGATTACATCAAATAGACTCCATGAGAGAGGGGGAGAACATTGTATTGAGATCCAAAAGGAGAGAAGAAGCCATCTAGCTACTAACTATGGACCTGAAGGTCTGAAGTAAACTACTCACACTTCATCGGAGAGGCTATGGTGTTGATGTAGAAGCCCTCCGTGATGGATGCCCCCTCCGGCGAAGCTCCGGAACAGGCCCCAAGATGGGATCTCGTGGGTACAGAAGGTTGCGGCGGTGGAATTAGGTTTTTGGCTCCATATCTGATCGTTTGGGGTAGGTAGGTATATATAGGAGGAAGGAGTACGTCGTCGGAGCAACAGGGGGCCACGAGGGTGCAGGGCGTGCCCTGGGGGGGTGGGCGCGCCCCCCTACCTCGTGGCCTCCTCCTTTCTTTCTTGACGTAGGGTCCAAGTCTCCTGGATCATATTCTTCCTAAAAATCACGTTCCCGAAGGTTTCATTCCGTTCGGACTCCGTTTGATATTCCTTTCTGTGAAACTCTGAAATAGGCAAAAAAACAGCAATTCTGGGCTGGGCCTCCGGTTAATAGGTTAGTCCCAAAAATAATATAAAAGTGGATAATAAAGCCCAATATTGTCCAAAACAGTAGATAATATAGCATGGAGCAATCAAAAACTATATATACGTTGGAGACGTATCACTCACCCCTCACCGCCCAAACCACCATTCACACCGATCTCTCACTGAATGCTTGTTCCCACCGATGGTCGTCGATGTTCTGCCACCAAACCTGCCGGCTCTCCTCAGCCCGTCATCGATGGCAACCATGACCACTAGCTTCCCGCTGTGACGTAAGGAGGCCTAGTGAAAGCACAGGTTTACTCCCAGAGGGGGGGGGTGAATGGGAGATTTTTCAAAATTCATCAAACTCTAAAGAATTTGACGAAGATCAGAGTGAAGAAATAGAAACACAAGGGAAATTAAGTCATCACAAAACCAGAGTACATGCAATCAGGATACGAAAGAGTGAAGAACATGCAATCATACATTCATACACGCATGAAGAAAATGAACTGAGTAAATGAAATATAGTGAGATGAAATTCTTTAGTTCAAATTCGTCAAAGCACAGATCACAAATTCTTCAGCAGCGGAGTAAATTAAGAGAGGGTTCAGGAATTTGAAACCAGGTTGGCTTGATGAAGACAATGGTATTTGGTAGACCAGTTCCATTTGTTGCATCAACTGTACGCCTGGTTGAGGCGGCTGAGTCGCAACTCAGAGGACACACGGTCCTCACTGTATTCCTCTTGAGATAAGGTCACCTAGTCCTTGCCCAATCACTCATGGTAAGTCTTCAAGGTAGACTTCCAAAACCTTCACAGACTTGTTCACCGGCACACCACAATGACTCTTGGTGTACTCAGAACTTGATGCCTAACCGTCTGGAAGAATTGCAGTGTTCAAAGGTAACAGGCGTCGGATCACACAGATCAATCTCTTCAGTGATGCTCAATCACTTTGGCTCTGGGTTTTTCCTCACTTAGGATTCTCTCAAAGTCGTCAGAGGATGGGTTGCTCTCTTATGACAAGTGTCAGTTTCTCTCGGAACAGCCAACCAACAAGTGGTTGTGGGGGCTGCTATTTATAGCCAGGGGCAACCCGGCATGAATTATCATAAATGCCCTTCTTTCATTCGACCGTTGTCAGGATAAGGATCCACTCGATAGCTGGCACGTGGCGTAGCAACAGTCGGAAGTTGAACTCTCTAATTCATCGAGGCACTCAATTTCCTCACTTTTAGGCAGAATGCATTGGCGAACTCTTAACTCCTTAGCATGACCAAATTCATCAGTGGCCAGATGAACTGCATCATTGTCGCTGTCAACTGTGTCAGTTGTACAAGAGATTTCCAAAGGCTTCACTCGAAGCGGCTTGTGTATAGGTTTGAGTAGGTTTGAGCATCACTTTGGAAATGTGAAATATGATTCACCTAGACCCCCTTTAACAGTACGGTTTTTCCTAAGACTCAAAGAAGAAGAAAAGAAACTATGAAAACAAAGTCTTCACACTTCAATTTCTTCAAAGGCCGTACCAATTTCACCATCAATTTCTTCACTTGAAGAAATACATTTTAGGGTCCTCTTCCATGTGTTAAACCAAA
Organism: Aegilops longissima; assembly: GCA_021605205.1. Taxonomy (NCBI): domain Eukaryota; kingdom Viridiplantae; phylum Streptophyta; class Magnoliopsida; order Poales; family Poaceae; genus Aegilops; species Aegilops longissima. The sequence continues at coordinate 427,415,062 of CM038676.1, forward strand.
TCTTGTGGGACTCTGTCTCCTGTGTATACTCACAAACTCATTAGTTCATCAATCTATTTGTCATTGATACTTCAAAACCACTAAGGGGGCACTTGATGCACTTACACCTAGTCACTGGTAAGCGATAAAGGATGTTGGCCTCGTCTATCCCCATCTGCATTAGGGTGCGCCCGACACTGGGGCTATGGTGATGAGTACTTGAGATGCCCCAACAACATTGGAAACATCTGCCACACCGAGAGCAGGGATGTTGCCATTCCCACTAGGGTTTTCCCCGTCACCATCCGCTCTGTCTCCACCTCCGGAAGCAATCGAGCCAACTACAACAAGTGTTGTAAGTACATCGAACTCTAAATCGCTTCTCGGTTGTGTGGTTTTGATTTAGGGGTTAGGTTTTTTAGACTGATTGCAACTTTAGGCATTTTTTAACGACGGAATTGCATTCATACCATACCAGTGGAGGGTCATCATCAATTTGATTGTTGATTAAGGATTGGGTTCGGAGAGGCTAAGTTTGATTAGGGATGGACAATTTGGTTTTGGGAGAAGAACGATTTGATTAAAACATCTTGGGCGCTGATCTTCACCGATGTGTGTTGGGGTGTCCGTTTGTGTGAGGATGGGTTCTATGGTGCTGCACACTGCAGTTCGATTTATGTTGTGGTCAATGGTGTGTTGAGCCTAATCTTCGTCATTATAGTGGTCTATATGCAAGTTGGTCATTGTTGATAATACTCTGCCCAGCTGATCCAAGGGTAAGGTTGTAGTACAGGTCAACATCTCCGAGAAGCGTCGGGGAAGGCCGGCTAATAACGTTGGGCACTTCCATGAGAATGCAGGTCCAACCCACTTTTGCAAGGTGATTTTTGCACCTAAGTTGGGGTTACTTCTGATCTCTGAGGCCTTCAGTTAACACACGGGCGCCATCCTATCGGACATCGTCCTCATCACGACTACCCGCGGCAGCTGAAAGGTGAAACTCCAGGATCTAGAGGTCGTGACTAAGTGCGGCTAGCACAAAGCGCTTTCCATGATCCAAGAGTAGTTACCCCTATTTGTTAGACTGTCTGCGCTTAGCTACTATGTCTACAATTGCATGTTTGCGTATGCCTATGTGTATGTCAATGTGTCACTGTCATGAATGTATGTATATTTTTTGAAGAACACGCAAGAGCATTAAAAACAGATGCGCTCACGGCCGTAGGCTTACAAGAGACTTAACTTACACTTCAAGCATGCTTACCGGCTCTTGCGAGAATTCGCGGAGCAAACTCATCTTTAATGTGCTGGATAACAACGAAGGCATTGACTGTATGTACATGTTGATGTGGTTATGGGTATGTTTGTTAATGTGGTTATGTATATGATTGTTAGTATACTTGTATTTGTGCTTATCCATAGTCATGGTTCGCTTTACGAGTCATTAATAAAACATATTGGTCATACCTTGCTTAACTTTTTTGGTTACAATTCCTCGCAGCAAAAGCCCTTTTTTGGTTCACCCGCAAAAAAAAAAACCTTTTTGGTTATAATTGGCCTTTGTGCCAAAGGCATAATTGGCCCTCTAGTTTTTTTAACCTTACTCCGCCGGGGGTTGTCTCAATTTCTTTGTAATTAATTTGGATGTAGGAATCCTTTGCACGTTCCTTTCCTTGATGAAAACACCACAACATCTAGGGTTATCTATCGTCACTACTTACTACCTCCGTCCTGATTTATTGGTCCTCTTAATATTTTGTGTCAAACTTTGACCATAGATTTAACTAAGAAAATAATAATGCATGTCTTTATATCGTTGGATTCATATTTGAACATAGTTTCCAATGATATTATTCTTGATTACATGCATCAATATTTTGTTAGTTAAATCTAAGTTCAAAATTTAATAGAAAATGTGAAGGGGACCAATAAACCAGGACAGAGGTAGTAATGTACAACCAGTTAATGTACAACCCGTCTAGGCTAATGTTTATTTTCCTATAAATGCGGAGGATAGGAAGAATTCCTCCATATGAATAAGATTCTATTCCTACAAACCAAAGAGCTCTAAAGGATTTTCCTATACAAATCCTATCATATGGGATTCCTACAAAATTACTAGAAACCAAAGGAGGCCTAAATGAATGTTTCTTGAACCAGCAAATATGGGTCTCCATGTTTAGTTACTTAAGTTAAGTTACTACTGCATGCATGCATGTTAGACCAAGACACCTCCAAGAAGCAAAAACTAAGCGGTAATGTTACCCAGCGAAGCTAGGAGAGGGGTGGCAAGCGAACGTCATTTGATGGCAGTTTTAGTTGTGAGCAAAGTTCAAACTACAGCAATTTTAAAACAAAAAATGCCTTCTTCAAAGAATCTGTCATGTTGCTTCGAAGAAACTGTCATTCCCTCTCAACAAAAAGTGTCACCTGAAACGTTCGCGGCTGATAATTTCTTGTGGAGTTCGCTCGTCCAAATTTATTTGGCGTCTCACATCGTACCCTATATAATATACTCCTCTTGCATCCCTTTAAAATTAATTTATATATACCGCATGTTGCTTTCACCTTTAATTCGTTGACATGCATGAGAATCCCCTCGAACGTTCCATGGTGTTCATTACAAGAGTTTGTGACAGTGCCAACATATTGATTTGTCGTTGTTTCCTCCGACGGGCGAATAGACGCGGACGCCGCTCTTGTTGTCTATGTATGTACGTACGTGCCTAATTAACTTATTCACGCCCGATTGCTCACCTGACCACTAATTTAGCTAACTATCTAGGTAGCTTCTTCCATCACTCTATATTTGGTAACAAGAGGAGCTAGCTCGTGTAACAGGGAGAGGGCCCCATATGTACGGTCCGTGTATGGAAACACTAATCAGCTCCAAGTCCAGCAATGGCGGCCTCAACTAACCGAGCCAGTACCAGCGCGGATCGGCACCTGCATGCATGGTACGAGCTGGAGCCAAAAACCATCGGCGGGGGCGCCTACGCTGACGTGTATCCGGCCAGGCACCGCCTCACCGGCCGCGACGTCGCCGTCAAGATATTCCATGCTAATCTTGCGGTAGAAGAAGGAGCGGAGAGGGAGATCCGGATCATGAGGCTGCTGCGCCACCACCCTCACGTCATTCGCTTCTACGAGGCCGCCGTTGTCGTTGCCAACGGCGGCAATCAGGCGTGCATCGTGATGGAGCTGGCAGAGTCAGGGGAGCTCTACAAGGAGCTCTGCGACCAGGTCATCTCCGGCCACCACGGGCTGGACGAGGCCGAGGTTCGCCGCATGTTCATGCAATTAGTATCTGGCTTGGACTACTGCCACCGGAACATGGTGGTGCACCACGACCTCAAGCTGGAGAACGTCCTGCTCGATGCCGGCAAGAACGTGAAGCTGGCGGATTTCGGGTTCAGCGACTTCTTCGGGCCCGTCCAGAAACCGGGGGCGGACTGCGGGAGCCTGCTCTACGCGGCCCCGGAGGTGTGCGCCGACCGGACAGATACGAGTACGACAAGGCATCTTGGTCCGGAGGTGGACATGTGGAGCTGCGGGGTCATCCTTTTTGCCATGCTCTGTGGCTACCTTCCCTTCGATGGCCCTGATGAGCCCGCTATCAAGAGGAAAATCACCGTGAGTACCTACTGTTAGTCTACTATTTCTGCTTGGGAATTCATCATCTATAATATATCGGTTTTGTTGATTGATTCATCTTACTCTCTGGGGGGATTTGCAGAGTGGCAGGGTGAGGATCCCACATGGTATATCGGACGGGCCGAGGGCGCTCATCTCAGGCATGCTTCAAGTTTGCCCCGAGAGGCGAATGAGCATCGACGAGGTGCGTCAACACCCATGGCTCCAACACTCCATCCCTAGCTACCTCGCGATGCCGCCTCCTCTCCATGCTGCCAGCCAAATCTTCAAGGCAAATCATGTCATCCCTAGCTTAATTAATTACTCCCACCCCCTATCCCTATGTAGCCCTTGCTACATATCAGAATACTGAATTTGTTTGTGTCTTCTCTTACACCAGATTTGTGACCAAACTGTAGAACAGGTAGTCAGGATGATGGTCGGGTTGGACAACAATAACCTTGTTGAGTTCCTGCACAGTGGAGTCGAAAACCAAGTACAGTATCGATCATGTGGTGACACATTTCTCTCTAGATTAGCTAGATGTTGTTTTTCTCTCTAGACTAGCTAGACGATATTGCTTTTATTTCCTCTCGGAAATACCTGTCTGACCGATGTTTTCCATTTTTAGGCGACAGTTGCGTACTATCTGATGTTGGACAACCGGTTTGACGCACCTACTCGTTACATGTGGTTACTGCACGATCCACCAGCGGTACATCAATACTACTACTACACATATAGTTATTTCATTCAGCGACTACATTAGCGACCAAAATCTAAATGCATCTTTTATACCCGACATTTGCAGGCGAACATCGTATCGGTTGGTCTTGCTAACACAGAATTCGATAGCATCCCAAACGAGGTTGTTTCTAGGACTGCAACGGAAGAATCATTCAATTAGTGGGAGATTTGAGGTGAACACTCCACAAGTAACAAGGTTCCAAAACTTCTTTTACCATGGGATCAATATATAGGATATTGCACTTGGCAAAAATTGTAATAGGTTGACATGTTCCAGGAGTACCCTTCAAGACGATGGTGATGTTGTGTACTGTGTACAACACGAAGTGGCAGCTGGCAACTGATTGATAGCACCCTTCCTAAGTGTAGGCTTAATCTTTCTACTATAATCACTACTTATGATTACACGAAAACATATTGTACTCAATTCATAAAAAATGTGTGTGCTCCAATGTCATGTTATGTTTGTTTTAGTTTGTCTAGATGCAGAGGTGATGAGGAGGAACTTCAATACTGGCTATAATGAAGCTGATTGCTAGAGTGTAGTGACTGGTGTAAGTTACTAAATATGTGGATTATGTGTGTCACAACCAAATTCCAAACGACTTAGTCACAACCATATTGGGTCGGACACGCACATGTAGGGTGTTTGGTAGCATGTATGGACCTAGCCTAGTTGTTCTCCTCTCATACATGCTGAGTGTACACAAGCTGAGTCCATGCATTTGTTGTTGTTTGGCAGCGATGTATGCACTGAGACATGCTGAGCTGAGACTTTGTTCGGCAGCCTGCATGTGTTTAGACATGCTGAACAATTTTGAATTCTGAATATTTTTTTGAATGGTGAACAAAATTGAAAAGCGTGATAAAAAATTTAAACATATTTTGAAAATTTAAAATTCTAAACATTTTTCTGAAAATTTAAATAAATTTTGAAATTCTGAGACTTTTTGAAAATATGAACATATTCAAAATTCTGAACTTTTTGAAAATTTAAACAAAATTTGAAATTCTGAACTTTTTCAAAATTCAAACATTTTTGTTTTTTATTCCGAACATTTTAAAAAATTTAAAATGAAATTCTGAACTTTTATTAAAAATTCAAAAAAATTGAAATTCTGATTTTTTTTGAAAATTTAAACAAATTTGAATTCTAAACATTTTCAAACTTTTAAACAAATTTTGAAATTCTGAATTTTTCAAAAAAAATAAACAAATTCGAAATTCTGAATATTTTTTGGAAATTTAAACAAATTTTGAACATTTTTTGGAATGTAAACATATCTAGACGTGGTTTGGTGAGTGGGGACGAGGGTCAGGGCCAGCATAGCTGCCTCCATGCACCCTGTGTGGGATGCATGAGATGGGCATGGTTGAGGACCCATTTATGCATCGGATGGGCATAGCTCAGGTGAGCCCATGCACCCTACCAAACAAGCAAAAGTGGGTCGGATTCGGAACTTTTGCCCTCATGCACCTTACCAAACACACCCGTAGGTACCGCTTGCACCTTTTCTACTTAATTAGTTCGTGCAAAACGATTAAATAATATGCTTAATTATATATGATGGATCTCTAGTGTCATTTTGAGAAAATGGTACACTACAGGAAACAATGAATATGCCGACGGCTTTTATCCCCCCCCCCCCCTCCCCGCATACCTCAAGCTAAGCTGACGGCGAACAAAAAACCATCGGCAAATCCAGTCGTCGGCAAAGCTCCAAATTTACCGACGGTGGCCATCGGCAAATCACCCATATAAGCCGACGATGGCCGTCGGCAAACCTTAATTGTCGGCAAAGAACCAATGTACGTCGACAATGGACGTTGGCATAGACCGTGCGGTCGCATACAGCCCATTGGCTGACGCCGTTACAACTATGCTGACGGCTCTGACAGGCGGCCGTTGGCATAGATTAAAAAAAATATTTTCTCTTCTTTAAAAAGGTTGAATTTGAGGGTTTCAAATCTAAGTTAGCTAAACTTAAACATATACAAATTATATATCAATTTGGGGTGGAATTTTTCATACAGTATGATATACACTTTGTTTTTGTTTTGAAAATGTTAAAAATGCGACCTCATGTACTTGCAAATAGGTCCTTATACTTTGTAAAAGTCATAGCCGATTTATACTTGCATCGATTTTGACAAACTTTATATGTTTTTGGATCATGGATTCTGTTGGTATACTATGTTTTGAAATTTGAACAAACTAAAATCATGTTTGTTTCAAAATTTCCAGATAACACCCTCTTGTTTTGATTTGTTTGTATATTTTTCATTCCTTGGCCAGATGAGGCCAAATTTATATCTATTTGCATCAAAAAGTTTCAAGTATTTCAAAAATCATGTGTTTAGTATGAAATATTTAATTATAACTTTGATGCTTTGCTACAATAGAGAAAGCCAAAGGGGGTAGCTTTCCCGGTGAAACTGGCTAGGGTTAGGCAGCTCGGGGGTCTTCAGAGGGTAGCAATGCCACAAAAACTTGCATTGGGTCCTCATACATGTATAAAAGTATGGTGGGAGGTTCATACACCCAACACACAGCTCCGGAGTGTGACCCCCCCTCATGACGACGACACCGCCAAAGACACTTGACGGAAACTTCCATGGATGGTAGCTGGAATGAAATCTTGTGATAGATTGGTCTCAAACTTCGTTTTAAAATGTTCCTATGGGCTAACCTAGCACAATCAGGTAGAAAAATCCATTGGTCAAAGGTCGTTCATTGAAGGTCAAAGGTCGTTCGTCGAAAGTCAAAGGGATAGCTTTCCCAGTCAAACTGGCCAGGGTTAGGCCGCTCGAGAGTCTACGGAAGGTAGCAATCCCACAAAACTTTGAGTTTTGTCCTATTACATGTCTAAGAGTGTGGTGGGAGGTTCAGACACCCCACAAAGCTCCTGTAGTGTGACCCCCTTCATGGACGGCACTACCACCAGCACTTAGAGCGGGAAACTGCCACGGATTATAGCCCGGAGGGAATCTTGTGATAATATCGGCTCAGAATTTGTTTTAAAATGTTACTATGGGCTAACCTAGCACAACCAGTTAGAAAAGTCCATTGGTCTAACGTCGTTCGTCGAAAGTCAAAGTGGGTAGCTTTCCCTATCAAATTGGTTAGGGTTAGGTCGCTCGGGGGTCTTCGGAGGGTGGCAATCAGGTTTAAGCTGCATAAATGACCATACTATTTACACAAAAGTTACTAGGGTATGTTACAAGAATTTCTTCCCTATGGGTGAAAAGTTATTGCTGTGTTTGTATGTAAGTTATCGAGTGGTAGTGTGTGAATTATCATGTTATGTACACATAAGTTGCCGGGGTATGTTTCAAAACTTTTTTCGCCCATGGTAAAAAGTTATCAATGTGTCTATATGTGAATTACCAGCTTTGCAGTGCGTAAATCACCATGTTATTTAGACAAAGAAGTTACCAACGTATGTTTCAACAACTTTTTCCCCATGGGTGAAAAGTTATCAATGTGTTTGTATGTACATTATCAGTTCTGCAATGCATTAATTACCTTGGTATTAAGACAGAAGTTACTAGGAAATGTTTCAACAACTTTTTCTTCCTCAGGTAAAAGTTACCACGGTGTTTGTACATAATTTATCAGGTATGTGGTGCTTGTACGTGAGTTATTAGCTCAGCGGTTCGTAAATTATCATTCTATTATACAGGAAATTATTGAGGTATGTATGAATGAAGTATGGAAGAGACGAAGATGGTCAAATAATGGATTTCCTTTGAACTCAGGTAGTGGGGAAGTTGGCAAGTGAACTAAGATCTCAATATTGAAGTTTTAAGTTCAATTCCTGGCTTTAGCATGATTTTTTGGGCTATAAAACTGCAAATGTACTTTGGGTCCACATCAAGTATCTGCAAATGTACTTTGGGTCCACATCAAGTACGGAAACCGCTAATGTGAAGGGAAAAATCATGATCAACGCTCACCTCCTCCATGTCCACGTGCAAATTAGGATCACACAAAATCATGGTCCCATTAAAATCAGGAGAGAGGGAAATGCAAGAAAGATCGCGAGAAACCGGAGCCAGAAAATCAGGAAAGAGGGGAGGCGAGTGCCCCCCGCACGACCAAGATCATACGGTGAATGAGTCATTTGGTTTTGTTGCAAAAAAACACAGTAGAACATTTGTCGATAAGAGTGTCCCAAGGTTTCAAGGGTATCTTAATTGATTCCAAATGGGCGACACACTCATCGCAATATTAATGTTTCATGTGAAAACGACAACCCGCTGAAGTTGACCAAGACTTGCAATGCGGGCCGCCCCCACAACAGTCACCCCTATTCCTCCATGGGCCATCATAATATTACTAACCAGGTCCCATACTAGCCCGTGGTTATACCTCGCTTCACGTGAGATAAAAGGAGCGCTCGCTTGAAGCACCTACACTAATGGGTTGGCCAGCGTGCATTAATCGATTGTTTTTCCCTGTCTCTATCGCAATATCTTTTTTATTTTCTGATTTATGTTTTTACTATTATTTATATTTGGAAATTTTAAACGTGTATAAAAATGTACAGCGTGTATGAAAAATGTTAATCAAACATCTGAAAAATGTTGATTAAGAATTTGGAAAACTTAATGAAGCATTTGAAAAATGTTAAATGTGTATCAAAAAAAGTTTCCCATATATACAAAAAATATCAATGTGTATGAAAAGAATATTGTTCATGTATTAAAAAGTGTTAAATATGCATAAAATTGTTAATCATGTATTTAAAAATGCTAAACATGTATAAATAAAATGATGATCATATTCTGAACATTTTGTAATGGCAATAAACATTTCTGTACACACAATATACATTTTGTATACATAAAAAATACATGTGAACATATTTAAATACTGAATTAACTTTTTAAATATATGTCTTTATTTACTTTACTTAATGTACATTCTACAATTTGTATACTTTATCAACATTTTATATAAACTTTTAAATTCATGATACACATTTTTATATACACTTTTAAATACAAGATAAAAACGAAATATAATGAAGAAAAGAAAAAGGCAAAGAAAACCAGGGAAGAAATAAAAAAAGTAAAAAAAGAAAATGAAAAAGTAATGAAAAGATGAAAAAAGCAGCGATAAGAAACGGATGAAGGAACGAACTACCGAGAAAACATGATATATGGGGCCGGCCATTCGCGCGAGATATAGCTGCCGGATCATGGAGCCCAACTCCTATCTGGCGCCCTCAGCGGCTGTTATAATGTATTCCAAAGACCGGCACCCCCCCCCCCCCCCCTCCGGCCTAGGCTCGGTACATTTACTTTTTCTTTTTTTTATCCTTCAAAAATAGGTGTGCGAACTAGGCTTCAAATTTGTATACAAAACTTGAAATTTTCGAACAATTATAAAATTCATGAAGTTTTCAAGTTTGCAAACATTTTTAAAAACTTGTGGAAAAATCACTTTCACGAACTTTTCCGAATTTAGGAACAATTTCCAAATTTATGAACTTTTCAAATTTGCAAACTTGTATTTCGAATTCATGATTTTCTTTGTGTGTGCAAATTTGCCAGCTTTCTTGAAATTGTTAAAAAAAATCAAATTTACCGCGCACGAGCGAGTTATGGGCCACGGCCCGTTGGGGGGCGCGCGTGAGCGCCAGTTAGTCTTCGGGGCGCTTAATGCGCCAACGAGGAGCTCCCCTCGTGGAGCACGTATTGACTATTGACTCGTATTCCGCATTGCGTTTAAAAAGCAGCTCTGGTGCAGATCTGAAGGCAGAGGCATGACACAGGAGCGGCGCGAGAGCAGGACGAGGCGCAGGGCAGCTGCAGCAATGCAGGAACCAATGGAAGACTAATTTAAGACTGGAATTTCCTGTAATTTTCACTTAATCCATAACCTTTGTATAAAATACTTGGAAGTGTGAGGATACGCTGAGTCAAACATGAGTGATGATCTTATACTGGTATAGACACAAATAAAGATACGACGTATCCAAAGAATTTGCAGATATTACTCTGTAAAAATGAAGGTGGACGATTTGATCTTCACAAAGGTTAAAAATGCATACTATCTTTTCGCCACGATGGGAATTGCTTAAGAAAGGCTCCGAGGCATATAAGGTTTCTTCGCCTCATGTTGGCACCGTTGATTTATCTCGTTTCCTGTGTTCTTATGGCTATGGAGGCATGGTGGATCCCAACCCTTACCGTTAGGAGGGCTCATGCTTCATGTTTAGGTGTTTTTTAGTCTTTTTAGGATTTGTGTATACTACTCGGAAAGGTGAGGCGACGACGACTTCCTGGAGATAGAATAAAGTTCTCCCCACCTAGTCCCCGTCCTAGCGGTGCGTTTTGCGTCCTCGGAGGGCGTGTGGAGGTGTGTCTCCGGCGGATCCTGCGGGATTCGGTCGGTGTTAGTCTTTTGGTGGATTTGCATGGATCCGGTCCTCGTTTATATTCATGTGTTTATAGGTTGGGTCTTTCCGATCTACACTTCTCTTTGTGAGTGGCGGTTGTTGTTCATTGATCCTTTGGGGTCTTAGCCGAATGACTTTTAGACTATCTACTACAACAAAATTTGCTCGGTTCCGGTAAAGGAGGGATGATGATGGCAGCATGCCTTCGCTTGCTCTAGTGCTTGTAATCATTGTTAAGTGGTCTACGGGTATGGATGTATTTTTTGTTATTTTTTAAACAAAGTACACACGGAGGCGCTCGTATATATGCACGTATACCCTATACTTACGAGCACCTCTTGTGTTCTTTGCATTGTCATAATGTTTGATGAATAGATTGAAAGTTTTAAAAATAATTGCTAAGCAAACAAGAATCATATATTGAGATGCCGAAGCAATGCTCCGCCCGAAATGGAGGATCAGAATTGGCGCGTCACACACAAAACATGCAAGCGAAACAAAACAAAAACAGATGCAGTTACATTATGAGTCCAGAAAGCAACAAAATCATGCACACATTCTGTATGTCCCTGTTTCCAAGGAGATCCACATCGCACTGCATCTTTGGTGGGATCATGCATGGATGCCAGTCATGCAGGAATACAGAGTGGCCAAACTAGAACACAGTTTGAGAATGTATATAAGCATCGCTTGCGCCAAATCTTTTTCATGCCCATGCTTGCATGCTCTCGTAGATCGGTAGATGACATGGCTCACCTGACGGCACTACTCCTCGCGTCCGTTCTCGTCTTCGTCTTGAGCGCGACACCCACGCTGAGCATTATCATTGGCGGAGGCGGTGCGACAGCGAGGCAGAGTACCAGCCTCAACCATGGCGCCGCTCGAACTTACGTAGTGCTCGTCGAGCCTCCGGCGCACGCGCACCACGACGACGAAGCCGCGCACCGGAGATGGCACGAGTCGTTCCTGCGGCCGGGGTCGCGCCCTGGCAGGACGGCCGGCGGCGACGCACCGACCATTCGCCACTCGTACACGGGCGTGTTTTCCGGCTTCGCCGCAAAGCTGACGGAGGACGAGCTCGCAGCGGTGTCCAGGAAGCGCGGGTTCGTGCGCGCCTTCCCGGAGCGGAGGGTGCCGCTCATGACGACGCGCACGCCGGGGTTCCTCGGCCTGGACGCCAAGCAAGGCGTCTGGAACGCCACAAACTACGGCGAGGGCGTCATCGTCGGGTTGCTCGACACTGGCATAGCCGCCTCGCACCCTTCGTTTGGAGACGAGGGCATGCCGCCGCCGCCTGCCAGGTGGAAGGGCAAGTGCCAGGCCCCCGTGCGTTGCAACAACAAGCTCGTCGGCCTGGTGTCGCTCATGGGCGGCAACGACACCACCGACGCCGTCGGGCACGGGACGCACACGGCAGGCACCGCGGCGGGCCACTTCGTGGACGGCGTCTCGGCGTTTGGCCTCGGCAGGGGCACCGCCGCCGGTATCGCGCCGGGCGCGCACCTGGCCATGTACAAGGTATGCGACGGCGAAGGATGCTTCGAGTCCGACATACTGGCCGGGATGGACGCGGCGGTGAAGGACGGCGTGGACGTGCTGTCGCTCTCCCTCGGCGGCCCCTCCATACCATTGGACAAGGACCTGATCGCGATCGGCGCGTTCGGGGTGATGTCCAAGGGCATCCTCGTGGTGTGCGCCGGCGGTAACAGCGGCCCGACGCCCTCCACGCTGTCAAATGAGGCGCCGTGGATATTGACCGTGGGGGCCGGGTCGGTGGACCGGAGCTACCGGGCCACCGTGCGGCTCGGCGACGGGGAGGCATTCGACGGCGAGTCGCTGACGCAGGACAAGCGCTTCAGCTCCAAGGCGTACCCGCTCTACTACCCTCAGGGCACCAGCTACTGCGACTACTTCGACGGCGTCAACATCACCGGCAAGGTGGTCGTGTGCGACACCGAGACGCCGTTGCCTCCGCTGAACTCGATCCAGGCGGTCCAGGCGGCAGGCGGCGCCGGAGTGGTGTTCATCAACGAAGCTGACTTCGGGTACACCATCGTGGTAGAGAAGTATTATAACCTCCCAATGTCACAGGTGACCGCGACCGACGGCGCCAAGATCATGGGCTACGCCAGGGTGGGCTCGACGGCGGCCGCCCACACCGCAACGATACTGTTCAACAGCTCGATTGTTCACGTGAAGCCGGCGCCGATCGTCGCGGCCTTCTCTTCCCGCGGGCCGAACGCGGCCAGCCCCGGCGTGCTCAAGCCCGACATCATGGCGCCGGGGCTCAACATCCTCGCCGCGTGGCCGTCGATGGTGCCCATCGATGGCACGGAGTCGTACAGCTACAACGTTGCCTCCGGCACGTCCATGGCCGCGCCGCACGCCACCGGCATCGTGGCGCTCGTGAAGAAGGCGCACCCGGACTGGTCGCCGTCGGCGGTCAAGTCGGCCATCATGACCACGTCCAGCACCGCCGACAACGCGGGGCACCCCATCATGGACGAAGAGCACCGGAAGGCGAGCTTCTACTCGATCGGCGCCGGCCACGTGGACGCGGCGAAGGCCGTGGACCCAGGCCTGGTCTACGACCTCGACGTCGGCGACTACAGCGCCTACATCTGCGGGCTGCTCGGCGAGCCGGCCATGAAGACTATCACGGGAAACAGCAGCTTGACGTGCGCGGCGGTGGGGTCCATCCCGGAGGCGCAGCTGAACTACCCGGCGATACTGGTGCCGCTCTCCGAGAAGCCGTTCAAGGCGAAGCGGACGGTGACAAACGTGGGGCCGGCGATGTCGGTGTACACCGCTCACCTGGACGTGCCCAAGTGGCTCATGGTGAAGGTGGAGCCAGAGTCGCTGGAGTTCACGTCGGCGATGGAGAAGAAGACATTCACGGTGACCGTGAGCAGCAGGGGAGGCGACGGCGACGCCGACGCCGGGCAGCTGGCCGAGGGGAGCCTCCGCTGGGTGTCTGAAGATCACGTGGTGCGGAGCCCGATCATCGCGGACGCCAGGGTTGTCCCCACATGATTCTGTCAGGCGTTCGTTGTACTCAGCCAGCCTGGTTAGCATAAGCACAAGTATCCATACAGTTCACAAAATGGAGACATTATCGTTCTTCCCAACTAGCACTACTCCTTGAGGTCCCGATTGCAAACATGCAATCACACATATCAAATGAGGTCACTGAGATAACCTTGTATCTTTACTGTATCAAATATCACTACTCAAAATCCTCAAGTTGCCAGCACAATCAAGCTTTTGTCTGAGAGATACATTGCAAACTGACAGCACCACTTCTTTTGTGGAAATCGAGAGGAACACTTGTCACTTGCTGTGCCTCCATGGGTGCTCTGCTTGGGCAAGATTTGAACACCAAAACTCGGACTGGAAGGTCAATGATGTGTTACTGTTACAAAATGACCAGCCAATGAGAAAATCAGCAAGACATGTTGCACATTGAGACGGCATGTGTAGTGCAGTTTAGGCCGTTTCCCAACAAAAGATTAAATAAATACACGAAAGGGAAATCCAGGCACCGAGAAGACATGTCTGGTGCAGTCGTGCAAGTTAACAATGCACACACAAAAATAAATTTCCAAATGATTTTTTGGAAGCTTCACAAGAGATATCCAGGAATCTGAAGATAATTACATTGCTGATGGGATAAGGTAAAAGTGGCATATACTCCCTCCGCTCCAACAACAAAGTTTTAGGCAATGGGGAGTGGAAGTCATAAAAAATCTATGGCCAAAGTCAATAAAATGGTTTCCTGAAAATAAAATGTTAAAAATGGATGGTTCAATCATAACTTTCTGATAAGATGCTCAAACAAGCCAATCAACTTCGATTGGAAATGGAAAACCATAGTAGTATTAAGAACTTACTGTAATGAGTACTCAAACATTGATAATTTAATTATAAACGATGAGCTGTTCTGAAGACATCCTAAAGGTGAGGAGACAACCTTTCTTGAAGAACCGAAACTTGGAGCAAATGCTAGACCCAAATGTTGCCAAAAATCTTTGTGTTCATTTGTTTCTAAATACATCAGGCAGCTGTGATATATCTCCATGAAGAATGGTCTGGCAAAAGCAGCTTTAGCCGAAGATATAGCAAAGTTAACTATGCTGCTGTGGCTGAGGGAGATGCCAGTTTTGTATCAACATTCCTGACTGAAGGGACAGTCTTAAAATACGGTCACTAGATTCGAGGATCTCATCTGAGCCGAAGATATAGCAGAGTTACTTCATTACTGTGATTATCTGTGACCCGAAAGTTTTTCTTTGTAGCATCTCTCATGTTTAATCTTTCATTGAGAAGGAGCCATGCAAAACCCTTTAGCTAGGCAGAACATTTAGAGGACCAAATCCAGTTGAAACAAGCAGAGGCTTGTATGTGAGAAAAGTATTGGGCATACTGATGGAGTTCTTGTATGTGTCTCCCATGTTGTTCACTTCGGTCATTGACCCCCTGCACTGGATGTTCGCGAAAGCTCATGCTGATGGAGTTCTGGCTCCCCTCAACCCCCCTCCGTCGAATCCGTGCCTGAGCCTTCACGCGGATGATGCAGCGCTGTTTATCACTCCCATGCCTGAAGATGTTCTTGTTACCAATCAATTGTTGCTTCAGTTCGGCGCCATTTCAGGGCTAGTTGCCAACCTGGACAAGAGTGGGTTGTTCAAAATTCGTTGCGACAACATTGATCTCCCCAACTGCTAAGGTCCTTTCCTGTCCCCGTCATGCAATTCCCATGCAAGTACCTTAGACTACCACTTTACTTCAGGAAGATCACGTGAGCTGAAATACAACCGGTCCTAGATAAAAATAGCTGCAAAACTGCAGAAGTGCAAAGGAAAGCTTCTCAACAGTGATGAACGACTGCGGTTGGTGAACTCGGTGTTGTCTGTTATCCCAACTTACCTGATCACGGTCTTCAAGCTTGATTCTTGGGTCATTAAGCAAATTGACAAGCTGCTCAGGAACTTGCTCTGGTGGTCTAAGCCGGACGCAGCTGTCGGTTTGGCCCTGGTTAACTGGAACACCGTCTATCGACCTAAAGACATGGGCAGGCTGGGCGTCATGGATATCAAACGTTTTGGCAGGGCGCTCAGGCTTCGATGGAAATGGCTCGAATGGATGGCGGACAGAGACCGTGGCTAGGCTCTCATATTCCCTGTTAGAAGGATGATCTTGCTCTGTTCCGCGCCTCCACTTCCATCTCCATTGGCAATGGCACAAGGGTCTCCTTTTGGAATGACCGGTGGCTCAGCGGCTGCTCCCTAAGGATTTGGCACCGGACCTCTTCATTCTTAGCTCAAGGAAAAACGTCGCAGTGGTGACACAATCAAATCCCAGAGATGGATGTCGGGCCTCCAGCGCATCACGTCTCCCTTGCAACTAAGGCAATTCACTGCCCTTTGGTTGCAGCTGCAGCAAATCCATTTGCAGCCGGAGATCGACGACTCTATCTGCTGGAATCTTACCACCTCAAAGGTTTATTCGGCTAGCTCTGCCTACCGCTCTCAGTTCCTGGGCTCCTACTCAACATTCCGATTCGACAAGCTTTGGCGATGCAAGGTTGAATGCAAATGCTGACTCTTCATGTGGCCCTGGCTGTGCGGAAGGATTCTTACGAATGACAACCTCGCCATCAAGGGAATCCCGCACAGCGAATTTTACCACCTATGCGATCAAGAGGATGGGACTCCTTTTTCCATATGATCCTGAGATGCACCTTCTCGCGATCCATTTGGATGTTGGTTGCCAACTGGACTAACTGCCCTGCTCTCACCCACAACGCTGAGAATGCGACCTCCTCTGAAGCTTGGTGGAACGACCTGACATGCACTTTGGATCCAGAGCTTATCACCACTGCCATATACACCTGCTGGAATATATGGAAGGAACGGAATCGCAGGGTATTCCAGACGCGCCACCTTCCTGAGCTGGAGGTTCTTCATCTGATCAAGCAAGATATTTCTCAAACGGCGCTTTCCATGCATTGGATGTCGGACACTGAAAATACCCCAGAACCAGAACCAGACTAAAGCTTTATTTCCTTGTTTTTCTTTCCCCCTACTCTGTAACACCCTCGTGTTGTAACTTGTAAGGCAAGGATGCTTATTGTTTTCTCCTACTTAATATATAGGGATGCAATGGTGTCAGTTCCTCAAAAAAAAAGTATTGGGTATAAGCTTTCATGGAGTAGCATCATTTCACCGAGAGAAACTCCAAGTGTCATCCTCAGCAGGATCATTTTGAAGATTCTAAAGGATGACTCTGAGGATCAGAAATTCATCAAAAGCTTGAGAAGAAAGAGGGAGGCGGAACATATCCAGAATATCGTCAAGACTCCCCCCAGGGGCAGATGCGCCTGGCTTTATCTATACTTTCAATAACCCCTTCAGGCAACTTGAGGGAGCATATATAAAAAGCGGGAAGAGTGCTAAAGACAGCTTTTGTGACTGATTCTCCCACCAAAAGACAAGGAGGGGCAAGAAGTTAAGAGCTGCTCCATCCTATGATTCAGAGAAAAGTCCCTGATTCTAGGTTTGCTCAGACCAAGAGGAAGCCCGAGATAGGTGAAGAGGAAATTGGCAATGCGGCAACCGTAAAGGCCAGCTAACTGCTGCATTTTCCCTCCAAATCATGGATGGGAAGAAGGCAAGTTTTCTGGAAATTAACTCAAAAGACCAGTGGACTGTCTAAGGGATTCAAGGAGGCTTTTAAGACAGAGCAGTTAGTGGGAACATGTTTGCATGCTTAAAAGCATATCATCTGTGTATTGCCCAACAGGGAAGATGCTGTTAGTACCTGGAAGGGGGAGCTGAAGCAGGTTATGGTGACAAGCCTTATTGATGATAGCTTGAAAAATTTCCTCCGCGGGGCACCATTAAGTAGGACAGAGGAAGTACCAGTGGAGAGGACGGATTTAATCCATCCAATCCACCTCGCATCAAAGCCCATATGCTCCATGACTCTGATGATCGTGTCATGCTCGATAATATTGAATGTTTCTCCAAAGTCAAGCTTAAATTTCCTGCTTGGATTGATGGCATCAGTGAAGAAACAAACAAGCTGTTTGATCAGTATAATCCTTAAAGTATATATCTACGTGTCAACAGTAGTGAATGTGATTATCTTATCCCACTTAAGAACCCTTCTATAGTAGAATGATCCATCAAAATCATGAAAGTCCCCGCCACAATTTCTGAAAAATATGTGATAGAAGCTCAAAAATGAGAATATCAGTAGAATCTGGCAAGCATGAGCTAGTTAAAAAATGTGGAGAGAGATACAAACCATAAAAGCTGAATGAAGAAATGAAGGATAAGATATGCTGAAGAAGTTGTCAGTGTCTAAAAATCCCTCGGAGATAATAAAGAATCCAAAACAGATGGTATCCTACTGCAAGGTTTTTTGGGTCATGTCTGCACAAGAGTATGGCATGCCCATAGCGGCACTAACTGGGTGTGTGCAAACGAATAGAAGAATCTAGGCACAATCATTCATTTGGTGAATAGCATGTCATATTGAAAATATGAAAACAGAGAACTGATGATGCTATTAACTTAAAACAAGGTATGTTAAGTTCCTTCAGCAAGTGTCACGTGTAAACAGAAGCATGTAAACGATACCTTTTTTTCTATTTGATGCATCCTCCGAAAGCTGATGTGTCTCACTTCCATGGATTTAATCATTTCAACCATTTACACAATTAATATCAACTCCAAGTTCCAACTGAGTCTCTCCAATGGAAGTATTCCACCAATGTATTTCTGAAATCTGCAGGTTGAACGACTACAAAATTCATAGGGTTATACAAAAACAAATTCCATATATAACTAAGAACTTGACTAGGAAATTAGACTTGCTTGGATATCAATCAGTCTCTAGATAAAACAACTAACTCAAGGTGAAGCCCATGGTGGCGTGTAGACAGGACTGTGTGTAGAGTTGAAATAAAGTTCTCCTTTGGAAAACACCAGATAATGGTGTGTTGTAGATCAGAATGATTAGCTCATAAAACTGAGACTGACGAAAATAGTAGCAATATGGTATTAAGAAAACTGAAATTGCAACTGGAGACATCACATAGCACAGGAGTGAACTTTTCCTTGGCTCTGCATATAATGCACAGGTCCGCATGTTGGATTCTGTTTCTTACTTTTTTTTCGCGAATACGCATGAGAGCGTATCATTGCATTGATAGTAGGGAGAAAGTACAGGGCGGCATCATGGTCGTGTACACAAACTGGCGCGGCCATGATGACCAGGCGAGCAGAAGACTAGGGGATGCTCAGCCCCAAAAACAGAGATTCAGGTTACAGGCAAAATAGCGTTTAGTCCTTTGGCTCTGGCGTAGGCCCAGGAGCGAGCATCGTTCTTGATCTCGGTGATGAGAGACGCAGTAGAAGGCGCGATGTTGTCGAAGATGATGGCGTTGCAGTGGCGCCATAAGGCCCAAGCGATCAGCGCGGCCAAGGTGGAGAGGCCCTTCCGCTTGTCCAGAGGCGCACCTGATGCAGGATCGAGTGCAGCCACTCAAAGAAACCAAGGGAACCATCGGGTGCGGTAACCACCGGGCAGCACCAAGAAAGGATGGCATGCCACACGATGCGGGCGAAGGCGCATCCCAGGAGAATGTGGTGCTTACTTTTTATATGATAATTTTACATTACCTCATGAAAACAATATCCACCGTAAGGTAGGGGGACATGCATGCTCATTCACCTTCTACACCAAGTTGTTGAACAGACAGTAAGTCAAGGCAGGCAAAATCACCAGTAATCCCCACAAGAACATTTCCCATCCTTGAAGTGATGAAACCTGTTGGTGTCTCTAACAGATATCTCCCTCCCCTCAAAACATGATATGAACTTCATTGCTTCGTGGCAATCGCCACAAATTCGGAGGTTCTTTATCACCCGGAGGGGCGTTCCTGGGCTCGTGCTTATGAGGCCCAATGCAATAGCCAGCTTTTCACTGTGCACAGCAAGGATATCATCCTTTTCTTGTTCTTCCACATCATGTAGGACAAAATCTGTGCTCGGTGCAAAGCCCAGCCTGCTCATCTCAATGGTAAGCTGCTTTAGTTTCTCTGTTATCGCAGTCATCATGGGGTGTGAATTGTCACCAGCTAACAACATGTGCACCTTGTTCTTGATCTCTATCCAACTGCAACCCTTTTCTTTCTTCAATCCCATATTCTTCATCTGATCCCTCACTCTGTTTACCCCGTCCCACATTTTTTTAGACGCATAAATGTTGGAAAGCAGGACATAGTTGCCGGTATTTTCTGGCTCTAGTTCAAATAGCATTTCTGCTGCGACTTCGGCCAGGAACAAATTTCCATAAACCCTGCAGGAGCCCAGCAAGGACCCCCAAATACAACCATCTGGCTCAAATGGCATCTCATTTATGAGATCGTATGCCTCATCAAGCTTGCCAGCCCGTCCTAACAGAGTAACCATACATGCATAATGCTCCATCCTAGGGGAAATGCCATGACTTTGCTGCATTTCATTGAAGTAGCGACGCCCCTCCTCTGTCAGGCCAGCTTGGCCACAGGCACCAATGACACAGGTGAATGTGACTAGGTCGGGCTTCTGTTTGCACTTCTGCATCAAACAGAACAACTGCACAGCATTTGCAGCCTCCCCATGCATTGCATAGCCACCAATCATCGCGTTCCATGAAACCGTATTTTTAGACGGAATTGCATCGAAGATCGTCCTCGCATCCCTGACCTTGCCACACTTTGCATACATGTCCACCAACGCACTGCCAACGTAAACGTCATGAAGAAATCCCTTCCTAAGAGAAAAACAGTGTGCTGACCGGCCATGCATAAGAGCAGCAACATTGGCAAATGCTGGCAGTACGCAGGGTATCGTGACTGAATTCGGCTCGATCCCTTTTGACTGCATCTTCCTGAAAAGATCCACCGCTTCCAAATCTTTCCCATTCTGCACACAGCAGGCAACAATCGAGGTCCAGGACACAACATTCAACTCGACTCCTCGGCTAACAAACTCGCTGAACAACAACAATGCCTCAGAGACCTGGGCGTTCCGAGAGAGCCCAGCGACGAGAGCGTTGCAGGAAGCAACATCCATGTGGCTGGACTCATGAAACACGTGAGAAATCTCATCGGCACGCCCACACTTGCCGTACATGTCGATGAGCGCAGTGACCACATGTTGATCTAGCCTGCACCCTGCCTTCACTACATATCCATGCAGCTGCTCGCCAACCAAGACCTCTTTCACATCCCCGACCGCAGAGAGTGCACACGAGACACCGGTGGCGTCCGGCAAGAACCCTTCCCCGTGCATCCTCACAAGTGCCTTGACAGCGTCAAGGCCGCTGCCGCTCCGGTTCAGCCCGGAAACCAGTCCATTCCAGGTGATCACATTCGGCTCCACGCCGGCGCTCCGCATCCGCTCCAGAAGGCCCCACGCGGCCTCGGCGTCGCCTCGTGCAGAGTAACCGGCGATGAGTGCGCTCCAGCCAACGACACTCTTGTCCGGCATTCTTTCGAACACGCCGCGGGCGTCGCTGGTGGCTCCGAGGCGGAGGTAGGTGTGGAGGAGCGAGGAGGCGACGAACGGATCCTCCGCAAGGCCGGAGACCGCGGCGGCCGCGTGGAGAGCGCGGGCGAGGGGCTGCGCGGGGCATGACTTGAGCGCGGACGGCAGGAGGTGCGCGTCCGGCGGGAAGGAGACGTGGCGGAGGAAGTGCAGAAGGGTGTTGGAGTGTTGGCACATTGGCTTGGTTGGTACTACTTGGTGCCAGCTGATTGATCGACTCGAGAAGTTTTGAAGATGGTGCTCCTGTAGTTACGTTACTTCGAAGGGTTAGTTGGATTCATGCGACTGCAACTTTCCCGGGTTGGAAAAAGGGATAATTAATTATGTGCCCTTAGAGCATTATTGGTAGAAACTCTCAAACCCTCAAACCCTCACTAGCGTTTTAAGGGTTTAAAAATGATTTTTTTGTGCATTTTTACGGGTTGAAAAACATAGGTAAAGATTAAAACCCTCAAACCCAACCCTTATAACGGAATATTCCCCATGAACGACGTTGTCGTTGCGCGCGGGAGGTCGACGGGGTTTCCGCCGGCGACGGGGGCGACTAGCAGCGGCGGTCGCGGGCGTGGGCGCGGGAGTTGGGAGGATTTTTCCCTCCCGCGCGAGGATAACCACCAAATGAGGGTTGGGGTAGGTTTTGCTCCCCAACCTTTACTTTTAAGGATTGGGAGAGGGTTTGAGGGTTTGACCTTTAAAAAAATTTGAAGGTTTGAGGGTTAAGGGGTTCTAGTCTACGGCTTTTTTTCGACGAAAATGTAAAAAAACCAGTTATTTTTAGGGGTTTGAGGTTCTGCTAGTAATGCTCTTAGTTGTGTCTCCTTTGGTGAAACCCTCGTTCCTTCCTAAATCACTTTGCTCGTTTTATATTTTTACCCTTTGACCATTTGATCATCACTTAAAAAAATCATAACAAATTCATACTAACTCCAAAAAATGTGAATAAGATATCAAAATGTTCATAAAAATAGCATCTATTTGTGCATGTTATTTGCATTCATGAAAAATGTGTTAGAAGGTCCCCATCTCAGATTGAGCTCCTATGATTTCAGCATAAACAGTAAAATCCAAAAAACTAAAAAAAATCTAAAAAAATTTGGTGGCAAACAATGACCAATATTTTCAGTTCTCGCCAAGTTTAGTAAGGAAATGGCATTTGTGGAAGTCGTGGTTAAAAAACAAAATTGATGCTCCAAAATAAAAGCATTTTGGAGTGCTAATTTTGTTTTTTGGCCACGACTTTCATGAATGTCATTCACTGATGAAACTTGAAAAGCACTCAAAACATTGGCCAATGTTTGCCACAAAAAAATTTAAGAATTTTTTGAATTGTTTTTTATTTTTTAAAATTTTACTATTCATGTTGAGACCATATGGGCTCAAACTGAGATGGTGACTTCCGAACACTTTTTTCCTGAGTGCAAATCACATACACAAATAGGTGATGTTTTTCTCAATATTTTGATATCTTATTCACATTTTTTTGAGTTAGTATATATTTGTTATGATTTTTTTAAAGTCACAGTCAAAGGGCAAAAGCATAAGACGAGCAAAGTGGTTTGGGCAGGAATGAGGGTTTTTGGAAACTATGGGTAAACCTGCCGAGTGTAATACAACTAGGAGCATAATTGACGCGTCAACGGCGCGCTTACGCCTGCCTGAACCTTTATTGCCAACCGTCAGGGTGTTACATATCTCAGAGAGTACATGGGGATTCGAGGAGGGAAAGAGGAGGGAAAGACAAAATTACATGAAGCGAGAGGCTATAATCTCCCAGTTAGGTGAAACAACATGGAGCCCCAGTCCCGGAGCCTAATTTGCTTTTGAACATTATTACAGCGGTAGGACCAAAGTTTAAGATCATATGCAGCGGAGCGTGCAACATCATGAAGCCCAAGTTGAATGTTTCGAAAAACCTTGGTGTTCCTTCTCTTCCAGATATTCCAAAGAACGGCCAGAAGAACTGTTGATCTGGTTCTGTGTGCCATTCACCCTCCCATGCTTGAAGCAGCCCCTCAGAGAGCTGTGCAGAGGCTGCCAAGCTCCTCCCAAAGAGGAGCGAGATGTTGGCACCCAAAAAGTAGATGGTTGATGGATTAAATGCGTGGTTGCGTAAGGGCATGCGGTGAAGTGGCAATGCCCGCCTAAAGCGTCGCTCATTCGTGAAGAGGCGGTCCTTGCGAGCAAGCGGAGGAATAGCCGCATTTATTTGGGGCGAAGTTTCGCCAGATGGCCGGGCGGCGTGTCGTGGGTTTTGCCCTCCAAACCGCGTGGTAGGCAAGTTTAGCGGTGAAAGGTTTCCAAGATCCCTTGTAGTTCTCCGCTGCCCACCGCAAATTCAAGTTTACTGCCAAAATAGTGCGTAGTTCAAATAGTTCACAATCGGTCATGTGAGACAACCTAGGGTTAGGTCCAAGGTTAGGTTGTTCGAGGCCAAAGTGTGCCATCAAGTGTGAACTTCGGTTGGAGTGAGAAAACAGGGCGGAAATTGTTGGGCTAGAGTTTGGGAGGAGTGAGGAGCCAAAGGTCAAGCGGAAGGAGGTAGTGACTCCATTACCGATCTTGACCTGGTAGAGTCCCGGAATAGGGCGAGGCCTTTCATGATGTCCTTCCAAATGGGGGTATGCTGGTTGTCTGACATGCCCAGATCGTTAGTGGTCGACCAACCATATTTGGAGATCATGTATCTGGTCTCTTCCGAGACCTGCTTGTCATGCAACTTGGAGATGTGTTTAAGTAACAGACAGAGGTTTATGTGTGAGAGAGAAAGAAAACCAAGGCCCCCATTGGTGAATGGTGCACAAACGAGGTCCCAAGCGACCTTGCAGTTGCCGCCCGAAGTTTTTTCCTGGCCGGACCAAAAGAAGGCCCTACAACGTTTCTCGATTTCCTGGAAAAATGCCATTACAAAAACCGAAGTTGAAAATATGCCACTATAACTTTTCCATTCCTGTATCTATGCCATTTTCTCTATTATAGGTCCAAATACTGCCCTTATACGCCCCATATTTGTTCACCTAGCTTTATACGTACGGCTGGAGGCGGGTGCGGACGGAGTACTGCACTTGCGCTTGCCGCGCGACCACGTGCCGCGTCTGATGCGCTTTAGATGTTGGTCGCCCGTGGTGTCGTCATGCTGCCATGCTGCTGTGCGGCTTCACTCGCGAGTCGCGACCCCGTTGGCCGAGCGCGACGACATCGCTCCGTGCCGCTCTGCTGTGCGGCTTCACTCGCAAGTCGCGACCCCGTTGGCCGAGCCGCAGCCGCGGCCGCCACATGCTGCATCCGCCATGCCCACTGTTCCCCGCTACTGCCTCGACGGCCGCGCCACCGGCTCGATGCCGTTGCCGCCCAGCCTACAGTCCGGAACGAGCCCAGCGACCTTCGGCCGGAACAAGTTCACGGCCTCCACCGGTTCGAGGTTCCCAGGAACTCGAGCTCGGCGAAGTCAACGGCGAGCCCAGCGGGGCCGGCGTGCTCCAGTACGGCCCTGCTGTAGGAGCTCGAGGTGAACCCCGCCGTGCACAAGGTCGCCCACCAAGCCGAGCTGGCCATCCTCCTTTTCGAAAAGAAAACCGAAGCCGAGCTCGCCATGCTCTGTCCCTGTCGCGCATGGAGCGGCGGGAGGACGCCAGACACAGGGGCATGATGCGGAGTAAATTGCAAAAAACCACCATAATTAAGACCTTAATTCCGAAAACCATCATGTTTTGATTTTTTTTCAAAAAACCATCACTATCATCACCATTGTGCTGACAGTTTTAAAAAGCACTGCTCGGTCACTAAACGCACATTGACACTGTTTCTGACGATGGGACCCGTTGTAATTGCTGATGTGGCAAACAAAACTTAACACCGTTGAGGCGTTGACCGGGCCGTTAGCCTATCCTTCTCACGCATCTTGTTGGTGGCCCGATTGCTCCAAAAAAAAGGGAAAAAAGAAATCTCGTTGGTGGCCGAGACCGCAGCCCAGCCATGGACATGACCATGCCGCCGGCGCTCGCTCTTGCTCCGCCGCCGCTGGAGAGTCCTCCGCCGGCGACCACTTCCTCCCCCGCCATCTCTTCGGGCAGCGCCCAGCGTGCTTCCCTCGTCCCTCCCCTCCCCGACGACGGGATCCACCGCCGCATCATCTAGATCGAGGTCGAGGCATGCGGCAGGATGAGCTCTCGACGCGGTGACTGACCAGGCGCTCCACTTCCGTCAGATCCTCGCGGCGAGGGTGCTGGTGGCTCCTCGACACGGAGAAGAGCAGGGCGCCGCGACCCGTCCCCACCCGCCGCCACTTCCGCCAGACCTCCACCGCCCATTTTCTACTGTCGGATCCTCGCCGCCATATATCTTCCAGGCTACTCCCTCGTCTCCAAATCGAGCGCCTGCTTGACGCCCACGACGCCCGCCGCTACCTCCTGCCCGTTGTGGTTGGAAGCGGATCTTCTGGCGTCGGCAGGTTGAACGGCGGTGGTCTACGGTTCGTGAAGCAGCGGCCAGCGGCGCGCCCTGGATTCAGGCGGGATCCGGCGACCCCGGTGCTCGCGTAGCTAGAGCGGCGCCGCTCGCTGTTGACCTCGCTCGGCTGCCCTCTCCTTTGCCCGGCGACAGTAGCATCCATGCCGTGTCGTGAGACGCTGACGGGCGGCCGCCTTCTTCTAGTTTAACGGTCAGGCCAACGGCGTCAAGTTTTTATTCCACATCAGTGTTTACAGCGGCCCCATCCATCAGAAACAGTGTCAATCTGCGTTAGTGGCCGATCAGTGCTTTTTGTAAACTGTCATTACAATGGTGATGGCTTTTTGAAAAAAAAATTCAAAACGTGATGGTTTTCTGAATTAGGGTCATAGTGGGGAGTAACTTAGACTAGTAACATGTATATGTTACTAGGCTATGTTACTATCTTTATAGTGGGTAGTAACATATATGTAGTGTCATGCATCACTTCATTTATTATTTCATAGACTCATTTAGCATTGGGAACCGCTAGGTGATGGTAACATATTATGTTAGTCTATTTGTCTCTCTCCTCATTAACTACTTGACACATCATCACTTTTGCTTATGTGGCATCTATGTTACTACTTATGTCACTCCCACTATGACCAGCCTTATAAATCCGGACCATAGTCTCTGTCTTAGGGGGTGTTTGTTTCCAGGGACATTTTTATGTAGGGACTAGAAAAAGTCCCTCTTAGAAACTTCTTTATCAAACGGGAGGGACTTTTTAGTGACTAAACTAGGCATTTGGGACTAAATGAAGAATACTCTCAAGGAGAGTCTTTTTGGGACTTTTCCAACAATGCCCCTTCATGCACCCATTGGCCCGCCACCCCATGGTGTTGTTTGATTATTTATTTTTTATATACTAGGGGCAACATGGTCATTTAATAACCTCTAGGAAGGGACTAGGGACTTTTTAGTCTCTGGAAACAAACAGGAAGGGACTTTTTAGGGACTAGAGACTTTTTAGTTGGGACTAGAAAAAGTCCTAGGACTAGAGAACCAAACACCACCTTAGAGCAACTCCAATGGGGCGACCCATTTTGTCCGCCCGCGTCCGTTTGGGTCGGCGCGGACAAAAGAGACTGCCCAACGCAAAGATCCATTTCCATTTTGTGTCCGCGCGGACCCATTTCCGTCTCAAATTTGGGTTGCATTTGGGTCGGCGGCGGACACAGAGCGGACGTTTTTTCTGCATTCCTCGTCTGCTTCTGCCCACTGCATGTGCCATGTGACCCACATGTCATCCAACCACCCATCCCATCTCTCTCCTCCTTTCCTCTATCTCTTCTCCCACCCACCCACCCACACCCTGCTCCAGACCACCAACCACGCCGGGGGACAGCGCCGGAGCCGGGGCAGCGTCGAGGAAGCGCCGGAGCCGGCGCAACGCCGCCACCAGTGAGCGCCGCGACCTCCTTCATGGCGAGCTCCTCGTCGATGCGCGGTCTCCTCTTTGGCTGCAGCTCGCCGGTGAATAGAGCTCCCGCGCGCAGCGACGAGTACGCGTATAGGGCATGCCATGCGTGCGTGTACATGCACAAGGAGGAGAGAGAGAATGCCATGCGTGCATGTACATGTCTAGCTAGCCATGCGTGCTTGTACAAGCATATGCGGCGAGCTGCAGTTGCAGCGTCGCGCGGGAGCTCGCGACTGCGGGGCGGCGAGCTGGCGCGGCCAGCTGCGGTACGGGCGCCGTGAACAGGGTGGCGAGCTCAAGGCGGGCGCGACGAGCTGCGGCTGCAGCGTGGCGCGGGAGCCCGCCTCTGCGGGGCATCGAGCGGGCATGGCGAGCGGGGCGACGAGCTGCTGCGAGGCGTCGAGCGGGCGCGGCGAGTTGCGGCGCCGCGAGCGGAGCGACGAGCTGCGGGGCGATGAGCAGGCGGGGCGAGTTGGCGCGGCGAGCTATGGCACGGGGCGAGCTGCTGGGCGCCGAGGACGCGAGCAGGCGGAGGCAGGGCGAGGCGGCGTGGGAACTCGGGGCGGCGGTGCGGAGCTCGCCCACCAGGTGTTCGACAAAATGCCAACGCGCACATGTCTAAAATGCGTCTATCCCCCGACCCATTCAAAAAAGCGGACACGGACAGGCGGATGGGCGACCCAAACGGACAAAAGGCGGGTAAAATCGATGTTCGTTTGGGTCGGCCCATTGGAGTTTCTCTTAGGGGCCCAATAAACCCGGACTAAGGGAGTACTCTATTATGCGAGGACGTCGCTCCGTGCCGCTGCGGCCCAGCAGTAGCAGCAGCCGCCGCATGCTGCGTCCGCCGTTCCCCACTACCGCCTTGACGGTCGTGCCGCCGGCTGCCGTCCGATGCCCACTTCCTGAAATAGCTGCCCGTTGTGCGGAAGCCGCTGCTCCTCAAAGCTTTGTCGGCGGCAGCCATGGAGAAGTGCCATGGAGAGGTCGCCGTGAGTCCCGCCGGTTACTTCCCTCTGTCGGCGACAACCATAGAGGTGCGTGTGAGGCTGGTCATAATGGAGAGTAACTTAGACTAGTAACATACATATGTTACTAGTCTATGTTACTACCTTTATAGTGGGTAGTGTTATAGATGTGGTAACATAGTTGCCTTCATTTATTATTTTGTAGACTCATTATGCATTGGAAAGCACTATGTGATGGTAACATATTATGTTACTCTATTTGTCTCTCTCCTCATTAACTATTTGCCACATCACCATTTTTGCTTATGTGGCATCTATGTTACTATCTATGTTACTCCCACTATGACCAGCCTGATGGGCACGCAGCGGCTGGAGGGGCGCCCGATACGGCTGCTGATTCCCTAGGCCAGTATTGATAATACAGATCAAAATACAAGCATTTAGCGAACCAATATTCTCTTAAGTAAAGAAAATGGCATATGTAGTGGTATGGGAAAGTTGTAGTGACATATTTCCAACTTCGGTTTTTATAATGGCATTTTTCCAACTCGTGAAAATTGCTGTGGCATAAATCCAATTAACCCTACTTCGAATGGAACCCTCACTTGACTAAGCATAATTGAAGACGCCGAGAGTAAGCAATCCCCTTTTCTAAACACATTTAATAAGGAGCTGTTCGGTTAACCACCAGCTCCTCCAAGTCCAAGGATCCGCGGAGTACCTATTTCCCCGCTTCATAAATTTGAACCGCGGCTCCGGCTGCTCCGAGAGCGGGGTCACGGAGCGGGAGGGACTCCAAACAGACTTTAAATCTCGGTTATGTCTCCGTCGCCAATAACATACTCCCTATATTTCTAAATACAAGTCTTTGTAGAGATTCAATAGAAACTCCAGAGTGCAGTGATTCGGTGCCCAGGCTCATCTGCACCTGAGCACCGAAGTATATAGACATATTTTAGAGTGTAGATTCACTCATTTTGCTCCATATGTAGAATCTCTAAAAAGACTTATATTTAGGAACGGATGTAGTAATTCATAAGGTCTTACATTGAGATCCATGCAGAATTTTCTTCTTAAATTTTTTATTCATTTCTTGCACGTTATGTAATTTGATTGAAACTTAGTTAAGTCTCAGTCGACTAAAATATAGTTGAGTAATGATTAGAAATATTGCAAAACAAAATGCTTGTTGGACACTTTCAAAAACTATGCTTTGCTAGGTGCTAGGCGGTGTAGAGTGAGAAGAAAGCCACCGCGATGTCGTCGTGGCAACTAATAACTAGTCCTTACAAAGGAAAGCCAATTCGACTCCATATTATTATATTATGTTTCCATATTAATAATTCGGCTGTATTATTATATTTTCATATTCATAATTAAGTTTTTATATTTCATGCTATAACTACTATGATCCTGGAATATGCGATTAGGAAAACTCATATGCACGTGTGAAATGATAAAGGATAGACTAAAGGTTCCTAGTCTCGCCTAAGACTAGCTCAAGTGTTGTTGGTGATCATGTTTTCCGGATCTTAGGATATCGTTAAGTGTAACGATAGTCCTAAAACAGTATTGAGATTATAACGTTGAAAGAACAATCATATTGAATCGACCCAAACTTGTTTGTTATGAATTGAGATAATATCATCTGTAATCAATTGTAATAACACGGAATGTTAACATGCGATTTTGCTCCTTAGACCATGAGAGTATCGTAGTCACTTCTTACCGTATGGTGGATTTTGGGGTTTCTCAAACTTCACATGTAACACGGTGATCATAACGACAACTTACAGACTCATCGGAAAGTTTGACAAGGGACTAGATAGCTCAAGAGTGGGATTTGCTCCTCCGACGATGGAGAGATATTCTTAGTGCCCTCTCGGTGTGACGGGATCAATCATCGTCTGGCCAGACACACGTGACTACATCACGTGTATGCCGGAACACAATAACGAGAAATAAGAACAAAACCAGTAACGAGGATTTCGGTATAGTAAGCATGTGATGACTTAGGAGGATACCGATGCATCCCGGGTTTTGTAAAGTATCACGAAGCAAATGGAACATCACGTGATAACCAAAGGTTCACTCAAATATCATTCGTGTGCTCATAGGGATCAATATGGACGTCCACGGTTCCGTTGTCGGTCATTGAACGAATGGTTTCGTTTATGTATATGAGTTATCGGACCTACGGGGTCACAAGATTAAGGAAATCACTATTTGTTGAGTGTTAGTAGGATGGGAGTAGTGAGAATATATTTGTGGAGTTGTTTCATTAATATTCGGAAAAGTTATGAGAGGATCCGGAAGCATTTCGGGGTCACCGAAAGGGTTTCGATAAATATCGGGTAATACAGGGTATTACCGATAATTATATATAGGTGGAAGATGTTTCCAGAGATGTTAAATTATATATAGAAGGGTCTAATGTTCATTAGAAGACATTTATATTTAATTTAATATCAACAGGTCTTAAAAGACCAAGTGGTGGAACTCTTTTGGGCCACTTGGGCCCAAGTGGAGGTGGGCGCCCTCCTTTCCACTTAGGAAAGGGAGGTTGTCTAAAAAAACTTAGGAAAGGGAGGGGAGGATGAATTGGAGGGGATTCCCCCTCCTTGGCCGGCCAAAGGGAGGGATTTTTCTCCCTTGTGGCACCCCCTCTCCTTCTCCCTCCAACCTATATATACTTGAGGACTTTGGCCCTTTGAATACACAAGTTTGGATCCTTCTCTATTTCTTCTAGTCCTAGTTTAGTTGGTCCTAGTTGAGTAATTAGAGCTAGGCTAATCCTCTTGCCCTCATAATTAGAAGCCCTGTGTGGTTCTTACACTACAAAAAAAATACACTTCCGTGATGATACGTGTTTGTCACAGTAGGTCGCGTTTGTTGTCATGCATGTACATCCATGACAAATTTATGACAGAATCAAGATAGTCATACCTGTGCTATCGTAGAAGTGTTCCATGACATTACCAAAATTATCATCACGGAAGTGTCCACTTCCATGACGATAAATCGCGCGTCACAGAAGTGCTTTCATCAAGGGTGACCGACACGTGGCATCCACCGTAAAGGAACGCCGTTAAGCTATCGGGTCGGGTTTTGGATCCGATAACCCGTTATCACCCGACCAATGGGGATTTTCCACGTGTAAAATCATCATTGGTGGAGGAAACACGTGTCGGCTCATCGTTGGGATGATGTCATCCGCCATTGGACCGAAGGCGATATGATACGGCGACACGTGGCATGGCCCAACAGAGGCCCATTCTTGTGAAAAGGCGGCTGTTTGACTTGGTCAAAGGTGGCGGGCGCCCACGAAAGCATGTTAACTACTGTTCACATATAGCCCATTTACTGACCCACAACCCAGGCCCGTTCGCCCTATCCGAATTAGGCCCAAGAGCATCATCCGGGCCGTGCAATATGATTCAGCCCGTTTTAACTTCCGCCCATGTGTGGCCCATGACTTCTTCGCCCATATGAGGGCCTTTGTAACTCTTGGCCCATTAACGGCCGTGGTGAAACGCCCGTAATGAACAAAGTATCATTTATACCCATTAACGGCCCGTTATTCCATTGGGCCATTTCCATTAAGTTATCTTTTGGCCTTCTCGGGGCCCATTGATTCTGGGCTCATTTGCAAGATTGGTTACATACGCCCGTTCTCGCTATTTTACGCTTGTGGGCCAAATTCAGCCCATCGTTACGGCCGGCCCGCTTATGGACCGTTACTACGCTAATGCGTTTTCATGTCAAAAAAAATCCGTTGGGTTGTTTTCATAGAGTTATCAACTACGGCCTATTAACGGCCCGTTATGGTCCACGAATAGTACGGCCCATGATTGGCGAAATGATGATACGCCCCGTAGAAGGCCCATGGATCCTACGGCCCGTATGAGGCCCATGGATAGTACGGCCCTTAGAAGGCCCATGGATCGTACGGCCCGTAGAAGGCCCATGGACCCTACGGCCTGTAGAAGGCCCATTGATCCCTAAGGCCCGTATAGAAGGACGATGGATCCTACGGCCGTATAGAGAAGGCCAATGGTCCTACGACCAACGAAGGCCCATGGATCATATGGCTCGCAGGAGGCCCATGGTTACAACAAATCCGTGTGTTGCCATGATTATTTTGGCCTAGTTACCAAAAATAGGCTATTGTGGCCACTAGAAAACACGAAAAAGAACTGCAATGACTACAAGCAAACAACTAAACAAGACAATAAGGAAATAAATAAGCAAGCAATTAAGGCTAGGCTATTACCGCTATTACACATATTACATCCATCGGGCATCAAAGTTCGCCACCGAGGCAAATATAGGGCACAAAGCAGCATATTACATACATCGCCGTCAAAATTGGCCACCAAAGCAAATAAACGCGGCAAAAAACAAGAGCATAACCGAAAAAACTTCGTAAGAGCTCAAGAAGCGTTATCTCGGTATCCACCATGTCGGCAATAAGCTTAGCAAGCTGATTTGCTTTGTCCTGCTTGGCGCTAAAATCCTCCAACGCTTGTCGTTGCACCGTAAAGTATGCATCCGAATGCTCCAGGACTTCGCAGTCCTTTCGCTTCTTGTCGTAGCACAACCGATCGATGTCTTTCACTTGTAGTTGAGACTCAAGAAACCGAACTGATTCGACGGTGGAGTTTGAATAGCTTGTGCATGCGGTAGTGGCCATGAACTCGAACACTAAACCGAGACAGACTTTGGGGTTGTCTCATTGTCTTCAAGATAGTCTTCCTTAGCTGTTTTATCACTTTGTTGGAGACCAACAAGGATGTGTCACTATCCTAAACCTTATCTCGCATTACTTCCTTTACCATTGCTTAATAAGGCACTCTTCCCCAATATTCTCACAAGATTCTAAAAGAAGAAACAAGGTACACATAACAAGTTTAGCATGTACTAGTATATGAAACTCATTTCGGTGAACCAGTTCATTAGTAAGGTGGACAGGATTAAACTACCAAGTTTTCTATTGCCAAGTACTAGTACATAATAAAAGCTTCAAACAAACATATATGTATGTCCTATGGTCACTGCATTGTCTTGCCAAATCAAAATAGAGTCACGGTTCAAATCATATTAGTTCAAGACAAAGCAGCAGTGAAAGAATACAAAGCGTGGGAAACTACACGGCACAACAAGATTTCAGATGGGTACCACGGGTCTATATGTACAACAACACTATTGGCTCCGTTGTGATGCTAGTAATGTGCATGATATGAAAGTCAATTGTATACACAATTGAAATTGAAATCAACAGAGCTATTGATAAGAGCAAACCTGTTAAAGAAACATGCGTGAACATACCTGCTGTGCCATTG
Source organism: Aegilops longissima (assembly GCA_021605205.1). Taxonomy (NCBI): domain Eukaryota; kingdom Viridiplantae; phylum Streptophyta; class Magnoliopsida; order Poales; family Poaceae; genus Aegilops; species Aegilops longissima. Next base: position 427,448,647 of record CM038676.1, read on the forward strand.
GAGTTTTGATTGGATCCTTCAATTTAAAAATAAGTTTGTATGAGTAAATACAAGTGATACAAGAGCAAAGCAATCATAGTTAAAAAGGCACGCCTAAGCGAAGCGCTTAAGCGCGCCTAGGCTCTAGGCGCTATAAACGCATTGCGCATAACTACGCATAATCAGTGCATAATCAGCGCATAACCATGCGCTTTGGTCAAGAAGCGCAAGGCGGTGGCAAACGCATAATTAACGCCTAGCTTTTTTGAACTATGATAGCAATGGAATCTTAAATTAGAACAGTTGTTCTTGAGGTTTAGGCACTTGTTCTACATGAACAGTAGTACAAGAAGACGCAAGAATAAAATACTTAAAATAGAAAATGAGCTCATAGACCTTACCACATTCTTGGTTCGGACCAAGATGTAACAAGGCGCTCCGACCATCGCCCAATAATGTGTCTCAGAGAACGTAAGGAATTTGATGAGTTTCTTTGCCAAGAAGTACATTTTCTTCGTGTAATTCCGATCTCGCCACCAAGCATTCTTGAAGATAGCAGAGGTATTAGCACAGGTTACCTCATCCCGAAGTTTCCAAATCGGTCCTTCTCTATAGAGAAAAATGGGAAAATTTGTTGTATTATAACCATCATGGAGGTAGGATGTATGGGACGAAGCAAAGTAATTGCCATGAATAATATTACTTACACATAACTCCCGGACAAACACACGCAAATCGGCATTTTCCTTCATCTTCATATAATATTTCCAAGATGGGAAGATACACATACGATTTAACAACATCAAATGCGATAGATGCTAAACTACGATCGCTCGTTGTGCTTCCTCCACAGAATAGGCGATTAACCGGTGGAGTTGGGGTTCGCCGTGATAGTATCGGGCTCTTTGGGCACTAGTGCTGCCTTACTAACTGCTCTTGTTTGGGAGCTCTGTGGTGGAGATGGTGTTGTGTCAACAGAACTGGGTTACTATCGGGTAGGGTTGGGGTTAGATTGGGTGAAGCTGGTTCTCCGTCCATCGCAGAGGGGTACAATCTGCAGAGTATGGGTTATGTGTGGTAGGGCTGGTTCTTGTGCATGTACAACCGGGTGCTATCTCCACCAAGAGGTAGCACTGCTTTTATTTGAAGACCGTGTTTTTATTCCACTAGATATCGCATCACCCGCTCCAATTCAAATGGCTGATAAACAGAAACACAGCTTGAATGTACATACATTGTATGAGAGATGATGCAATAGATAGTGTGGAAAAAGAGGGCATGAAATAGTTGACATGTATATTGTTTATCTAAAACGGATAGCATGACATAATTTCACATATATGATGTCTATCTAAACTGGATAGCATAGCATAACATAATTCAAAGATATGATGAATAACTAAACAGGATCGAATGACATAATTCACCTACATGTTATCTAAGTAATCAGGATCGCATCATTTAATTCACATATGTGATTTATATGCTAAACAGAGGGCATTTGATATGATGTCTGAACTAAGAACATGGTGTTGAATATTGTGTATATGATGTCTAAACTATGCAATACAAGACACCGTATGCAAGATATGAGCAGTATAATCGTGCCAAGTTAGAGCATACACCTCGGTGGGGAATAGGACTGGTCATCTGCTCTCAATCCATCTCGAGGAGCTATCGGGCCCAACAAGAGATCTGCTTGACGGTGTAGCACTGCTCGCTCTCAAGGCCTTGTTTTCACTCCAGATTTTTCCATCTCCCACCCAAATGGCTGATTCACAGGAAGAGTAGTTTAATGTACAAACATTGTCGACAAATGGAAATGTAATGAAGAAAAGGATGGGCAAGATATCATTCTATATGATGCCTGGTTAAACAGGATGGCATTGCACATTTCACATATATTATGGCTGGCTAAAAGACATGAGACTGCATAATTCCCATATATGATATAGAAACTAAACATGTGGCATTACAGAACATGTCTAAACTAAGCAAATGACATATATGATGTCAAAAGTAGGCACTTCAAGGCAACATGATGCGGAGCATCCCTCCATCATCCCCATGGACACTACTTCGACCACACAAGCTCCAAGAGGACCCAAGACAAGAGCCCAAGCACGTGCCATCCAATCCGAGGTTGACTCTCTCCTTGTTGAACTTCTCTTTAACCCATTTGAGACATGGCTACTACCTCAAACGGAAACACTTTGCGTGCTCAGGTACCATGTAAGCAACCAAGGAGAAGGAGTGGTGCAAGATGACATCAAGATCAAGGAGGCATTCTACCCAGCTCGAAGGACCGTACAACCGCCCAACAACCGCCTCGGTGAATAACCGCCGACTACCGCCCAACAACTGCCACCATTCTGTGATCAAGCGGTGCAAGGCGGACAACACCGGATGTACCGGTAAATCCTAAATGATCGAACTACTGCCCAACGACCAGTACAACCACTGGGCCCCCACGACCATCTCGAGGCCAAGACCGACCTCAGCCGAAGTACCGCCTTCCTCGACCGGTACTTCCGCCTCCCGAGTCGCCAGTGGTACAACCGCCACCTCGACCGGCACAACCGCCTGTCACAAGACAAAGGTAACGGGCCCAGCCCATGTACCCCTTAGCTCTCACTTACCCCTTCGTGGCTCTAGACTATAAATACTCCTCCACCTCCTCCTAGTTAAGGCAGCAAAGGATTAACTCTTATTTGTGTGAGAGCTTTGCTCATCCACTTGGTTACCTTCTCCTCGGAGATCGCGCCTCCTTGGAGAAGATCCTTCCAAGAGGATTCAAGACCCCCTTCTAGGGTGGACCCCCCATCAAGACCTCCTCACAGAGAAGAACGACCACTCGTGTATCTTTCCTTTATTGATTTTGAATCTTGTGTTACCTTATGTGTTCGATGATCTAGCCCTTGTGTGATCGATACTTGTCGGTTTAGTGTTCCTCTTGTGTGTTTTTCTTCGTGTTCTTCCGCTTGTTCGTCGTGTTCCTCGTAGGGATCCTCTCCAAACGTGAAAGATCTCCGACTAGGGCTCCGCCCTACATCATCTTGGTATCATGAGCCACGTTGATCACGTTTTTGGAGCCCCTACCTCGTGTTTTCTAGCTTGATTTTGTTGATTTCGTCCTAAAATCCGAAAATCCCCACCAAAAATAGCCCCAATTTTTTTTGTGATTTGTTGGTTTGATGATGTTTTGTTGATTTTGATCTGTGGATTTGCTTGGTTTCAAGTGGATCTAGCTTTTCCCTAAGTTTCCCCACTTCCCTTCCATGAAATCTCTCCAATTTTGCCCCCGAAATCATCAATTTCCGCCCCAAAATCGCGCCACGATATAATCTGCGAAGAATCCCGTCTCGACCGGTACTATCACCATCCAAGCGGTACTACCGCTGAGTACCACAAGCGGTACTACTGCCCGTCCGAGAGGTACTACCACCATACCAGCCAAACCATCTCGGCCACCATATTTTCGCCAAATTTTGCCCGAGCCCACGCCTTACTTCCAGATACCCACACCACTTTCCACAAACACCACCACCGCTCACCGCCACCTCCTATGTCGATTTTGACACGTTTTGGTCTTTGAGAATTTGAGTTGTGGCTCCCGTGTCCTATTGTGTTTCGGCTATATAGGTATGGTTCGACGTCAACATCACCACCGCTCATCTTCGCCTAGGACTCATCATCGCCAAGGACGGTAACCTCGACGACATCTTTGTCATCTCTTGCAATTGCATTGATAACCATCATAGCCCATCTTTTTCGTTGCTTACCCATCGAGACTAGCCATTGAGTATTGCCGGCAACGTAACTTGTGCACATTAGTGATCATACTCCATAGCATACATACCATACCACCGTGGTGCATATCTTGGGATCCATTTGTGTGTCACAAAGTTCATCGCATACACAATTGCTATCTTGGTCCGTGAAGTTTTGCATGAGAAAAGAGCTCAAAAGTGAAAGAGCCACCCAAGCTTTTATGCAAAGAGGAAAGATAAGCAAAGAGCTTATAAGCAAGAACCATAGCATCATACTACATTAAGGTTGTCACATAAGATCATCTTGGATCATAGCACCATACATATAGCATACTTGGGATAGAGATCGTTGCATTTTTGCCTAGTAGGTTGTGCACAAGCTACGTATCCGCCTATTGTGCAATCGTGCTAGCGTCTCTCTAGTATTGTGCAACAAGAGCATTTTCGTGGATTCCACATTTTGGCTAACTTTTGGTTTGTGCAATCCCACTTATCTATTTGCGTGTGTGTTTCCGTGTACCACTACTTGCTTGGTCTACTTGTTACATTTGCGAATTTGCGAATCTTTTTAAACATCTTTGAGTCAAACTAACGATTGCAATCAATTTTGTGCCACTATCCTAACCAAGCTCCACCATAAGCTTTTACTTGTGTAGGTGTGAGAACCGACAAGGATTGGTACCAATAGTGCTATTTCATTGTCCGCATTTGAGTGAAATTTATTCATCATCAACATCGGTCAAAGGTACATTGGTATAAGTTCTTCTCTTTCTACCACTCACATTTTTGCTTGGAATGATGGATAGGCCAAGTACTTCTACCAACCCACTCTTCCTCGAGCAAGACGACGACATGTCTTCATACGTCACCAAGAGCCACCTCTTTGGTGCACAATGAGCGTTGCACCAAGAGTAACAAGCAATGAGCGACCTGTAACACCCCAAAATTTTAACCTTGTTTTATTAATTAAAATTTTGCCAGGAAATTAAATTTTTATTTTTTTTGGATTTATTCTTGATCTCAGAGCCTCTCTTTTCCCCTAAGTTGTGGAGTTTTCACCCCTAGTAAAAACTTTCCAATTATTATTGGACTTGTTTACCCTCTCAAATAAAACAATTCTTTTATCAGTGGGATTATCTATATAATTATTTTCCCCTGAGCTTTATTTATCTAAATTGGTTTTTCATAAGTTTAGGACCCCATTTGCACTACAACCCTTTGATAAATTCATTTAAAAATCCCACCAAAATTTGGGGATGTCATGTGATGTTTTTAAATCACTTTTATGCAAAAAGATATTTCATTCTTTGGATATTTTGAGCTCTACATCAAATTTTCAAATCTGGTCCAGTGGGCAATTTTACACTACAACCTATTTAAATATTTCTTTAAAACTTCTACTAAAATTTTGGGATGTCAGTAGGAGCATATTATTCAACTTTATGCAAAAATCCAGGGATGTTCTTTGAAAGATTTGGTGAATCATCCTCATCTTCATTCTGGTGCAACTTGGTGATTTGTACTGCAACCATCTTCTAACTTGCTCCTCTACCCATGAGCTTTCTCCTGCTTGTAGTACACCTTACCAAACCCTTAAGTCCAGGAGATTGGACCCATTGGGAGATTTTTGGTCCATGCAATGATGCCATTTACCTTCTGTCCAGAACTGAGGTTTTAAAAAACTTCCACTAGCAAGTTTCTTCTTTTGCCCAAATGACCTTACCACCCTCTTTTGCAATTAAAGAGACACTAGCCTGGAGAATTTGGCCACTCCAAGAAATGCCTAGGTGCCCCTGACATTATGACAAACACCTTGTGGGCATGATCAATTTTGGCATGATCTTTGTTTTGCACTGAGACCTTGCACCTCTGGACAATCTAGCATGTCCACTAAGCACCTAGATGATCCTAACCTAGGTCTGCTAAGTGCCGCCTCACCCAAGCCCTGAGCATGCATCGGCATTTCGCCGAGCACCGGTGGGCGTAGCTGCAGCGCGCCAGAGGGCGCTGCTTGCACGCGCCGCGCCGAGCCGCCGCCACAGGCCTGTTCCCCAAGCTTATCCAATCACTCTGCCGCAGCAGAGGGCCAAGCCTCGACCCCACGCCTCACGAGCACCACAGCCTCGCCACGCCTCCCAAGAAGTCGGTTAGCCGCCATCGCCGCCTCGACAGCCTCAGACCGGTCGGCGCCGCCGAGCCACTCCCGCCGCCAGTCGCCTTTGAGCAAGTGCCGCTCGTCTGCTTAGCTCTCGCCGCCATCCCCAGCCCTCGCCACGATGCCCCGCAGTTACAGAACGGCGGTCGCCGACGATCTTATCCACGGCCGCCGCAAACCGACCTCATTGCGCTTATAAAGGAGGCCCCGGGCTCGTCCGGCGACTCAGCAGCCTCAGCCACTCTCATGGCACCCCACGATCGGCAATCGTCGGGAAGCCGTCTTCCTCGACTCGGCCGGTTCGGCCGCCGCCATGTACCAAATTGCTTGTCATGAGCCGAGCCCCTCCAAATCCAACTAGTGCCACCAACCTTCTCCTCACCTTTGCGAGCCGCCAAAGACCTCAAACGCGATCGAAAGCCACCGAGTTCAAACCCCAAAACTCCCGGCCACCGGCACCGCGAAGCTCGCCAATCGACGACTCACTCCATCCTCGCCAGCAAGTCGACCACCGGAAGGACCGCCTCGATCTTGCGGATCCATCCTGTCCTTGATCCCGTGGATGCCTCCGTCACGGGCGGCGATCACGGAGTCCGCCTGCTCGGTCGGAGGAGACGACGCTGCGGATCGGTCAAACGACCAAGGGCCAAAGCGGCCCACTGTCATGACGCAGCGCCGGTGCTGGATAAGTGAAGGCGTATTCCCAGAGTATGTCTTCGACGTGTATTTATCCGAAGCGTTTTTCTTTTTCTGTTTTATTTAAAAACCAGAAATTTGACTGGCTATATCTTTTTAAATAAAACTCCAAATGAGTTGATTCGTTTTTCTACCTCTCTCAAATTTAGTCTAGTTTATTTTAAGATTTATTTGAAAAATTTCCAGACAAGTTTTTTGCACTGTTTTGAAACTATGTGTTAATTTGAATAATTTCAAAAATAGGTTTTTGAAGAAGAAGGCAATTTTCAAATATGCACCTCACTTGCATACCCTTGAAGGCAAGCATCCTGAACCCTGGCATAATATTTGTGATGTGTTGGTTGACGCGATTATAACACCACCTTATTTCGGAGAACTCGTTATTTTATGTGGTGACGCGATCATTTGCATGAATGCATATTGAGATTTCCTTGCTGTTGGAAACAGATATACTTGTGATGATATTCACCTCGAATGCCTTGCATGCATGCTTGAAAGAAACCGGGAAAGCCTCGCCTTGTGTAGGCGTGGCTTGTCTCCGTCTCCGCGGACGGTTATGTCCGTATGGCATGATGAGGAATAATGAGTGGTGATTTTGTTAGTTGAATATATATTGGTTACACCTATCATGCAGGGAATTTATAAACCTCCCGAGTCGACTGTGAGATCGAGTCTTGTTCCAAGAACTCCCATAATTGTTTCAGACGCCACTTGTCCCCGCCGCAGTAGGGTACGGTTCAAGAAGTTGTCAACCCTTTCTTGGCACACACCGCATGTAGGGGCCATGGTGGAAGATACCGGATGCATCCGTAGCATGCCACCTGTCCGGGGCATGTGTTTCCGTTGGGACCGAGAGGGGGCACCCCTTAGCGCGCGATATAAATTTGATCCCATGCTACGCGAGGTTGTAGCCTCCCACTTAGAGTTTTGCTTGACAGTGTCGGGTGATTCCTGCATAACGTAAGTTAAGCCGTGTGTGCAAGTCGTGTGTTTTCAATTAAAAGATCAGAGACGGAATTAGTCCCGATGGACTAAAGGAACTGCTACCCGTGGGTAAAGAGTACACCCTCCGCAGAGATTAAATCTATTTGAATAGCCGTGTCCATGGTTAAGGACTACATGCCGGACGGGTCAAGTGTCGGTCTTAGTGTCGGTCTTCTGAGGAGAAACTACTAAACCAGAACATGGATCATGACGTGTGACATATGATGATTGTGATTATTATTATTATGGACTAACCCCTTTTATATTATTTGAAGTATTGAGTATCCCTGGGACGGTTCTACCTCCTGGATATTCACTGTGATTATTTATAAGCCCTTTACGTGGTGTCACTGAAACGCCCGACTGTGGCATGCTTATTATTTATTTACTTTATAAGCCCTTTATGTGGTGTTGCTTAGACGTCCGACTGTGGCATGCTTATTATTTATTTATGAGCCCTTTATGTGGTGTCGCTCAGACGCCCAACTGTGGCATGCTTATTATTTATTTACTTTATAAGCCCTTTATGTGGTGTCGCTTAGACGCCCGACTGTGGCATGCTTATTGCTTACATTATAAGCCCTTTATGTGGTGTCGCTCAGACGCCCAACTGAGGCACACTCGTTATTTACTATCCTTTCGAGGCGTCGCTTCAGACACCCGATCGGTGCATTTTAGTACTATCCTGTTATTGCATATTCATGTTGTATATAAATAACCTACTTGCATGCATCAGGGATATTGTTTTATGACTGACTTTGTGAGCATAGAATATTTCAGTGCATGATTATCATTTATATTATACCCGTGTTCATAATGTTTGCGAGTACATTCAAAGTACTCACCGGCTTGTCCCTGCTATTGTCTTGGCCAGATTTCTTGCATGGAGAGGAGCGCTATGATGACCGCCCGAACCTAAGCAACGGTGACAGAGCCTCACAAGATAGGATTTAACCTGGTCACCGTTCCTCGTGGGAAATGGAGTCCCATAGACACCGATGATCCACAAACCGCTTCCGCCACCAACCACTAGAAACCATTTGTTGTACTCATAGGCCGAATGGTCTTGTACTACATATTTTGTATTTTGCTTGGAATTTCAGATCAAGTTGGTGCCTCATCACCAACAAGAATCCCGGGCTGGTGAGCACAAGGGCCATTTTCTGGGAAATCAATACCCGGAAAACCGATCGTGACACGACTGCATCGACAACCTCACCATCGACTTACGCCTCTCCGAGCAACGTACAAGAGACTACTTCGATAACAAGTTCTACGCTCACAAGCAAGAGAATGATGCAAGAATGGACGAGATCCGCGCCTTGATGAGGAATCAGCATCATTCCTCTTCTTCATCCTCAAGACGGAGCCGCTCGAGTCGACACTCCGACGACACCTTCTACGACTCAAGTACACCTACTTCGAATACTCTTCGTCGTGCCGCACGCCAAGACCGCAAGCAAACCGCAATCCTCTACACGACAATCGACTCAAGAGCATCGACTTCGTCAAAACTAAGCTACATTTGCGCAAGCACAAGCACGGCAACACCAACGACAACAAGAACAAGAAGAGCGAGCGACAACATCAAGATGCACAAGACGCCGAGGCGCAACATCGAGAACAACAACTACGGAAGCTCAAGCACTTGAGGCACAACGTGCACTTCGCGACTCAAGTCGAGCCGTTGACGACCGAGGACAACAAGCTCGTGAATATCAAGAAGCGCTCCGCGATGAAGTCCAAGAGAGTCTCTACCAAGCACGTGTGAATCGACAAGCCCCACAACAAGCTCGACAAGCTCCACCACATGCTCACCAAGAACCTCAAGTTCATCAAGCGCATGAAGACAATGGGAATCCACCAAGACAAGAGCAACATGAGGAAAACGACCCTCCTCACCAAGAGCAACATGAGATTATTAATCCTCAACGACATGGACGTCATCATCCTCGACCACAACACAATGAAGAGCAACGCTATGGAAAGCTCAAATTCACCATGCCCAAGTTCAATGGAAGCAATGACCTCAAGAGTACCTCTCATGGGCATTGAAGGTCGAAAAATCTTTCGCTTGCACAACTATGAGGAAGAGAAGAAGATCGCTATGGCATCACTTGAGTTCCAAGACTATGTGCTCATATGGTGGGAACAAACTTGAGAGGCGACAAGCAAGAGGTGAACCCCAATCACCACTTGGGCTCAAATGAAAGATGTCATGAGAGCACGCTTTGTGCCAACCTACTACAACCGCGACCTCTTCAAGAAACTCCAACTCCTCAAGCAAGGAACAAAGAGTGTTGAAGAATACTACAAGGAAATGGAGATAGCCATGATTCGAGCCAATGTGAAGGAATATGATGAGCAAACTATGGCACGTTTCTTGAATGGACTCAATCATCCCATCAAGAAGATCGCCGACTTCCAACCATACTCCACCCTCATTGAGCTCGTGCATCAAGCTACAAAGGCGGAACGTCAAGTGCAAGATGACTTCAAGTACGCCAAGTACTCGTCCAAGACCTACGGCTTCTCCAACAACCAAGCTTCAACACCTCCTCCAACATCTACATCAACCAAACCTTCTACAAGCAATGACGACAAGTCAAGTTACAAGAAAACTTCGGCAAGTTCAAGTCGTCTTCCTCCCACTACAAGCAACTTCAAGCCGTGTGCTTCATCATCTACTCCAAACGATGAGACCGTCAAGACAAGCTCCTTCAAGTGTTTCACTTGCGGCGGCCGAGGCCACAAGTCCTTTGAGTGCACAAACAAGCGCACCATGATCTTTAATGACGACGGCACCTTCGACTCCATGAGTGAAGGAGAAATGGAAGCTCTTGAGCAAGTGGCCATGCACCGACAAGTGAACAACGAAGACGAAGATGACCAAGTCTTTTGTGATGAAGATTCAAGCCCCGCTCTTGTTGTCTCCAAGGTCTTGACTCTTCAACATCAACAAGAAGACCAACGATGCCACATCTTCCACACAAAGGCCGGCATCAATGGAAGGTCCGTCAAGGTCATCATCGATGGAGGTAGTTGTCACAACTTGGCAAGTGAAGAACTATGCTCCAATCTTCAATTGATCAAGAGGAAGCACCCGCACCCCTACAAGGTTCAATGGCTAAGTGACTCCGGCACTATCCGAATTGAGCATACGGTCCAAGTCTCCTTCAAAATTGGTGCATATGAGGACACTTTGGAGTGTGATGTGGTCCCAATGACCGTTTGCCACCTCCTTCTTGGTCGACCATGGCAATTCGACCGTGGTGTCATCCACAATGGGCGTATCAATCACTATAGCTTCAAGGTGAAAGGTAAGGAGTATGTGCTACGACCTATGTCTCCTAGTCAAGTGATAGCCGACAAGCAAGCCACCCATCATGGAGAGAAGAGTGAGAAAGTGAGTGAGAGCCACAAGCCAAACTTGAGCGCCTCTTCGCCTAGAGAGAAAAACCTCATATTATTTGCCACAAAAAGTGAGATGAGAGAAGTGTGTGAGAACCCATCGAGTGTGATGCACTTTGTCCCTGTGTGAAAGGATGGAGATCCAAAAACTAACACCTCTCACGAACTACCTTTAGTGTTTCAATCTCTTTTGCAAGAATTCCAAGATGTTTTCCCCGATGAGCTACCTCCGGGTCTACCTCCTCTTCGAGGCATTGAGCATCAAATCAACCTCATCCCCGGAGCACCTCTACCAAACAAAGCTCCATACCGAGTCAATCCCGAAGAAACCAAAGAGATTCAACGGCAAGTACAACAACTCATCAATAACGGTCATGTACGCGAAAGCCTAAGCCCTTGTGCCGTTCCCGTTATACTTGTGCCTAAACCCGATGGAAGTTTCCGCTTGTGTTCCGATTGTAGACCTATAAATGCTTTTACCGTTCGCTATAGGCATCCCATTCCTCGCTTAGATGATATGCTTGATGAACTTAGTGGAGCCAACTTTTTCTCAAAAATTGATCTTAAAAGTGGCTATTATCGAATCCGCATACAAGAGGGTGATGAACGGAAAACTGCTTTCAAAACCAAATTTGGTTTATATGAGTGGTTAGTCATGCCTATGGGTTTATCGGAAGCTCCCGATACTTTTGTGCTGCCTCATGCATTATGTCCTTCGCCTTATATTGGAGTCTTTGTTGTAGTTTACTTCGACGATATTCTTGTGTTTAGCAAAACCATGAAAGAGCATCTTGATCATGTTAGGGCTGTTTTGGAAACCCTTCACAAGGAAAGTCTTTATGCAAACATGAAAAAATGCACATTTGACGTTGACAAAGTGGTTTTCTTGGGTTTTGTTGTATCCTCAAAGGGTGTCCATGTTAATGAATCTAAAATTGAAGCAATTAAAACTTGGCCCCAACCCACAAATTTGCAACAAGTGCGTAGCTTTCTTGGTCTCGTGGGTTTTTATCGTCGCTTTGTGAAAGATTTTAGCACTATTTGAAAGTGCGTTATATCGACTAGAGGGGGGGGGGTGAATAGGCGATTTTTATGAATTCTTCATCGAGGAATTTGCCGGTGAGCAAATTCCTTAGCTAAGAACTACTTGCAGCGGAATAAGTACTCAAAAGTAAGCATAAGAGAATGCGGCATGGTCATCATGATGAAATGAAGACAATCAAAGAGTACAGAAGCGAAACACAGGATAGCACAAGATGAAGACAAACAGATCAAGAAATTGAACTTAGGAAATTGAGAAAGTCTTCACCAAAGTCTTCAAACACAGATATGAATGAATACTCAACACAAGAATGAGGAAATGAGAGGGTTGAGGAAATAGAACCAGAAGGTTGGTGAAGACAATGATTTGGTAGACCAATTCCAACTGCTGTCTCGGGCTTGTACGTCCTGTTGAGCGGCCGAGTATTTAAACTCAAGGACACAGTCCCGACACCCGGTCGAAAGCACGCAGCTCAGACACCAAGTCCTCACCAGATTCTCCTTGAACTAAGGTCACATGCACTCGCCCAATCACTGTGGTAAGTCTTCAGCGACTTCCAAACCTTCACAGACTTGGTCACTCGGCGATCCACAATTCCTCTTGATGCTCTAGACCATGACGCCTAACCGTCTGGAAGAAGCACAGTCTTCAAGGTAACAAGCGCCGGATCCACGCATGATCAATCTCTTCGATGCTCAATCACTTTGGGTTTGTAGGGGTTTGTGTTTGGGTTTTTCCTCACTCGATGATTTTCGCCAAAGTCCCGGAGGATGGGTTGCTCTCAAATGACAAGTGTCAAGTTTCTTCGAGCAGCCAACCAGCTAGTGGTTGTAGGGGGCGGCTATTTATAGCCTAGGAGTAGCTCGACATGATAAGGCATAAATGCCCTTCAATGATATGACCGTTAGATGGATAAGATATTTTGGGACAGTCAAGACAAAGATAAAGAACGGTCGGAAATTTGAATCTCAAATTCTCGGGCTATCATGTTCTCATCGTAGGCAATCCAGACTGGCGACCTTAACTCCTCGGGCCGAATAAATTCTCAAATGACTGTAAGAACTTCGTCTCATCCTTTCAAGAAATTGATCGAATCTGTATGAGATTTCCAAAGGCTTCACTCAAGGGATTGGTAGGTGTAGGATTTTGAGTTGAGCATCACATGGAAATTTTTCCTTAGTATTTCCTCGACCCCTTTAACAAAGACGGTGTTTCCTATGACTCAAGAAAGAGAAAACGAAACTACGAAAAACAGAAGTCTTCACGCTTCATGTTCCTCGATGAATACCAAGTCTTCAAGGTCACACCAATTTCTTCACTTTCAAAGTCTTCGAATATCAAAGTCTTCATCAAGAACTTCATTTTAGGGTCGACTTTCTCTCAGAAATATCAAACTCCTCATAGACTTATAGACCTGTGTATACTCACAAACACATTAGTCCCTTAACCTATAAGTCTTCAATACACCAAAATCACTAAGGGCACTAGATGCACTTACAATCTCCCTTTTGGTGATTGATGACAATATAGGTTAAGTTTTCAACGGGATAAACATATGAAGTGTAAATACTGATATTGAGGAATTTGATTGCAAGATATAGAAGAACTCCCCAAGATGTGCATAGTGAGGAATTTGCTTTTAGGCAATGCACATTTGAAGAGTTGAATCATGGAGATCTCCCCTATATCTTGTAATTCATACACGATTTGACATATAATATGAAGAATTTGAAATGCATGATGAAATATGGTGCTTGATGAAATTCAGCATGCGTGCAATAACATTAATGAGGAACAGCATGCAAAATAACGCATCAAGAGTATCGTGAGCACGCTGCATCAAAAGTATCAAAGCACCATCGGGTTTAAGATTACAACTCGATCCAATAAAAGTTTCAGAAGAACGAGAGTTGTAACTTAACAAAAAAAATGCCCATATAATAGACCCGCTTGAAGACTAACTCAAATTTCTCCTCCTTTGTCATCGAATGACCAAAAGGATCGAACCGAGGACTAACGCCTCAAGAATTTCAAGTTGATGAAGGAGCGCCAGCGTTGTCGGGGTCGGTTGTCGTAGTAGGGCCTGCCGCAGTTGTCGCCCAAGTCTTCATTTTCATCGCTGCCTCGTGATGAAGAATAGGAGCTGGCCACCAAGGAAGGAACTTTGACCTTCTTGTATTTCTTCTGAGGAGGTGCATCAGTCAAATTCTTCCTTGAGACCCATTGTCGTTAGTTCTTCCGTGTTGTAGACATTTGAAAGAACAGCCCAAAGCGCTTGAAGGTTTCATGGAGGTAGTAGTGGTTTTTCTTCACTACATTGTGTGTAGAGGTCATGTTGTGAAGAATTGAACCAAACCGACGCTGACCCATTTATGATTGCGATCAACCTTCCGATGAAGACCGAGGAGTAACTCACGATCACCATCACCCGGTGCCGTGGGCTTGAGGACTTTGCTTGGCTCGTATTTGCGGCAGAGTCATGTGTGGTGAGTCATCATTGGTGGAGTAGGATGCAGCTTTGCTAAACTGTCCATCCAATGGACGAGTGCCTTCATCGATCACAGCAGTTGTCTTGCCCTTGTCATCACCGAGGTAGATGTTCGCTTGAGGACTTCAATCGGGGCAAGTAGCTGCAAGTGGTTCGTAGTATCACCTTGTAATTGAGTGAAGACCTTGTCCCGATGAATCTCATTATCCAAGGCGATAAGGCTTCAGCTCAAATGGTGACATAGCAATGTTTGCCGAGTCCTCATGAAGAAATCATGGAAGTTGACGGAACGCCATGAATGATATTGAAAAGCATATTCTTCATGATGCCAACGACTTCTTCATCATTTGAGTCGTGGCCTTTGATAGGACTCATTGTCTTCGCTGAATCCGATAGACAGTCCGAGGCACATACAATAATTCCTTGACGAGGAATTTGGTTCTTGGGCCTGCCTCGCTTCAAAGGCTTCATCAAGACTTGCATATAGTGATTTGAAAGCTCAGTTCGTTGTAGATACAACGAGCACCATCAAGGGAGGACTATGGTAGGGCACGGCAATTCAGTTGTCGGTGCCTTGTAGTGAGTATTTTCGACATCCAGCCTAACACCCATGAGTTCACGCCTTCGGTGATGTGCAGCATTGCATAGAATTGAAGAATGAGTTCTTCATTCCAATCACGATGTCAAGCAGAAATTCATAAGTCCCGTGATCGTGAAGAACACGGAGGACCGCTCAAGCTCGGCAGAGACTCCATGTCCACATGAGGAATATGTGCATGATCAAGACTTTGTCTTTGTTGAAGAGCACCGAGGAATAGAAATTGGCTTGACCGGCAGTCCGTAAACACCTCTTCCTTATGCGAGCGTAATCATATGGATTGTAATCGATGAAGAATACGTGCTCGTCAAGAAATCTTCAGCCTTGAACTTTTGCTTTGTTGAGAAGGGATTCTTTGGCTTTGGCAAAGGAGTGTCGCGAGTTGCATCACGACCTCTGAATCGCAATCTCGTGTTCTTCAGCCGAGGAATTTCTTGTTCTCTACATGTGCAGTCCCGAGGATCAGCAGCAAGAAGAAGTTCATCAGCTTAGTGGCTGGAATTTCTTCATGGATGATGAAGTGGGATGAGTTTCTTCAGAGCCCATTTGAACTGCTGGAGCAGGGACCGAGGAATCTGTTGGATTGGGGTGAAGAGGAGAATTTGGATGCCGACTTTCCCAAAAGTCATCGCTCATCACCGGGCGTTGTGCTTCCAATATCCACATCTTCTTCAATTTCTCAACACCGCCTCTTCACCGTGAACCGAGGCATAGGCGAGGAAATGATTGGGGTTGAAGGGATTGCTCCACTTCAATTTCTTCATCAATCTGCTCCGACGGGCAAAGCGTAATGATTTTCTTCATCGATCCGCTTGGGATCTCATAATCTTCACCAAAAGGAACAAGGTCCTTTGATGGAATTAAGGAAATTGGAACAACATCAATAGTATTTTCAAAGGAGCTGGTCATTGGCTTCATTTTCTTCGCAGTCAAGAATTTGACGCACCGACAAGCTTTCGCTTTCTTCACCGCAGCTCGCTCAGCAGCCTTGGTCTTCTTCACATCGAGGCGATGGAAGAATTGGAGTTGGTGTTGGCGCAGGAGGAGCCGAGGAATCTGGTTGATTTTCCTCAGTGCAACCGATGTAGTTGCCTCGACATGTTCGGGCTTTCTTCAGTGCACCACTAGTGGATGCCCCGCAATTTCTTCAGCGGGCTGAATGGGATCACACTCGAACTAGCATTGTCTTCAAAGAGTTCGAACTTCATCACGGTGCTGGCATGTTCTTCACCGCTGAGTTGAGGCTCCAAACCGAGGAATTTCTTGTTGCGCTGGGGCAGCAACATTGGTGAATTTCTTCGTCAGTTGATTTAATCTGACTTTGGCTCCTTGCCAATCAGCATAATAGGAGTCAAATTTGTCGCCGAGGGCTTTGATGTCACTGCGCCTTGATAAGTTCTTCGCTTGTCATCTTGACAACTTTTTCTTCAAAGCAGTTTCTCCTTTCAGATCGCGATCTCTTGATCTCTCTCGTCAGATCAAATTTCCATTTCTCCTCTTGGATGAAATGAGTCAAGATGTGACTTTGGCCAGGTGTCAACTTGAAGTCAGGCATAGGAGTGTTTGGGTCCTTGCGCCAGAGATCAATGTAGTCTATCGCTCTTGGATCCAACAGAAGTGGCACAGGTGTGCCTTTGGCTCTAGCGGCCCTTTCTTGGCGGTCTCTGATGATTTCCGCAAGTTCATCATCATCAGCCTCATCATCTTCAGGTGGCTCTTGGAAGGCGACCTGTTTTTCTTGGGACTTGGCCGAGGACCTCGTCCAGCTGTGGCCTTAGTCTTCAGCAGAGTCGGGCCAGATGAAGACTTTGGTGCAGCCGAGGAACTTGTCAAACACTGAGGCAATGGAGATGCTTGCAGTCCTTGGCACGTGGCCGATGCACAAAAGGAGGACTTTGCCTGAACTGCCGAGGATTTTGTAGGAGCAATCGAGGACTTGGGAGGAGCGGGAGCAGCATGAGGAATTGGCCGTGAGGGCACAAATGAGAACTTGGCTGTGAGGGCACTGTTGGTGAAGCACTTGCCTTGTGTGCGGGCTTCTTTGCCATAGATTTTCTTGGCTTGACAGAGGCCTCCTGGCAGCAAAGCAGATAGCAAGAGTCCTCATTGAATTTCCTCACTGCCTCGCTGGCTTGCCTTGCCAATTTGGCTTGGTGCTTGGCCCATTCTTCAGAAAGTCCTCACCACGCTTGATGCTTTGGTGGGGTCACTTCTTGACCAGGTGCCAATGGAGCTCTTGGGCATGGAGGATTCAAGGCGAATTTCTTCATGTACTTTGGATTAACATATCTGTATTCCTCCATTCCCTTGCCCATCTCCTTTCAATCCTCTGAATGCGCACTTTGCGCTGATTTTTGTTTTCCTTGCCAAACTTGGCTTCATCAGTGTGCAATAATCAACATATATTTCCTCGTGGATTTCAAACGAGTCATGACCTCAGCCCTCTTTCCTCCTTTCGTGGCTTCTTTCCTTCGCCATATTCTTCAAATTGAGGAATTTGAACAAACAAATTCTCTCAAGAAGTATGCAACTTTTCTTCGAGGAACGCTGCAAATGAGTTAAGTTGATGAGAACCTAGTGATTCAGCAGCGGACATGAGTACCGTGAACAGAGTATAGTTGCGAGGAATTTGAGAGGTCATATGCTTCTCGTAAGGTTTTTCAAAAGAACTAGTTTGAGGAATTTGACCAGATGAGTTTTGAAGAATTTCACTAAGCGATCTTTGTCTTAGGTTCCAGAGTTGTATAGATCGAGGATCCACACAATTGAGGAATCTTGAAGAAAATCATTGCTTAGAGAAACTAATCAAGAGCATATTTTGTTTGAGGTGTTCATATGTGTGAAGATTTGAAGAATAAACACCTTTGAAGATTTTCGTGAAGGTTTGAGAATCAAAGCGAGTAATAAAAGTAACTTTTAATTACCCAAGTGAAGAACACGACTAACTAAGAAGAACAGATGGAAGTTCGTGGCCAGATCTTCCACGCCTAACTTGGCGGAGGAAGACAGCTACGGGCGGCGGCGGAGTGAAGATTTCATGGTCGGCGCGAGTATCGCCGGGCGACGAGGTCGAGGCAAGGAAGCTCTTCCTCACCGGCGATTTATGGAGAAGCGGCGGCGCTTAGGGTTTGAGAAGCTCGAGCGAGAGAAAGCGGTCGAGCGGAGTAAAGGAAGTGAGGAAGGGAGAGGGGTATATATAGCCATGGTGAAAACTGTTCGCTCAAGATTTGGGACTAACGTGCTCTCAATTCTTCTTATTCGCTGACATGTGTCACCCACGCATCGAAAAGTGGAGATCGTGTTAGATCGTGGGTGAATAGATAAATCCATCGTGGGATGAGCGGCAAAACCGAAAGTTTGGATAAGATCAGTTTTAAAGTCCTGTTCGCAATTTCTTCAAACCGACAAGGACTCAAAGAAGATTTTGGACGAAGTTTCAAATAGAACACACATGAAGAATTTGTGAATAGATTGGGTTGAGTATAGCATAGAGGGGAAGGGTCCGATCACATTCACTTAGCGAAAAGCGACTTGAAGAAATAGCCATAAGTGAATGTTGTAGAGGACATAAACCATATATATATATATATATATATATATATATATATATATATATATATATATATATATATATATATATATATATATATATATATATATATATATATATATATATATATATAGCTAATGAAGAAAAACGACGAAAACAGTGAAGATTTTGAAAAGTTGAAGAATTTGAAAACTCAAGAATTTCAAAACTGAGGAAAAACTCAAATTGAAGATTTTCAACTTTGGTGGTGGCGTGACTCCATCAGATAAGAATGATGATTTCAGACACAATCGCATAATTGTCGAGGGTTCTCGAGAATCAAATTCTTCATTAATTTATTCACACTTAGAGTGTTATTTCATGGATTGAAGAAAACGCTTCTTCATGTGTTGCACATCTAAGTCATCAATTTTGCATAAGTGCTGATGATGTGTCCTTTTCAAAGAACATTCAAGATTCTAAGATATTTAGCTCACACCGCAACTTGCTAAATCTCTTCTCATCCAAGGGCTTAGTGAAGATATCGGCTAGTTGTTCTTCGCCTTCACATGCTCGATGGAGATGTCGCCTTCAACACATGATCACGAAGAAAATGATGACGAATTTGAATGTGCTTTGTCTTCGAGTCTGGAACTGGGTTGTGAGCAATCTTGATGGCACTCTCATTGTCACAAGAGAGAGGCACATTCTTCACGTTGATGCCGTAGTCCTTGAGAGTTTGCTTCATCCACAGCAATTGAACACAACAAGAGCCAAAGAAGAATGTATTCAGCTTCCGCAGAGAGAAAGGTGATACACGATTCCTGCTTTCTTCGAGGACCAATGCACCAAAGATCGTCCGAGGAAATGACAAGTACCAGATGTTGACTTATGTCCACACGATCACCAAAGATAGTCGAGTCGAATATCCAATGAGATCAAAGGTAGAGCCCTTGGGGTACCATAATCCTAGTGTTGGTGTGTGAGCTTCTTTCCTTCTGCCATATTCTTCAGCTGAGGAGTTTGAACAAACAAATTCTCTGAAGAAGTATGCAACTTTTCTTCGAGGAACGCTGCAAATGAGTTAAGTTGATGAGAACCTAGTGATTCAAAGAATGGACATGAGTACCGTGAGCAGTATAGTTGCGAGGAATTTGGAGAGGTCATATGCTTCTCGTAAGGTTTTTCAAAAAGAACTAGTTTGAGGAATTTGACCAGATGAGCCTTGAAGAATTTCACTAAGCGATCTTTGTCTTAGGTTCCAGAGTTGTATAGATCGAGGATCCACACAATTGAGGAATCTTGAAGAAAATCATTGCTTAGAGAAACGAATCAAGAGCATATTTTGTTTGAGGTGTTCATATGTGTGAAGATTTGAAGAATAAACACCTTTGAAGATTTTCAGGAAGGTTTGATAATCAAAGCGAGTAATAAAAGTAACTTTTAATTACCCGAAGTGAATAACACGACGAACTAAGAAGAACAGATGGGAAGTTCGTTGGATTCAGATCTTCCACGCCTAACTTGGCGGAGGAAGACAGCTACGGGCGGCGGAGTGAAGATTTCATGATCGGCGCTGAAAGTATCGTCGGCGACGAGGTCGAGGCGAAGAAGCTCTTCCTCACCGGCGATTTATGGAGTAGCGGCGGCGCTAGGGTTTGAGAAGCTTCGAGCGAGAGAAAGCGGTCGAGCGGAGTAAAGGAAGTGAGGAAGGGAGAGGGGTATATATAGCCATGGTGAAAAACTGTTCGCTCAAGATTTGGGACGAACGTGCCTGACCCTTCTTATTAAGCTGACATGTGTCACCCACGCATTGAAAAGTGGAGATCGTGTTAGATCGTGGGTGAATAGATAAATCCATCGTGGGATGAGCGCAAAATCGAAAGTTTGGATAAGATCAGTTTTAAAGTTCCGTTACAATTTCTTCAAATGACAAGGACTCGGTGAAGATTTTGGACGAGTTTCAAATAGAACACACATGAAGAATTTGTGAATAGATTGGGTTGAGTATAGCATAGAGGGGAAGGGTCCGATCACATTCACTTAGCGAAAAAGCGACTTGAAGAAATAGCCATAAGTGAATGTTGTAGAGGACATAAACCCATATATATATATATATATATATATATATATATATATATATATATATATATATATATATATAATGAAGAAAATATATACGAAATATATATATATATATATATAGTGAAGATTTTGAAAAGTTGAAGAATTTGAAAAACTGAAGAATTTCAAAAAGCGAGGAAAAACTCAAATTGAAGATTTTCAACTTTGGTGGTGGCGTGACCCACCATTATAAGAATGATGATTTCAGACACAGCGTACAATTGTCGAGGGTTACGAGAATCAAATTCTTCATTAATTTATTCACACTTAGAGTGTTATTTCATGGATTGAAGAAAACGCTTTCTTCATGTGTTGCACATCTAAGTCATCAATTTTGCATAAGTGCGGGATGTGTGTCCTTTTCAAAGAACATTCAAGATTCTAAGATATTTAGCTCACACCGCAACTTGCTAAATCTCTTCTCATCCAAGGGCTTAGTGAAGATATCGGCTAGTTGTTCTTGATCTTCACATGCTCGATGGAGATGTCGCCCTTCAACACATGATCACGAAGAAAATGATGACGAATTTGAATGTGCTTTGTCTTGAGTGCTGAACTGGGTTGTGAGCAATCTTGATGGCACTCTCATTGTCACAGATGAGAGGCACATTCTTCACGTTGATGCCGTAGTCCTTGAGAGTTTGCTTCATCCACAACAATTGAACACAACAAGAGCCAAGAGCAATGTATTCAGCTTCCGCAGATGAGCGGTGATACACAGTTCGCTTTCTTGAGGACCAACGGACCAAAGATCGTCAGAAATGACAAGTACCAGATGTTGACTTACGGTCCACACGATCACCAAAGATAGTCGAGTCGTAATATCCAATGAGATCAAAGGTAGAGCCCTTGGGGTACCATAATCCTAGTGTTGGTGTGTGAGCTTCTTTCCTTCGCCATATTCTTCAGTGAGGAGTTTGAACAAACAAATTCTCGAAGAAGTATGCAACTTTTCTTCGAGGAACGCTGCAAATGAGTTAAGTTGATGAGAACCTAGTGATTCAAAGAATGACATGAGTACTGTGAACAGAGTATAGTTGCGAGGAATTTGGAGAGGTCATATGCGTTCTCGGAAGGTTTTCAAAAGAACTAGTTTGAGGAATTTGACCAGATGAGCCTTGAAGAATTTCACTAAGCGATCTTTGTCTTAGGTTCGAGTTGTATAGATCGAGGATCCACACAATTGAGGAATCTTGAAGAAAATCATTGCTTAGAGAAACGAATCAAGAGCATATTTTGTTTGAGGTGTTCATATGTGAAGATTTGAAGAATAAACACCTTTGAAGATTTTCGGAAGGTTTGATAATCAAAGCGAGTAATAAAAGTAACTTTTAATTACCCGAAGTGAAGAACACGACGAACTAAGAAGAACAGATGGGAAGTTAAATCAGTTCAGATCTTCCACGCCCTAACTTGGCGGAGGAAGACAGCTACGGCGGCGGCGGAGTGAAGATTTCCGCGGTCGGCACGAGTACGTCGGCGACGAGGTCGAGGCAGTGAAGCTCTTCCTCACCGGCGATGATGGAGTAGCGGCGGCGCTAGGGTTTGAGAAGCTCGAGCGAGAGAAAGCGGTCGAGCGGAGTAAAGGAAGTGAGGAAGGGGAGAGGGGATATATATAGCCATGGTGAAAAACTGTTCGCCCGAAGATTTGGGACGAACGTGCCCCTGACCCTTCTTATTCGCTTGACATGTGTCACCCACGTACTGAAAAGTGGAGATCGTGTTAGATCGTGGGTGAATAGATAAATCCATCGTGGGATGAGCGGCAAAACCGAAAGTTTGGATAAGATCAGTTTTAAAGTTCCGTTCGCAATTTCTTCAGCTGACAAGGACTCAGTGAAGATTTTGGACGAGTTTCAAATAGAACACACATGAAGAATTTGTGAATAGATTGGGTTGAGTATAGCATAGAGGGGGAAGGGTCCGATCACATTCACTTAGCAGAAAAAGCGACTTGAAGAAATAGCCATAAGTGAATGTTGTAGAGGACATAAACCATATATATATATATATATATATATATATATATATATATATATATATATATATATATATATATATATATATATATATATATATATATATATATATATATATAGCTAATGAAGAAAAACGAGCGGAAACAGTGAAGATTTTGAAAAGTTGAAGAATTTGAAAAACTCAAGAATTTCAAAAGCGAGGAAAAACTCAAATTGAAGATTTTCAACTTTGGTGGTGGCGTGACCCATCAGATAAGAATGATGATTTCGCACACCGCGCATAATTGTCGAGGGTTCGAGAATCAAATTCTTCATTAATTTATTCACACTTAGAGTGTTATTTCATGGATTGAAGAAAACGCTTTCTTCATGTGTTGCACATCTAAGTCATCAATTTTGCATAAGTGCTGGATGTGTGTCCTTTTCAAAGAACATTCAAGATTCTAAGATATTTAGCTCACACCGCAACTTGCTAAATCTCTTCTCATCCAAGGGCTTAGTGAAGATATCGGCTAGTTGTTCTTGAGTCTTCACATGCTCGATGGAGATGTCGCCCTTCAACACATGATCACGAAGAAAATGATGACGAATTTGAATGTGCTTTGTCTTGAGTGCTGAACTGGGTTGTGAGCAATCTTGATGGCACTCTCATTGTCACAAGAGAGAGGCACATTCTTCACGTTGATGCCGTAGTCCTTGAGAGTTTGCTTCATCCACAACAATTGAACACAACAAGAGCCAAGAGCAATGTATTCAGCTTCCAGCAGATGAGCGGTGATACAGTTACTTTTCTTCGAGGACCAACGGACCAAAGATCGTCCGAGGAAATGACAAGTACCAGATGTTGACTTGCGGTCCACACGATCACCAATGAGATAGTCGAGTCCATAATCCTAGTGTTGGTATCCAATGAGATCAAACAAATTCTCTCACGTAGAGCCCTTGGGGTACCATAATCCTAGTGTTGGTGTGTGAGCTACCTTTGAAGATTTTCGTGAAGGTTTGATAATCAAAGCGAGTAATAAAAGTAACTTTTAATTACCGAAGTGAATAACACGACGAACTAAGAAGAACAGATGGGAAGTTAAATCGGATTCAGATCTTCACGCCCTAACTTGGCGGAGGAAGACAGCTCTGGGCGGCGGAGTGAAGATTTCATGATCGGCACGAAATGCGTCGGCTGACGAGGTCGGCGGTGAAGCTCTTCCTCACGGCGATGATGGAGTAGCAATGGCGCTAGGGTTTGAAGCTCGGCGAGAGAAAGCGGTCGGCGGAGTAAAGAAGTGAGGAAGGGAGAGGGATATATATAGCCATGGTGAAAAACTGTTACTTGCGAAGATTTGGGACGAGCGTGCCTGACCCTTCTTATTAAACGACATGTGTCACCCACGTCTTGAAAAGTGGAGATCGTGTTAGATCGTGGGTGAATAGATAAATCCATCGTGGGATGGCGGCAAAACGAAAGTTTGGATAAGATCAGTTTTAAAGTTCCGTTCTTAATTTCTTGGTGACAAGGACTCATTGAAGATTTTGACGAGTTTCAAATAGAACACACATGAAGAATTTGTGAATAGATTGGGTTGAGTATAGCATAGAGGGGAAGGGTCGATCACATTCACTTAGCGAAAAAAGCGACTTGAAGAAATAGCCATAAGTGAATGTTGTAGAGGACATAAACCCATATATATATATATATATATATATATATATATATATATATATATATATATATATATATATATATATATATATATATATATATATATATATATATATAAAAATAACACGGAAGCAGTGAAGATTTTGAAAAGTTGAAGAATTTGAAAAGCGAAGAATTTCAAAAGCGAGGAAAAACTCAAATTGAAGATTTTCAACTTTGGTGGTGGCGTGACCCACCGTATAAGAATGATGATTTCAGACACGCGTACAATTATCGTTAGGGTTACGAGAATCAAATTCTTCATTAATTTCTTCACACTTAGAGTGTTATTTCATTGATTGAAGAAAAGCGTTTCTTCATGTGTTGCACATCTAAGTCATCAATTTTGCATAAGTGCGGGATGTGTCCTTTTCAAAGAACATTCGAAGATTCTAAGATATTTAGCTCACACAACTTGCTAAATCTCTTCTCATCCAAGGGCTTAGTGAAGATATCGGCTAGTTGTTCTTGATCTTCACATGCTCGATGGAGATGTAGCCCTTCAACACATGATCACGAAGAAAATGATGGCGAATTTGAATGTGCTTTGTCTTGAGTGCTGAACTGGGTTGTGAGCAATCTTGATGGCACTCTCATTGTCACGATGAGAGGCACATTCTTCACGTTGATGCCGTAGTCCTTGAGAGTTTGCTTCATCCACAGCAATTGAACACAACAAGAGCCAGCAGCAATGTATTCAGCTTCCGCGATGAGCGATGATACGAGTTCTCTTTCTTGAGGACCAACGGACCAAAGATCGTCAGAAATGACAAGTACGGATGTTGACTTGCGGTCCACGATCACCAGCATAGTCGAGTCGAATATCAATGAGATCAAAGGTAGAGCCCTTGGGGTACCATAATCCTAGTGTTGGTGTGTGAGCTAGATATCGAAGAATATGCTTCCACAACCTTATGGTGTGATTCCTTGATGTAGCTTGAAATCGGGCACACATGCAAACACTAAGCATTATATCTGGCCTAGATGCACATAAGTACAATAGAGAACCAATCATGGGCGGTATACCTTGTGATCGAAGTCAATACCATTTTCATCGATTGCATAGATGGCCATTTGTGGGCATAGGAATTTTGACACCTTTGCAATCTTGCATGCGAATTTCTTGAGGACATCTTTGAGGTATTTCTCTGAGATATGAATATGCCATTGTGTTGTTGTGAATTTGAAGACCTAAGAAGAATTTCAACTCTCCCATCATAGACATTTGATATTCTTCACTCATCATATAGGCAAATTCATCACTATAACGTTGGTCGATCTGACCAAAGATAATATCATCAACATATATTTGGCACACAAACAGTTCACCATCATATGATTTAGTAAAGAGAGTAGGGTCGAGTGAACCGGGTGTGAAGCCATTCTTCACAAAGAATTCCTTCAATGTATCATACCACGCCCGTAGAGGCTTGTTTGAGACCATAGAGGGCCTTGTTGAGTCTGAAGACTTTGTCGAGGATTCTTTGGATCTTCAAAACCTGGGGTTGAGCAACATATACTTCTTCCTCAAGCTTACCATTGAGGAATGCACTTTTCACATCCATTTGATATAAAGTGATATTGTGATGGTTAGCATAGGCAAGTAATATCGAATAGACTCAAGTCTAGCAGCAGGTGCAAAAGTTTCATCGAAATCAATTCCTTCAACTGTGTGTAGCCTTGAGCTACAAGTCGTGCCTTATTCCTCACCACAAGGCCATTTTCATCTTGCTTGTTGCGGTAGATCCACTTTGTGCCAATGATATTATGCTTGCGAGGATCAGGGCGTTTGACCAGTTCCTCAGACATTGTTGAGCTCGAATCTGATGTAATTCTTCTTGCATGGCTGGATCCACTCAATCTCCGTGAAATGCTTCATCTACCTTAGTGGGCTCTGTGATAGAGACAAAGGCATAGTGCCCACAAAAGTTAGATAAATGTGAAGCTTTTGAGCGTGTGAGAGGACTGGCAGGCGCTTCAATGTCATCGATGATCTTGTCAACTTGCACTTCTTTTGCAGCGAGGATGAGCGAGGTTGTCGTCGAGGAATTGATCATTTTCCTCGGCACCATTGTCTTGACATTATCTTGGTGCATCATTTCGGCGTTCTTGGCGTCTGAGGAATGAATTCTTCAACATATTCTTCAGTAGGAATGACATCCTTAGTTGCGTTGAACTTGATAGATTCCTCAGGTGCTGGTTCATCTAATATAGAAGGTAGGTTCTCTCTTTGCGAGCCATTAGTTTCATCGAACCGCATCTCTGATATCAACAATCTTGTGAAGAAGCGATGTTGAAGACTCTGTAGGTGTCTGAGTCCTTCCGTAACCAAGCATAAAACCTTCATGTGCTTTGGTGCAAATTTAGATTGTGATGAGGATCTCTAATCCAGCATTTAGCAAAGACTTTGAAATAACTCACATTGGGTTTCTTGTCGTTGAGGAGTTCATAAGCAGTCTTCTTGAAGAATTTGTGAAGATATACTCTGTTGATGATGTGGCACGCGGTATCAATTGCATCAATCCAAAAATGACTAGGCGTTTTGTCATCAAGCATAGTGCAAGCCAACTCAACAAGAGTTCTGTTCTTGTGCTCCACGGCGCCATTTTGCTAAGGAGTATAGGGAGCAGATAACTCATGAGTAATACCAAGTTCATCAAGATAGGCATCAAGACCGGAATTCTTGAACTCAGTTCCATTGTCACTCCTGATGTGTCTGATCTTCACACCAAAGTTAGTTGAAGCCCTCGAGGAAAATCGTTTGAAGACTTCCTGCACTTCATTTTTGTAAGTAACAATGTGTACCCATACATGTGAGAGTAATCATCAACAATAACAAGGCCATATAGAGATGCATCATTAGTGAGCTATGCTGAGTAATGATTAGGACCAAAGAGGTCCATGTGAAGCAATTCGAAGGGACGAGTAGTGGTCATGATAGTCTTATTTGGATGCTTGGCCTTGGTCATTTTCCAGCTTCACAAGCTCCACACAAGTGATCCTTGAGGAATTTGACATTCTCAATGCCAATGACATGCTTCTTCTTTGCAAGCGTGTGCAAATTCCTCATGCTGCGTGACCAAGTCCGATGCCATAGCCAATATACGAAGCTTTTGCAAGTAGACACACGGCTGGTTGTGGTCTGTAGAGAAATCAACAATATACAAGTCTCCTCTCCTAAAGCCTTGAAGACTTTGGAATTGTCGACTTCCATAATCACAACACAACGATACTTGCCAAAGATAACAACCATATCAAGATCACAAAGCATTGAGGCTGACATGAGGTTGTATCCTAAGGACTCAACAAGCATGACTTTGTCCATGTGTATGTCCTTAGAGATCATAACCTTACCAAGACCCAATACGACTTTTGCCTTTGTCGGCCAAAGATGATATGCTTGAGATGTGGCGGTGATAAGGGAGCATCCATCAATAGATTCTTGTCGCCAGTCATGTGATTTGTACATCCACTATCGAGAACCCACTCAATGGCTTTGGGTTGATCATCCTGTAGATGAATTAGTGCAACTTACGATCTCATATACTTCATCAGTGAAGAATATGATATCAAGTTCATCAGATGAATTTCATCAGGCAGTATAACAGATAAGCGATATGAGGGCGTGTGAAATGAAAGTTCATTTCATCATGATTAGCTGCGTCCTTTAGAGCATTTTTGTCGGGCCCCCAGCAAATTCTTGACGTTTAAAGCACGTGCGAGACCTGACTTCCAGAAGAGGTTAGTTCTTTTTATTCACCACCCACATCGAAGGGGTGGCAAAGAGTTCATCACTCTGCGAGCACCATATGAGAATGGTGGCATAGAGGCCAATCCATTTCGTTTCACATAAGAGGGTTAGGGTAAGCATATGAATAAGCGGAGAAATTCTTGAGGACTTATGAACATATTGGTTTGAAGAATAATGCACATATTCATAGCCCTTAGCTCTACCTGCGAAATAGAGTTGTTATACGATGATAATCATATGAGGACTTTGATCCTTTTGAGGAATTTGATCCACGTGAGGAATTTGGTCCGTATGAGGACTTGGATCCATATGAAGAATTTGGTCCATATGAAGAGTTTGATCTGGGGTTCCTATTCTTCATAGGTGGTGTCATGAGGACATTCACGAAGACTTTCAAGGCACTTCTTGGGAACCCAGATTTTCTTCATAGGGAACCGTTCCTGAGTTAGTGCCAACATATCTAGCAAATACTTCACCATTCTGATTTTTGAACAGTTTATAGTTGAGTCAAATGACTCATCGGAAGAATGAGGAGATTCACATGTAAAGCCAGATAAGTTAGATGGATCAATCGGAGGTCCCTTTGCAGCAACCCATGAGGTTTTGGGATGCTTTCGGGCTTCAATATGTTCCATCAAGATTGAGTTTCCTCTCAAAGGCAATACCCTCTTTCCTAGGGTTCTGTTGAGGATCTGCTTTTAAGCACATCACAAAGAGTCGATGCCCTTTGAGGCTTTTGTACATGCTGTCATGTACAATTCCTTTAACCCTGCATCGTCGGTGATACTAGCAATGTCCTCGGATGAGGAATTAGTGATAGCGAGAGGCAGGTGAAGAATTTATAACAGTTGAAGCATTTGAACATTCGTGAAGAATTAGCGATTCACGTTCAATGCACTTTAAGCATGGAGGAACAAATTCTTCACGAGAAGCGCTGATTTGTTGAGCAAGTAATGAATCGCGCTCCTACGAAGATCTTCATAACTCACTCTTAGCTTCTCAAGATCTTGCTTTCTTTGAAGAAATTCATAAGAAAGTTTCTCATGATCGAGACAAGAGAGTGTTATGATGACCTTGAAGGTTTATCAAACCTAGACTGAAGTCTTTGAAGATTTTCGATCGGGGCTTTAGTCGATCCATTTCTTCACCTAACATATCATCACTCTTATCTAGCATGTTTTGAACCTTTTCAAAAGCCCTTTGTTGTTTTACTGACAATCTTAGCAAGTTTTGAGTAACTGGGCTTTAGATCTTCATCAGATTCATTTTCACTAGATTCAGAGGAGGTATATTTGAGTACCTTGGCACCCTTTCCCATGAAGAAATAGGTGGGAGCGTAGTCATCACTATCTTCATCAGCTTTGTTGGTGAGGTCATTTTCTTGAGTTGAAGATGGACTTGTTGTGGCGAAAGCGAGAGCTAGAGCTAGACTCGCCACACCAAACTCAGATTCTTCCGATGCCTCCTCTTCCTCATGTTCCTCGATTCAGCTTGAGTCCATTTCCTTGCCAATGAATGCCCGAGCCTTCTTGGAGCTGCTTTTCTTGTGAGAAGAGGGCTTTGAGGATTTTGATGATGAAGATTTGACGATTTCTTCTTCTTCTTAGCGTCATCAACTGTAATCCTTGTATTTCTTCTTCTTTAATTCCTTTTCCCACTGAGGACAATCTTGAATGTAGTGACCAGGTTTCTTGCATTTGTGGCAAAGTCTTCTCTTATAGTCACTGGATGAGGAATCACTGCTTCTTGAGGATTTTCCAAAGCGACCACGTCTTGAGAACTTCGGAATTTCTTCACGAGCGGTGCTAGCTCTCGGCTTAATTCTTGAGGATCTCAAGGCTACTACGAGTCTTCACACTCAGATTCGAGACACAGCCTTGGCCTTCACGGCACATGTTTTCCATAGCTAGAACCATAGAGATCTCTCTTCAGCAAGCTGGAACTCATGAGTATTTAGCCTCTCGAGGATATCACCGGATCAAGTGACTTGTAGTCAACGACGCTCTTGTATCATCGGTGCGAGTATCAAATGAGGAATCAAGCGATCTCAACAATTTCTTCACCACCACATGGTCGGTGATGTCGATTAGCACCAAGCGCTTGAAGCTCATTTGAGATGTCGATGAGGCGATCGAAGGTTTGTTGAACATTTTCGTTGTTGAGTCTTTTGAAGCGGTTGAAGAGATTGCGAAGAACATCAACTCGAGAGTCACGCTGAGTTGAGACTCCTTCATTACTTTGGACAGCCTGTCCCGGATGAGCTTAGCGGTTTCCAAAGCACTCACTCTTCCATATTGTCCTTTGCTCGGATGGCCACATATGATATTCTTAAGCTTGAGAATCGAGTTGCTTGAATCTCTTCACATCGGCAACATTCGGAGAAGGTGTGGTGAGGAACACCATTTTCCACAACATACCGTAGATCGTTGTCAATTGCCTCAAGATGCATTCGCATCTTGTTCTTCGATAAGGGGTAGTCCGTCCCATCAAAGGTAGGACACCTGCTGAGACCTTGATCATACTGCGGTCGACATAACTAAAACTCCGGTGGTTAAACCAAAATCACACGTAACAAGGGAGTACCTTGCTCGATACCAATTGAAAGTGTGTTATATCGACTAGAGGGGGGTGAATAGGCGATTTTATGAATTCTTCAACGAGGAATTTGCGGTGAGGAAATTCCTTAGCGAAGAACTACTTGCAGCGGAATAAGTACTCGAAGTAAGCATAAGAGAATGCGGGCATGGTCATCATGATGAAATGAAGACAATCAAAGAGTACTGAAAGCGTAAACACAGGATAGCACAAGATGAAGACAAACAGGTGAAGAAATTGAACGAGGAAATTGAGAAAGTCTTGATCAAAGTCTTCAAACACAGATATGAATGAACACTCAACACAAGAATGAGGAAATGAGAGGGTTGAGGAAATAGAACCAGTAAGGTTGGTGAAGACAATGATTTGGTAGACCAGTTCCAAGCTGCTGTGTCTCGGTTATGCGTCACGGTTGGGCGGCTGAGTATTTAAACTCGAGGACACACAGTCCGGACACCCGATCGCTGAGCACGCAGCTCGGGACACCAAGTCCTCACCGTATTCTCCTTGAACTAAGGTCACATGCACTCGTCCAATCACTCGTGGTAAGTCTTGAGCGACTTCCAAACCTTCACAGACTTGGTCACTCGGCGATCCACAATTCCTCTTGGATGCTCTAGACCATGACGCCTAACCGTCTGGAAGAAGCACAGTCTTCAAAGGTAACAAGCGTCGGATCCACGCAGGATCAATCTCTTGATGATGCTCAATCACTTTGGGTTTGTAGGGTTTGGTGTTTGGGTTTTCCTCACTCGATGATTTTCGCTCAAAGTCCTCGGAGGATGGGTTGCTCTCAAATGACAAGTGTCAAGTTTCTCTCGAGCAGCCAACCAGCTAGTGGTTGTAGAGGCGGCTATTTATAGCCTAGGGAGCAGCCCGACATGATAAGACATAAATGCCCTTCAATGATATGACCGTTAGATGGATAAGATATTTTGGGACAGCTGGCGCACAGCACAACAACGGTTGGAAATTTGAATCTCAAATTCCTCAGGGCTATCATGTTCCTCACTGTGTAGGCAATCCGCACTGGCGAATTCCTAACTACTCGGTCGAGAACAAATTCCTCGGTGACGGAAGAACTTCGTCTCACATTTGAAGAAATTGACTGAATCTGTATGAGATTTCAAAGGCTTCACTCGAAGGGATTGGTAGGTGTAGGATTTTGAGTTGAGCATCACATGGAAATTTTTCCTTAGTATTTCCTTGACCCCCTTTAATAGTACGGTGTTTCCTATGACTCAAGAAAGAGAAAACGAAACTACGAAAACAAAAGTCTTCACGCTTCATGTTCCTCAAATGAATACCAAGTCTTCAAGGTCACACCAATTTCTTCACTTTCAAAGTCTTCAGAAAGTCTTCAGAATATCAAAGTCTTCAGTCGAAGAACTTCATTTTTAGGGGTCGACTTTCTCTGTAAATATCAAACTCCTCATAGACTTATAGACCTGTGTATACTCACAAACACATTGGTCCCTTAACCTATAAGTCTTCAATACACCAAAATCACTAAGGGGCACTAGATGCACTTACACTATTGCCGCTCCTTTGCATGCTTTGAGTAAGAAGAATACTCCTTTTGTTTGGGGAACTTTGCAACCCACCGCTTTTGATGAGCTCCAGTCTTTGCTTACTCATGCTCCGATTCTTGCTTTGCCTAATTTTGACAAAACTTTTGAGGTTCATTGTGATGCAAGTGGTACCGGAATTGGCGGAGTTTTGATGCAAGAAAAACGAGCCATTGCATATTTTAGTGAAAAACTATCCGTGCTCAACAACTATCCATCTATGACAAAGAATTGTATGCTTTAGTGCGTGTGCTACATGTTTGGGAACATTACCTTAGACCGCATGAGTTTGTCATCCATACCGATCATGAAACGCTTAAGTACCTAAAAGGTCAAACTAAGTTGAACAAGCGTCATTCCAAATGGAGTGAGTTTATTGAATCTTTTCCTTATGTGATCAAGTACATTAAGGGTAAAGAAAATGTAGTTGCCGATGCACTTTCACGCATATGCACGCTTGTCACTAAACTTGAGTTGAATGTTATTGGCTTTGAGCACATAAAAGAATTGTATGCTAACGACCCATCTTTTTCTATTCCTTATGCTAAGTGTTTGACGCATACTTCTTGGGAACAATATTACATCAAGGATGGTTATCTTATGAGAGCTAACAAACTATGCATTCCCGAGTCTTCTCTTCATTTGCTCCTTTTGCAAGAGGCTCATGGAGGCGGACTCATGGGACACTTTGGACGCGACAAGATATTCGCCACGCTCTCCAAGAACTACTTTTGGCCCAATATGTTCCGCGACGTCTCACGCTTCACCAACCGATGCTCTACATGTCGCAAAGCTAAGTCTAAAGCCCAATCTCATGGTCTTTACATGCCTCTTCCTATTCCTTATCAACCTTGGGAAGACATTAGCATGAATTTTGTACTTGGTTTGCCTAGAACTCAAAATGGAAAAGATTCTGTGTTTGTTGTTGTGGATAGATTTTCTAAGATGGCACATTTCATTCCTTGCAACAAGATAGACGATGCTTCACGCATTGTAAATCTCTTTTGTAGGGAAATCTTGCGACTCCATGGAGTACCAAAGACAATCGTCTCCGATCGTGATGTCAAGTTCTTGAGTTACTTTTGGAAGACCCTATGCGCCAAGCTCGGAATCAAGCTCTTGTTCTCATCCGCATACCATCCTCAAACCGACGGCCAAACGGAGGCGACGAACCGCACACTCTCCACTCTACTTCGCGTCTTGATCAAGAAGAACATCAAGGAGTGGGAAGCATGTCTTCCCATCGCCGAGCACGCCTAGAACCGTGCAAGACATTCGACTACCGGCAAGTCCCCATTCGAGGTCGTCTACGGCTTCAACCCGTTGTCCCCATTGGACATTCTACCTCTTCCTCTACAAGAGCGCACCAACATGGATGCGAGTGCATAGGCAAGCTACATCAAGAAGATGCATGAGGATACAAGACAAACCATCGAGCGCCAAGTACAACGACTAGCGACCAAGCTCAACGTCAACAAGCAACCCATGGTCTTCAACATTGGTGATCTAGTGTGGCTACACCTTCGCAAGGACCGCTTCCCCAAAGAACGCAAGTCCAAGCTTCTTCCTCGAGCCGACGGACCTTTCAAGGTGCTAGCACGCTACAACGACAATGCCTACAAGATCGACCTACCTCGAGACAAGTACAACGTGAGTGACATCTTCAACGTCAAGGACCTCGCACCATACCATGGAGATGAAACTTTTGATCCGAGGTCGGATCTCTCTCAAGGGGGGTAAGATGATGCGGAGCATCCCTCCATCATCCCCATGGACACTACTTCGACCACACAAGCTCCAAGAGGACCCATGACAAGAGCCCAAGCACGTGCCATCCAATCCGAGGTTGACTCTCTCCTCGTTGAACTTCCCTTTAACCCATTTGAGACATGGCTACTACCTCAAACGGAGACACTTTGCATGCTCAGGTACCATGTAAGCAACCAAGCAGAAGGAGTGGTGCAAGATAGACATCAAGATCAAGGAGGCATTCTACCCAGCCTGGAAGGACCGGTACAACCGCCCAACAACCGCCCGGGTGGAACAACCGGCCGACTACCGCCCAACAACCGGCCACCATTCTGTGATCAAGCGGTGCAAGGCCGGTACAACAACGGATGTACCGGCAAATCCCAAATGACCGGAACTACCGGCCCAATGACCGGTACAACCGCTGGGGCCCCCGACGACCATCTGCAGAAGCCAGCACCGGACCCCAACGGAAGTACCGCCTTCCTCGACCAGTACTTCCGCCCTCCACGAGTCGCCCGGTGCATACATGGGCCACCTCGACCGGTACAACCGGCTGTCACACACAGCGATAACGGGCCTAGCCCATGTACCCCTTAGCCCTCACTTACCCCTTCGTGGCTCTAGACTATAAATACTCCTCCACCTCCTCCTAGTTAAGGCAGCAAAGGATTAGCTCATATTTGTGTGAGAGCTTTGCTCATCCACTTGGTTACCTTCTCCTCAGAGATCGCGCCTCCTCGGAGAAGATCCTTCCAAGAGGATTCAAGACCCCCTTCTAGGGTGGACCCCCCATTAAGACCTCCTCACGGAGAAGAACGGCTACTCGTGTATCTTTCCTTTATTGATTTTGAATCTTGTGCTACCTTATGTGTTTGATGATCTAGCCCTTGTGTGATTGATACTTGTCGGTTTAGTGTTCCTCTTGTGTGTTTTTCTTCGTATTCTTTCGCTTTTCGTCGTGTTCCTCGTAGGGATCCTCTCCAAACGTGAAAAATCTCCGACTAGGGCTCCGCCCTACATCACAACATATG
The DNA here is from genome assembly GCA_021605205.1 of Aegilops longissima. Lineage (NCBI taxonomy): Eukaryota > Viridiplantae > Streptophyta > Magnoliopsida > Poales > Poaceae > Aegilops > Aegilops longissima. The sequence continues at coordinate 427,483,798 of CM038676.1, forward strand.
CATGATATGACTAACATCATCATGCCAAGGTAGAGCAAACACCTTGGGGGGTAAATAGGAGTGGTCAGCGGCGTCTGAATACGCCTCAGAACAGATATCTTCCTCTGGATTACAATCTGGAGAGGGGTGGGGAGGGTTTGCCATTGAACCCACCATGGAGCGATGTCTGCATGACATTATATTGCCGCAAAAAAGCTCTTCTCTTTTTCTCTACATGTTCAACATGACTGTGTACAATATCTGACATGCATACTGAAAAAAATATGGTGAGATTATGTAAGGAGAGCATGCAGAAATTTAGGCTGATGGTAACAACCAAAGGATCGGCGTTTTCCATTGAGCCAAAATAGCCCTAATGGATCGGCGTGATGTATAGTAATAAGTGATGCAACAAGTGTACAACCTCTTTGCTTGTAGCCGTGTTTAACCTCAAACATCATTGGGTTGGTCATTTGAAGCGATTGAGGCAAAGGTGGCTGTCGGAGGTGGAGGAAGATCTGAGGAATCAGAGACGGCGTCCTGGGCCTTTGCTTTGTTGTGATGGATCGTTACGTCGTTGGAGCAGCTCCGGTGAGCCAGTAAGGCGTCAAGGCTGAAGCAAGACAAGATGACATCGTCAATCTCAAGTGGGATTCTAATAGCATCTCCAATAGATGATGTAAAATGGATGTAAAATTAACATCACCAAAAACCACGACTACAACAGATGAGGTAAAACTGTTGACTCGAACTTAATCGTCGAAACTGAAATTTATTTGGGGAATCTGAATGCTACTGTCGAAACTGAACGCAATGGTAGCAGAGAGGCGCTTGACATGTAGTTTAGGGAGGGCCTGCAGTTCATCTTCAACCTGCACCCCCCTAAAAATCGACTGACCCAAAAGTCGATTCAGTCGACTGAAGTGTGGCTTAATCGGAGCAGAGCAGCAGCACGAGCGAGGGGGAGAGCAGCAGCAGCAACAGCTGGGCGAGCGAGTGATCGAGCGAGAGCCGGAGCAGCAACAGCAGCGCAAGCGAGCGAGAGTCGGAGCAGCAGCAGCAGATCTGGCTGGTATGGACGCCGCCGCCGAAGGGGCCTCGCATTGGGGGAGAGCCACCATGGAGATGTCACCCGCGGAGCCGGTTTCAAGGTAGCCGCTCCATGGGGGTGCGGGATGGAGCACCATCGGTGCCGGGAGGTCGAGTTAAGGAGAAGGTGCGATGCGATGAGTGTACAACCTCTTTGGTGGCGCCGAGTAGGCCTCGGCTTCGTCCGAGGAGTCGGTGAGGATGCCGCGGTTCCGGTGGAGCAGGTTAAGGCGGCGCTGTGGGGATGGAGCAGCCGTGATAGACGAGGCGATCGTCGGAGCAGCTCCTTGGAGGCGGAGGACGGGGCGCTGAACCGGCGGGACGGCAAGATGGACGACGGATCCTCATCCGGGGAGGTGGACGAGGGACGTCGAGCTGTTGCGATGGACGACGCGTCGGGGAAGAGGCTCGGTGGGCAGCGGTGACGTGGCGGACGGAGGAGGGTGGGGTTTCATGGTGGGAGCGGAGAGGTTATGGCGGCCTGGGATTTGAATGGCGAAAAGGGGTGAAGCATGACTTAGGGACGCGCTTGTCCAAAATGTAGGGTGTGTTACAAAGTACCCCCACCGATTTGAACTAGCGGCCTTTCGGCTCAGGGTTAGAAGGGGATTTCGCGTGTCGGGATTTGGCAGTGGAGGGAGTTTTCAGCGTTGTAATTTCGGGATAGCAAGGCGCGGGTTGTGAAGGCGCCAGTTTTGGGAGCACGATATCTGAATTTTAGGGATATAACAAGGCGCTGGTTGAATTTTAGGGACAAGCCTAACGTAGTAATATTGTACTTGTACGTACCAAATCAATTCACACTTCCCTCAACCAAAAAGAAAACAAAAAAATAAAACTATTCACACCACACAAAGAGAGAGTCTTGCCCCGTTTTACTATACAAATGCTATTCAAAGCTACTCCCTCCTTCCATCTATATAGGGCCTAATGCGTTTTTCGATGCTAACTTTGACCAAATATTAGAGCAATGATATATGACATGCAACTTACACAAAGCACACCGTTAACTTAAATGCATGAAAGGTTCTTTCAATGATATAATTTTCACATTGTGCATGTCATGTACTATTAATCTTGTCAATAGTCAAAGGCGGTCTTAAAAATCTCATTACGCCCTATATAGATGGAAGGAGGGAGTATGAATCCATGTTATGTCCGATTAATTTTTTTCACTTGCTGTATAATGCATGTAACCTACTCATACCAACATTTTAGTGCATTCCCAATGTCTATACTACCGCTGCAATTCGAACTAAATTTGAATTCGTTTCTCTATTTCAATAAGAATCTACAATCATGATTGTTGCCAACTTCAACCATCATAGTTTCCTTGCTATCCGCCAGATATAAATCGGATGGCCTATAATGCAGGATGGCAGGCACACCATCATCAACAACTCCGTTTTTATAAGAGTGGAGATAAAATATATTAAATGTAGTATAACATGTTCATAAACACACCATGTGTATCACCGTTATATATATTCACACGTGCGTCGGTTTAAAACACTATGATAAATTCTTCAAATATCCGAATTCGCTTTTTATAATGAAGTATATATGATCTCTATTAGTCTTTTACACCCACACAACCCTCTTATCTTTGTAGCTAGCGCTAACTTTCTCTTGTGCATGCACACGCCCGCATCCCTCTCACCCTCCCTCAGCATTCTCTAGCTCCATCGCGCAAATTCGTCGTTTCACTTTAGGTCGTTCACCCATGGTATGTGTAGGCCCCCCAACTCCTTCTTTACGGCACACATCGATCGATATGCCTCTCTAGCCAGGTGTGCCTAGCACAATCACAAGCTTCCCCTCTTCTCTTGTCACCGTCCATGCCTCACTCCCACCACTCTTTTCATCGTTCTCGTCAGCTTTACTCCTCCCTCTTGATATAGTATGCCTCTCGTACCACCTCCTACATGCATCCCTCTATCTCTATCCTTCTCCCCGTGCCTCGTTTGCTTCTAACACACACATGCATGTATACCGATTGATCTCCCAACATATACCTGAATCGACTTTAACTACCCCCCCATCGATCGACGTACCTCACAAGTTATGTCTCTCCTTTCTCTAACAAAGGGCGATTGATCTTCCTATGTAGTTATGTCTGCTTACCACAGCCACATTGTCCCCCCTCATCATTCGTGCATGCCTCCTGACCCGTCTCTCACATGCACGTGCACAGACAACAAGTAGCCATCTCCTCTCTTATTGATATTGCGGGCGTGCCCTCCGTTTGTCTAGCAAGCCTATCCCACCATTTGTTAGAAGCAACTCCACTACCACCCCCTCCAACACTCTAGCTCTCTCTCTCCCAACCTTATTCCTCTCCTGCACATATGCATGGATGCCGATCGATCTCCCTTAATACATGAGGCGATCGATCTCCTTAATACATGAGGTAGGCCTCTCTCCTCCTCCACACATATACCAGCCATTGTACCTCTATAGTTAATTGGGCCTCCCTCTTCCCCCACCACACACCGATAGTCGAGCGCTGTAGGTAGGTATCCATGCCACAGAGACAAACTGCACATGTCCCCTCTCACGTTCCAGTAGGCCAGCCACTCTATATCTTTGGCGTGGGCACACAAATTGATGGCACTCTTTATCGATCACACAAGCGCACACACACACACAGCATCCCTCTTTTCGATTCTATGGACACCTCAAGCCGGTGATATCTCCACTCTCTTCTCGTGGATCGCCCCCTCTGTATATATGTTATATCCAGGACTCTATTTCACATACATTGCATATGTTACATTTTTGATTGAACCCCCCAAAAAAACTCTCAAGAACCCACACACTATATCTCTAGGTTTGTATCTCTCTCACACAACCCCAATGTGGGTGGTGTACGATACAAGAAGAGAATAGGTGCACCATGCACGTACTCACGCCGTGCCCAGCCACACCGCATGGTACGGTGGAGCTCATTTCTTTATGAAATGGCAGCCCGTGCTAATTTGAGCGCTTTGTGGCGGTTGTTTACCTAGGAGGTCGTGTACCACGCTTTGCACGAAACAAAGTTCGACTTGACGTTGCGCGCTATTTTTAAATAAAGTTATAGCGCTCAATGGCACGTAAACAGAATATAAAACGATTTTTATGGAGAAAAAGGTAGTCCGCTCACTATATACAATGGAGCCTTGCGTGCCTGGTTTGTCGCTCTTCAGAGTATCTCACACAAGGCTGCGGTGGCCTCTCTCTCTCTCACCGTTGGTCACTGATCCGGCCGCATCCCGTCCGCCGGGGGAAAGGGAGGAAGTGCATCGTTTCTCCGTTCGACGGCGCCGAGGCAGCACGTCCCGATCTGCGGTACACGCCCGTTCTCTCGACCAATCTCGGTAGCGGCGGGGCCTCGCCACCTGCTCGCAGATTCCGCCCGCCGCTCACCTTGTTACATCCCGCGACCTCCGTATCCCCCGGCCTTGCTCCACCGCCCGTCTTCCCACGCCGCTGCATGTGGATCTTCCATAGTTCTTTGCCCAAAACGTAGCTTGTCCAGCATACTTTCCATATTGCATTCTCGTCCTCACACCGTTTTAGACAAACACAACCGTGTTGTTATCTTCCCTAGGGCAAGGAATATGCTTCTTTTTTGTCGTCGCATGTGTCATCAACTGTTATTGGCCAGTAATTGTTTCCTTTCTACCTCTTTTTTTGCAAACAGGGCTATCCATTTCACCTTGTTGCTATTGCGACCTTTTGATGAACTGCACAAATCACTTTTTTCTTAAGAGTGTTTTGTGCAGTTGTACTAAAATGTCACATGGGCAACGTCTCTACATTCAAAGTCGATTGCACAAAGGGAGATTGGTTTTGCTCTATCCTCCTCATCCAACTCCGAGCCTAATCTTCTCCAACTAGTTAGTCTTAAGAGAGACTGCAAAGGTGACCGGCTTCTATTTATGTGTTTATTGTTTCATCAGCAGTCCTCTATTATCGTAATCACACTTAATATCTTTGGAACAGGGACGCTCAACTCTATTTTAGTGGAACTGCACAAAATGATCGGAATGTTGCATGCTCCAAACATCTACTTTTTTTCCCAACATGCCTTGTTGATTTAGACAGAGCTGGGGGGACGTTGCTACCAATGAAAGCATGGATCAATTTTAATTTAACACTTTCTCACAACTCTGTCTTCAGTTGTGATGAAATTATTAGCTCTGATCTGCTAATAATTGACATGCATTAGCAAGGAAGTTAGTTTTTATTGTTTCGAAAGAGCATCGATGGCAAGACACGCCAAAATGAAGCTGAAAGCTCACACCATTGTACAATTTCATGTCTCGCTGGAAAATTATTTGTATAGTACGTCAATTATGTAAACAAATGATGGAAGCTTGATAGCATTGCCAGAAGCCTCTTCATCATCCGGGTCCATGTGCCATCCACAAAATTATACTCCTTCGTTCCTAAATATTTGTCTTTTTACAAATTTCAAACGGGCATATTTTAGAGTGTAGATTCACTCATTTTGCTTCGTATGCATACTCCCTCCGTTCCTAAATATTCTATTCGTCTTTCTAGAGATTTCAACAAGTGACTACATACGGAGCAAAATGAGAGAATCTACACTCTAAAATATGTATATACATCCGTATGTGCTAGTCCATTTGAAATCTCTAAAGACAAATATTTGAGTAGTCACTCGTTGAAATCTCTAGAAAGACAAATATACTCGAGTATATTTAAGAACCGAGGGGTAGTGCACAACCGCATGGGAGACTCAGCCCGTCGTTACCGCATTAATAGTGAGTAATGAGCAGTCAAATCGTAAGCCCCACCTTTCCCCTCGTAAGTTGCTCAAGAAGCAACCATCAATATGCTCTTCTTTGAATCCGCTCATACTCCACCCACACCTTTGTTTATACAGCGCGCTTTAGAAAAAAGAAAAAAGATCTGTGGGACCAAGGCGACTAGCGATCGGCCTGAAAAATAGCATTGGTAGTTATAGCACGGCGTCTATTACTAGAGGGAATAATGCGTACACACATGCATGCACTTACTCCACTCCGTAGTACTGTAGTACAGAGTACATGGAGAGAAAATTGTGTACTTGATTGCGGTTACCACGCCCTAATTAATTGAGCATTAAACCAAACGCGTCTAAAGTCTCGCTGGTGGTGGAAATGCGTTGAGAGAAATGCATCATAATGAAGCACGCATACATAAACTGTGACGGAGGGAGGAGTAGTATGAAGGTTCAAAACCAAGTACGCGTATGGCCAATCGGTCAACGCACCTCCTCTTGGCATATCACTGACATGTGGGACAGGAGTGTGAGCAAACCGATCTTAATTGACGGCAAAGAGCCAACCCGCCGTTCCTTGGGAGAGACGAGGGGCGAGAACACACAGACGGGTTCGCATGGAGGCCAATATATATTCGAGCATGGTTGGTTGATCGATATCATTCATTACATGTTGGGCTGCCGTTTCCGCGCCTTCTCCGGAATAAACGTGTACTTTATCGAGATAAAAAATAAGAGTACAGACGCTCCACCATGCGGTTCTAGTAGTAGTACTACTCGTACTACTACGCTTGGCTCTTCGCCTCTTCGTGAAGTCGAACAATGATGGTACTCCGCATGTTGGGTACTACGATGTATGCCTCGACAATCGACACCGAATGGACTGATGCATGTCCACCGAGGGTAGGTTGCATTAGTCAAAAGCGTGGCGAGCTTCACCTTGTCCTGCAAGCTTCTCCTCGTTCTGCGAGTTGACGGACACACCAAAAGTAGTGCTAGTCCATACTCCTCCTTTACGGTTAATATGGCTTAATCTTTTTGCGGGTAAATGAGAGAGCTTTATTCATATATAAGCATTCTTAGGACGATCAGCCAAGACACTGGTCACTAGGAAGCGAGGTACCCCGCAAAAAAAGAAGTAGGAAGCGAGGTGTTTCATCAAGCCAGCTCTCGGCCACATTCAAAGTGCAGCAAGCACGGTTCATGAAGATGCCGCAAGGTTTGCTGACCTGTTTACATGCTGAATAACAAAAAAAGAGGAAATATTACCGAGCGCTACTATTTGTAACAGGATATGAGCCAGAATTAAGCGAGAATTGTGGCGAGTGTTCCATGCAATCAACTTCCATTATCACATGCGAGAACCCTCGAAGAGAACCAAATGTGTTGAAGATTGCTTTATCACATTTTAAAATTATAATAAGAGTGCAGACGCTCCTCCATCCGGTTCCTAGTACTAGTATAGTATACTTACGTACCTTTATAGACTATATTAGTAGTACTAGTACTAGTAAACTTTGTGCTTGGCTGTTCGCCTATTTGGGAAGTCGAACAATAGTAGCACTAGTAGTATAGTGTATGCTTCGGAAATCGACACGAATTAATCATTGCATGTCCACCGCCTGAGTGAGTGAGAGCTTGCATTAGTCAAAAGTTTCTCCTTGTCCTGCGAGCCACCGCGCGCAAGTAATGCTAGTCCATACTGCCTCCTCTCCGGTTAATATGGATTAATTTCAAACGAGATAAATACACTGCCTGTCACTGTATATTTGTAATAATACGGTTAGTGGACTTCATAATACGCTCATTGCGCTCAATATATATATTTTCCGGTGTTTATACGGTCACTAGCTCACCCTGACTGAGTATGTGTGTGCATGCATGTGTAGGTTGAGCACTTAGCGTGACCGTGTGTGTTCCGTCGTGTGCTCGGACATGCATGCATTAGGGCATCGTTCGCGTTTTTGCGTCCATGTGTACATGTGACTGTTGCATACACGTAGGGGGAGTACGTGTAGGGGCCACTAAGGAGCAGTCAAATCACACAGTAAGTTAGTCGGAAGAAGCAACCATCATTTCACTCTTGAATGACATGTACGCAATATAAAATGGTTGATATGAAGAGAAAAAGAAAACCACTATATATACACTAGCAGGAGCCTAAGCTACAAGCCTGCTTGCTAAGGTTGCTCTCTTCACAAGCATAGAGCAGCGGGCCTGATCCGCAGCTAGGGAAGGGAACAATGTTCTGCATAGACGCTGATCGACATCGGCGAGGAGAAACCCACGGTCGGTGCGTCCCAATCGGGGTCACCGCGGTATGGGCCGATGCAGCGTCCCAACCGCCCTTCTAGCTACAGCCCGGCGTCCCGGGTAGTCCATCTTCCTTTTGGAGCCGGCTTGCTCCACCGCCGTAGCTCCATCTCCATGTCGATCTTTCTCTACTTCTACGGCTTCTACTTGTGATGAGTTTATGTCTCATGAACTAGTGCGATACTATTATTCTAATCACACTTCTTCAATATCTTTGCCATCGGGGATGCTCAGTCGATTTTAGTGGAACGCACAAAAGCATCGTATGATCCGAGGGTGCCAGCCGTCTTTCCTTGACAGGTTCTACGTGGCCAGGAATTAAATCATGTTTAGGGTTTAGGGTTTAAGTCGTAGTGACCCCATCAGTAGTTTTTCTTTCAGACACGCTCTCACAACTTTTTCTTTAGTTGTGAAGTAAATATTGGCTATGATCTGTGAATCATTGAGATGCATCAGCATGTGTGTTAGTTTTCCTTTGTATTTGATGGAATGTTGTAACGGGGCAACCTTGGAATAGGAATGAAAATGGAGTGGAAAGTTTCCGTTTTCCGGAGAAAAAATGGAAACGGAGAGAAACCAACGTTTCGTTTCGTTGGATCGCGCCATCGAGCAAAACCAACGTTTAAATCACGTCTATCGTGTTCGTGTCTCACCCTCCTCCATGGCTCGACCCCACATGGTCGCTCGGCATGCCACTCACTGCAAACCGAGTATACGATAACTTTCCGGCCTGCTTGTCGATGGATGGCGCCATGGAGTACTACTAGCACTACTGGAAGAGATTGACGAGTTGGGGGAGGACAGCTAGCTGTAGCACGGACTCCCAATAACTTTTTACATGCATGTTGTAGCCGGCTATTGCGACCTTTGAACGTGGAGCAGCCGCGTGCACCCGGAAGCGGCGCGGACGACGCTCTCTCGGTCGGCGCGCCGCTTCAATGCCGGCGCCAGTGAGAGGTCGCCTCCGCTCTGGCCGGGCATGAATGCGGCACTGACCGTTTCGGGCGGGAAGCACGCATGGATGATGAAGAGGGTTCGGGTTGGTCAGGACCGGCCGTGGCAGCGGTTCGGACGTGCGCAAACAAGAGATGCTGTGCGTTAATATTGCTGTGTATATAATTAACAACGTAAATAATGTGCCAGTTGGACAAATATGATTGGAGATGGAGATGGAGATGGAAATGGAATTTTACGTAAACATGGATATGCATGTCTATGTCTATGTGTGTGTGCTCGATGACTCTCACGACCTGGAAGCGGGGGCGTGTTTTTGATCGAGTTTTCTTTCTTGGTACGTTGAAAATCAGTTTGTCTAATTCACATCTAGATGTTATTTAAGGATATCACACCTAAGCTCCCACAAGTATATAATGTAGCAACAAGAAACAAAAAAAACTAGGACAAAAAAATAGACCACAAACAGAGTGGACATCAACTTAGATGTGTCCTAGACAGACCCAAAATCACTGCTATGGAGAGATTTTTTACTCCATTATAGCCTCTTGTTTGATAGAGTTTCTCGCGTCTCACTCTCTCACCCTCTCCATATCAAAACAAGATGATAGTGTCCACTCTATCTCTCTCCTCACGGTGGTCACAGATCCGGCGAATGCCCAATCCCGCCGCTGCGGGGGAGGTGAGGAGGTGCAGCGTTGACGTTGTCGCCGTCGGTGATTGAGGGAGCCGATCGCACCCCTCCTCGAGCCGCGCTGGCACGCGACGAAGATGCCAAATGATGATGCATCACCACGATGACCTATCGATGCTCATGGTTGCGCCTCGTGGTTGCGTCGGTGATGAAGCTGATCGATTTTCAATGAAAAACAAGCTGTCTTCCATCGAGTGCTCTTTGCTTATTACGCACAAAGATGATATCCTTCGTCAGTTCACCTTGGTTGCGTTGGAGACGCAGTCGTCTTTCACGTTGGTGCAATTTTATCACACAATTTGCTATGAACCAAATGTTTCCTCGAAGAAGGATCGACGTTGGTACTAAGAGCATAAGTTTTGTATTGATTTCTAAGCCTTCTCACAACTTTGTCTCCAGCTCCCCTGTAATTTTATTTGTCCAGCTATTAACTTTGATTTAAAAAATGGTGTGGACTAAAAACCCGGATGGACGTAGTAGCCCTCCATTTTTCTTTACTCCGCATATTGATTTGACTGAAGTCAAACTTTATAATAGTCTCAAACCTTTCCGATAATTGAAATTAAAATTCTTTATTTGTACACACTCTCACACGTTCCGATAATTTGGCGCATTTGTGGTTGTTCACTTAAGGGAGGGTAGTGTACCACACGTGAAGGACAGGAAGTGCGACCAGGACGCGTGGGCGTGGAATTAGTTCATCGGAAGTAGTACTAGTTTTCTTCACTGTACATTAGATAAAGAGTTTCGTTTCGTACTTACACAATTTAAAACGATTGTTATGGAGAGAATAAGAAAACCACTCCACTAGTATATATTACTCGTATACACGAGAGTACTATATGGACGCGGCTTGACTTAGTGCACCTGCCTTTGGGTTTATGACAGGTGGGCCCAAAATGTGGCTGGCTCACCTATCATACAGCCAAAAGCAGGTGCAGTGAAGGCACCGGAGTTTAGTCCGTACTACAGTATAGTATATATATAAGCGGGAGCCTCAGCGCTTGTTCACTAGGGTTTGCACTCTCCACACGTTCGCCGCACTACATATATTTTACACGCTAGAGGCTCAGCGTTCATTTGCTAGGGTTTGCTATATTCACAGTCTCTCACCCTCTCCTCACCAGATCTAAACAAGACTGCATTGGCCTCTTGTCTCTCTCTCCCCCCTCACAGCTGGTGAAGGAGGCGTCCGTATCTCGTCGCACCGGGAAGGGGAGGAGGTGCAGCGTTCACTCAATCGCCTTCAGCGAGGGAGGCAATCCACTGCCGGCTGCGCTGTTCTCTTTCACCCAGCCTTTGTCTTGGGAGGGCCACCGACCCCTTCTTCCTCGCTGTCGTACGTAGTGTGGGCAGATCCGGCCTCCCGCCACACGCCTTGCCACATCCCGACGACCCTAAGGTATAAGTTTCTTTGAAACCGTCGTTGCTCTAGCTGCATGTGGATCTTTTTCGATCTGTAGTCGAATCTAGGTCTTGGTTCAAAGAGGAAAGAAGGGTGCGGTGGGCTGGAGCAAGAATCTAGGACGTGGTTCAATGAGGAAAGGAGGGGTGGAAAGTAGTATAGACAGGCTATCCAGCCGCTTTGTAGGTCGAAAAGGGGAAAAGGGGGTAACCCAGTACACACATGGAACCGATCTCTTTGTTGAAAAGGGAAAGAAACTGGGGGGGGGTCGGGTAGTTTGTGCAGGACTAGATTTGCTGCCCTCACTTAGGAAAAATGTTCAAAGAGAACAAATGTGGGACCAACGCATATATGTTGCTTGGCTACATACTCTGCATCACCCATTTATACGTGTGGGCGCTTTATGGTGTCGACATGTCCCATACAGCTATTTTGCTGTTGTTAATCTAAGAATGCCGCTGGAAAATTGAAGCAATGCCACTTTTAAAAGTGAATTACATTTTTTAACGAATGTTGTTTCAAGAGAATGTCTCTGTTAATATGAATCAATGCAACCGTTTTAGAAATGCTACTATCCTACTTTGTTTTCCATCCAAGATAAGTTAGATGCTTCTTTCTGTCACCGTTTGTTTCAACCTCCTTTATCGGCAAGTAATTGTTTCCTTTTTTGCCTCTGTTAAAACAGGGGTATCGATTCAACTTGTTGCTATTGCGACATTTTGCTTTGCTACTCGAAACACTTATGTTTTAAGAGTGTTTTGTGCAGTTCAACTTGAATCTCACACCAGTGACTTTGCTTAATTTTTGTGGAACTGCACAAAAGGAGATCGAGATTTGTTTCCACTCTTCGTGTCGAGTTGTTTCAAATCTCGGTCTCATCCACATTATGTGCAGTGTGCTTTGAGATGTTGTGCTACTTGTTTTGGTACCATTTTAAATAAATGTTGAATTGAAGCTATTGTATTGCTATCTTTTCCCATTAAGTAGTGAACAAAAATGGGACCAACCCAGACATGATGCTTGTTGCTTTGTTACAACAAGTTCAGCATCACCCCTTTTATAAGCTAGTAATTGATGCCACTCTCAGAATTAACTACTGAATCTTATTTCAAAACTGCAACACTTGTTAGGGATTGGCGGGATTACCATTTTTGTGGCCGCATGTTTCATTCTCCTTTATTAGCCAGTAATTGATTCCTTTTTTGCTTCTGTTTAAACAGGGATATCTATTCAACTTGTTGCTATTGCTACATTTTGCTTCGCTACGCGAAACACTTTGCTTGATTCAGTGCAACTGCACAAAACGAGATTCGATTTCCTATTCGTGTTGGCAGATTCATATTTTATCCTGGTCTTCTCATGAAAGGTCAGTACAAGCCTTCATCCACATGATTGTGTAGTGTGCTTTAAGATGTTGTGCTACTTGTATTGGTACTGTTTTAAATAAATGTTGAATTGAAGCTATTGTATTGCTGTCTTTTCTCATTAAGTAGTGAACAAAAATGGGACCAACCTAGACATGATGCTTGTTGCTTTGTTACAACAAACTCTGCATCACCCCTTTATAAGTAGATGGAAGCACATACTGTTGTTAGCCCACTCTCCCTGGAACTGTTTATGCTTTTCGTTAATCTAATGCATTTGGTAAAATTAAGCAATGCCACTCTCAGAATTAATTAACTACTGAATCTTAGTTCAAAACTGCAACACTTTTTAGGAATGGTACTATCACCTTTGTAGTTCTTTCTACATGTTTAACCAAGGTATTGTTAAGATAATGTCTCTGTAAAATGAATCAATCGCATTGTTTTAGGAATGATACTTTTTGCTTTTTCGTTCTTTATACATGTTGAAACAAGGCATTGTTAAGATAATGTCTCGATTAATATTAATGAATCACACTGATTGAGAATTGCTACTCTCTGCTTTGTTTCCCATTAAGATAAGGTAGATCAGTAGATGTTTTTCTTACGGGAGTACAAGTCATCAACCGTTATTTCTCGAGTAATTGTTTCCCTTATACCTTTTGTTGCTTACAGGATATCACAATTAAAGCTCGGTTTTATCCCGACTTGATTTTAGTTCAACTGCACAAAAGGAGCCAATGTGTCCAAGGCAAACTGCTGCATTCTTGGGTCCATTGGTCGTTCCACTTTGCGAAAGAAGCGGTCACTGTTTGTGCTACATTATAGAAGGAATGACCGAGAAGCTTTACAGAGTATCAGGCCTTCCACTATGTAGGCCAAAAGAGGTGCCAATTTCACCTTTTCTTAGTTTGGCACTCGAATCCTCCATTCCTACACCAATGCCATAAATATTAGACACGGTGACATGACTAGTCTGCAGAGACCATTGGCAATTTAACAACACGTGGAGTGCCACAGGCAAAAGTGCCCAAACAATTACAAGGAGCGACATGACTCCACGATAATAGGCATTACATATTTTGAATGGAAAAAGCTTGTCAAAGTTTAATCATTGATGTTAGCAAGAAGCGACAGGACTCCATGATCATAGGCATTACATATTTTGAATGGGAAGAGCTTGTCAAAGTTTAATCATTGATGCTAGCAAGAAGACGTTAGTTTAATATATTGGAATTGGAAAACCTTGTCAAAATTTGCTCATTGATGTTAGCGGAAGACATGCATTTGATATTTTTGAGTGGGGCGCCCTTCTTTGTGAGCAGCGTCAGTGTTTTTCCTATTCCGTGTTCAGTTTAGAAGTAAATAGTTACTCTCTTGAGATATTCCTGTGTTAAGAGTTTGTTCGAATATTGTCTATGTAATGCCGTGCCTTGTGTTTGATTGCAAAGTTGATCTTGGAATGTTGTGGCATGCGGCATCACGAGCTGTTCACCGTGCCTCCCGAGAATAATGCTTCGTATTGTTTTGCATGTCGATCTAATGCCGTTGATTTGCTTGTTAAGAAGATCATCCTCTTCTATTGTTTCCGTGCGTAAGAAGTTCATCGTCGATGTTTGAGCCTGTTTGGTTCAATAAGTCACCGACTTATAAGTCGGTGACTTAAAACCGATGACTTATAAGTCACGCTTTGTTTGGTTGTCACCTGACTTATAAGTCACCTGACACACCTTCCGACCAACTCATGATATTAGGCCGTGATTGGATCGTCGTTTTCCAACCAAAACCGCTTGTAAAACTGACGCTTGTAAATTAAAGCAGATGGTCTCGGGCGAAGGCGCTTGGTTGGTAGATTTCGACTAGTAAAATATCAGAAGTACTCACACACGATAAAAACGCTAAACGACACTCCGACGATTGCTAATCCAACCGTTAGCTGCTGTTTCAGCCTTGCCCATGGATGGCATGATACGCACGTCATGCATGTATCGTCTGGTAATGTCGTCCATATAGCAGTGCTCGTAAAATATACATTGGTCTCTCAAATTACACGCGTAACCCGCCGGTTTTACTTACAGACCTCGGGCCTTCCGGTGACGAGTAAATTACACTTGTATGTTAATACAGGTTTGAAATAAACCAGAGCTCCCAAGCGCGGCCTTACCGTTTCATGCCGTCTCAGTTTCTCGAAGGTGCTCATAGGTGTCCGATGATCCTGGCTTCCTGAATGAGCAGCGGGCGTTGTATCAGACCTCCGTAGGGCCCGCGAGGCCCTCTCCGTTGTCCTTCGAGTTGTTGCGCTCGCCGTGGCGCCGAGCATTGTTAACATGGTCAACGAACATGAGGATTCAGGAGATGACTTTATTTTGACTGGATGACACTAGGGACCCACTAGGGCCATAGCCGTACGTACGCAAGTGCCTCCTTATTATGTACAACTATATATTTTTTGCTTTCTCCTGGTTTCCTGACGTCACGGTCCCACACCATTGTCAACCTATGTAGTCAATATAAATGAGAGAATTGCACAAGGTGCGGCCGACAACTGGGACCAAGCAGCTCGAGCGGTATTTGTGTTTTTGAGGCATGAGCACTGCAGAGTTTTTCTTGGCGATGATTTCGTTGTTGTTCAGAGGAGAGCAGGGCATTAACTGGGCGGGCTGCGGCCCGTCTAGCCCAGGCCAGATATCCAGCCCAGATACTACTTTTTTCAAGATGAAAATGGCTAGCCCAGCTATACTTCTTTTTGAGGAATACCCAGGCAAGGTCAACTTGTTATTCTCCGCCCTGCTGGGCTGCAAATCTTTCCTAGGAGGGATGCATTAGGCTTAACAGGAAAATGGGCTTTAAAAATAATAAATGGGATGTAATTATAAAAACTGGGCAATAACTATAAAAAAATGCACCAAACACGAAATTAGTTTATAAAATATTATTTATGGATTTTGGAAATCTTAAATTTTCATTGTTGCGCGCGTAATGTTTCGTTGGATTTTTACGTAATACAAATTTATATTTAATCTGACTAGAAATTTCGGGATAAAAATATTTTGGATCCCATCCAAATGTGGGAAATTTTATTAAATTCTGTCTTCAACGGTTGGTTGAAATTATTAATCGTTGTCCTAGCTAGAAAATGAGCTGTACTTTTAACAAACTGTATATGGGCTGTTGTAAATTCCATTAGAACTCAAAAATGGGTTGTACATTCTTACAAAACGCAAATGGGCTATAAGTTCTCTGCCACACACTTGTGGGCCTACTAAGTGACATGTCCCCTAAAAAAAATAAGTTGACGCGTATGCAAGGCTTTGTCAACTTATTATAGTGAACACAAGGTTCTAGCAGCAGTGGCCGTTGGATCTCTATCCAACGGATGTCGTGCTTCTTCTTCAATATCGGATATTCTTAGCTTCGGCCGCCCAAAAATGATTCCTCCCACGACATCAGGGCGCACCGTTTGGAGGCTGACACTGTGGGCCTACTAAGTTGGAGCGTACCAAGGGCTTTGTCAACTTAGTCAATATAAACGATTCTAGCTTCAAAGGACCGTCGATGTCCATCCAACGGCCGTAGTGCTTCTTCAACCTCTGGTCTTCTTGGTCCAGCCGCCCAAAGCAGCGCCGGTCGTGCCGCCGCTCCTGCCTCCCGTGGCGGCTGTCTTTGCCGCCGGAGGCCTCACCGCCCCATACTACTCCCACCGCTGGCCGTGGCCATCCTCCACTCACCCACACCCCTGTTATTCTCGGCGGCGGCAGCCTCACACCGCAGCCGAACCAGTGAACCCTCATACTCCTCTCCGCGCGGGCTTCCACTGCTGCGTCTACCCCGGCTCCGTGTCGTCCCCTTCCTAGGCGTCGCCGTCGTCCACCGCCCTGGTGCTCTCGGCGCGGCGTGGTCAACGTGGTCAACGTGGTCAACGACCGACTTCCATCGGAAAAGTACTATACGTGGAGAGGCTGACAACTGGGTCCATGGCGGCCGCAAGGAAGTGCCTCCTTATTACGCGCAAAATAATTATTCCTCCACCTGACAGTAGGGACCCACCGGACGGGCCACCTTATTTCGCGAAAAAACGTTTCCCCGATTGCTGGGACCCACGGACGGGCCACCGATTTCGCGAAAAAACGTTCCCCAGCTGTCGGCTCGGACCCACCGAAGTGCCTCTTTATTACGCACAAAAAATGAATACTCCCCTAGCTGTTGGGACTCACCTTGGTGGGAAGCTGACTTGTGGGCCTACTAAGTTGACGGGACGGAGGGCTTTGTCAACTTAGTCAATATGAACGATTCTAGCTCCAGTGACCGTACGATGTCCATCCAACGGCCGTAGTGCTTCTTCAACCTCTGGTCTTCTTGCTCCAGCCGCCCAAAGCAGCGCCGGTCGTGCCGCCTGCTCCTGCCTCCCGTGGCTGGCTGTGCTGCCGCGGAGGCCTCACCGCCCCCTACTATTCCCACCATAGGCCAGGCCCTGAGGCGACGGCAGCCTCACACCGCAGCCGAACGAGTGAATACTCATACTCCTCTCCGCGTGGGCATCCACTGCCGCGTCTTCACCGGCTCCGCTCGTCCCCTTCCTAGGCCTCGCCGTCGTCCACCGCCCTGGTGCTCTCGGCGCGGCGTGGTCAACGTGGTCAAGGAACGACTTCCATTGGACGTGGACTGTACGTCGAGAGGCTGACAGCTAGGTCCACTGCCGCAATAAGGAAGTGCCTCCTTATTACGCGGAAAATAATGATTCCTCCACCTGACAGCAGGGACCCATCAGACGGGCCACCGTATTTCGCGAAAAAAATGTTTCCCTCCTGACTGCTGGGACCCACCAGCTACATCTTCGCACGAAAGGAAGTGCGTCCGGGCAAAAAGAAAACAAAACGATTCGCCCCCCTGACTGCTGGGACCCACCAGCTACATCTTCGCAGGCAAGGAAGTGCCTGACAGTCAGGACCCACCTGGTCGAAGTGTACGTAGTGTTGCCATTCTGGTCGCGAACGTGTACGTACATACTGGTCGATGTAGAGGCGCGCACATGTCGTAGTAGAGGCGCACACGTGTCGATGTAGAGGCGCACACGTAGCATGTACACGTACATACAACGACGAGGGTGCAAGAAAGAAAATACGGCCATGTACGTACATACGGGCAGGATCTCGAACGCCTACTCGCGCATACGTACATGGCTGGGTCGGAACGGAGAAACAACGTCGTCGTCGTGTTCATGGGGAGCCAACCGGCTGGGTCGGAACGGAATGCGTGGTCGTGTTCATCGGGAGGGCTTGGACGGAACAGGCGATGGAAAGAGGCCTGGCGTACCGCACAACGGAGGAAACATACCTCCTACATTCGGAACGGGGTCCTGTTGATCAGGAGGGGTGTGGCGTACCGCAAAACGGAGGAAACGGACGTCCTACGGTCGAAACGGGGGTCCTGTATATCGGGAGGGGTGTGGCGTACCGCAAAACGGAGGAAACGGACCTCCTACGGTGGAAACGGGGGTCTTGTTGATCGGGAAGGGTGTGGCGTACCGCAAAATGGACGAAATATACTTGTATTGGAGCGCTACGGTCGAAACGGGGGTCCTGTTCATCGGGAGGGGTGTGGCGTACCGCAAAACGGGACTCCACGGGGATACTGTTCATCTCCACCGTCGACCTCCTCCAGCCTCCATGGGCTCCTGTTCATCCAGCCTCCACCGCGCGCTACTCCACCGGCTACTGTTCAACCACCCCTCCACCGGCTACTGTTCATCCAGCCCTCCACCACGGGGTCATGTTCAACAACCGCTCCACGGCCACCCTCCACCGCTCATCGCTCATCCAGCCCTCCACACCCCGGGGTCCTGTTCATCCAGAGGCAACGCCACCGCTCACTGTTCATCCAAACCCCCCGCAACGCTCACTGTTCATCCAATCAATCGGCTTCAGTTAGCAGCAACAACGAAGGAATCGCTCCATCGGGTTCAGTTAACAGCCATCGATTGATCGCCGGAGTTCGATAACGCGTAGCCTTTAGTGCAATCGCCGGGTTGATTAGAGCCCAACGCCTCGCTTCGGGTTGATTAGAGCCAACGCCTACACACACGCCAGCGACGTCAGAGAAAGCGCGCATCGCCGCCCCGACCTCCCACCGTAACCGGCAACTCCCCGAAATTTTCCTCGCCCTCGCTTATACCATGGTTTTTTCCGTCATGGACAGCCCAAAGAATGTAATGCAGCTGCGTCTCCGGCCCACCCAGGACAAAAAGCCCATTTTCTGTCATGATTTTTTGTCATAGAAGTAGGAGCCCACCACATCTATGATGATACCGGGTTTTGTCACAATTATCGTCATAGAAGTGTCATATGTATGACAGAAAAAAAATTTGTTCGGCCCAAAATGTCACGGATGTGTCTTTTTTTGTAGTGTTATCTCCTCCCTCTAACTCTCCGGCGACGATTAGCTATAGACGGCGAAGCGCTGTCAGATCATGAAGGTTGCACTCTTGCAACCAAGTAGAGAGGCCGTGCTTTCAGTCTTCAATTCGAGGGACTATTCGTGGGCGGTACGAGGGATCGTTCATCGACGGTTTGAGGGACCCCAAGTACGACCTACACCGACACGTTCTTCTTCCGCTGCAACTCGGTGACAATGACGATCGTGATCCTGCTACCTCTTGAGCACTGTGTTGGATTTCCCCGAAGAGGAGAGGATGATGCAGCAAAGTAGCGTAAGTATCTCCCTCAGTTTTTGAGAACCAAGGTATCAATCCAGTAGGAGGCTACACGCAAATCCCTCGTACCTACACAAAAACAATAGCTCCTCGCAACCAACGCGATTAGGGGTTGTCAATCCCTTCACGGTCACTTACGAGAGTGAGATTTGATAGAGATGATAGATAATATTTTTGGGTATAGAGATGCAAAGTGAAAAGTAAAAGGCAAAGTAAAAAAAGCAAAGCAATAATAAAGTGGTGGAGATTGATATGATGAGAATAGACCGGGGGCCATACATTTCACTAGTGGCTTCTCTCAAGAGCATAAGTATTCTACGGTGGGTGAACAAATTACTATTGAGCAATTGACATAATTGAGCATAGTTATGAGATTATCTAGGTATGATCATGTATATAGGCATCACGTCCGAGACAAGTAGACCGACTCCTGCCTGCATCTACTACTATTACTCCACTCATCGACCGCTATCCAGCATGCATCTAGAGTATTAAGTTAAAAACAGAGTAACGCCTTAAGCAAGATGACATGATGTAGAGGGATAGTTTCATGCAATATGATAAAACCCCCATCTTGTTATCCTCGATGGCAACAATACAATACGTGCCTTGCTGCCCTTTCTGTCACTGGGTAAGGACACCGCAAGATTGAACCCAAAGCTAAGCACTGTTTTGAGTGAAAAGTAAAGAACGAGAGAGTTTGAATGAAAGACGATCCATCAGTCTTTATTGATGATAGAAGTGGGGTATTTATACCCAGGCGGAAGTACACATGGTGCTTGGCGGTCAAGTAAACACATAGTTACTTGAGAGCCAAGGAATTACATAGTTGCCTTGAGAACCAAGGAAGTACATGGTTGCTTGAGAACCAAGCAACCTATCTAACAATTAACTTAATCCTAATTAGCTTTATTAATAAGCAACTATTCTATTCTTAACACTCCCCCTTGTACAACGCCTCTTCTTTGGTGCATCCATCATCTTGACAAATTCTTTGAATAATCTTGAATGTCTCCTCCAAAAACCCTGTGGGAAAAATATGAGGAGAATAGTGCAGATATGTTGCTAAAACTCCTTTAAACCCAGTGGGAAAAAATAATAAGGAGAAAATGATGCAACATATAATGATTATTGTCTCTTGTTAACTCATATGAGAAAAACCTTTGAAGAAGGAGAAAAATCATTGTTGAGTTTAGAGAACAATTAATATGTCTTGAGGACTTCCTTTAAAAACCCCGATAGGGAAAATAGAAAGTATGACGTATTATCTTTGATAAGATATTGCCTCATTAAAAACCATTATGAGAAACTTTGATAGAAAACTCATAAGGGAAAAGAGTGCGATATGATATGCCATTGAAAACTCCTTTAAAACCCAGTGGGAAAAATATAAGGAAAAAGTTTATGACATATAAGGGCACTTGTGTTTATATTGTCTTGTTAAAAACCTTTTATGAGAAACCATTAGGGAAAAACTCATGAAGGGAAAAAGAGTACAACATATGCAATCTTACAATTGTTAACAGGTTATAGTTTTGGAGATTACTCCCCCTGAAGTTTGCAAATCTAGAGGATGTGTCATACCAATTCCATTGACATGACCATGGCATTGTGAATAATCTGTAGGATTTTCACAATATTTTGTTTGCAAATTGTTTCCTCACTTTCTGTAATTCGTAAGGATAAGTGATTTCAAGCAATGTGCTTTATGATATTGCTCTTCATATAACCTGTAGGTATTGAGTAACACAAGTGGTAGAATCTTGATAAAATCAAGTTATGTGATTCTGATGAATTTCAACCACATGATTTCGAGTGTGGTTAATCATTCTACTGAGCCATGCATATTTTGCAATGCTTTTAAAGAATTATAAGTGGAAATAGTCGTTAAAGTATATTTAGATGACTTTCATGAGAAGACTATTATAGTGAATTTAGTCATTGGTATGGCATTGTTGGGATCAAATAAGGAGCCAATATCATTACATCATATTACGGTCATATTTTTATTTTCCTGATAGAATTGTCCAAGATTTATTGTGAGCTTGAGATATAAGCTAATATTCCTTATATCAACCATATACCTTTTGTTAGGGGTTGCACTCTGAACAAAGATAGCAAATATAGTGTCAGGCCTGACGAAGTTTGCAATGATATGAGTGCATTGACATTAGTGAGATATAGAACTTCAGGTCCTGATACCACTTCATTATCACCCCTAGGTATGAATGGATTTGTACCCTATCAGGGGTACTATGACCATATTACATGTCTTTTATTGGTATGATATATCCACATTGAACTTCTCGTACATGTCTTGGATATATGTAGACTGGTATGTATTCTTGAGAGAATGCTCAAGTTGTAAGCTAAATTTGGTTAAATCCAAATTTCGCGTCTAGAGATGATTATGTGTATGTTTAGGTCTTGTATAGACATTGATGATGAGGTCATCAATATACACTGAGGTGATGAAAGGATATCAAATTTGGGATTCCTTTATTAAACACATAAACAATCATCATTATTCGAGTAATCCTTTTGAAGAAGGAACTCATTTAGTCGGTAGTACCATATGATTTTTGACTATTTCAAGTCATAGAGTGACTTATGAAGTTTTACACAAAACTTGTTGCGATTTGCTTTTGGATTTGGAAGTATAAGCCCTTCAGAGACTTCAATAGAGACTTCCAAAATAAGTGACTCGTATGAGTATGTAGCCACTTCATCCATCAACTGCATGGATAATAATATTATTTTTATTGCCAATGATATTTAGTATCAAAACATAATTCCACTCATACCAAGAGGGTATGTTACATCGTAATCGATGTCGGGTCTCTGCATGAACCCTTTTGCTACAAGCCTCGCTTTCTCACCACCTCATTGACTTTGTCTATGAATGAGAAGTTTTTTGTATTCCATGTGGAAGATACTTATGAGGAGTAGGTATTATCGGTAAATACCACTGCTTGCAGAGCGAGTGCTATTCTTCATTACTTGCTTCCTTTTATGTGAACCAATATGAGTGCAAGAGGCACTCTACCATGGATTTTGGTTCAGGGCCCAAAAGGTTTTAGCAATTTGAGAAGAAATATATGTCGACAAATGTAGTCTTTAGTTTATATGATTCTGATGGAGTCATTGAAGTTTGTGGAAAAAATATTTATTCCTTTTTAACTCCTTGCGATTTCCTATAAAAAATGGAGTCAAGGTGTTTCGATGTCCCGACACCAAAACATTTGTGCACATTTATGTCGGGCTTTGGATGATGAGCATCCAGTGAGGTGTCCTTCAACTTGATGTTGAACTACATTTACTGGTTGAGGATTTGATTTCCTCTGTTTCATGGAAGCATATGAGAAATTGTATCTCGTCTTGTCGATTTTCTCCCCTCTTGCTCTCATTTGGGGAGAAGAGTGGTTTATCAGGTACCTCCACTCTTTCTAACACTTTACTGTAGGAATATAGAATTTAGTAACACCTTGTTATCAGTAAATGTATGTGGCAGCTTTGCAATGTGTTGCAAATATATGATTCTCTAAACTTCTAGTTTAGATTCTTTGAGTACGTGGATATAAGGATTGAATGTCAATAACATTTCTAAAAATTTTTTTCGACATTCCTTGTGGTACTTATCTCCCCCTAATGCCGAAAAAAATCCTTATTGCTGATACAATCAGCATACGGGCTATGAATAATTTTGATTGACGGATAAATTGTTATTCCTCACATAGATCCCTAATTTTCTGTGAGGGCCCATTGATGTATGCCGGAGTGGTGATATCGATATGTAACCAAATTATCGCAGATGGGAAATACTTTGTAGATTTCCACGTGATTACTAAAAGGGGAAAGTAGTATGATATGCAGTTGGTATGATTTAGATCATACTTACGGTGTGTAAGGCCGTATGTGTCCAGCAAGAGGCTGGTAAATTTACAATTCTTTAAAAGTGGTCATGTAATTCATTTAACTCTTTTTGATAAGAAATTTAGCTAAACCATTATGAGCATGTACATAAAGTACTTAATGCAAAAAAAATGCTCATTGAATGAGTTCAACAACATTGTTCATTTGAATGGGTTTATAGATCTTGTTTTCAGGAGAATTTGCTCTTACTTTGATAAGTCGAGCAAAAAAATTTTAGTAAGATCATGCATGGTTGTGTGTGATAAGAGACACACTTAAAACATTTTATGAATGTGTATATGAGTACCATGAAGTATCTAAATTACCCCAGATAATGGTTAAGCAATCCAGACATATCTTTTGAATGTGTTCAAGGAAGAATAAGTGTCCTGCTTAGAATTTTAAGGTGAGAGTGCCTTAAAACTTATTTCCCCTATGGCACATGCGGTGCACATAAAATCTGATGATTTGGGAAAATATGTAACTTGATAAGTTGTGACCAACAAAATTGTCAAATACTAATCATCCCAAACCAGGATGGCTAAGGCTATCAAGCCTAATATTTAATTCATTAATACTTAGAAAATCATTGTGTACGCAACAATATTGAGTACGAATTGAAACATACATACAAAATTATCGAATATTGTATCCAATGGATATGATATTGGACATTTTACTACATGTAGTAGTACAAGTATATGCTAATAATATGTTGGGATAATTAGGAGATCACCCGAGGTCTCTGATATGTGCAAATGAGTTTATCCTCCATTTTCTGCATTAGATTGTGGTCCTCCTTCTGATGAAGATTCTGAGAACAATCCTTTACCAGAATCTGGTTGTTATTTGCAAATTTTCAAGTTTATCCCATTGAACTTATTGGCCTTTTAATAACTTTGCGATGTGGTTCGACCATATGTTTGAGGGTTTGGCAATCATAGGTACAATAGTTCTATAACCACACATTTGACAAACTTGAGAGTTGTCTTTTGATCATTTGAAAATGGCAGATTCCTATTAAGATATAATTCTATCTTTGGTTGTCTATGAGCCTCCACTTTACTTCGAATTCCTCATGGTTCTCTTTTGTGACCACTAACTTGCATAGTATTCTCGGTACGAGCAAGAATTTCAAATAATGGTATAGCACCCGTTGGGTGAATCTGATGATTTTAAGAAATTTCATGTTTCTTCATCATAAAAATGGTAGTACCATCATAAGAGGATGTAAAGTGTGTTAAGAGCATATGAAAATATTTGATCACAAGATCTCAACTTGAAGTTGATTAAGTGACAGAATTGTGAGATGCGATAGACTTGAAGTCTTGAAAAATGAATGGGTAATCATTCGCGATGTGCTCAAGGCATCATGTTTATGTTAAGGGAAATATTTAGGGTGAATAAAAAGTCATCCATTATGTACTTAGTATGAGAACTAAGTGAAGTTGGACACATAAAATGCATATGAGTGTTGCAACTTTAGAGTCACCGCCAAAAATATAGACGTTGCATGTTTGACATTTGTTAGTCACTGTGAAAGTATAACCATAATGTGATGTGGACATTGCAAAAGTGTTGAGACACTCAATCGTTGCCATAATTATGGGATCCATCTTGATGGATGGACAACACTATAATTATAAATAGTGACATAGGCTTCACTATCATGTATTTTACTAATGTAATAGACGGTAATCACTGGTATATGCAAATATTTGCATAGTTTGTTGTGACATATTCAAGCAAAATGAGGCTTGACTAGTTTATATTAGCACAAAAATACCATTTCAGCATATAACAAGTGTGCAAGAACAATATTTACTATGAGAGTAAATCGTTTTAGTGAACAACAACAAATGCTTCAGAGGAGCCAATTTTAGAACAGCTGATGCTTTATAACCATATGTGTAGGCCTCAATTTATATAGGATAACACTTTGAAGATAATCACCAATATGGTGTAGATCCCGCAGTAATAGAAAACATAAGCTGACTTTTGTCAGTCGATGTTCATAATTCTATTACCTTATGTTATGCTAAATTTATGAAATCACTTTGAAGGTAATCATCTGTCAAAGTGACATGATGTAGACTGAGGGAGTCCTGGATTAGGGGGTGTCCGGATAGCCGGACTACCATCATCAGCCGAACTATCATCTGCCGGACTATCATCATCGACCGGACTCCAAGACTATGAAGATACAAGATTGAAGACTTCTCCCCGTGTCCGGGTGGGACTTTCCTTGGCGTGGAAGGCAAGCTTGGCGATACGGATATGTAGATCTCCTACCTGAAGGAAATATGCCCTAGAGGCAATAATAAAGTTATTATTTATTTCCTTATATCATGATAAATGTTTATTATTCATGCTAGAATTGTATTAACCGGAAACATAATACATGTGTGAATACATAGACAAATGATAGTCACTAGTATGCCTCTACTAGACTAGCTCATTAATCAAGATGGTTATGTTTCCTAACCATAGACATGTGTTGTCATTTGATTAATGGGATCACATCATTAGGAGAATGATGTGATTGACATGACCCATTTCATTAGCTTAGCACTTGATCGCTTAGT
The DNA here is from genome assembly GCA_021605205.1 of Aegilops longissima. Lineage (NCBI taxonomy): Eukaryota > Viridiplantae > Streptophyta > Magnoliopsida > Poales > Poaceae > Aegilops > Aegilops longissima. The sequence goes on from CM038676.1 coordinate 427,509,573, forward strand.
ATGTTGCTTATGCTATCTTCATGACTTATACAAAGTTCCTGCAACTATGAGATTATGCAACTCCTGTTTACGGAGGAACACTTTGTGTGCTACCAAACATCACAACGTAATCGGGTGATTATAAAGGTACTCTACAAGTGTCTCCGAAAGTATATGTTGAGTTGGCATGAATCAAGATTAGATTTGTCACTCCGATTGTCGGAGAGGTATCTCTGGGCCTTCTCGGTAATACACATCACATAAGCCTTGCAAGCATTGCAACTAATGAGTTAGTTGTGAGATGATGTATTACGGAACGAGTAAAGAGACTTACGTAACGAGATTGAACTAGGTATTGGATACCGACGATCGAATCTCGGGTAAGCAACATACCGATGACAAAGGAACAACGATGTTGTTATGCGGTTTGACCGATAAAGATCTTCAGAGAATATGTAGGAACCAATATGGGCATCCAGGTTCCGCTATTGGTTATTGACCAAGAATGGTTCTAGGTCATGTCTACATAGTTCTCGAACCGTAGGGTCCGCACGCTTAAGGTTTCGATGACGGTTATATTATGAGTTTATGTATTTTGATGTACCAAGGAGTTCGAGTCCCGGATGTGATCACGGACATGACGAGGAGTCTCAAATGTTCGAGACATAAAGATTGATATATTGACGGCTATATTCGGACACCGGAAAGGTTCGGAAGTTTCAAGAAAACCGGAGTGCCGGAGGTTACGGAACCCCGGGAAGTAATGTGCCTTATTGGGCCAAGAGGGAGAGAGAGGGCTGCACCAGGAGGTGGCGCGCCCCCATGGGGAGTCGAATTGGACTAGGAGGGGGGCAGCCCCTTCCCTCTCCCTCTCCCTCTCTTCCTTCCCCTTCCCTCTTCCTAGTAGGATTAGGAAAGGGAGTCCTACTCCTACTAGGAGGAGGACTCCCCCCCTTGGCGCGCCCCTAGGGCTGGCCGCCCTCCCCTTGCTCCTTTATATACGGGGCAGGGGGCACCCTAGACACACAAGTTGATCTTCGTGATCGTTCCTTAGCCGTGTCGGTGCCCCTCCACCATATTCCACCTCGATCATATTGTAGCGGTGCTTAGGCGAAGCCCTGCGACGGTAGAACATCAAGATCGTCACCACGCCGTCGTGCTGACGGAACTCCTCCCCGACGCTTTGCTGGATCGGAGCCCGGGGATCGTCATCGAGCTGAACGTGTGCTAAGAACTCGGAGGTGCCGGAGTAACGGTGCTTGGATCGGTCGGATCGTGAAGACGTCGACTACATCAACAGCGTTGATATAACGCTTCGCTTCGGTCTCACGAGGGTACGTGGACGGACACTCTCCCCTCTCGTTGCTATGCCATCACCATGGTCTTGCGTGATCGTAGGAAATTTTTTGAAATTACTACGTTACCCAACAGTGGCATCCGAGCCTGGTTTTATGCGTTGATGTCATATGCACGAGTAGAATACAAGTGAGTTGTGGGCGATACAAGTCATACTGCCTACCAGCATGTCATACTTTGGTTCAGCGGTATTGTGAGATGAAGCGGCCGGACCGACATTACGCCAGACGCTTACGCGAGACTGGTTTCACCGCTACGAGCACTCGTGCTTAAAGGTGGCTGGCGGGTGTCTGTCTCTCTCACTTTAGTTGAACTGAGTGTGGCTACGCCGGTCCTTGAGAAGGTTAAACGGAGTCTATTTGACGAAGTATCGCTGTGGTTTTGATGCGTGGGTGAGAACGGTTCTTGCTCAGCCCGTAGCAGCCACGTAAAACTTGCAACAACAAAGTAGAGGACGCCTAACTTGTTTTTGCAGGGCATGTTGTGATGTGATATGGTCAAGACGTGATGCTATATTTTATTGTATGAGATGATCATGTTTTGTAACCGAAGTTATCGGCAATCGGCAGGAGCCATATGGTTGTCGCTTATTGTATGAAATGCAACGCCATGTAATTGCTTTACTTTATCACTAAGCGGTAGCGATAGTCGTAGAAGCAATAGTTGGCGAGACGACAACGATGCTACGATGGAGATCAAGGTGTCGCGCCGGTGACGATGGTGATCATGACGGTTGCTTGGAGATGGAGATCACAAGCACAAGATGATGATGGCCATATCATATCACTTATATTGATTGCATGTGATGTTTATCCTTTATGCATCTTATCTTGCTTTGTTTGATGGTAGCATTATAAGATGATCTCTCACTAAAATTATCAAGAAGTGTTCTCCACGAGTATGCACCGTTGCTAAAAGTTCAGTAGTACCCGGACACCACGTGATGATCGGGTGTGATAAGTTCTACGTCCATCTACAACGGGTGCAAGCCAGTTTTGCACACGCAGAATACTCGAGTTAAACTTGACGAGCCTAGCATATGCAGATATGGCCTCGGAACACGGAGACCGAAAGGTCGAACGTGAATCATATAGTAGATATGATCAACATAGTGATGTTCACCATTGAAACTACTCCATCTCACGTGATGATCGGACATGGTCTAGTTAATTTGGATCACGTAAACACTTAGATGACTAGAGAGATGTCTGTCTAAGTGGGAGTTTTTAATATGATTAATTAAAACTTAAATTATCATGAACTTAGTACCTGATAGTATTTTGCTTGTCTATGTTTACTCTAGATAGATGGCTCATGTTGTTGTTCCGTTGAATTTTAATGCGTTCCTTGAGAAAGCAAAGTTGAAAGATGATGGTAGCAATTACACGGACTGGGTCCGTAACCTGAGGATTATCCTCATTGCTGCCCGTAAGAATTACGTCCCGAAGCACCGCTGGTGCCAGCTCTTGCAGAGAGCTGCACGAAGTTGTGAACGTCTCGGCAAAGCAAAGCTGATGACTACTCTATAGTTCAGTGTGCCATGCTTTACGGCTTAGAACCGGGTCTTCAACGACGTTTTGAACGTCATGGAGCATATGAGATGTTCCAGAGTTGAAGTTAATATTTCAAGCAAATGCCCGGATTGAGAGATATGAAGTCTCCAATAAGTTCTATAGCTGCAAGATGGAGGAGAATAGTTACACGGTGAGCACATACTCAAAATGTCCGGGTATAATAATCACTTAATTCAGCTGGGAGTTAATCTTCCGGATGATAGTGTCATTGATGAATTCTCCAATCACGCCACCAAGCTACAAGAGCTTCGTGATGAACTATAATATGCAAGGATGACTAAGACAATTCTGAGCTCTTCGCAATGCTAAAAGTCATGGAGGTAGAAATCAAGAAAGAGCATCAAGTGTTGATGGTCAACAAGACCACTAGTTTCAAGAAAAGGGCAAAGGAAAGAAGAAGGAAACTTCAAAAGAACAGCAAGAAAGTTGCTGATCAAGAGAAGAAACCCAAATCTGGACCTAAGCCTGAAACTGAGTGTTTTTACCGCAAGCAAACCGGACACCGAAGCGGAACTGCCCCAAGTATTTGGTGGATAAGAAGGATGGCAAGGTGAACAAAGGTATATGTGATATACATGTTATTGATGTGTACCTTACTAGAGCTCGTAGTAGCACTGGTATTTGATATCGGTTCTTGCTCATATTTGCAACTCAAACAGGACTACGGAATAGACGAGCACCGCAAAGGACGAGGTGACGATGCGCGTGGGAAATGGTTCCAAAGTCAATGTGATCGCGGTCGGCACGCTACCTCTACATCTACCTTCGGGATTAGTTTTAGACCTAAATAGTTGTTATTTGGTGCCGCGTTGAGCATGAACATTATATCTGGATCTTGTTTGATGCGAGACGGTTATTCATTTAAATCGAGAGAATAATGGTTGTTCTATTTATATGAGTAATATCTTTTATGGTCATGCACCCTTGAAGAATGGTCTATTCTTATTGAATCTCGACAGTAGTGATACACATATTCATAATGTCGAAGCCAAAAGATGCAGAGTTGATAATGATAGTGCAACTTATTTGTGGCACTGCCGTTTAGGTCATATTGGTGTAAAAGCGCATGAAGAAACTCCATACTGATGGACTTTTGGAATCACTTGATTATGAATCAGTTGGTACTTGCGAACCATGCCTCATGGGCAAGATGACTGAAACACCATTCTCCGGTTGTATGGAGAGAGCAACAGACTTGTTGGAAATCATACATACAGATGTGTGTGGTCCAATGAATGTTGAAGCTCGTGGTGGATATCGTTATTTTCTCACCTTCACAGATGATTTAAGCAGATATGGGTATATCTACTTGATGAAACATAAATCTGAAACATTTGAAAAGTTCAAAGAATTTCAGAGTGAAGTTGAAAATCATCGTAACAAGAAAATAAAGTTTCTACGATCTGATCGTGGAGGAGAATATTTGAGTTACGAGTTTGGTCTACATTTGAAGCAATGCGGAATAGTTTCGCAACTCACGCCACCGGGAACACCACAGCGTAATGGTGTGTCCGAACGTCGAATCGTACTTTACTAGATATGGTGCGATCTGTGATGTCTATTTCGATTTACCGCTATCGTTTTGGGGTTATGCTTTAGAGACGACCGCATTCACGTTAAATAGGACACCGTCAAAATCCGTTGAGACGACGCCTTATGAACTATGGTTTAGCAAGAAACCAAAGTTGTCGCTTCGAAAGTTTGGGGTTGCGATGCTTATGTGAAGAAACTTCAACCTGATAAGCTTGAACCCAAATCGGAAAAATGTGTCTTCATAGGATACCCAAAGGAGACAATTGGGTATACCTTCTATCACAGATCCGAAGGCAAGACATTTGTTGCTAAAATGGATCCTTTCTAGAGAAGGAGTTTCTCTCGAAAGAAGTGAGTGGGAGGAAAGTGGAACTTGATGAGGTAATAGTACCAACTCCCTTATTGGAAAGTAGTTCGTCACGTAAATCAGTTTCGTAACACCTACACCAGCTTAGTGAGGAAGATAATGATGAAGATCATGAAACTTCAGATCAAGTTGTCACCGAACTCAGAGATCAACCAGAATAAAATCCGCACTGAGTGGTACGGTAATCCTATTCTCGAAGTCATGCTACTAGATCATGGTGAACCTACGAACTATGAAGAAGCGATGGTGAGCCCAGATTCGCAAAATGGCTTGAAGCCATGAAATCTGAGATGGGATCCATGTATGAGAACAAAGTATGGACTTTGGTAGACTTGCCCGATGATCGGCAAGCTATTGAGAATAAATGGATCTTTAAGAAGAAGACTGACGCTGATGGTAATGTAACTGTCTACAAAGCTCGACTTGTTGCAAAAGGTTTTCGACAAGTTCAAGAGGTTGACTACGATGAGACTTTCTCACTAGTAGCGATGCTTAAGTCTGTCCGAATCATGTTAGCAATTGCCGCATTTTATGATTATGAAATTTGGCAAATGGATGTAAAACTGCATTCTTGAATGGATTTCTAGAAGAAGAGTTGTATATGATGCAACCGAAGGTTTTGTTGATCCAAAGGGTGCTAACAAAGTGTGCAAGCTCCAACGATCAATTTATGGTCAGTGCAAGCCTCTCGGAGTTGGAATAAACGCTTTGATAGTGTGATCAAAGCATATGGTTTTATATGACTTTTGGAGAAGCTCAGTATTTACAAGAAAGTGAGTGGGAGCTCAGAGCATTTCGATATTATATGTGGACGACATATTGTTGATTGGAAATGATATAGAATTTCTGGATAGCATAAAGGATACTTGAATAAAAGTTTTTCAATGAAAGACCTCGGTGAAGCTGCTTACATATTGGGCATCAAGATCTATAGAGATAGATCAAGACGCTTAATAGGACTTTCACAAAGCACATACCTTGATAAAGTTTTGAAGAAGTTCAAAATGGATCGAGCAAAGAAAGGTTTTTACCTGTAGTACAAGGTGTAAGATTGAGTCGACTCAATGCCCGACCACAGCAGAAGATAGAGAGAAATGAAAATGTTCCTATGCTTCAGCCATAGGCTCTATCATGTATGCAATGTTGTGTACCAGACTGACGTATGCTTAGCTGTAAGCTTGGCAGGAAGGTACCAAAGTAATCCAGAGTGGATCATTTGGACAGCGGTCAAGAACATCCTGAAATACCTGAAAAGGACTAAGGATATGTTTCTCGTGTATGGAGGTGACAAAGAGCTAGTCGTAAATGGTTACGTCGATGCAAGTTTTGACACTGATCCGGACGATTCTAAATCGCAAACCGGATACGTATTTTTATTAAACGGTGGAGCTGTCAGTTGGTGCAGTTCTAAACAAAGCGTCGTGGCGGGATCTACATGTGAAGCGGAGTACATAGCTGCTTCGAAGCAGCAAATGAAGGAGTCTGATGAAAGAGTTCATTTCGATCTAGGTGTCATACCTAGTGCATCGGGACCAATGAAGATCTTCTGTGACAATACTGGTGCAATTGCCTTGGCAAAGGAATCCAGATTTCACAAGAGGACCAAGCATATCAAGAGACGCTTCAATTCCATTCGGGACCAAGTCCAAGTGGGAGACATAGAGATTTGCAAAATACATACGGATCTGAATGTTGCGACCGTTGACTAAGCCTCTTCCACGAGCAAAACATGATCAGCACCAAGACTCCATGGGTGTTAGAATCATTCTTGTGTAATCTAGATTATTGACTCTAGTGCAAGTGGGAGATCAAGGAAATATGCCCTAGAGGCAATAATAAAGTTATTATTTATTTCCTTATATCATGATAAATGTTTATTATTCATGCTAGAATTGTATTAACCGGAAACATAATACATGTGTGAATACATAGACAAATGATAGTCACTAGTATGCCTCTACTAGACTAGCTCATTAATCGAAGATGGTTATGTTTTCTAACCATAGACATGTGTTGTCATTTGATTAATGGGATCACATCATTAGGAGAATGATGTGATTGACATGACCCATTTCATTAGCTTAGCACTTGATCGTTTAGTATGTCGCTTATGCTATCTTCATGACTTATACAAAGTTCCTGCAACTATGAGATTATGCAACTCCGTTTACGGAGGAACACTTTGTGTGCTACCAAACATCACAACGTAATCGGGTGATTATAAAGGTACTCTACAAGTGTCTCCGAAAGTATATGTTGAGTTGGCATGAATCAAGATTAGGATTTGTCACTCCGATTGTCGGAGAGGTATCTCTGGGCCTTCTCGGTAATACACATCACATAAGCCTTGCAAGCATTGCAACTAATGAGTTAGTTGTGAGATGATGTATAACGGAACGAGTAAAGAGACTTACCGTAACGAGATTGAACTAGGTATTGGATACCGACGATCGAATCTCGGGTAAGCAACATACCGATGACAAAGGAACAACGATGTTGTTATGCGGTTTGACCGATAAAGATCTTCATAGAATATGTAGGAACCAATATGGGCATCCAGGTTCCGCTATTGGTTATTGACCAAGAATGGTTCTAGGTCATGTCTACATAGTTCTCGAACCGTAGGGTCCGCACGCTTAAGGTTTCATGGCGGTTATATTATGAGTTTATGTATTTTGATGTACCAAGGAGTTCGAGTCCCGGATGTGATCACGGACATGACGAGGAGTCTCAAATGTTCGAGACATAAAGATTGATATATTGGACGGCTATATTCGGACACGGAAAGGTTCCGAAGTTTCCGGAGAAAACGGAGTGCCGAGGGTTACCGAACCCCGGGAAGTAATGGGCCTTATTGGGCCAAGAGGGAGAGAGAGGCTGCACCAGAGGTGGCGCCCCCATGGGGAGTCCGAATTGGACTAGGAGGGGGCGCAGCCCCTTTCCTCTCCCTCTCCTCTCTTCCTTCCCCTTCCCTCTTCCTAGTAGGACTAGGAAAGGGAGTCCTACTCCTACTAGGAGGAGGACTCCCCCTCCCTTGGCGCCCCTAGGGCTGGCCGGCCCTCCCCTTGCTCCTTTATATACGGGGCAGGGGCACCCTAGGACACACAAGTTGATCTTCGTGATCGTTCCTTAGCCGTGTCGGTGCCCCCTCCACCATATTCCACCTCGATCATATTGTAGCGGTGCTTAGGCGAAGCCTGCGACGGTAGAACATCAAGATCGTCCACCACGCCGTCGTCTTGTGGAACTCCTCCCCGACGCTTTGCTGGATCGGAGCCGGGGATCGTCATCGAGCTGAGCGTGTGCTAAGAACTCGGAGGTGCCGAGTAACGGTGCTTGGATCGGTCGGATCGTGAAGACGTCGACTACATCAACAGCGTTGATATAACGCTTCGCTTTCGGTCTCACGAGGGTACGTGGACGGACACTCTCCCCTCTCGTTGCTATGCCATCACCATGGTCTTGCGTGATCGTAGGAATTTTTTTGAAATTACTACGTTACCCAACACTACCATTGTAACCGACTCTATGTAACCCTAGCCCTCTCCGGTGTCTATATAAACCGGATGGCTCTAGTCCGTAGGACTATCAGAACAACAACCCTTACAATCATACCATAGGCTAGCTTCTAGGGTTTAGCCTCCTTGATCTCGTGGTAGATCCACTCTTGTAAACATCCACAATATCAATATCAATCAAGCAGGACGTAGGGTTTTACCTCCATCAAGAGGGCCCGAACCTGGGTAAAACATCGTGTCCCTCGTCTCCTGTTACCATCCGCCTAGACGCACAGTTCGGGACCCCCTACCCGAGATCCGCCGGTTTTGACACCGACATTGGTGCTTTCATTGAGATTTCCTCTGTGTCGTCACCGATAGGCGTGATGGCCTCTTCAATCGATAACGATGCAATCCTGGGTGAGACCTTTTGATGTAGGGCGGAACCCTACGTGGACGATCTTTCACGTTGGAGCGGATCCTACGGGGAATCACGAAGAACACGCGGAAGAACACGAGGAAATCACGGGGAGGAACGAGGGGAAAACACTCAACCAACAAGGAATCGGTCACACAAATGCTAGATCGATGAACACAAAGGGAGATACATGATTCAAGGTCAACAAAGGACGATACAAACGGTAGCCGTTCTTCTCCGAGAGGAGGTCTTGATGGGGTCCACCCTAGAAGGGGGTCTTGAATCCGCTTGGGGGATCTTCTCCGAAGAGGTCCTGAGCTCCGAGGAGAAGTAGCCAAGTGGATGAGCAAAGGCTCTCACACAAACATGAGCTAAACCTAAGCTAACCCTAGAAAGGATGAGGGGACGGTCTATTTATAGTCTAGGTCCACCAAGGGGTAAGTTGGGGGTGAAACGAGTACATGGGCCTCGGCCCGGAACGCTGCACGCAGGCAGGGCGGTAGTACCGTTCTTCTGGGCGGTAGTACCGCTTGAGGTGCTTCAGCGGTAGTACCGCTTGGAGGGCGGTAGTACCGCTTGAGGTGCTTCAGCGGTAGTACCGCTTGGAGGGCGGTAGTACCGCTCCGACGCCGTTCGATTCCTGGAGCGTGTCGGGTTCGGCAGAAGTAGGACGGATGGCGAGCGGTAGTACCGCTTGGCTTGAGCGGTAGTACCGCTTGGGTGGCCTCAGCGGTAGTACCGCTTGGAGTGGGCGGAAGTACCGCTTGTTCTGGAGCGGCCAGGTTCTCTTCCTCCTTCTCTTCCATGCTTGGCCTTGGTCCTTGGATTCTCCATGGTCGTCTCGGTCGTACCTGAGTATATGCAAGATCCACGCATGAGGTAGTAGCCATGTCTCACATGTAGAAAGTGAAGGTTCGGAGAGGAGCGAGTTCACCTTGTGTCCCATGGTGTATATTCGAGGTCTCGTCATATGTCCTCTTGGGGCTTGTAGAGTCGTCGGAGTGTACATGGGGATGAACGTGGGATGCTCCGCATCATCTCCCCCCCCCTTGTGAAAGATCCGACCTCGGATCGTGATCCTCATCACCATGGAAACGGTTATCGCAAACGGACTTGAAGTTGGACGAAGCTGAAGACATGTCGCAATCCAAGTAGTCCAAGGTGTCGCCGGAGTGATAGACATGCAAAAAGAGCAAACACAAGCAACACTCGGAAATACAATGGTTAGCGCACACAAAGTGTCCATCATGTAAGAATGAGTCCGTGCGGCAAGATTGGTCGTGACAAAGCGCATGAAGCTTATCAAGATGATCTAGAATGAGATGCAAAGCATTCATGGGAGGAAATGCAATCATTGTGCACACAAATGTGTTGTAAATATGATCAATGCAACCACGGTGCAAAATGATGTCATAGTGAGACGGTTTATCAATAGCATGAATATGGCAATGGATGCTCAACATGTGTATGTTATCATGCAATTGATGGTGGACAATATGATCATGATGTATGAATATGCCATCAAGGAAGATCACAACAAATTTGCTAAGGAAATGCACAAGCTCATATATCATGGATGACATGGAAATAGATGCAACAAGACAAGCATAATGTGAGTCAATCCATGCATAAGACGCAAATTTGTGGTGAGTATGATATGTCCATCGAGCATGAGTATGATCACAATCAACAAATATGGAGGTGTTGGTATACCAATGCTCGATGTTGTGGCAAGAGTGGAAAACCGAAGGTGCATCCAATAAGTGCGAGCGCTCCTCAATGTGAAGGTCCAAAGAGCCAATCTCCAATGTTGCTCCTCCATCCAATAGATGTAGCATGTAGACAACAAGAAAGAAACAACAATGAAAGAGTGACCCATCCAATATGCAAACTTGAGGATGGCTCAAAGGGAAGGAGTTCACCTCAAGAAAGTTCCCAAAGATGTTGGAGTCGTACATCATGTATGTCTTCACATATCCAATATGTCGCATAACGGCACCGCCTTGTGAATCCTTCAAAATGAAAGAACATGACAAACACTCGGAAAAACAAATGAGGTTAGCGGAAGTGCAAAACCTATCATTCGTGTGGTAAGATAACGAACAAGTGTATGCATCATGCTCATCATAAGAAAGTACACGGGAGCATTTCAAAGTATGGAGGTATATGATGTAAGAACATCCAAATACAAGAGGCTCAATCAAACAAGCATGCATCCCAAGTAAAGTGTCAAAGTCTCCAAGATCAATAAGCATAGTATGGTTGCACTCAGTACAAGTGGATATGAAAGAGGCAACTAATGGACACAAGAGACAATGATCAAGATATATCATGTGAGAGGCATGAGCATATATGTCATCAACCCAAGAAAGCAAGTAATAGTGGAACATGGGTGATGCAACATAGCAAGCAATCATATCAATCAAGTGAAGCAAGCTAGTAGTGCGAAGATGCAACGTACTAGATGGAATCAAGGCAAGCATGTCATGTGTGTAAATAGTGGGCATGGATAATTCACATGGCATAGCACAAGCATGAAAGCAAGATATGAGAAAATTATCATCAATGTATTGGCGAGAGGCCATATGTAAATAGCAATGGATCATCATGACTCTCCCAACACAACAAGCATCGATAGCATGGGGCACATGATAAACATGGCAAAAGCAACAAGGATCTCCACCAAGCATGCACATACGCATAAAAGTGGCATAATGATGAAACATGGGTAGATGCAAGCAAGGGTCACAATTGCATGGCAAAGGCATAGGAGCAAGCATAACATGCAAAGTGAACACGGGAAAATGAGCATAAGGTGGCAAGTGGTAAATAGCCCATAGCCGTGTGAGAGCCAAGTAGAAGAGATGCGCATAGTCCTTGCGCGAAGGGAGTGGTGGTAAGGATAGTCCATGGGATCCCAAAGCATCGTTGCTCTCAAGATCTCGTTTCGTCAACTCATGGGATTGAGATGTTGACGAGTGTATGTGGGTACCTACACAAAACAAAGACAAAGAGAAAATTGTGTGTGCGTGGTAGATGTACACATCATCCATCATGATCTTGCGTGCATGTGTCGGTTAGCACAAAATATCCAATGCTCAAATAAATGAGATGCATGATATAGAAACATGTCATCCATCATGATAGGTTTGTTATTATGTATGGCATAATGGAGACTCAAATTGTGTAATGCATCATGAGCAATATCTAGAGCATTGTTATTCATGGAATGCATATGGTGCAAGCAATCATGGAAATCATGCAAAGGATGGGATGAATCAAAATCTCCAAACATGTATGAGGAAATTATGGGGGTCTCCTCATGAGCAAGAGTAGAAATATCATGTGGAGAATATTGACAACATCCACAACAATGCATATTTGGAACAATGTGGTCATGGCATGGAATATTAGATGAATTGCATAAATCATGTAAAGGAAGCATGGCAATATCATCACAAGAGAAGCAAAGGCCAATGACCATCATCTCGTCATCTATGCCATAAGTGCAAATGGGATTTATTTTAATGGGGCATGCATAGTTACTATGTTGAGATTGAAATGATGCAATATGGGAGATCTCACTCATAGCATATGACAAATTCAATGGATTGTCAAACATGAAGTGACCAATAGAATTTTCACAAGATATCCTATGAAGCATAGCATCACAACTAGGCAACTCAACATGCTCATCATCATATTCATCATAAATAGGTAAGTCAAGGCATGAAGAAGTTTCACTAGCATGAAGCATGGTAATAGGTGGGTCGACATCATGGGAGCAATCGATGGTAAGAGAGTCCACTAGTGGGACAAGAGAAGCACCATCACCTCGTTACCATTGGGCGTCGCTCATGTGTTGTAGGTGAGGTGTTGAAGATCGCCTCGTTGTCATATTCATCTTGATGGAACCATGTGGGGGTGCATCATCGTCCACCATGGCCATCGCTGCCTCTAATGTAGGGATGGACTCGCCGAGGATAGGCATGTCGTCATGTAGGAGACCTAGCACCAAGAAGAAAACACACTAGGAGTAGAGGTTAAGTCGTTAGAAATCATAGTGGCCTCATGTGCCGTGTCAACTACCTCACTCACTAAGTGTTGTGGCTCACTCACTCCCTCAAGGATGCTCTCACTCGTATGGTGGGTGGAGTCACTCAAATGGCGCTCAATATCACATAGGATGTGTGGCATGCTCTCATGTGTGGGGCTAGTGGTGGTCACACTCATCCTCTCATAGGAAATGCTCTCAATGTCACGTATGGTGGAGTCACTCATGTCACTCATGGGGTGGTGGCTCTCCTCACATGGCAATTGGGGCATCTCGACATATGTGTGTGCCGGAGAGGTGTAGGTGCAAATGTCTCCATGCGCGGTCGCGTAGCTTGACTCGGAGTATGAGTCCAATGTGGGCGTCGTCTTCATGTTGTTGAAGAGGTTCGCGCTCGTCGCCGTGGTCGAAGGGGATGGACTTTGCTCGACCGTCTTGTCACCGTCTTGGTGTTGGAGGCCCATATGATGTGGCACCTCATAGCTCATCTCCATGACCGAAGGGAGTTCCCCATGCTCGGCCATCTTCCTTGAGGGGCTTCCGAAGATGGAAGTGTCGCCCTCGCTCGTAGGTGGTCGCCTTGGACTTGATGAAGTCGATGTAGGCGTACACGTAGGAAGTAGGCGAAGATGCCGTACGTCCAAAGGCGAAGATGCCTTGAGAACACTTGGCAAAGTTGCCGAAGTGGTTATTGTAGCCGTAGCGCCGTCTTGGTGGCGGTCGTCTCGCGGTCTTCTCTTGTGCTTATGAAGCTTCGACTTGGCATGAAGTAGGGCTTGTTGGGACTCGTGCATTTGCGCTTGTGGAGCATCTTCATGATGATGATGTCGTTGTCGTGCTTGAGCTCGTAGTAGATGTCGTCGTCGTAAATCGTGCACATGATGCTTGAGGTGACTTGCCCTTCATGACGATGTTGATCACGAATGTGATGGTGGTCGCCATGTAGATGTGGACGAGGACGATTTGCGCTTGCATCGCTTAGGCGCTCAAGACTTGTGGCTTGAACGTCGCCGCTTTGAAGATGACGAAGGGAAGAAGACTTGATCAAGGCCGAATCTCCTCCATCCTTGCATCTTGCTCCTCTTTATATGCGGCAAGCTTCTTATCGGTAGTCCCTTCTCCTTGCTTCGAGTGATGAATGTCGATGGAGATGTTCTCGATCGCGCTCGCAATCTTGATTGTGTGCTTTGCACTTGTTGTTGTAGATCAAGAGAGACGCTTTGGTGATGTAGTTGTTCACGCCGTCGTTGTTGTCGAAGACCGGAGATGAAATGCCTTGCCTATCCATCACAAGACTCGAGCAAATATGAGTGGGAGAAAGAGAAGAACTTATACCAATGTACCTTGACCGATGTTGACAATGAATCAAGTTCACTCAAATGCGGACAATGAAATAGCACTATTGGTACCAATCTTGTCGGTTCTCACACCTACACAAGTAAAGCTTATGGAGGAGCTCGGTGAGGATAGTGGCACAAAAATTTAATGCAAAATGTTAGCAAGAGTCAATAATGTTGAAAGAGATTCACAAATTCGCAAGTGAAACAAATGGACCAATAGCAAAGAATGGCACACGGAAACACACACACGGATAGATAAATGGGGTCGTGCAACCAAGGAATGAGCACAAAATGTGGAATCCACGGAAAACGCTCTTGTTGCACAACTCAAGAGAGACGCTAGCACGATTGCTCAATAGGCGGATACGACACTTGTGCACAACCTATAAGATGCAAAATGGATAAACTTCTATCCCAAGTATGCTATGTATGTATAGTTCCCGGTGTTTCTCTCAAGATGATCCAAGATGATCGGATATGACAATCTTATATGCAATGTGGTATGCTGCTATGGCACTTGCTTACAAGCTTCTTTGCTCTTTCTCTCTTTTGCTTAAAAGCTTTATTTCTTTTTTTTTCTATGGCCACTTTGCACAATGCACAAACCAAGATAGCAATTGTGTGTATGCGGGAACAAACTTGAGACACAATGGATGATATGATACCAATATGATATGGTATGATATGTAATGGAAGGTATGATCACTAATGTGCACAAGTAACGTTGCCGGCAATACTCAAATGGCTAGTCTCGATAGGCAAGTAACGCAAAAGTAAGGCTAGGGGTTAACAATGCAATGGCAAGGGGAATATTGTAACATCCCAAATTTTGGAATGTTAATATAATTAATTGAATTGTTTGTTTGTTTGCTTGAGTGAATTAAACTTGAGTGAAATTTGAACCTTTTCAAAAACTTTTGAAAGAGAGGGAATAAAATGACTTTCCCCTTCTCCGGTAAATTCAAATTCATCCTATTAAAATCAATGAGAGAAGATGACATGACTTCTTCAACTATGAAGAATTTGAACGGAGTTTTGCAATTTAATTATTTCAAATATTTGCACTTGTTTCTCTATTTTTCTTCCCCGAGAAATACCCCGAAAAATAAATTCTTGCAAGCAAGAAAGAGCGGAGGAAAATGACCTCCAAAATCAGGGCATTTTTGAAAATATTTGAGCCAAGAAAAAACCAAAGTTTTTACTTAAAAATTATTTGCAAAAGAAATAAAGCCTTTAGGGATTTTCTGAAAAACATTTTTTTTAAGTTTTTATTTTGGCCGTGGAATAATGCTCATCATCTACATTTTATTTTTCTGATAATTTTAGTATATAAAAACTCTTTATTCGAATTGATTTGATTTCCTTTTTATTGTTTTAGTTTCCTAATTTTAAAATAGGAATGGAATCGTTTTATTAGGAAAACCTGCTGGCCCATTAAGCACTTTCCTATTCTAGCCCAACAAGAGATCATCTCCTTCCTCTGTTTCCTCTCACGTTACAGAAGCTTTTCATATCCATGGAGGCAGGAAACTCCACCTTCCCGATCTCCCTCGTCTTTCCATCCCAGCGCCTCCCGAGACCGCCTATAAAACCCCTCCCTCTCCTCGCTCCATTTTTCCCATCACCACGCCTCCCTGCCCGTAGCCTTCTCGCCACCGTCCTCCTTTTCCTGCCTAGAACGCTCACCAGAGCTCTCCTGAACCTCCCACCGCCCAGCGCCACCTCCCAAGCGCCGACCTCCTCCTCCGCCACCCCACCCTCGCCGAGCAGCCTCCACATCGCTGCCTCCTTCCTGCCATCTCTGCCTCACGTACAGGTAACTCCGTTTTCGTTTTCAGATTTATTTCCGTAACAGATTTAGTTCCGTTCTTGTTTAGATTATAACTTTTGATCTAGAAGTCCAATGATGCTGATTCTTTTATGTTAGATCACAATTTTCTTGTAGTTTCCAAAAATATATAATTTGTCTATGTTTGGATTTATAAAAATTGAGTTAGATCAGATTTGAATTAAAGCTTGTTTTGCTTATTCGGGAGTTTAAAATAGATTTTATTTGATTCTTTTTCTACTGATCACTAGTGATCATATTTACCAGTGGTAAAAACTTCAAAATTGTTTGAGTATTTTAGCTTATTGTTTCATGTAAAACAAATTCTGTTTTAGTTCTATTCAATTATAGCTACTTCTTTTCTATAGTTGTTTTTAAATTATTTTATTTTATATTTCAGAAAGTTTATGTTTGGTTTCTATTAGTTAAACAGTAGGTGTTCAACAAGTTTTTATATTTATTTTTATTTTGTTATCATGAAATCAATTCAAGTTCGCTAATAACTTGCAATGGATTTCTCTCTGTTTCAACTCCCAATTGAAAATACTTTCAAAATAGCTTTATGAAAAAATACTTTTTTTGTATTAACTAAATTTATATTTTATTCTCTGTTATTTTAGTGTTTTATTTTCCGTTAGACAAAACTATTTTTGTGAATGTTGTAGAAGAAGACTCCTAGTTTTATTTGAAGTTCCTTCGGATTCTTATTCGCTCTCTCTTTTGTTTTGATTGTTAGTGTGAGTGCTTATGTGAATGATATGTTTGTTATATAGATTTCATCGAGAGTGACGAGTAGTCTATCAAGTTATTTCTTGAGAACGATAATTCTTCTTCGTCAACATCACCAGCAAGTTCACTTTGACCATGCTTTCTTACCTATGTTTTATTGCATTTAGTGGCACCTTTGCAACCACCCTCAAGAGTGTTATTGAAATTCTTGTAGTTGAGTAGTATGCATGAGGTAGGAACCCATCACCCTGTTACCAAGCCGGGACGTTATTTTATTCTAATGCTACGCTGTAGTAGACGGGTTTGGTATGAGTGTTCGAGAGTGGTGTGAAGAAGGAGGACTCTACGTCAATGACGACAACTCCATGATGGAATCTGCAAGGACTGCATCTTCAAGACCTCAAGACTTCAAGACTCGAGACAAGAATTCAATACACACTACTGGGTGAAGGACGGTTGACGGGCACCCTGGAGAAACCAGTGGTTGGCCGGGATGCATGGAGAAGCGCCATGACATCTTGCGGAAAGCTTCACCCAGACTCAAAGAGACGGAAGAATACTTCATGCCCTAAGCTTACCTGCAACCGCAAGTCATTATGGGCTCGCTTGGTTGACCTTAGTTGTGACTCTGGCTGGGACGGTACTAGCAGATGTAGAACTACGGTAGGATGGGTTGAGTACCGGACAGTGGTCAGAGGAACTCTTTGGAAGACCATGTTTCGGTCATCTTGTTCTCAAACACCCTGAAGTGCGAGAACGTAACGAGAGGGATCGAATCTTGCGGGTAAAGTGTACAAACCTCTGCAGAGGGTTTAAACCTAATCGATTAGCCGTGTCCCGATTACGGACAATTTGAGCATCTGGACTGGATCTATCTCGAACTCTCAACACCGGATTGATAACTTAATTGTGGGCAACTTATGATGATTGTGGGCTATGAGACATCGGTTGGCGGAACCATGTCATGATAGAAAACTCCATAGTACAGACTTCATTTATCCTTTTGGTGTAGGAAAAATAAAACCAGCTTTTACATAAACAAAATTCAGATCTGAGCCATAAAGCCATATTGCATATAGTATAGTTTTATCATCTGTTTTCTCATATTGTGATCTTGCTGGTACATTCAATGTACTGACCTACACGGCTGCAACGTGTCATGTTGCAGATACTTTCTTCCGACGAGTAAGAATACGGTACAGGGTTACGGTCTACACTCAACCTGCCGATGGCATTGATGGGACTCCACACCCGACTATTTGTTTCCGCTGTGACTTATAAGGTATATATCAGTATTACGTTAATTATACATGTGATTGCACTTTGATATATACATTGATGTACTCTGTGTGCCAGCATACTGATCCAGGGATGGCACAGCAACACAGAGGCTTGACCGTCTGAGGTCGGGTCGCTACAAATATACAATGGGGGGATACCACGATACCAAGATGATATGTAGGTTACCGTCCGGCGATGATGAGTAGCGGTGTTCTTGATGTAGATACCAAGATGATGGAGACTCGTCCCTAAGTAGCCGAAACACCTTAGGAAACGGAAAAACCGCGAACTCAAAATCTCAAACGTCAAATGTCAAAATGGTGGTAGCGGGAATGCGGTGGTGGTTTGCACTTGGAAATGCGGAAGTGGAATGATGGGCTATACACGTGTCGGAGTTGAAGTTGCCGTCCCTAAGTAGCCGAAACATCTTAGGAGACACAAGCCACAACTCAAACAAGCTCAAACAACTATTGGGTTAAGTTGGGTTGTCGGAAGTGTATGGTGGGCAAGCCTATGCGGAGGTTATGGTGGTGGTGGTGGTTGATGAAGATGGAACCGTCCCTAAGTAGCCTAAACACCTTAGGAGACTCGAATCACAACTCAAACAACCTCAAATGCAAAGGGGAACAAAATTGGTTAGGTTGCGGAAGTCGGTGGTGGTTATGCGGAGGATGTGGCGGAAGCCCTAGGCAAAGATGCCAAAGTTCACAAAATTTGATGGAGTTAAATGGTGATGGTAGTATTTTTATGGGAAGGGGGATGTCAATAGCTTCAAAACAAGCTAAAGAACGTCAAAATCGGACTCCGGATGAATTAGCTATGGCCGAAACGGTGAAACTCGGAACGCTGAAACTGGGTTGGGCGGTAGTACCGCTTCGGAGGGCGGTAGTACCGCTCGTAAGCGGTAGTACCGCTTGGAATGGGCGGTAGTACCGCTCATGTCGGGTTTTTTCGCAAAATCTAGCTCTGGGAGGGGCGGTAGTGCCGCTTGGAAGGGCGGTAGTACCGCTTGGAGGTGCTAAGCGGTAGTACCGCTTGGAAGGGCGGTAGTACCGCTCGTGTCGGGATT
This sequence comes from Aegilops longissima, assembly GCA_021605205.1. NCBI lineage: Eukaryota > Viridiplantae > Streptophyta > Magnoliopsida > Poales > Poaceae > Aegilops > Aegilops longissima. The sequence goes on from CM038676.1 coordinate 427,528,598, forward strand.
TTTCGCAAATCCGGATAGGGGCGCGATTTTGGGGCGGAAATGGATGATTTCGGGGGCAAAATTTGATGGATTTTGTGGATGGAAGGTGGGAAACTTGGGGGAATGCTAGATCCACTTGAAACCAAGCAAATACACGGATCAAAATCAACAAAACATCATCAAAACTAACAAATCACAAAAAAAAATTTGGGGCTATTTTTGTGGGGAATTTTCGGATTTAGGATGAAATCAACAAAATCAAGCTAGAAAAAGAGGGGTAGGGGCTCCAATAACGTGATCAACGTGGCTCATGATACCATAGATGATGTAGGGCGGAACCCTACGTGGATGATCTTTCACGTTGGAGCGGATCCTACGGGGAATCACGAAGAACACGCGGAAGAACACGAGGAAATCACGGGGAGGAACGAGGGGAAAACACTCAACCAACAAGGAATCGGTCACACAAATGCTAGATCGATGAACACAAAGGGAGATACATGATTAAAGGTCAACAAAGGACGATACAAACGGTAGCCGTTCTTCTCCGAGAGGAGGTCTTGATGGGGTCCACCCTAGAAAGGGGGTCTTGAATCCGCTTGGGGGATCTTCTCCGAAGAGGTCCTGAGCTCCGAGGAGAAGTAGCCAAGTGGATGAGCAAAGGCTCTCACACAAACATGAGCTAAACCTAAGCTAACCCTAGAAAGGATGAGGGGACGGTCTATTTATAGTCTAGGTCCACCAAGGGGTAAGTTGGGGGTGAAACGAGTACATGGGCCTCGGCCCGGAACGCTGCACGCAGGCAGGGCGGTAGTACCGTTCTTCTGGGCGGTAGTACCGCTTGAGGTGCTTCAGCGGTAGTACCGCTTGGAGGGCGGTAGTACCGCTCTGACGCCGTTCGATTCCTGGAGCGTGTCGGGTTCGGCGGAAGTAGGACGGATGGCGAGCGGTAGTACCGCTTGGCTTGAGCGGTAGTACCGCTTGGGTGGCCTCAACGGTAGTACCGCTTGGAGTGGGCGGAAGTACCGCTTGTTCTGGAGCGGCCAGGTTCTCTTCCTCCTTCTCTTCCATGCTTGGCCTTGGTCCTTGCATTCTCCATGGTCGTCTCGGTCGTACCTGAGTATATGCAAGATCCACGCATGAGGTAGTAGCCATGTCTCACATGTAGAAAGTGAAGGTTCGGAGAGGAGCGAGTTCACCTTGTGTCCTATGGTGTATATTCGAGGTCTCGTCATATGTCCTCTTGGGGCTTGAAGAGTTGTCGGAGTGTACATGGGGATGAACGTGGGATGCTCCGCATCACCTTTCTCCCCGGACAGATCTTCGTATTCGGCGGCTTCGCACTGCGGGCCAACTCGCTTGGCCATCTGGAGCAGATCGAAAGCTACGCCCCTGGCCGTCAGGTCAGGTTTGGAAGCCTTAACTTCACGGTCGATATCCGCGGAGACTTGATCTTCGATGGATCTGAGCCACAGCCGAGCGTGCCGCGCTGTCACGATGGGCATGACCTAACTCTGCTGCCAGACAGCACCTTGGAGGCCGCACACGAGTCCGCTCCGACCCATAGTCCAGAGCCGATCGCTCGGATCGAGGACGGACGGCTGGACACCGCCTCGGGAACCACAACTCCTACGGCGATGGAGCCGAACACTTACCTTCTCTCGCATAAAGCTCATGACTCGGCGTGCGGACTCCTGCGGACTCCGAACCTCCTGCGCCCTGCCACCAAATCCGATGGCGCCGATCATGGAATTTACCGCTGCGGACATCTTTTCAAGACTCGCCCTTGGCGATATCATAAATTCATCAAGCATCTCTCGCTATCCGAGAGCCTGGCGAACTACGGCCGTGATGGTTGGGATGCGGACGACGAAGAAATTCAGACCCCACCCACCACCCACTTCGTAGCCACCGCCGACGATTTAACCGACGTGCTTGACTACGACTCAAGACATCGACGGTATGGACGACGATGCGGAGATTACTAAGAACCAAAGCCTACAGGACACCGGAAGACCACCTCGTCATACGACATATACATGGTGGACACCCCAAAGGGAAGCGATAACGAGGAACAACGGGACGCGGCAGAGGATAATCTCGTCGATAAAGAACCAAAACGGCGACGTAGACGCCGCCCTAAGTCCTGCCTCGATCAAAGCAGCCTTCCTAACGACCCAGCGATAGAGCAGGGAAAACCAGCGGACGACGAACAGGACGAGCCGGATAATCAACCCCTTCACGGAGCAATCAACAGTCCGGACACAACACGAGCATAAGAACATACACAAAAACCCGTCCGCCACTGCAGGAAGTTTGAAGAAGGCGAAACGAAGCTCAAAACAGCGTAAGACACGCCGTAATGAAGTGGAGCAAAGTATTCAAGACTGTAGACAAATATGGCAATGGCCATCAAACTAAGAGCTACCCGGTGCAAGTTGCTGCCAGAATTTGACGAGGAAGCCATAGAGCCTTCACAACAAAAATAAAGAGGCCGCTGGCGGATAGACGCCGATGACAGCCCAAAGCGACAAGCGGGGCTGCATACAAGCAATTATAATCCAGGAAAACGGACGGCCCAACTAGGTCCATCTACGGGCCAAAAAAGAGGACCCAGTAACACACCATGACAAGTGTTCAAGACAGCGGCACACCCAATATGGGGCGCCGACACCCGCTTATGTTTTACCGATGAGGTGCTGGACCATGAATTTCCAGCAGGTTCAAACCCATAAACATAGAGGCATACGACGCACAATGCACTTTGAGTCTGGATAGAAGATTACATACTACACATACACATGGCTAGAGGAGATGATCTCCACGCCATAAAATACCTACCCTCAAGCTCAAAGGGCCAGCTCGGCATTGGCTCAAAAGCCTCCCGTAAAACACTGTTGGAAGTTGGGAAGAGCTTGAGGACGCGTTTAGAGCAAATTTTCAAGGGACTTATGTCCGCCCTCCGGATCTGCATTTATCTGAGTCACATAACCCAACAGCCCGTAGAGTCAGCAAGAAATTCGAACAGGTTCCTTACCAAAAGAACCAAATACTGATTGTCCGGACGCAGAAGCCCTAGCAGCTTTTAAACACAACGTCCGAGACGAATGGCTTGCCGGACACCTCGCCAAGAGAAGCCAAGAACAATGGCCGCTAACAAGCCTCATGACGCTTTTGCATCAGAGAAGACAGCTGGCTAGCAAGATGCAGCACCAGCGACCAGTACATCCGAGATCAGAGATGGAAACGGAGAGTCACGGCGCAGGAAAGACCAGCGCCGGAATAAAGAAAAAAGCCCAAAGGGCACGGCGGTCAACGCCGGATTCAAAAGCTCGCGGCCAAACAATACAACACGGCCTCTTAAAGAGAGCAGAGACGAGCTATCAAATTTAAACAAAATTTTAGATTGGATATGTCAAATCCACAGTACCTCCGGAAGGCCTGCAAACCATACCAACCGAAATTGTTGGGTTTTTAAACAGTCCGGCAGACTCAACGCCGGACACAAGGGGCTCGATGCGCCAAGCGAAGACGATGACGAACCCCACCAGCAGAGCATCGGAAGTCAAAAGACTTTCCCACAAGAAGTCAAAACAGTAAACTCGCTTCACGTGATAGTACGGAAAGCCAACACGGCACTCGCTAAGACAAGTGTCGCACATCCACCCCAGTGGACCGAGATTGGACGTCAATACCATCACTTTCGACCATCTGGATTAGTCCAGAAGTATCCGGAACGCAGGATAGACTGCCCTGATATTGGATCCCATAATAGACGGACTGCAATTAACGCAGGTTTTGATGAACGGCGGCAGTGACTTGAACCTGCTATTTCCGGACACAATCCGCAAGTTGGGATAGACCCTACTACAATTCGGCATAGCCGCACTTCCTTCAAAGGAGTGGCGCCAGCCCTTACGCCAGTGCAGTTTCATTATTACTAGAAGTTGTGTCGGGTCACCGACAACTTCCGACGAGAAAAGCTAACCTTTCATGTCGCCCCATTTAAAAGTAGCTATCAAGCATCATCGGGGCGGAAGCTTTCGTCCGCTTCAATGCAATACCACATTACGCGCCTCTTACGCTTAAAATGCCCGTCCACGTGGCATCATTTCATTAAAAGGTCGCTTGAGACCCGGACACGGCTGGGCGAGTCCGAATACATAAGTTAGGGGCTACCTAGCCGCACATCCCTTCACAAGGGTTTGCACATATAAGCCATAATGAGCTAGCATAGGCTCAGCTTTCTTAATCTATATTTCAATTTTTATGCACTTTCTCGCATGATTTCTTTTCCAACCAAGTTCTTCTCTTTTTACAAATGAACAGCGTGCACACCGTCCAGATACGCCACAACGGAGACACATGCGCAGACGCAGGTAGGGACCCGTTGCAAGGACTCTTTTCGGACTAAGACCCTCGTAAACCTTTCTTCTTGTCTCTTGTTGCTATAATCCCTGGTTTATCATTATAACCAGAGTGGAGACTGAGTTTTGGCATCGGCGCGCCGTAAGAACCTGCCGTGCACTGGACACAAGGGGCTTAGGGCTTTGTTTTGCCCGCTATTATAAAGACCGAACACCTTAGGGAGTGTTCGGCGTCTCGAGTTAGGCCTTATATGCATCAGCTCGAATCATGTCTTTGGTCAAATGCTGGGTTTGCCCGGCTCCTGTGTTTTGCTGCCTTACGCTCCGTATCATCGGCTAACGCGCTCCGGAGAACTCTGCGATTGTGCCCCGCCTAATTTGCCGGGCGAGCACCTCGATGAAAGCCGAAACTGACCGTCATGATACAGCGAGAGACTGGTCAACCACTCGATCGACCATGGGAATGTTTAGGATTCCTCCGCTTTGTGAAGGGCCGCTTCGGCCAGCACATACGCTACCCCGATTTGGAGAGCGCGGTGCCCCGTGGGCTATGTCGTAGCCCACCCTCGAACTCCATGGCTAAGTGAAAGTGATAAACCATTATAGTCCGGTTGCCTCGTTTTCTACGCTACCACCTCCTTTACAGGACCGAGACGTCAGATTAAGTGTGAAAACACGCTATTTTTTGCGAACACCCCCGCACCTTGTGCGTGGGGGCTGAAGCCGACGACTGCCATCTTTCAGGTTATACACACGTATACATGAACGGCCGCATAGGAGATATTCTATTACTTGAACGCACAAGTATAAAAGGCGCTTACATCATAAATATCGTTTCACAAACGTTCATTCGAACGTAACATTTTTTGAACACTGCGACTCTATTACACGAGCACCACGCAGCACTTCGCCAAAATAGTGCTCGGCGGGTAACCGGTTATCATCCGAACCCGGGGTCGCAACAGCGGTGGCATCCATCTCGTCCAATGTGTCTTCACGGCGGCGCCATCCGCGCACCCTCTATGCAGGCCGACCGCTTCATCGCCTTGATATGCGGCACCGCCCCAAGAAATTACTGCAATAAACCAAAGTAACTCTTCGGCTAGGGCCTATCCGGCCGGATATGGGTCACTATATCCATCATAGCAAGCCCGGACAACCTATTTAGCTCAGCCCACTCCGCTAAACGGTCGGTCAGCGGAAGTGAACGCTCCGGACTATGGAATTGAGACCAAAACAGCTCTTCCGTCTCGTGATCCTTCTGGCTTCGAAAATGCACAACGGCATCCACTGCACTCGCTGCTAAGTCCATATAAGGGTCCTCCGGACACCACAGTTGGCCCAGCTGAGCATATTTTGGATCCATGAACCTTCAGCGCAGCAGAAAAGGCTTGCCAGCTACAATATCTCCGCCTGGCGCAGCTCTTCCTTCACAGCCCGCATTGCGAGGCGGGCATCCTTAACTTCGGTGGCCTTCCGCAGGTCTTCTTACCCGCTAGGCGCTCTTTCCCAAGAGCCTCATTGCGGTCGGTAGCATCTTTAACTTCACGGTCATTTCGCTATCTCTTCCTGCTCCGGCGAAGGCGCGACCCTTTCGCCGCTAACTCCTCGGCCGCCCTCGAGGCCATCAGATTACTCCTTCCGCCTGCTCCTTGGCTTGAGCAAGTTCGCCCAAGGCTCTCCACAACAGCGGCACTATCTGCATTTCACGCACATGTTGTAAGGAGATGGCTTCGGCTCCCTTACCAAGTGACCGCGCAGTAACACTTACCTTGTGACTCATCAAATCGCCTGTTGACCAGCGTGATGTCCGCATCCGCAGCATCGAGTTGCCGCTTTAGTTCAGCAACTCCATCAGTCCGGCTGGCCCCCGGACGACCCGCCACCTGCATTGGCACGACGGGAATTTAAACCTGCGATTTTGATCCTCGGCACGCTGTCGATTTCGACAACCTACCGAGTCTCGGGGCTACTATCTATACTGGCGCATTCTATATGCAAAACTGTTAAAAGGTGTGTCATTTTACATACCTCAAACCCCGCCAAAAACTCCCCGACGACATCAGGTAACCCGCCTTGGGATTTAAACCCTTTCAATCACCATGCTCATCAATGCGCGGTGATCTTACGAGATAGACGCCTTCTCAAGCAGATCCTTTAGCCGTACACCAGTCGGCGCCGAACTATTTGGCTTTGCCAAACCCGGGGGCTCCCTCCGTGACGACACTTCAGGCTCGTCCGCCCTATCCGACGGCTCCCCGGACGGAGGCGTCTCGCTCTCCATCATATCCGGAAGAAGGTCCCCCGAAGACGAGCTCATTTGCGAAGGACGGAGATCCGAACTACAAGGTAAAAACTTTAGTTATCCTCAGAAGCACAAATAGGAATGTCCCTTACTATAATACTCCTCTCTTTCTACTTACGGCTCGTTGGAGGGCTGACTCTTTAAGGGAGATTGTGCGGCCGGGGCCTCCCCGGACGCAGGACCCTCTGGCGAAGATTTCTTCCCCGCTTAGGGCTTTGCCCCGGTCCTCGGAGGCAGTCCTCTTCTCCCCTTGGGGGAGGGATTCTCGATCCCCTCTTTCAAGAGCCTCCTTAGGCGAGGCAGTAGCTTCCTTGTTTTCCCCTTCGTCTTCCTCTGAAGGCGCAACCTCAACATCCGGACCAGCACGGATCCGCGCGCGGTCTCGGGGGGGGCTGGACACCGATCAATTTTGCTTCCGCTATCCACTCATGTGTAGAAGGAAATTGGTCATAAGGCGAATCATCGAAAGGCAAACAAACGGTATGTCCAGACTCGGAACTACTTACTCGAGTATCCGGGCGATTGCAGCTCAGGCCAGCATCCTCGGTCAATTCCGGACGCACCTCTTGCGATCCGAAGAATAATTTGTACATCTCCAGGGGTGTCAAGCCCATGAAGTGTTGAATAATCCGTGGACCCTCCGGATTGAACTCCCATAGCCTGAGAGGGCGGCGTTTGCAGGGCAGGAGACGCCTAATCAGCATAACCTGCATCACCACCACCATATCGATCTCCCTCGTTAGGAGATCTCGAATCCGGCCCTGCAGTAGGGGCACGCCCTTTGCGGCCCCAGTTGAGCCTTGGTTGACCCACGACATCAACCGTCGTGGAGGTCCCGGGCGGAATAAGGGCGGCGGCTTTTGTCTGCGGCCCCTCGGAACGGTAATATAGAACCACTCTTGCCGCCACAGGCCGAGCTCCTCTTGGAAGGAGCCAGCGGGCCACGGGGCATCGTCCCTCTTACTTATGGCCACCCCGCCACACTCCGCTTGACGCCCCCCGATCATCTTCGACGCCACATTGAAGGTCTTCAGCCACAGGCCGAAGTGAGGGGTGACGCGGAGGAAGGCTTCGCAGACGACAATAAATGCGGAGATATGGAGGATGGACTCCGGAGCCAAATCGTGGAATTCCAACCCATAATAAAACATGAGCCCTCTCACAAAAGGATCCATCAGGAAGCCTAAACCCCGACGGAGGTGGGATACAAAAATGACATACTCGCCGGGCTCAGGGGTGGGGATGGCCTGCCCTTGGCAGCAACCTGTCTGAAATCTCGTAAGACAGGTACTTGGCCTCCCGCAACTTTAGCACGTCCTCCTCCGTGACGGAGGAGGGCATCCACCGCCCCGAGGTCGGAACCGACATCGTTGAAGTCCGCAGCCTTTCGAATCTGGAGCTCTAGGTGCTGGAACTTGGAGCGGGAGAGGATTCGATGAAGGATTGAAGAAAAAGAAATGAGCCTTGGTCCCGTTATAAAGAGGGAGAATACCAAGAGCCGTCTCCGTGACCGTTTGGGACTCGCCTTCGATAGAGGGGGCGTGGCGAACGGGCGCGGTTGGGTTACCCACGTCTGTATTGATGAGAATCCCGGATTAAGGGGAAACATGATCTCTGCTTCGACAAAGACGTGCCAAGGAAACCGCCTCGCTAAATGCGCTAAGGTGGTAAAGTGAAAAACAATTCAAGTAATGGCTTGGTAGTGGTGTGACGTCATGCTACAAAAAAATGTCAGCAGATTGAACTTGTGTATATATTATTATTCTCTCTACGGTGGAATGTGGAATTTATTTTGCAGAGCCGGACACTATCCTGGTGTTCAAAATCTTCTATCATTCGGAGGAGGAACCCACCTTGCAATGCCAAGCAATATACGCGCCGGACTTATCGTCATTGAAGCCTGGTTCAGGGGCTACTGAGGAAGTCCTGGATTAGGGGGTGTCCGGATAGCCGGACTACCATCATCAGCCGAACTATCATCTGCGGACTATCATCATCGACGGACTCCAAGACTATGAAGATACAAGATTGAAGACTTCTCCCGTGTCCGGATGGGACTTTCCTTGGCGTGGAAGGCAAGCTTGGCGATCTGGATATGTAGATCTCCTACCATTGTAACCGACTCTATGTAACCCTAGCCCTCTCCGGTGTCTATATAAACCGGATGGCTCTAGTCCGTAGGACTATCAGAACAACAACCCTTACAATCATACCATAGGCTAGCTTCTACGGTTTAGCCTCCTTGATCTCGTGGTAGATCCACTCTTGTAAACATCCACAATATCAATATCAATCAAGCAGGACGTAGGGTTTTACCTCCATCAAGAGGGCCCGAACCTGGGTAAAACATCGTGTCCCTCGTCTCCTGTTACCATCCGCCTAGACGCACAGTTCGGGACCCCCTACCCGAGATCCGCTGGTTTTGACACCGACATAGACCTTGCAATAATAGTGGATAGTCTGCAAAATTTTGCAGTAGATGCCAGTATTACCTTATGATATCTTGAGGTAGTCACATCAAATATTAATATTTGGAAGAGCACTTGAAGGTAGTCATCTTGTTCAAATGGCAAGATGTAGACCTCACGATAGTGATGGATAATCTGTAAATAATACAGTAGATGCCACCAATACCTTGTGATTCACAAATAAAATTTGGGCTAGTCATATTAAGTATGACACTATAGTTCTTAAGATTTGCAAGGAAAAATATTTACGTGCATACAATTGTTGTCCTAAGATCGCATGTCACGGGGAATGTTTGCGGTGAAAACATAGATGATGCCTTAAATATCATAAAACATTCTTTTGCATTATTATTACTGTGGTAATACATATAGATGCAAAATTTTAAAACTACATATTTATGTAATATATGAAGACATGAGGCTTCAAATAATATTTTGCATGATCTAAATGATACGTAATTATATTTTTATTGCAATTTGGAAGACATAAGAGTCTAGCCGAGGGCTTAAACATGCATAATTAAAACTAGATGGTTAAATTGGTTAAAACAATAAAGTCTGAGGGCTAAACTGCAATTTCCAAATGGCCTGATTGTCCAATGTCGTAAGCCAAAGGGCTATACTGCAAGGTTTTCTTAACCTGGGGACTAAAACAGAAATTATGTCTATATGCAGGATTGGTAATACCCAAATATATGCAGCATTGCTATAGCAATCAAGACTGAATAAGCTGATGGCTCAAGAGATAAATAAAGGCATTTACATTAATAATAAAACAGAAAAAAACCAAACTACAAACCTGCCAAGGGATAAGTTTTTCCCAGTGCTTATCTTGTGCGTGAGTGTGTGGTGGCATTGGAAAAACACCGCCGTTGTTTCGCCAAGAGGACGCCTCGCCGACACGATCCGTATGCCTGCTGTGTTCTTGTGTAGTCGCTCGCGGAGGCTGTGTCTCAGTGCGAGTCGGAGGACGCCGGGCACCGGGCTACTATGTGCGCATCGCCATGTCGGGGCCGAGGGCCGCCGCACGGGCTGGGTGCCGCCTCTGTGCCAGTGGGCTGAAGGGAAGAGCGCCGCGATGGCCGAGCGTGTGAGGCGCCGTGCCGCCATGTTGTCGCTCGACGGCCTGAGCGCCTGATGGCGCCTTGCCTCCTGACGGATCGACGGGGACATGTCTTGCTGTGCTACCGGGGAGCGTGGATCCTTGTTCATGTAGTCGGCATTGTGCAGACGCGTCTTGAAGATGTAGGTGTGATCCTGAGTGGTCGCTACTACTATCTTCTTCACGTGCTCCTTCTTGCCGTTGACGGGTGGTAATCGAATCCTTACTTCCAGCCAAAATCTCCTTCTTGCAAATTGATGCATGCGGACAAGGTATTGTATATTATTAGTATATTTGTTTAATCTAAGCAAGAACAAACAATCAATGCATGAAGTCTTGATTGATCGGGATCAATTCTTCCTGTGCACGACGCATGCATCCACGACAGCCTGTGATCCTCGGCAGCGAGCGGATGATAATTGCTCTTCTCTTTGACTCTTCGTAGGATGGCTTCGCCAACCAGGGGAACGGTGCCGTAGTCTTCACAATGAAGCGCAGTTCATTTTCTTGCTTCTCTGGTCATGGTCGAATTTGTTTCTTCAGCCGATTGCTTTTCTCTTCCACTTTATGTGTTTCGCGGATGAACAATCCATTGTTAGATCACTGTTTGACCACAAGAAAACATGATCTAATAGGCAAAGATTAAAATAGGGAAACACTATTAGTTTTCCTGATCAAGGCCTTTAATCCTTGGATCATTGGGGATCAACAAGATCTGTTCTTCATCCTCTGCAATGATGTTCTGCTCTTCTCTTGTCCGGCCAAATCGCTCGATAGGAGAGCAAAGTGCATGATAACGTGTTTTGAGTGAAAAGTAAAGAACGAGAGAGTTTGAATGAAAGATGATCCATCAGTCTTTATTGATGATAGAAGTGGGGTATTTATACCCAGGCGGAAGTACACATGGTGCTTGGCGGTCAAGTAAACACATAGTTACTTGAGAGCCAAGGAATTACATAGTTGCCTTGAGAACCAAGGAAGTACATGGTTGCTTGAGAACCAAGCAACCTATCTAACAATTAACTTAATCCTAATTAGCTTAATTAATAAGCAACTATTCTATTCTTAACAAGCACTTCTCCCATTGCAAGAAAAACCAATCTAGTAGGCCAAACCAAACTGATAATTCGAATAGACTTGCAAAGATAACCAATCATACATAAAAGAATTCAGAGAAGATTCAAATATTGTTCATAGATAAACTTGATCATAAACCCACAATTCATCGGTCTCAACAAACACACTGCAAAAAGAAGATTACATCGAATAGATCTCCACAAGAGAGGGGGAGAACATTGTATTGAGATCCAAAAAGAGAGAAGAAGCCATCTAGCTACTAACTATGGACCCAAGGTCTCGAGGTAAACTACTCACACTTCATCGGAGAGGCTATGATGATGTAGAAGCCCTCCGTGATGACAGCCCTCTCCGCAGAGCTCCTAACAGGCCCCAAGATGGGATCTCGTGGATCTGAAAAGTTGCGGCGGTGGAATTAGGTTTTGGCCCTGTTCGCAGTCGTTTGGGGTGCGTAGGTATATATAGGAGGAAGGAGTACGTCGGTGGAGCTTCGAGGGGCCCACGAGGAATGGGGCGCGCCCTAGGGGGGCGCACCCCACCCTTGTGACCGCCTCTTTTGTTCCTTGGAGTAGGGTCCAAGTCTCCTGGATCATGTTTGGTGAGAAAATCCCGTTCCCGAAGGTTTCATTTCGTTTGGACTCCGTTTGATATTCTGTTTCTCCGAAATACTGAAATAGGCAAAAAACAGCAATTCTGGGTTGGGCCTCCGGTTAATAGGTTAGTCCCAAAAATAATATAAAAGTGGAAAATAAATCCCAATATAGTCCAAAACAGTAGATAATTTAGCATGGAGCAATAAAAAATTATAGATACGTTGGAGACATATTAGGCATCCTCAAGCTTAATTCCTGCTCGTCCTCGAGTAGGTAAATGATAAAAAAGAATTTTTTATGCGGAGTGCTACTTGGCATAATTTCAATGTAAATCTTCTCAATTGTGGTATGAATATTCAGATCCGAAAGATTCAAGACAAAAGTTCATATTGACATAAAAATAATAATACTTCAAGCATACTAACTAAGCAGTTATGTCCTCTCAAAATAACATGGCCAAAGGAAACTCATCCCTACAAAATCATATAGTTTAGTCATGCTCCATTTTGTTCACACAAGAATGCTCTCATCATGCACAACCCCGATGACAAGCCAAGCAATTGTTTCATACTTTAATAATCTCAAACTCATAAACCTTCACGCAATACATGAGCGTGAGCCATGGATATAGCACTATGGGTGGAATAGAATATGATGATGGGGGTTATGTGGAGAAGAAAAAAAAGGAGAAGATCTCACATCAACGAGGCTAATCAATGGGCTATGGAGATGCCCATCGACTGATGTTAATGCAAGGAGTAGGGATTGCCATGCAGCGGATGCACTAGAGCTATAAATGTATGAAAGCTCAACAAAAGAAACTAAGTGGGTGTGCATCCAACTTGCTTGCTCATGAAGACCTAGGGCATTTGAGGAAGCCCATTGTTGGCATATTGTAGGACCTTGAAGTATGTCTAGAGGGGGGGGGGTGATTAGACTACTTGACCAATTAAAAGCTATGCCTTTTCCCAATTTTAGACTTTGGCAGATTTTAGCTATCTTTGAACAATTCGAGCAATCATCACGCAATTCAAGCAAGCATGCAAAGAGTATATAGCCAGCGGAAAATAAAGCATGCAACTTGCAAGAATGTAAAGGGAAGGGTTTGGAGGATTCAAACGCAATTGGAGACACGAATATTTTTTGTCATGGTTCCGATAGGTGGTGCTATCGTACATCCACGTTGATGGAGATTTCAACCCACGTAGGGTAACGGTTGCGCGAGTCCACGGAGGGCTCCACCCACGAAGGGTCCACGAAGAAGCAACCTTGTCTATCCCACCATGGCCGTCGCCCACGAAGGACTTGCCTCACTAGCGGTAGATATTCAGGCAGTACGCGATCTCCTTACCCTTACAAACTCCTTGGTTCAACTCCACAATCTTGTTGGAGGCTCCCAAGTGACACCTAGCCAATCTAGGAGACACCACTCTCCAAGAAGTAACAAATGGTGTGTTGATGATGAACTCCTTGCTCTTGTGCTTGAAATGATAGTCTCCCCAACACTCAACTCTCTCTCACAGGATTTGGATTTGGTGGAAAGAAGATTTGAGTGGAAAGCAACTTGGGAAAGGCTAGAGATCAAGATTCATATGGTTGGAATGGAATATCTTGGCCTCAACACATGAGTAGGTGGTTCTCTCTCAGAACTGGTAAGTTGGAAGTGTAGGTTTGTTCTGATGGCTCTCTCCACGAATGAAGAGGAGGTGGAGGGGTATATATAGCCTCCACACAAAATCTAACCGTTACACACAATTTACCAAACTCGGTGGGACCAAATCATAAAACTCGGTCGGACCGATTTAGTAAACCTAGTGACCGTTAGGGTTTTCGGTGGGACTGACATGCAACTCGGTAGGACCGATATGGTTAGGGTTAGGGCATAACGTAATCTCGGTGAGACCGATTACACAAACTCGGTGAGACCGATTTTGGTAATTAGCTAACCAGAGAGTTGGTCAGGTAAACTCGGTGGGACCGATTCGCTCTTTTCGGTGAGACCGAAATGTTACGAAAGGGAAACAGAGAGTTTACATTGCAATCTCGGTGGGACCGATCGCTCACTTCGTTAGACCAAACGTTACGAAGGGAAACAGAGAGATTATAATCCCATCTCGGTGAGACCGAGATCCCTATCGGTGAGACCGATTTGCCTAGGGTTTGTGGCGTGGCTATGACAATTGAACTCGGTGGCGTCGGATAGAAAGAATCGGTAGGGACGAGTTTGACTTTAGGTTTAGGTCATATGTGGATGTGAGAAAGTAGTGGAGGGTTTTGGAGCATATCACTAAGCACATGAAGCAAGAGGCTCATTAAGCAACACCTCATCCCTCCTTGATAGTATTGGCTTTTCCTATAGACTCAATGTGATCTTGGATCACTAAAATGTAAAATGTAGAGTCTTGAGCTTTTGAGCTTGAGCCAATCCTTTGTCCTTGATATTTTGAGGGATCCACTTTCATCATCCATGCCATGCCATTCATTGAGCTTTCCTGAAATATTTGTATTGGAATAGCATTAGCTCAATGAGCTATATGTTGTTATGAATTACCAAAACCACCTAGGGATAGTTGCACTTTCAATCTCCCCCTTTTTGGTAATTGATGACAACATATAGATCAAAGCTTCGACAAATGATAATAAAATTGAAAAACATCGTCGCTTTGAGAAGTATGTGATAAGCAAGAGCTCCCCCTAAATTTGTGCATATTTTAATATTTGCTTTGGACTACAAATGCACAAGGAATTAGGCTCATGGGTTACTCTTCCATGTCACATACATCTTGGTGGAGCGCTCAAAATAATAAAGATTGAATACATGCACTCATCACCAAGCATAGTGAATGATCATATAAGGATAAGTAAGATAGTATCATAACAAGCATAAGTGTAGCTTATGATCAAACACATGATCATCAATGTCTCACAGGTAAAAGCATAGTATCTCAAGCAATCAAAGCAAACGAAGTTCAACCAAGAAGACAAGAGAGAACAAAAGCAAATCTCTCTCTCTCGAAGCCTATGATCTATACATTTTTTCCCCCTTTGGCAACAAGTTACCAAAAAGTTCCTAGAAAATGCATAGGACTATATCGTCTCTCAGGCTTGGTCTTCTGGAGGTGGTGTAGATAGAACTCCAAGGACGAAGGCATCAGTAGATGTGGAAGGAGCTGAAGGAGTTGGTGTTGGAGCTGGTTGCGCTGTAGCTGTAGCTGGAGCTGATGAAGTGACTCTGGTGACTGGCTCTGCAGCTGATCTCTGAGCTCGTGGCACTCTGGCAAATGCATCAGTCGTAGTTCTGCCCTTCCTCTCCTACATGTCATCCTGTAGCTGCTCCACAGCTGACTGAATCTCAGTTACCTTGACATCAAGATCATAGAATTTTTGTTCCATGATTCTTTCCAGGCTCTCCTAGTTTTGAGTTAGGGTGACCAACCCCTTCTCAATCCGCAGAGTTGATGCTATCAAGTAACCAAGCTGCTCTTGCTTGTTCTTCAGAAAGTGATCAGATGCCTCTGCTTGAGTTGGCATCTTGGCAGCCTTCTCTTTCCTTGCTTTCTCCTTCTTCTCTTGCGCTTGCACTGATGATGGTTCATTCTCAGTCATGACAAATTGATTGTCCTCAAAGTCAGGATAGAGAACCATGTATTCCTTATCCAACAGATACTTCCCTGTGCCCATCTTTGAGTTTATCAACTCCTGAATCTGTGGGGCATATCCATAGCTCCTCTTCTGGTCTGCTGTTGTCCTCTTGATAGTTTCAACTATGAGGCTCATGACTTTGAATTTCTGAGGCACATCAAATAAGTGAAGCAAATTGATTGTATGCCCTCTAATCATGTTGTGGCCACCTGATTTGGGCAACATAGTGTGCCTTAGGATCCAGTTGATCGTAGGCAGCCCTGACAGAAGATAATGAACTGATCCAAACTTGAAAGTCTCAAGTGCATCAGCTGGGATCTCCTTGTACATCTGTGACATTGAGTTGTGACCCATCTTCTTCTTGGCATAAATGTCCAAGTCATCTTCACTTTCCTTGGGGGCATTGATCAGACTTGCCCGACAGAAGATAATGAACTGATCCAAACTTGAAAGTCTCAAGTGCATCATCTGGGATCTCCTTGTACATCTGTGACATTGAGTTGTGACCCATCTTCTTCTTGGCATAAATGTCCAAGTCATCTTCACTTTCCTTGGGGGCATTGATCAGACTTGCCCGTTCCTCTATGGTTGACTGATATCTCGTTCCTTCAGACATCCAAACTATCCTGCCATCTGGATAGATATGTGTTGTGGAGTAGAATTGCATAATGAGCTCGTCATTCCAGTTTGTGAGCTTCTGCCCAACAAAATCTGCAACTCCACAAGCACTGAAGCTGTCATATACTCCAGGATAGTGTTCTGCATTCTCCTGAATGTAGGTCCAGTCGACCCACCTCATATCACAAACTATGGGCTTCTTATCCAATAAGATGGTCTCATAGAAGTCCTGCTGCTCCTTGGTGTGGAACCCGTAACCTGACAGTCCTTCTCCGGTGGCATATGGATCGACTCTCTCCATAGCCTCAACCCTTGATCTCTCCGATCTTCATGTTCTCACCACAGGATGAGCATCATTGTGGTCTGAATCTTGGGCTTGAGCTTCCTTAGGACCTACCCTTCTTCATCTTCCTCAAGATCAACTTCGTGCATTGGAGCCTTGTTCTTCTCATTCTTTGGTATATTCCTGGTATTCCTCTTTGGTGCACTCTTGGGCTTAGGGGCAGCTTTGGGCTTTGAAGTTGCAGCCCCTGATTTTATGGCATCACCCATCAGCTTTTGTGCCTTGGGTGCTGGTTCAGCAACCTCTTCTTCTTCTTCTTCCATCATAGAAGGCTTCCCAATCACTCTGGCCATGGTCTTCTTGACCCTTTCCTTCCTTTTCTTTCCTTCAGCAGCAGCAGGTTCTTTGGGTTGGGATTCCAAAGAAGCCTGAGTGGAGACTCTGGCTTTGGACATTGGTTGTCTTCCTGCTGGCCTTTTGATCTTCATTCCAGGCTTAACTGCTGTTGAGCTGTACTCCTTCTTGAGCACTTTCTTCTTTGAACTAGCCTCATCCTCAACTGCCACATAATCTTCATCCTCAGACTCTGAGGTCTTCTTCTTCCTTGTTCTTGTGGCAGCCTTGGGCAAATTACTGGGAGTGCTTCTGCTCCCCTCATCTGAGCTGCTTGAGGGACTAGTGCCCTCACTCATGTGAATATGCTCTTCTGACCTATTCTGGCTGTCACTTTGGTCTGACATGCTGCACTCACTGACTGCTGATCCTGTGAATGGTTATAGATGAGGTAGAGTGGATGAGCATCACAAAATGCAGATATTTTTGCAAAAGAATGATTCAAAAACTTAGTTTTAGTTTTCCCCAGAAAGCATTTCGGATCTAGCGATTTTTAAACTTGGTGATACCGAAGCAGTTTTGGAACCTAAACTAGTGAACTCGGTCAGACCGAGTCACAGTTTGGTGGCACCGAGACTGCTAGGGTTTCACAAAGTTCTAAAATCGGTCACAACGATTTGTAGTTCTCGGTCGACCGAGACTTACTAGTGCAATGGCGTTAGCCAAATTGGTGGGACCGAGTTTTTCAACTCGGTGGGTCCGAGATGGTTTCGGCGGAAACCTAACCCTAAATTTTCGAATCACAACTATTCTAAGGATTGTTTTGACTGGATAGAAGTGTTTCAATCGTGGCAAGATGCATTACGAACACAATGTCCTGAGAATCAGACGAGGATAGCACAGTGATCGAGTTCATACCCTAGTTCGGTGGTGAACTCGCTACGGCGTCAACGGCGGAGAAGAATTCCGTTGACAGCGGCGGAGACCAGCGGCTGGAGGCGGCTGGCGACGAAGTCAACGATCCGTAGACCTAGTAGGAAGAGCGAGCTATGCACGGGCGAGGAGTTTCGGAGAAAGTTTTCCAAAATTTGCCTGTGTGAATATATAGCCCGACACTGTCGGTGTGACCGAGTTGAACAACTTGGTGGCACCAAGATGCATAACTGTTAACAGTTACAGCAACTCGGTGTGACCGAAAAGTTAAAATCAGTTGCACCGAGATTGAAAACCTAGATCGACTTAGTGATCTCAGTATGACCGAAATGGAGGAATCGGTCAGACCGAAAATCACAAAGAAGTTTTGGAAGTTTAAGTCTATGACGAATCGGGGACTCCGAGTGCTCCTCACACAGAGTGGTTCAGATCTGACTTGATCAAATTTTGTGATGTAGCATGAATAGAGTTTGAGACGAGAAAAGCATAGATAGCTTGAGAAGGTTCTTAGGCATTCTTGTCCATCCACTTGGCCAAAGAAAGAGAAGCCAAACAATCAAAACAACAAGTGGATGTCCTCGAATGAGTAAAATATGCAACCAACATGCTCACACAATAAAATGACAAATGAAGTATGTGCCAAAGCATGCACAACCAATTCTAGCATCTATCAAACAATTGGCGATGACTAGGTCATCTATATATGAGTAAATTGACTTAGGAGTCAAATGAGAACATTTGATCATAGGTCATACTCATCATTTAAGCTCAAGTGGGGTTACCACTTTTACATAAAGCATTTATGTGTTCACATCATTAGAGTTGCTTTGACTCATTCTTAGAGTTAAGCTCCCCCTAGATGTGAGATCCCCCTTTAGAGGGATAAACTAACCTTGGGTTTTGTCGATGATGACTTCATGTAGGTGTTGAAGATGTGGATGCTCAATGTTGATGTAGATCTTTTGGAGCAATCCTTTGGAGTGAGTTGCACTTTCAATACCTACATGGGTTTGTCCCACAAGGAACAAACAAGAATATCCATAGACATAGAGTGATGCACACACAAAATGATGTCCATGAAAACTTTAGGTTACCTTGTCCCTTGCCTTACCAACATGAGGGTTTGTGACTCCTTGAACTAGTGCAAGATATGGAAGTTGATTGCACTTGTCTTTGCCATAATGATATGAGTGAAAATGTTGGCGAGTCACCCTCAAGAACTCTCTAGTTCTTCTTCTTCGGGATCCACATCATCTTGATGGGAATCCTTGGTGTAGTAGTTGTGCTTGATGAAGTAGAACTTGACGTAGTCTTGGGAACCCACTTGACCAAGGCCTTAGGTGCTTCTTCAAATGCATCAATCTCCTCTTGAAGCTTGTCCTTGCCTTTGTTCTTGTGGTCTTGTGGTGGAAGATCATCTTGTGCTTGTGTTCCCTTGAAGGAAGTAGGATCATACTTCTCTTGTTGAGGAACAAACTTCTTCTTGGGGTATTGATCTTCTTCCCACTCAACTCCATTGGCATTGAACTTTCGCTCAAAACCAACACCTTGATTCTTCTGGTGCCTTCCTTGCTTGCGTACAATTTCCTCAAATTGCTTACTCCCGGCAAGGCTCTTGTATACACCTTTATCTATAATTCCCTTCAATAAGCTGTTTTCTTGCTCAAGTGTAACTTGGCTAAGAGAATCATTAGTGGAATCAAGAGAGCTACTAGAAGCAACAATATTGGATTTAGCATTGTTATTGTTACTACTAGATGAAGAATCTTTGTTGTTCTTGTTGCTAGACTTGACTTGGGGCATGTAAGTAGATAAGAGTAAACGCTTGGCAATATAAGAAGAACTTTTCTTACGAAGATCATCATTGATCACTTTTAGGAACTCATGCTCTTTCTCAAGATTGAGCTTTTCAAAGCATAACTTTTCATGAGCCCTTAAAAGTTCTCGATGATCTTCGAAGATAGTTTCATGAGCTAACTTAAGAGTGTTTAGTTCTTTAGTTAGACGCTCAATCTTCTCCTTATCATTGTCATTCGTTTCATCTTGATTAGCATGATTAATTGATGTTTCATCATAGTATTCATCACTAGAGTTGTCAATAAGTAAATTATCATCACCTAGAAAGTCATCTTCATCACTATTAAAATCAACATACTCGGGGTGTGTTACCTTAGGACCTTTGGCCATGAAGCATCTTCCAATTCCTTCATTTGGTGATTCAAATATGTCGAGGAGTTGGTTGACACAAGTGCTAAACCGCAACACCTTCATCTTGAGTGTATTCGAGTCGGAGTGATAGCTTCTCTCGGAGTGATTGTCGGAGTCGGGCGGATACCCATTCACCAACATGAGCTTGATGTCTTCGTTTTATGTAGCTCTTTGATGACTTATCCTTCCTTTCCGAATCCTTGCTTCTCCGTGAGGGTCTTCGTTCATAACGATCATCTCTACTCCTTCTCTCTCTTGGTGGTGATTCTTGTCTTCTACTTCTTATCTTGGGAGAATCTTCTCTTCTTTTGTAGGGTGCCGTACACTCATTGGAATAGTTTCCGGGTCTCCCACAATTGTAGCAATTGCGCTCTCGACTAGAAGATCTTTTGTCATTGTAGGACCTTGACTTGGAGCTTCTTTCTTTGCTTCTACTCTTGTAGAATTTGTTGAAGTTCTTCACCATTAAGCTCAATTCTTCATTTAAGGTTTGTTTCTCACTTGATGATGTGGGGGCTTCACATGAGGCTTTGTAAGCACCACTTAACTTGTTGCGAATTTCCTCCTTATCCTTGAGTGACATCTCATGAGCAACAATTCTTCCAATGACTTCCGTTGGCTTGAGATCTTTGTAATTTGGCATCATTTGGATCAATGTGCACACGGCATCATATTTTCCATCCAATGCTCTTAGGATCTTCTTGATGATGAATCTGTTAGTGATTTCTTCACTTCCTAAGCCGGCAATCTCATTTGTGATAAGAGCAAGCCTAGAGTACATTTCAGCGACACCTTCACCATCCTTCATTTTGAACTTGTCAAGCTAACTTTGGAGCACATCCAACTTGGATTCCTTGACAGAGTCGGTACCTTTATGCATATCAATCAAAGTATCCCAAATTTCCTTTGCATTCTCAAGACGGCTGATTTTGTTGAATTCTTCGGGGCACAAGCCATTGAAGAGGATATCACAAGCTTGAGCGTTGTATTGCAACATCTTCAACTCTTCCGCACTAGCTTCACGGTTCGGTTCTCTCCCATCAAAGAATTCACTTTGCAAACCAATACACACAATAGCCCAAACGGCGGGGTTATGTCCGAGAATATGCATTTTCATCTTATGCTTCCAACTAGCAAAATTAGTGCCATCAAAGTAAGGACCTCTCGGTGATAATTTCCTCGCTAGACGCCATACTCTCCTAGGTTGTGAAACCAAGGCTATGATCACCAAAAGCTATGGAAATCAAAGCAAATGGAGACCAAAGCTCTGATACCACTTGTAGGACCTTGAAGTATGTCTAGAGGGGGGGGGGTGATTAGACTACTTGACCAATTAAAAGCTATGCCTTTTCCCAATTTTAGACTTTGGTAGATTTTAGCTATCGTTGAACAATTCAAGCAATCATCACGCAATTCAAGCAAGCATGCAAAGAGTATATAGGCAGCGGAAAATAAAGCATGCAACTTGCAAGAATGTAAAGGGAAGGGTTTGGAGGATTCAAACGCAATTGGAGACACGGATATTTTTGTCGTGGTTCCGATAGGTGGTGCTATCGTACATCCACGTTGATGGAGACTTCAACCCACGTAGGGTAACGGTTGCGCGAGTCCACGGAGGGCTCCACCCACGAAGAGAAGCAACCTTGTCTATCCCACCATGGCCGTCGCCCACGAAGGACTTGCCTCACTAGCGGTAGATCTTCATGAAGTAGGCGATCTCCTTGCCCTTACAAACTCCTTGGTTCAACTCCACAATCTTGTCGGAGGCTCCCAAGTGACACCTAGCCAATCTATGAGACACCACTCTCCAAGAAGTAACAAATGGTGTGTTGATGATGAACTCCTTGCTCTTGTGCTTCAAATGATAGTCTCCCCAACACTCAACTCTCTCTCACAGGATTTGGATTTGGTGGAAAGAAGATTTGAATGGAAAGCAACTTGGGAAAGGCTAGAGATCAAGATTCATATGGTTGGAATGGAATATCTTGGCCTCAACACATGAGTAGGTGGTTCTCTCTCAGAACTGGTAAGTTGGAAGTGTAGGTTTGTTCTGATGGCTCTCTCCACGAATGAAGAGGAGGTGGAGGGGTATATATAGCCTCCACACAAAATCTAACCGTTACACACAATTTACCAAACTCGGTGGGACCGAATCATAAAACTCGGTCGGACCGATTTAGTAAACCTAGTGACCGTTAGGGTTTTCGGTGGGACTGACATGCAACTCGGTAGGACCGATATGGTTAGGGTTAGGGCATAACGTAATCTCGGTGAGACCGATTACACAAACTCGGTGAGACTGATTTTGGTAATTAGCTAACCAGAGAGTTGGTCAGGTAAACTCGGTGGGACCGATTCGCTCTTTTCGGTGAGACCGAAATGTTACGAAAGGGAAACAGAGAGTTTACATTGCAATCTCGGTGGGACCGATCACTCACTTCGGTTAGACCGAAACGTTACGAAGGGAAACAGAGAGATTACAATCCCATCTCGGTGAGACCGAGATCCTTATCGGTGAGACCGATTTGCCTAGGGTTTGTGGCAATGGCTATGACAATTGAACTCGGTGGCGTCGGATAGAAAGAATCGGTAGGGACGAGTTTGACTTTAGGTTTAGGTCATATGTGGATGTGAGAAAGTAGTGGAGGGTTTTGGAGCATATCACTAAGCACATGAAGCAAGAGGCTCATTAAGCAACACCTCATCCCTCCTTGATAGTATTGGCTTTTCCTATAGACTCAATGTGATCTTGGATCACTAAAATGTAAAATGTAGAGTCTTGAGCTTTTGAGCTTGAGCCAATCCTTTGTCCTTGATATTTTGAGGGATCCACTTTCATCATCCATGCCATGCCATTCATTGAGCTTTCCTGAAATATTTGTCTTGGAATAGCATTAGCTCAATGAGCTATATGTTGTTATTAATTACGAAAACCACCTAGGGATAGTTGCACTTTCACATATACAAGCCAAGTTCTATAATGAAAGATTCCCACTAGTATATGAAAATGCCGAAACAAGAGACTCTCTATCATGAAGATTATGGTGCTAGTTTGAAGCACAAGTGTGGCAAAGGATAGTAACATTGTCCCTTCTCTCTTTTTCTCTCATTTTTTTATTTCTTCTTTTTTTGGGCCTTCTCTTTTTTTATGGCCCTCTTTTTTTTATTCCTCACTTGGGACAATGCTCTAGAATGATGATCATCACACTTCTATTTATTTACAACTCAATGATTACAACTCGATACTAGAACAAAGTATGACTCTATATGAATGCCTCCGGCGGTGTACCGGGATATGCAATGAATCAAGAGTGACATGTATGAAAGAATTATGAACGGTGGCTTTCCCACAAATACTATGTCAACTACATGATCATGCTAAGCAATATGACAATGATGAATGTGTCATGATGAACGGTATGGTGGAAAGTTGCATGGCAAAATATCTCGGAATGGCGATGGAAATGCCATAATAGGTAGGTATGGTGGCTGTTTTTAGGAAGATATAAGGAGGTTTATGTGTGAAAGAGCGTATCATATCACGGGGTTTGGATGCACCGCCAAGTTTGCACCAACTCTCAATGTGAGAAAGGGCAATGCACGGTATGTAAGAGGCTAGCAATGATGGAAGGGTGAGAGTGCGTATAATCCATGGACTCAACATTAGTCATAAAGAACTCATATACTTATTGCAAAAATCCACAATCCATCAAAAACTAAAGCATTACGCGCATGCTCCTAGGGGGATAGATTGGTAGGAAAAGACCATCGCTCGTCCCCGACCGCCACTCATAAGGAGGACAATCAACTAACACCTCATGTTTCAAATTTGTTACATAACGTTTACCATACGTGCATGCTACGGGACTTGCAAACTTCAACTCAAGCATTTCTCAAATTCACAACTACTCAAATAGCACGACTTTGATATTATCACCTCCATATCTCAAAACAATTATCAAGCATCAAACTTTTCTTAGTATTCAACGCACTCAAAAGAAAGTTTTACAAATCTTGAATACCGAGCATATTATTATTATTAAGCAAATTACCATGCTATTAAAGACTCTCAAAATAATCTAAGTGAAGCATGAGAGATCAATAGTTTCTTTAAAACAAATCCACCACCGTGCTCTAAAAGATATAAGTGAAGCACTAGAGCAAAACTATAAAGCTCAAAAGATATATGTGAAGCATATAGAGTAAAACTATATAGCTCAAAAGATATAAGTGAAGCACATATAGTATTCTATCAAATTCCAATTCATGTATGGCTCTCTCAAAAGGTGTGTACAACAAGGATGATTGTGGCACACTAACAAACAAAGACACAAATAATACAAGATGCTCCAAGCAAAACACATATCATGTGGTGAATAAAAATATAGCTCCAAGTAAAATTACCGATGAAAGTGGACGAAAGAGGGGATGCCTTCCGGGGCATCCCCAAGCTTTGACTTTTTGGTCTCCTTGGATTATCTTGGGGGTGCCATGGGCATCCCCAAGCTTAGGCTCTTGCCACTCCTTGTTCCATAATCCATCAAAAGAATTTACCCAAAACTTAAAAACTTCACAACACAAAACTCAACAGAAAACTCGTGAGCTCCGTTAGCGAAAGAAAACAAATGACCACTTCAAGGTACTGTAATGAACTTATTATTTATTTATATTGGTGTTAAACCTACTTTATTCCAACTTATCTATGGATTATAGACTATTTTACTAGCCATATATTCATCAAAATAAGCAACCAACACACGAAAAACAGAATCTGCCAAAAACAGAACAGTCTGTAGTAATCTGTAACTAACACAAACTTATGGAACTCCAAAAATTCAGAAAAAATAGGAAGGACTAGGAAATTTGTTTATAGATCAGAAGAAATTGGAATCACTATTTTATCACGTTCTGGTGATTTTTAACAATTATTTTCGTGAACCGAATGTTTCTGGAAATTACAGCAAGATCAAATAACTATCATCCAAGAAGATCCTATAGGCTTAACTTGGCACAAACACTAATTAAAAGATAAAACCCCATCTAAACATAAGGTAGATGGATTATTTATTCCTAAACATAAACAAAAACAAAAAAACAAAAAATAAATTGGGTTGCCTCCCAACAAGCGCTATCGTTTAACGCCCCTAGCTAGGCATAAAAACAAGCATAGATCTAGGTATTGCCATCTTTGGTAGGCAATCCTTAAGTGGTTCTCATGATAGATTCATATGGTAATTTTATTTTCTTTCTAGGGAAGTGTTACATGCCCTTCTTTAATGTAAATTTAAATCTAATATTCCCTTCCTTCATATCAATAATCGCACCAATCGTTCTAAGGAAAGGTCTACCAAGAATAATAGGGCAAGAAGGATTGCAATCTATATCAAGAACGATAAAATCTATATGCACATAATTCCTATTTGCAACAATAAGAACATCATTAATTATTCCCATAGGTTTCGTAATAGTGGAATCCGCAAGATGCAAGTTTAGAGAGCAATCATCAAAATCACGGAAATCTAGCAAATCACACAAAGTTTTGGGAATAGTAGAGACACTAGCACCCAAATCACACAAAGCATTGAACTCATAATCTTTAATTTTGATTTTAATAGTAGGTTCCCACTCATCATAAAGTTTTCTAGGGATAGAAACTTTCAACTCAAGTTTTTCTTCATAAGATTGCATCAAGGCATGAACGATATGTTCGGTAAAGGCTTTATTTTGACTATAAGCATGAGGAGAATTTAGCACGGATTGCAACAAGGAAATACAATAAATTAAAGAGCAACTTTCATAATTAAATTCCTTGAAATTTAATATAGTGGATTTAGCAACGTCTAGAGTTTTATTTCTTTCAATCCCACTTTATCAATTTCATCATCAAGATCTAAATACTCCGAATTTTTGAAACGCCTTCTAGGTAAAGGAAGATCATATTCAGTTTCATCAAGATTCATATTGCAAAACAAATATTTAATAGGGGACACATCAATAACTTTTAGATCTTCATCTTGATTTTCATAGGAATTGGAAGAACACGCTTTAGTAAAGGCATCTTTTGTAGCACGCATCCTAGCGGTTCTTTCCTTGCACTCATCAATGTAAATTATCATGGCTTTGAGAGACTCATTGATATCATGCTTAGGAGGGGATCTAAGCTTTAAAGAATCAACATCAAGAGAAATTCTATCAACGTTCCTAGCCAATTCATCAACTTTAAGAAATTTCTCTTCAAGCAAAGCATTAAAACTCTTTTGCGAATTCATAAACTCTTTAACACTATTCTCAAATTTAGATGGCATCTTATTAAAATTTCCGTAAGAGTTGTTGTAGGAATTTCCATAATTATTAGAAGGATTACTAGGATAAGGCCTAGGATTAAAATTCCCTCTATACGCATTGTTACCAAAATTATTCCTACCAACAAAATTCACATCCATAGATTCATTATTATTCTCAATCAAAGTAGACAAAGGCATATCATTAGGATCAGAAGAAACACTCTTAGTAGCAAATAATTTCATAAGTTCATCCATCTTTCCACTCAAAACATTAATTTCTTCTATCGCATGCACTTTTTTATTAGTAGATCTTTCAGTGTGCCATTGAGAATAATTAACCATAATATTATCTAGGAGTTTGGTAGCATCTCCTAAAGTGATTTCCATAAAAGTGCCTCCCGCGGCCGAATCTAAAAGATTTCTAGAAGCAAAATTCAATCCGGCATAAATTTTTTGTATAATCATCCACAAGTTCAAACCATGAGTAGGGCAATTATGTATCATTAATTTCGTTCTCTCCCAAGCTTGTGCAACATGTTCATGATCAAGTTGCTTAAAATTCATAATGTCGTTTCTAAGAGAGATGATCTTAGCGGGAGGAAAGTACTTAGAGATAAAAGCATCTTTGCACTTGTTCCAAGAATCAATACTATTTTTAGGCAAAGACGAAAACCAAGCTTTAGCACGATCTCTAAGCGAAAAAGAAAATAGCTTAAATTTAACAATATCATTATCGACATCTTTCTTCTTTTGCATATCACATAAATCAAGGAAGCTATTCAGATGAGTAGCGGCATCTTCACTAGGAAGGCCGGCGAATTGATCTTTCATAACAAGATTCAACAAAGCAGTATTGATTTCACAAGATTCAATATTGGCAAGAGGAGCAATCGGAGTGCTAAGGAAATCATTATTGTTGGTATTGGTATAGTCACATAATTTGGTATTATCTTGAGCCATCGCGACAAACAAGCAATCCAACACACGAGCAAACAAAAGGCAAACGAGAAAAAGGCAAACGGAAAAGAGAGGGCGAATAAAACGACAAGGGTGAAGTGGGGGAAAGGAAAACCAGAGGCAAATGGCAACTAATGTAATGCGGGAGATAGGGATTGTGATGGGTACTTGGTATGTTGACTTTTGCGCAGACTCCCCGGCAACGGCGCCATAAATTCTTCTTGCTACCTCTTGAGCACTGCGTTGGATTTCCCCGAAGAGGAGAGGATGATGCAGCAAAGTAGCGTAAGTATTTCCCTAAGTTTTTGAGAACCAAGGTATCAATCCAGTAGGAGGCTACACGCAAGTCCCTCGTACCCACACAAAAACAATAGCTCCTCGCAACCAACGCGATTAGGGGTTGTCAATCCCTTCACGGTCACTTACGAGAGTGAGATCTGATAGAGATGATAGATAATATTTTTGGTATTTTTGGGTATAGAGATGCAAAGTGAAAAGTAAAAGGCAAAGTAAAAAAGCAAAGCAATAATAAAGTGGTGGAGATTGATATGATGAGAATAGACCCGGGGGCCATACATTTCACTAGTGGCTTCTCTCAAGAGCATAAGTATTCTACGGTGGGTGAACAAATTACTGTTGAGCAATTGACAGAATTGAGCATAGTTATGAGATTATCTAGGTATGATCATGTATATAGGCATCACGTCCGAGACAAGTAGAACGACTCCTGCTTGCATCTACTACTATTACTCCACTCATCGACCGCTATCCAGCATGCATCTAGAGTATTAAGTTAAAAACAGAGTAACGCCTTAAGGAAGATGACATGATGTAGAGGGATAGTTTCATGCAATATGATAAAAAAACCCATCTTGTTATCCTCGATGGCAACAATACAATACGTGCCTTGCTACCCTTTCTGTCACTGGGTAAGGACACCGCAAGATTGAACCCAAAGCTAAGCACTTCTCCCATTACAAGAAAAACCAATCTAGTAGGCCAAACCAAACTGATAATTCGAAGAGACTTGCAAAGATAACTAATCATACATAAAAGAATTCAGAGAAGATTCAAATATTGTTCATAGATAAACTTGATCATAAACCCACAATTCATCGGTCTCAACAAACATATCGCAAAAAGAAGATTACATCGAATAGATCTCCACAAGAGAGGGGGAGAACATTGTATTGAGATCCAAAAAGAGAGAAGAATCCATCTAGCTACTAACTATGGACCTGAAGGTCTGAGGTGAACTACTCACACTTCATCGTAGAGGCTATGATGATGTAGAAGCCCTCCGTGATGACGGCCCTCCCCGGCGGAGCTCCGGAACAGGCCCCAAGACGGGATCTCGTGGATACAGAAAGTTGCGGCGGTGGAATTAGGTTTTTGGCTCCTGTTCTGATCGTTTGGGGGTACGTAGGTATATATAGGAGGAAGTAGTACGTTGGTGGAGCTTCGAGGGGCCCACGAGGCAGGGGGCGCGCCCTAGCGGGGGCGCCCCCACCCTCGTGACCGCCTCTTTTGTTCCTTGGAGTAGGGTCCAAGTCTCCTGGATCACGTTTGGTGAGAAAATCACGTTCCTGAAGGTTTCATTCCGTTTGGACTCCGTTTGATATTCCATTTATCCGAAACACTGAAATTGGCAAAAAACAACAATTCTGGGCTGGGCCTCCGGTTAATAGGTTAGTCCCAAAAATAATATAAAAGTGGAAAATAAAGCCCAATATAGTTCAAAACAGTAGATAATATAGCATGGAGCAATAAAAAATTATAGATACGTTGGATACGTATCAGATCCTAACCTGTTGTGCATCTTCACATTGATCTTGGGTGATCGTAGGCGCGATTTTTTATTTATACTACGTTTCCCAACAAATACATATAATTAAAACAGGCATGGGTATGAGGACTTGTTTCTTACTGAAGGAAATATGCCCTAGAGGCAATAATAAAGTTATTATTTATTTCCTCATATCATGATAAATGTTTATTATTCATGCTAGAATTGTATTAACCGGAAACATAATACATGTGCGAATACATAGACAAACATAGTGTCACTAGTATGCCTCTACTTGACTAGCTCGTTGATCAAAGATGGTTGAGTTTCCTAGCCATAGACATGTGTTGTCATTTGATTAATGGGATCACATCATTAGGAGAATGATGTGATTGACTTGACCCATTTTGTTAGCTTAGCACTTGATCGTTTAGTTTACTGCTATTGCTCTCTCTATAAGTTATACATGTTCCTATGACTATGAGATTATGCAACTCCCGAATACCGGAGGAACACTTTGTGTGCTACCAAACGTCACAACATAACTGAGTGATTATAAAGGTGCTCTACAGGTGTCTCCGATGGTGTTCGTTGAGTTGGCATAGATCGAGAATAGGATTTGTCACTCCGATTGCCAGAGAGGTATCTCTGGGCCCTCTCGGTAATGCACATCACTATAGGCCTTGCAAGAAATGTGACTCATGAGTTAGTTATGGGATGATGCACTACGGAACGAGTAAAGAGACTTGCCGGTAACGAGATTGAAGCTAGGTATTGAGATACCGACGATCGAATCTCGGGCAAGTAACATGCCAGTGAAAAAGGGAACAACGTATGCTGTTATACGGTTTGACCGATAAAGATCTTCGTAGAATATGTAGGAACCAATATGAGCATCCAGGTTCCGCTATTGGTTATTGACCGGAGACGTGTCTCAGTCATGTCTACATAGTTCTCGAACCCGTAGGGTCCGCACGCTTAAAGTTCTGTGACGATCGGTATTATGAGTTTTTGTGTTTTGATGTATCGAAGGTAGTTCGGAGTCCCGGATATGATCACGGACATGACGAGGAGTCTCGAAATGGTCAAGACGTAAATATCGATACATTGGAAGCCTATATTTGGACATCGGAATGGTTCCGGGTGAAATCGGGATTTTACCGGAGTGCCGGAGGGGTTACCGGAACCCCCCGAGGATTAATGGGCCTTGTTGGGCCCTAGTGGAGAGAGAGAGGGGCCGGCCAAGGTAGGCCGCGCGCCCCCTCCCCTTGAGTCCGAATAGGACAAGTAAGGGGGGGGGGGCGGCGCCCCCCTTGCCTTTCCCCTCTCCCACTCCTTCCTTCCCCCTCCTAGTGGGACTAGGAAAGGGGAGTCCTACTCGCACTAGGAGGAGGACTCCTCCTCCTGGTGCGCCCTGCTAGGGCCAGCCGGCCTCCCCCCTTGATCCTTTACATACGGGGGCACGGAGGCACCCCAAAACACACAAGTTGATCATTGATCTCTCTTAGCCGTGTGCGGTGCCCCCCTCCACCATAATCCACCTCGGTCATATCGTAGCGGTGCTTAGGCGAAGCCCTGCGTCGGTAACTTCATCAACACTGTCACCACGCCGTCGTGCTGATGAAGCTATTCCCCAAAGCTCTACTGGATCGTGAATTCGCGGGACGTCACCGAGCTGAACGTGGAGGTACCGTACGTTCGGTACTGAGGATCGGTCGATCATGAAGACATACGACTACATCAACTGCGTTGTCATAACTCTTCCGCTTACGGTCTACGGGGGTACGTATATGACACTCTCCCCTCTCGTTGCTATGCATCACCATGATCTTGCGTGTGCGTAGGATTTTTTTTTGAAATTACTACGTTCCCCAACAGTGGCATCCGAGCCAGGTTTATGCGTAGATGGTATATGCATGAGTAGAACACAAGTGAGTTGTGGGCGATACAAGTCATACTGCTTACCAGCATGTCATACTTTGGTTCGGCGCTATTGTTGGATGAAGCGGCCCGGACCGACATTACGCGTACGCTTACGCGAGACTGGTTCTACCGACGTGCTTTGCACACAGGTGGCTGGCAGGTGTCAGTTTCTCCAACTTTAGTTGAACCGAGTGTGACTACGCCCGGTCCTTGTTGAAGGTTAAAACAACACTAACTTGACGAAATATCGTTGTAGTTTTGATGCGTAGGTAAGAACGGTTCTTGCTCATCCCGTAGCAGCCACGTAAAACTTGCAACAACAAAGTAGAGGACGTCTAACTTGTTTTTGCAGGGCATGTTGTGATGTGATATGGTCAAGGCATGATGCTATATTTTATTGTATGAGATGATCATGTTTTGTAATGGAGTTATCGACAACTGGCAGGAGCCATATGGTTGTCGCTTTATTGTATGCAATGCAATCGCCCTGTAATTGCTTTACTTTATCACTAAGCGGTAACGATAGTCGTAGAAGCAATAGTTGGCGAGACGGCAACGATGCTACGATGGAGATCAAGGTGTCGCGCCGGTGACGATGGTGATCATGACGGTGCTTTGGAGATGGAGATCAAAGGCACAATATGATGATGGCCATATCATATCACTTATATTGATTGCATGTGATGTTTATCCTTTATGCATCTTATTCTACTTTGATTGACGGTAACATTATAAGATGATCAACCACTAAAAATTTCAAGGTACAAGGGTTCTCCCTGAGTATGCACCGTTGCCAAAGTTCGTCGTGCCGAGACACCACGTGATGATCGGGTGTGATAAGCCCAACGTTCTTATACAACGGGTGCAAGCCAGTTTTGCACACGCATAATATCGGGTTAAACTTGACAAGCCTAGCATATGCAGATATGGCCTCGGAACACTGAGGTCGAAAGGTCGAGCGTGAATCATATAGTAGATATGATCAACATAGTGATGTTCACCATTGAAAACTACTCCATTTCATGTGATGATCGGTCATGGTTTAGTTGATTTGGATCACGTGATCACTTAGATGATTAGAGGGATGTTTATCTAAGTGGGAGTTCTTAAGTAATATGATTAGTTGAACTTAAATTTATCATGAACTTAGTACCTGATAGTATTTTGCTTGTCTATGTTGTTGTAGATAGATGGCCCGTCTTTGTTGTTCCGTTGAATTTTAATGTTCCTTGAGAAAGCAAAGTTGAAAGATGATGGTAGAAATTACACGGACTGGGTCCGTAACTTGAGGATTATCCTCATTGCTGCACAGAAGAATTACGTCGTGGAAGCACCGCTGGGTGCCAGGCCTGCTGCAGATGCAACTGACGACGTTAAGAACATCTGGCAGAGCAAAGCTGATGACTACTCGATAGTTCAGTGTGCCATGCTTTACGACTTAGAACCGGGACTTCAACGATGTTTTGAGCGTCATGTAGCATATGAGATGTTCCAGGAGTTGAAGTTAATATTTCAAGCAAATGCCCGGATTGAGAGATATGAAGTCTCCAATAAGTTCTACAGCTGCAAGATGGAGGAGAATAGTTCTGTCAGTGAACATATACTCAAAATGTCTGGGGTATAATAATCACTTGATTCAACTGGGAGTTAATCTTTCGGATGATAGTGTCATTGACAGAATTCTTCAATCACTGCCACCAAGCTACAAGAGCTTCGTGATGAACTATAATATGCAAGGGATGGATAAGACAATTCCCGAGCTCTTCGCAATGCTAAAGGCTGCGGAGGTAGAAATCAAGAAGGAGCATCAAGTGTTGATGGTCAACAAGACCACCAGTTTCAAGAAAAAGGGTAAAGGGAAGAAGAAGGGGAACTTCAAGAAGAACGGCAAACCAGTTGCTGCTCAGGAGAAGAAACCTAAGTCTGGACCTAAGCCTGAGACTAAGTGCTTCTACTGCAAACAAACTGGTCACTGGAAGCGGAACTGCCCCAAGTATTTGGCGGATAAGAAGGATGGCAAGGTGAACAAAGGTATATGTGATATACATGTTATTGATGTGTACCTTACTAAAGCTCGCAGTAGCACCTGGGTATTTGATACTGGTTCTGTTGCTAATATTTGCCACCCGAAACAGGGACCACGGATTAAGTGAAGATTGGCTAAGGACGAGGTGACGATGCGCATGGGAAATGATTCCAAAGTCGATGTGATCACCGTCGGCACGCTACCTCTACATATACCTTCGAGATTAATTTTAGACCTGAATAATTGTTATTTGGTGCCAGCGTTAAGCATGAACATTATATCTGGATCTTGTTTGATGCGAGATGGTTATTCATTTAAATCAGAGAATAATGGTTGTTCTATTTATATGAGTAATATCTTTTATGGTCATGCACCCTTGATGAGTGGTCTATTTGTGTTGAATCTCGATAGTAGTACTACACATATTCATAATGTTGAAGCCAAAAGATGCAGAGTTGATAATGATAGTGCAACTTATTTGTGGCACTGCCGTTCGGGTCATATTGGTGTAAAGCGCATGAAGAAACTCCATACTGATGGACTTCTGGAATCACTTGATTATGAATCACTTGGTCCTTGCGAACCATGCCTCATGGACAAGATGACTAAAACGCCGTTCTCCGGAACAATGGAGCGAGCAACAGATTTGTTGGAAATCATACATACTGATGTATGTGGTCCAATGAATATTGAGGCTCGCGGCAGGTATCGTTATTTTCTCACCTTCACAGATGATTTGAGCAGATATGGGTATATCTACTTAATGAAACATAAGTCTGAAACATTTGAAAAGCTCAAAGAATTTCAGAGTGAAGTGGAAAATCATCGTAACAAGAAAATAAAGTTTCTATGATCAGATCGTGGAGGAGAATATTTGAGTTACGAGTTTGGTCTACATTTGAAACAATGCAGAGTAGTTTCGCAACTCACGCCACCCGGAACACCACAACGTAATGGTGTGTCCGAACGTCGTAACCGTACTTTACTAGATATGGTGCGATCTATGATGTCTCTTACTGATTTACCGCTATCGTTTTGGGCTTATGCTTTAGAGACGGCTGCATTCACGTTAAATAGGGCACCATCAAAATCCGTTGAGACGACGCCTTATGAACTATGGTTTGGCAAGAAACCAAAGTTGTCGTTTCTTAAAGTTTGGGGCTGCGATGCTTATGTGAAAAAGCTTCATTTTGATAAGCTCGAACCCAAATCGGAGAAATGTGTCTTCATAGGATACCAAAGGAAACTATTGGGTACACCTTCTATCACAGATCCGAAGGCAAGACATTTGTTGCTAAGAATGGATCCTTTCTAGAGAAGGAGTTTCTCTCGTAAGAAGTGAGTGGGAGGAAAGTAGAACTTGATGAGGTAACTATACCTGCTCCCTTATTAGAAAGTAGTTCATCACAGAAACCGGTTCCTGTGACACCTACACCAATTAGCGAGGAAGCTGATGATATTGATCATGAATCTCCAGATCAAGTTACTACCAAACCTCGTAGGTCAACCAGAGTAAGAACCGCACCAGAGTGGTATGGTAATCCTGTTCTGGAAGTCGTGTTACTAGACCATGGCGAACCTACGAACTATGAAAAAGCGATGGTGAGCCCAGATTCCGCAAAATGGCTTGAAGCCATGAAATCTGAGATGGGATCCATGTATGAGAACAAAGTGTGGACTTTGGTTGACTTGCCCGATGATCGGCAAGCCATAGAGAATAAATGGATCTTCAAGAAGAAGACTGACGCTGACGATAATGTTACTGTCTATGAAGCTCGACTTGTTGCGAAAGGTTTTCGACAAGTTCAAGGGGTTGACTACGATGAGACTTTCTCACACGTAGCGATGCTTAAGTCTGTCCGAATCATGTTAGCAATTGCTGCATTTTATTAATATGAAATTTGGCAAATGGATGTCAAAACTGCATTCCTGAATGGATTTCTGGAAGAAGAGTTGTATATGATGCAACCAAAAGGTTTTGTCGATCCAAAGGGTGCTAACAAAGTGTGCAAGCTCCAGCGATCCATTTATGGGCTGGTGCAAGCCTCTCGGAATTGGAATAAACGTTTTGATAGTGTGATCAAAGCATATGGTTTTATACAGACTTTTGGAGAAGCCTGTATTTACAAGAAAGTGCGTGGGAGCTCTGTAGCATTTCTAATATTATATGTGGATGACATATTGTTGATTGGAAATGATATAGAATTTCTGGATAGCATAAAAGGATACTTGAATAAGAGTTTTCCAATAAAAGACCTCGGTGAAGCTGCTTATATATTGGGCATCAAGATCTATAGAGATAGATCAAGACGCTTAATTGGACTTTCACAAAGCACATACCTTGATAAAGTTTTCAAAAAGTTCAAAACGGATCAAGCAAAGAAAGGGTTCTTGCCTGTGTTACAAGGTGTGAAGTTGAGTCAGGCTCAATGCCCGACCACTGCAGAAGATAGTGAGAAAATGAGAAGTGTTCCCTATGCTTCAGCGATAGGCTCTATCATGTATGCAATGCTGTGTACCAGACTTGATGTGTGCCTTGCTATTAGTTTAGCAGGGAGGTACCAAAGTAATCCAGGAGTGGATCACTGGACAGCGGTCAAGAACATCCTGAAATATCTGAAAAGGACTAAGGATATGTTTCTCGTTTATGGAGGTGACAAAGAGCTCGTCGTAAATGGTTACGTCGATACAAGCTTTGACACTGATCCGGACGATTCTAAATCGCAAACTGGGTACGTGTTTATATTAAACAGTGGAGCTGTCAGTTGGTGCAGTTCTAAACAAAGCGTCGTGGCGGGATCTACGTGTGAAGCGGAGTACATAGTTGCTTCGGAAACAGCAAATGAAGGAGTCTAGATGAAGGAGTCCATATTCGATCTAGGTGTCATACCTTGTGCATCGGGTCCAATGAAAATCTTGTGTGACAATACTAGTGCAATTGCCTTGGCAAAGGAATCCAGATTTCACAAGAGAACCAAACACATCAAGAGGCGCTTCAATTCCATCCGGGATCAAGTCTAGGTGGGAGACATAGAGATTTGCAAGATACATACGGATCTGAATGTTGCTGACCCGTTAACTAAGCCTCTGTTGGAGATATGCCCTAGAGGCAATCATGTATGATGATATTTCCTATGTGTTTATGAATAAAGATAGTCCTTGGACATTATCAATGATGTGTATCAGCAAGTACGTGACTTGTTTGTGGGACTATACATTGTATGATGACTGTCCTAAAAGGTCCCTAGTCGAAAGGGCTGTGTGGACGCGCAAATCGACTAGACTAGCATATGACACGGTCGATGGCTCGGTCTCACTAGCCATGGAGCATTGGATGCTAACCGGATAATATGGACTTGGAAAGGTCTGTTCGGATTCGACATAGTCGGATCCGAGTCGAGATAAGGTCCAAGTCGGACAGACCCAACTATGAGACGCATCGATATGTCATCTGTGAGTCTCTAGTACAACATACGTTCTATGTCCTAAGACCTGAGCTGACGCATGTACTCGAGATGGTGATAGACTTGCTTTGGGCCGACCAAACGCTACTCTGTGACTGGGTAGTTACAAAGGTAGGTTTCAGGTTTGTCCAATCCCATGCTGTGAGACATGGTCGAGCAAGATGGGATTTGCCCCTCCGATCAGGAGAGATATACTCTGGGCCCCTCGTGTGATCTGACCAGGAATAGCATGGCCATGCGACAAGGATTATGAGATAATCCGGATTGTGGTCGGTATCACTGGAACGAGAAAGAGGTCGGGCTAGCACAAGGATGACAGTCTCGCCTTGAGCCCGACAACATATATCGTGTGGCAAAAGGAATGGAAGTATGATGTACAGGTTCGCCTAACCAGCTTCATCGTCTTCTTGGTGGTCGGCACGCCTTGCTAGAGGCCGCTACCAACCGTACAGGTCGGAGATGATCCGAACTGTGACCAAGCTGACTTGAACCTAAGGGGTCGCGCGCTTAAGGGAAGGAACCTATGAGGTCAGTTCATAGGACACTGGTCGGATGTGATCCGAACTGGACTAGGAACGTGACCGAGTAGACTTTGGGCTTTAGGGTCCGTGCGAGGCCCAAGTGTTGAGCTCGCGACGGACGCCTATATAAAGTGGAGGTGCGGCACACTAAGAGCAAGAGAGATCGCTTTGGCCTCAGGAGGCAGATCGCTTCGGCCTCAGGAGCCACCTCCACTTGCCGCCGACTGTGTGATCGGACCTAGCAGTCCGCCGCTCGGTGTTCCTCCCGCACGCGCGGATACCGTTAGAGGCGGTGCACTTGCGCCGCTCCGGCGAACTCGTACGTGGGATCGGACGACCGACCGCTTGAGGGAGATCGAACGAGGAGGAGACGATCCACGCGGACGCGCTGCCCCAACTCTTCTTCATTGCGGCCTTCTGGCGTCTAGTGGTAACAAACGGTGATCCATCTCCGTAGCATGTTCTGGATGTTCTGCGCGTAGGAATTTTTAATTTGCGGTCGGCGCACCCTACCGTAGAACCCAACAAAGGTATCGAGCCTCTGTTATAGGATTTGGATTCAGATCGTATGCATATTAGATATGTGGAGGCGGCAGATGAGATCTGTTGTCCTTGAAGAGATCGGCTATGTGCACGGTTGATGATGTGATCAACTGCACATGGGGATCGTTGAGGCTATGTTTTTTGTAAATCGGGATCGATGAGGTTGTGACACGATCTACCCCTACCGGTCGGTCATCCGCCATCGGGGTTAATAGTGAAACGTAAATCCGAATCAGATTCGCGATGATCGATAAGATCGGTCAGATCAGAGAATTCGGCGTGATGGGAGTTCAGATGTGATCTGTGATTTCTGAAAACGTCGGGCGCTGCCCGCACCCGCGAGGGACCGCCGTATGCGTAGCGCCGTGTATTTCATACCCGACACACAAACCGGTAGAATGCGATTCTATGCATAACTTTGTTTTGCAGGTTTGATGTGAATAGTATGGCTCATGTGTATGTGATGCATGTGTGTAATTTATACGTGGCCTGCGTGTCATGTTTGTCAGCCGGCAGGAGCCAAAGTGCTGTCATTATATTGTATAACGACCTGCGTGTCGACTTGTGACTCTATGGGAGATCAGGTTGACGGCTTGGCGTCCCGGCGTGACAAACAAGATGGAGTTCGTAGATGGTCATCGGAGTCGGAGCCGACCTAGAAGAACGTCCATGAAGGAGCCATACTATTTCACAATATGTGTTATTTGTGATTGTTATGCTTCTTTGTTTCTATGCATGTTAAAATGATAGAATGATCCTCATGAATATCAAGCTTAATTGCCATCCCGATGTTGCACCTTCGCACGTCAAGTACGTCTAGTAGTGGGCTCATAAAATTGGGGTGCTGCTGGGTGTCCTTGAACTGAAGGGTTAAGTGTCGGACACGGACATGCCTTTGCATCGAGTTAACTTGACAAGGCTATCAAAAGCGGTTTTGGGCCTTGTGGCAAAGAAGGTCGGGAGCCGGGTATGAGATACCTTCCCGACCGGCGAGTCGATAGAGATACGATTAGCAAGGAGTTGCTTACGGATAGGTATGTTGGCTAGCAGTGATGCTAAAGCTCACTAGTCGCATGCGCTAGTCGGATCCTGAATCACTGAGAGTTTGCGGAGGGATGCTGACTTCAGTGGGAGTATTTCTGTTTAGGCTAGAATTACTCTACATAAACACATTGCTTAGTGATTGCATATTCTCTGTTGTAGATCAATGGCACCAACTTTGCATTGAAATCAATTCTGGAAAAGGATAAACTGAATGGAACAAACTTTACCACCTGGTATAGAAATCTGAGAATTGTTCTCAAGCACGATAAAAAGGAACATGTTCTAGAGGATCCACTTCGGAGGAACCTGCCGATAATGCTAGTGCCACAGCTAAGAATGCCTACGAAACTCGTTGATGAATCAACAGAGATCAGTCAGTCGATCTTTGGCTTGTATGGAGCCGATTTGCAACAACATTTCTAAAATATTGAGGCTTACGATATGATCGAGAGTCTCAAGAGCATGTTTCGAACACACGTGCTAGGACCGAAAGGTTCAACGTCTGGCGATCCTTGATGGATTCTAAGCTGAAGGAAGGTGATCCATCGAGCCCACATGTGATCAAGATGATCGGATATGTGCAAGCTTTGGATCGTTTGGGCTTCCGCTCTTGGATGAGCTGACTCGATGCTGTTCTGGGTTCTCTTCCGCCCAGCTATGGGACGTTCATCTCGAACTATCATATGCATGGCATGGATAAGAAACTCACTGAATTGCATGGGATGCTCAAGGTGGTAGAGCAGTATATTAAGAAAGGCACGCATCAAGTGTTGATGGTGCAGAAATCGGCTAAGTTCAAGAAGAGTTGGTCCAAGAAAAAGGCTAAGGCAAAGGGCACGGAGATGGTAACCTCTGCCGCTGCGCCGAAGTCTGGACCGGACTCGAAGACCGTTTGCTTTCACTGCAAGGAGACCGGTCATTGGAAGAAAGCTGTAGCAAGTGGCTTGCGAGCATGGCAAGAAGGCGGAAATGCTTCTTGTGCAAAGGTACACTTGTTGCATATGTTATAGACATTTACCTTGCTGACATACCTAGTAGCTCTTGGGTATTTGATACGGATCGGTTGTTCATATTTGCAACTCGATGCAGGGGCTGGTAAGAACTAGGCGTGTGGCACAAGGGAGATTGACATCGTGGTCGGCAACAAAGCAAGAGTTGCTGCGTTGGAGGTCGACACGATGCAGCTCCACTTCCTTCCGGATTCATAATGAAATTGAATAATTGTTATTACATTCCTGCACTTAGTGGAACATTATTTCTGCCTCATGTTTGATGAGTCAAGGTTATGAATTCAATTTAAAGGACAATGGTTGTTCGATATTTTTGAATGGTATGTTCCACGGCTATGCACCCATTGTTGATGGGCTATTTATATTGAATCTAGAACAGGAACGGTCTATAACGTAAATGTCAAGAGGCATAAGCCTAATGAGATAAATCCGACATACTTACGGCATTGCCGGCTTGGACACATTAGTCTGAAATGCATGAAGAAGCTCCATGATGATGGGCTCCTAACCCGTCCGACTTGGTCGTTCGAGACATGTGAATCATGCTTGCTCGGCAAGATGACTAAGTCTCCTTTCGCAAAGAGTTGCGAGAGGCGTCCCGAGCTATTGGAACTTATACATAGTGATGTGTGTGGTCCAATGAGCACAACCGCCAGAGGTGGCTATCGATGCCGTGACTTTTACCGACGACTTGAGTAGATA
Organism: Aegilops longissima; assembly: GCA_021605205.1. Taxonomy (NCBI): domain Eukaryota; kingdom Viridiplantae; phylum Streptophyta; class Magnoliopsida; order Poales; family Poaceae; genus Aegilops; species Aegilops longissima. The sequence goes on from CM038676.1 coordinate 427,568,766, forward strand.
TGGATATATCTATTTGATGAGGCACAAGTCGGAGACTTTTGAAAAGTTCAAAGAGTTTGAGCGAGGTTGAGAATCAGCTCGGCAAGACTATAAAGCTTCGCGATCTGATCGTGGAGGTGAGTACATGAGCCAGAGTTCGATGATCATCTGAAAAGTCGAGGTATAGTACCTCAGCTCACACCTCCGGATGCATACGGAGAAATGGCGTGTCGAGCGGAGGAATAGGACCTTGTTGGACATGGTCCGGTCTATGATGAGCAAATCGGATTTACCCTTGTCATTTTGGGGATACGCTCTAGAAACTGCAGCTTTCACACTTAATAGGGTACCATCAAAATCCGTAGACAAGACACCGCATGAGATGTGGACCGGAAGAGTCGGTTTGTCTTTTCTAAAGATTTGGGGTTGTGAAGCATTTGTCAAGCGACTTATGTCGGACAAGCTTACACCCAAGTCGGATAAATGCATATTAAATGGGATACCCGAGGGAAACCTTGGGATATAGCTTCTTCAACCGAGAAGAGAACAAAGTGTTTGTTGCTCGGACGGGTTTTCCTTGAGAAAGAGTTTCTCGGTCGGGAGGCCGATGGGAGGGCGGTTCGACTCGAAGAAATTCGAGGACCACTCGGGGGCGGCTCGGCTGGTGATGAAATCATCTTGAGTCGATCGGGAACCCGTAGTGGGCGGCACCGGAACCACGGAGGTCGGAAAGATTGCGCAGAGTCGCGATGTATTGTTGCTAGAAAGCGGCGAGTCGGCCACGTATCGGAAGCGATGGTGAGCCCAGATTCGAGGCATGGCTAGAGGCCATGAGATCCGAGTTAAAGTCCATGGATGAGAATCAAGTCTGGGACTTGGTTGATCCGCCACCTGGCGTAACTGCCATTGGTTGCAAATGGGTCTTTAAGAAGAAAACCGATGTGGATGGAAATGTTCAGATCCACAAAGCTCGGCTTGTCGCTAAAGGTTATGGACAAGTTCAAGGAATTGACTACGACGAGACTTACTCGCCGGTAGCGATGCTGAAATCGGCGAGGATCATACTAGCTATGGCTGCATATTTCGATTACGAGATATGGTAGATGGATGTCAAGACGGCTTTCCTTCACGGAAATTTAACCGAGGACGTGTATATGATACAGCCCGAGGGTTTTGTCGATCCGACTAGCACTAGTAAGGTATGCAAGCTCAAGAGATCCATTTATGGGTTGAAGCAAGCATCTCGGAGTTGGAACATTCGTTTTGATGAGGTCGTCACTAGTCTCGGTTTCATCAAAAGCGAAGAGGACTCTTGTTTATACAAGAAGTTAAGTGGGAGCTCGATAGTGTTTTTGATCTTGTATGTGGATGACATACTACTGATCGGAAATAATGTTTCGATGCTAAACTCGGTCAAGGGATCATTGAATGGCAAGTTTTCGATGAAGGACCTTGGTGAGGCAGTCTATATTTTAGGCATTAAGATCTATAGAGATAGATCGAGGAGGCTGCTCGGCTTAAGCGAGCACGTACATAGATAAAGTGTTGAAGCGGTTCAACATGAGTGAAGCGAAGAAAGGGTTCTTGCCGCTCTCACATGGTATAAGGCTAAGCGAGACTCGAGTCCTTCGACATCGATGAGCGAAGCGGGATGACTAGGATTCCGTATGCCTCAAAGAATCGGATCCATCATGTATGCCATGATATGTACAAGGCCTGATGTTGCTTTTGCAATAAGCCTAACAAGTAGATACCAGGCCAACCTGTGTGAGAGTCATTTGGGCAGCGGTAAAGACTATTTTGAAGTACGAAAAGGACTAAAGAGATGTTCCTAGTTTATGGAGGTGAGGAAGAGCTTGTCGTGAGGGGTTACGTCGATGCTAGTTTCCAAACCGGCAGAGATGATGTCGATCACAATCTGGATTCGTATGCGTCTGAGCGGAGGAGCGATTGCCTTTGGATGAGTTCCAAGCAGGATACGGTGGCGATTCTACCACGAAGCCGAATACATTGCGGCTTGTGAAGCTGCAAAGGAAGGTGTTTGGATCCGGCATTTTCGGATGATCTTGGTATTTTCCCAGCCTCGGTGAAACCGTTGGACCTTTATTGTGATAATTCGGTGCCATCGCACAAGCCAAGGAGCCGAGGAATCACCACAAGGTCGGACACATAGACCGGAAATATCACGTCGAAAGATCGTAAAGAATGGTGATGTAGAGTTATGCAAGATTCACACGGATGCAAATGTTGAAGATCCGTTGACTAAGCCGCTTCCACAACCCAAGCATGAGGGGCACGTTAGAGCTATGGGCATTCGATGTCTATTTGATTGACTCTAGTGCAAGTGGGAGACTGTTGGAGATATGCCCTAGAGGCAATCATGTATGATGATATTTCCTATGTGTTTATGAATAAAGATAGTCCTTGGACATTATCAATGATGTGTATCGGCAAGCACGTGACTTGTTTGTGGGACTATACATTGTATGATGACTGTCCTAAAAGGTCCCTAGTCGAAAGGGCTGTGTGGACGCAAGAGCCGACTAGACTAGCATATGACACGGTCGATGGCTCGGTCTCACTAGCCATGGAGCATTGGATGCTAACCGGATAATATGGACTTGGAAAGGTCTGGTCGGATTCGACATAGTCGGATCCGAGTCGAGATAAGGTCCGAGTCGGACAGACCCAACTATGAGACGCAGCGATATGTCATCTGTGAGTCTCTAGTACAACATACGTTCTATGTCCTAAGACCTGAGCTGACGCATGTACTCGAGATGGTGATAGACTTGCTTTGGGCCGACCAAACGCTACTCCGTGACTGGGTAGTTACAAAGGTAGGTTTCAGGTTTGTCCAATCCCATGCTGCGAGACATGGTCGAGCAAGATGGGATTTGCCCCTCCAATCAGGAGAGATATACTCTGGGCCCCTCGTGTGATCTGACCAGGAATAGCATGGCCATGCGACAAGGATTATGAGATAATCCGGATTGTGGTCGGTATCACTGGAATGAGAAAGAGGTCGGGCTAGCACAAGGATGACAGTCTCGCCTTCAGCCCGACAACATATATCGTGTGGCAAAAGGAATGGAAGTATGATGTACAGGTTCGCCTAACCAGCTTCATCGTCTTCTTGGTGGTCGGCACGCCTTGCTAGAGGCCGCTACCAACCGTACAGGTCGGAGGTGATCCGAACTGTGACCAAGCTGACTTGAACCTAAGGGGCCGCGCGCTTAAGGGAAGGAACCTATGAGGTCAGTTCGTAGGACACTGGTCGGATGTGATCCGAACTGGACTAGGAACGTGACCGAGTAGACTTTGGGCTTTAGGGTCCGTGCGAGGCCCAAGTGTTGAGCTCGCGACGGACGCCTATATAAAGTGGAGGTGCGGCACGCTCAGAGCAAGAGAGATCGCTTTGGCCTCAGGAGGCAGATCGCTTCGGCCTCAGGAGCCACCTCCACTTGCCGCCGACTGTGTGATCGGACCTAGCAGTCCGCCGCTCGGTGTTCCTCCCGCACGCACAGATACCGTTAGAGGCGGTGCACTTGCGCCGCTCCGGCGAACTCGTACGTGGGATCGGACGAACGACCGCTTGAGGGAGATCGAACGAGGAGGAGACGATCCACGCGACGCGCTGCCCCAACTCTTCTTCGCTGCGGCACTCTGCGTCTAGTGGTAACAAACTGTGATCCATCTCCCGTAGCATGTTCCTGGATGTTCTGCGCGTAGGAATTTTTAATTTGCAGTCGACGCACCCTACCGTAGAACCCAACAGCCTCTTCCACGAGCAAAACTTAATCAGCACCAAGACTCCATGGGTGTTAGAATCATTACTGTGTAATCTAGATTATTGACTCTAGTGCAAGTGGGAGACTGAAGGAAATATGCCCTAGAGGCACTAATAAAGTTATTATTTATTTCCTCATATCATGATAAATGTTTATTATTCATCCTAGAATTGTATTAACCGGAAACATAATACATGTGCGAATACATAGACAAACATAGTGTCACTAGTATGCCTCTACTTGACTAGCTCGTTGATCAAAGATGGTTGAGTTTCCTAGCCATAGACATGAGTTGTCATTTGATTAACGGGATCACATCATTAGGAGAATGATGTGATTGACTTGACCCATTTCGTTAGCTTAGCACTTGATCGTTTAGTTTACTGCCATTGCTTTCTCCATAACTTATACATGTTCCTATGACTATGAGATTATGCAACTCCCGAATACCGGAGGAACACTTTGTGTGCTACCAAACGTCACAACGTAGCTGGGTGATTATAAAGGTGCTCTACAGGTGTCTCCGATGGTGTTCGTTGAGTTGGCATAGATCGAGAATAGGATTTGTCACTCCAATTGTCAGAGAGGTATCTCTGGGCCCTCTCGGTAATGCACATCACTATAAGACTTGCAAGCAATGTGACTAATGAGTTAGTTACGGGATGATGCACTACGGAACGAGTAATTGCCGGTAACGAGATTGAAGCTGGGTATTGAGATACCGACGATCGAATCTCGGGCAAGTAACATACCGATGACAAAGGGAACAACGTATGTTGTTATGCGGTTTGACCGATAAAGATCTTCATAGAATATGTAGGAACCAATATGAGTATCGAGGTTCCGCTATTGTTTGTTGACCGGAGACGTGTCTCGGTCATGTCTACATAGTTCTCGAACCCGTAGGGTCCGCACGCTTAAAGTTCTGTGACGATCGGTATTATGAGTTTTTGTGTTTGGATGTACCGAAGGTAGTTCAGAGTCTCGGATATGATCACGGACATGACGAGGAGTCTTGAAATGGTTGAGATGTAAATATCGATATATTGGAAGCCTATATTTGGACATCGGAATGGTTCCGGGTGAAATCAGGATTTTACCGGAGTGCCGGAGGGGTTATCGGAACCCCCCGGGGATTAATGGGCCTCGTTGGGCTCTAGTAGAGAGAAAGAGAGGGGCCGGCCAAGGCAGGCCACGCGCCCCCTCCCCTTGAGTCCGAATAGGACAAGGAAGGGGGGGGGGGCGGCGCCCCCTTGCCTTTCCCTTCTCCCACTCCTTCCTCCCCCCTCCTAGTGGGACTAGGAAAGGGGAGTCCTACTCCCACTAGGAGGAGGACTCCTCCTCCTGGCGCGCCCTGCTAGGGCCGGACGGCCTCACCCCTTGCTCCTTTATATACGGGGGCAGGGAGGCACCTTTATATACGGGGGAAGGGAGGAACCCCAAAACACACAAGTTGATCATTGATCTCTCTTAGCCATGTGCGGTGCCCCCCTCCACCATAATCCACCTCGGTCATATCATAGCGGTGCTTAGGCGAAGCCATGCGTCGGTAACTTCATCAACACCGTCACCACGCCGTCGTCGACGAAAGCTCTTCCCAAGCTCTCTTTGGATCGTGAGTTCGCGGGGCGTCACCGAGCTGAGCGTGCTGAACGCGGAGGTCCCGTCGTTCGATCGAGGATCGGTCGATCGTGAAGACGTACGACTACATCAACCGCGTTGTCATAACACTTCCGCTTGCGGTCTACGAGGGTACGTAGACGACACTTTCCCCTCTCGTTGCTATGCATCACCATGATCTTGCCTGTGCATAGGAATTTTTTTGAAATTACTACGTTCCCCAACACTTACAACCATATATTTGTGATCAGGATCATCATGATCTTAATTTGTGCCCTGGAAGACACCCGTTAATATGTGCTTGTAACAAACGAAGTGGGGATGTGTCCAAATTACGTCTTGAGCGGTCCAGCGACCTGCATCAAGAGTCAATTGTCCAACCGCAGGCTCTTACCATCGTGTGGGGTTACCTGGTTGTTAAGATAAATCATACAAATTCATTGGGCGTTTAATGACTACCCCTCATGTATCCTCAAGGATTGGCTTTTCGTTACCACACTAAAACTTTCTGTAACCGGTGTTTAGAATATATAGCATTCCGCATCCTCCCAGCTCCTAACCCCCTCCTTGATCAAACTCCATGATCCTGGGTACCTATAGGGTCGAAGAACGAGAAAGAGACAAAATACAACTGATGCAATTTATACGCATGTGTGATGTTAATTCAAAGTCATTCCATTGATCCCTTATACAAATACGTCAGGTTGTAAGGCTATGCCTCAACTCATTGCCTTCCGGATTACTCATACATGGCAATCAGATCGCAAGAAGCAATCATTGGAGAAGACGTAAAGATGAATGCTTTGTTGATAATATGTCTTACAGTGGTTGTTGGATGCGATACATGATTACAAGTATGGCTAACTTGCAGGTGGTTTGTTGTGGTTATGGAGATGGTGGTGGCTATGAAGATAAGATGGGAAATGGTGGCAGTTAGGGTTGGAGAATGACTTCTGTTACGGCGATCCAGATTCGGGCTTCTGCCCTTACCAAGTCATGTATGGTCCATTTATAAAAGTTGTTGGGGTGGACGTCACGGTGCTGTTGACGACAGATGTTGTCTTGCGTTATGTGTTATGTTTGTTGGGGAACGTAGTAATTTCAAAAAAATTCCTACGTACACGCAAGATCATGGTGATGGCATAGCAACGAGAGGGGAGAGTGTATGTCCATGTACCCTCGTGAGACCGTGGCGAGCGTTATAACAACGCTGTTGATGTAGTCGTGCGTCTTCACGATCCGACCGATCCAAGTACCGAGCGCACGGCACCTCCGAGTTCAGCACACGTTCAGCTCGATGGCGATCCCGGGCTCCGATCCAGCAAAACGTCGGGGATGAGTTCCGTCGGCCGACGGCGTGGTAGCGATGATGATGCTCCACCGATGCAGGGCTTCGCCTAAGCTCCGCGACGATATGAATTTACCGGCACAGGCTTCGCCTAAGCTCCGCAACGATATGACGAAGTGGAATATGGTGGAGGGGCACCGCCTGCAGCTAAGGAACGATCCGTAGATCAACTTGTGTGTCATGGGTGCCCCCTGCCCCAGATATAAAGGAGCAAGGGGGTGTGGCGGCCCTAGGAGGAGGCGCGCGGGAGTCCTACTCCCACCGGAGTAGGACTCCCCCCCCTTCCTAGTTGGATTAGGACTTGGGGGAGGGGAAGAGGAAGAGGCGCCGCCCCTCTCCTGTCCTATTCGGACTAGGGGAGGCGCGCGCCTGCCCTGGCCGCCCTCCTCTTCTCCCTTATGGCCCATTAAGGCCCATTGACCCCGGGAGGGTTCAGTAACCCCGGTGTTCGGTAAAATCCTGATTTCACCCGGAACCTTTCCGAAGTCCAAACATAGGCTTCCAATATATCAATCTTTATGTCTCGACCATTTCGAGACTCCTCGTCATGTCCGTGATGACATCCGGGACTCCGAGCAAACTTCGGTACATCAAAACTTATAAACTCATAATAAACTGTCATTGTAACGTTAAGCGTGCGGACCCTACGGGTTCGAGAACTATGTAGACATGACCTAGAACTATTCTCGGTCAATAACCAATAGCGGAACCTGGATGTTCATATTGGTTCCTACATTTTCTACGAAGATCTTTATCGGTCAAACCGCATAACAACATACGTTGTTCCCTTTGTCATCGGTATGTTACTTGCCCGAGATTCGATCGTCGGTATCCAATACCTAGTTCAATCTCGTTACGCAAGTCTCTTTACTTGTTCGTAATACATCATTTCATAACTAACTCATTAGTTACAATGCTTGCAAGGCTTAGGTGATGAGTATTACCGAGAAGGCCCAGAGATACCTCTCCGACAATCGGAGTGACAAAACCTAATCTCGAATTATGCCAACTCAACATATACTTTTGGAGACACCTGTAGAGTACCTTTATAATCACCCGATTCACGTTGTGACGTTTGGTAGCACACAAAGTGTTCCTCCGTAAACAGGAGTTGCATAATCTCATAGTTGCGGAACTTTGTATAAGTCATGAAGAAAGTAATAGCAACATACTAAGCGATCAAGTGCTAAGCTAACGGAATGGGTCAAGTCAATCACATCATTCTCCTAATGATGTGATCCCATTAATCAAATGACAACTCATGTCTATGGTTAGGAAACATAACCATCTTCGATTAACAAGCTAGTCAAGTAGAGGCATACTAGTGACACTCTGTTTGTCTATATATTCACACATGTATTATGTTTCCTGTTAATACAATTCTAGCATGAATAATAAACATTTATCATGATATAAGGAAATAAATAATAACTTTATTATTGCCTCTAGGGCATATTTCCTTCATCTCCCACTTGCACTAGAGTCAATAATCTAGATCACATCACCATGTGATTAACATCGATAGTTCACATCATCATGTGATTAACACCCATAGTTCACATCGCCATGTGACCAACACCCAAAGGGTTTACTAGATTCAGTAATCTAGTTCACATCGCTATGTGATTAACACCCAAAGAGTACTAAGGTGTGATCATGTTTTGCTGTGAGAGAATCTTAGTCAGCGGGTCTTTCATATTCAGATCCGTTATGTATTTTGCAATTTTCTATGTCTACAATGCTCTTGCACGGAGCTACTCTAGCTAATTGCTCCCACTTTCAATATGTATCTAGATCGAGACTTAGAGTCATCCAGATCGGTGTCAAAACTTGCATCGGCGTAACCCTTTACGGCGAACCTTTTGTCACTTCCATAATCGAGAAACATATCCTTATTCCACTAAGGATAATTTTGATTGTTGTCCGATGATCTACTCCTAGATCACTATTGTACTCCCTTGCCAAACTCAGTGTAGGGTATACAATAGATCTGGTACACAGCATGGCATACTTTATAGAACCTATGGCCAAGGCATAGGGAATGACTTTCATTCTCTTTCTATCTTCTGCCGTGGTCGGGTTTTGAGTCTTACTCAATTTCACACCTTGTAACACAGGCAATAACTCTTTCTTTGACTGTTCCATTTTGAACTACTTCAAAATCTTGTCAAGGTATGTACTCATTGAAAAAACTTATCAAGCGTCTTGATCTATCTCTATAGATCTTGATGCTCAATATGTAAGCAGCTTCACCGAGGTCCTTCATTGAAAAACTCCTTTCAAACACTCCTTTATGCTTTGCAGAATAATTCTACATTATTTCCGATCTACAATATGTCATTCACATATACTTATAAGAAATGTTGTAGTGCTCCCACTCACTTTCTAGTAATTACAGGCTTCACCGCAAGTCTGTATAAAACTATATGCTTTGATCAACTTATCAAAGTGTATATTCCAACTCCGAGATGCTTGCACCAGTCCATAGATGGATCGCTGGAGCTTGCGTATTTTGTCAGCACCTTTAGGATTGACAAAACCTTCTGGTTGCATCATATACAACTCTTCTTCAAATCCATTAAGGAATGTAGTTTTGTTTATCCATTTGCCAGATTTCATAAAAATGCGGCAATTGCTAACATGATTTGGACAGACTTAAGCATCGCTACGAGTGAGAAAATTTCATCGTAGTCAACACCTTGAACTTTGTCAAGAACCTTTTTCGACAAGTCTAGCTTTGTAGATAGTAACACTACTATCAATGTCCGTCTTCCTCTTCAAGATCCATTTATTTTCTATGGTTTGCCGATCATCGGGCAAATCCATCAAAGTCCATACTTTGTTCTCATACATGGATCATATCTCAGATTTCATGGCCTCAAAACACTTTGCGGAATCTGGGCTCATCATCGCTTCCTCATAGTTCGTAGGTTCGTCATGGTCAAGTAACATGACCTCCAGAATGGGATTACCGTACCACTCTGGTGCGGATCTCACTCTGGTTGACCTACGAGGTTCGGTAGTAACTTGATCTGAAGTTACATGATCATCATCATTAGCTTCCTCACTAATTGGTTAGTAGTCACAGGAACAGATTTCTGTGATGAACTACTTTCCAATAAGGGAGAAGGTACAATTACCTTATCAAGTTCTACTTTCCTCCCACTCACTTCTTTCAAGAGAAGCTCCTTCTCCGAAAGGATCCATTCTCAACAACGAATGTCTTGTCTTGGATCTGTGATAGAAGGTGTACCCAACAGTCTCCTTTGGGTATTCTATGAGGACGCATTTCTTGATTTGGGTTTGAGCTTATCTGGATGAAACTTTTTCACATAAGCATCACAACCCCAAATTTTAAGAAACGACAACTTTGGTTTCTTGCTAAACCACAGTTCATATAGTGTCGTCTCAGCGGTTTAGATGGTGCCCTATTTAACGTGAATGCAGCTGTCTCTAATGCATGATCCCAAAACGATATTGGTAAATCGGTAAGAAACATCATAGATTGTACTATATCCAATAAAGTACGGTTATGACGTTCGGACACACCATTATGATGTGGTGTTCCAGGTGGCATCAATTTGTGAAACTATTCCACATTGTTTTAATTGAAGACCAAACTCGTAACTCAAATATTTGTCTCTGTGATCAGATCGTAGAAACCTTATTTTCTTGTCACGATGATTTTCCACTTCACTCTGAAATTCTTTGAACTTTTCAAATATTTCAGACTTATGTTTCATCAAGTAGATATGCCCATATCTGCTCAAATCATCTGTGAAGGTCAGAAAATAATGATACCCGCCGCGAGCCTCAACACTCATCGGTTCGCATACATCAGTATGTATTATTTCCAATAAGTTTGTTGCTCATTCCATTGTTCCGAAGAACGGAGTTTTAGTCATCTCGCCCAAAGGCACGGTTCGCAAGCATCAAATGATTCATAACCAAGTGATTCCGAAAATCCATCTTTATGGAGTTTCTTCATGCGCTTTACACCGATATGACCCAAACGGCAGTGCCATAAATAAGTTGCACTATCATTATTAACTTTGCATCTTTTGGCATCAATATTATGAATATGTGTATCACTACGATCGAGATCCAACAAACTATGTTCATTGGGTGCATGACCATCAAAGGTCTTATTCATGTAAACAGAATAACAATTTATTCTCTAACTTTTTAAATGAATAACCGTATCGCAATAAACATGATCAAATCATATTCATGCTCAACGCAAAACGCCAAATAACATTTATTTAGGTTTAACACTAATCTCGAAAGTATAGGGAGTGTGCGATGATGATCATATTAATCTTGGAACTACTTCCAACACTCATCATCACTTCCCTTCAACTAGTCTCTGCTTATTCGTAACTCCTATTTCGAGTTACTAATCTTAGCAACCGAACAAGTATCAAATACTCAGGGGCTACTATAAACACTAGTAAGGCACACATCAAACACATGTATATCAAATATACCCTTGTTCACTTTGCCATCCTTCTTACTCACCAAATATTCAGGGCTTTTCCGCTTCAAAGGACCATTTCCTTTGCGATTATAAGCACTCGGTTTCAGGCTTTGGTCCAGCTTTGGTCTTCTTCACGGGAGTGACAACTTGCTTGTCATTCTGCTTGAAGTTTCCTTTCTTTCCTTTGCCCGTTTTGAAACTAGTGGTCTTGTCAATCATCAACACTTGATGCTCTTTCTTGATTTCTACCTTCGTTGATTTCAACATCACGAAGAGCTCGAGAATCTTTTTCGTCATCCCTTGCATACTATAGTTCATCACGAAGTTCTACTAACTTAGTGATGGTGACTAGAGAATTCTGTCAATCACTATCTTATCTGGAAGATTAACTCCCACTTGATTCAAGCGATTGAAGTACTCAGACAATCTGAGCACATGTTCACTAGTTGAGCGATTCTCCTCCATCTTTTAGCTATAGAACTTGTTGGAGACTTTCATATCTCTCAACTTGGGTATTTGCTTGAAATATTAACTTCAATTTCTGGAACATCTTATATGGTCCATGACGTTCAAAACATCTTTGAAGTCCCGATTCTAAGCCGTTAAGCATGGTGCACTAAACTATCAAGTAGTCATCATATTGAGCTAGCCAAACGTTCATAACGTCAGATCTGCTCCTGCAATAGGTCTGTCACCTAGCGGTGCATTAAGGACATAATTCTTACGTGCAGCAATGAGGATAAACCTCGGATCACGGATCCAATCCGCATCATTGCTACTAACATCTTTCAACACAATTTTCTCTAGGAACATATCAAAATAAACATTTGAAAGCAACAACACGAGCTATTGATCTACATAATTTGCAAAAATACTACCAGGACTAAGTTCATGATAAATTTAAGTTCAATTAATCATATTACTTAAGAACTCCCACTTAGACAGACATCTCTCTAGTCATCTAAGTGATCACGTGATCCATATTAACTAAACCATAACCGATCATCACGTGAGATGGAGTAGTTTTCAATGGTGAACATCACTATGTTGATCATATCTACTATATGATTCACGCTCGACCTTTCGGTCTCCGTGTTCCGAGGCCATATCTGCATATGCTAGGGTCGTCAAGTTTAACCTGAGTATTCCGCGTGTGCAAAACTGGCTTGCACCCGTTGTAGATGGACGTAGAGCTTATCACACCCGATCATCACGTGGTGTCTGGGCACTACGAACTTTTAGCAACGGTGCATACTCAGGGAGAACACTTCTTGATAATTTTTAGTGAGAGATCATCTTAAAATGCTACCGTCAATCAAAGCAAGATAAGATGCATAAAGGATAAACATCACATGCAATCAATATAAGTGATATGATATGGCCATCATCATCTTGTGCTTGTGATCTCCATCTCCGAAGCACCATCATGATCACCATCATCACCGGTAGCGACACCTTGATCTCCATCGTAGCATCATTGTCGTCTCGCCAACTATTGCTTCTACGACTATCGCTACCGCTTAGTGATAAAGTACAGCAATTACATGGCGTTGCATTTCATACAATAAGCGACAACCATATGGCTCTCGCGATTGCCGATAACTCGGTTACAAAACATGATCATCTCATACAATAAAATATAGCATCACGTCTTGACCATATCACATCACAACATGCCCTGCAAAAACAAGTTAGACGTCCTCTACTTTGTTGTTGCAAGTTTTACGTGGCTGCTACGGGCTGAGCAAGAACCGTTCTTACCTACGCATCAAAACCACAACGATAGTTTGTCAAGTTGGTGCTGTTTTAACCTTCGCAAGGACCGGGCGTAGCCACACTCGGTTCAACTAAAGTGAGAGAAACAGACACCCGCCGGTCACCTTTAAGCAACAAGTGCTCGAAGCGGTGAAACCAGTCTCGCGTAAGCGTACGCGTAATGTCGGTCCGGGCCGCTTCATCTCACAATACCGCTGAACCAAAGTATGACATGCTGGTAAGCAGTATGACTTATATCGCCCACAACTCACTTGTGTTCTACTCGTGCATATGACATCAACGCATAAAACCTGGCTCGGATGCCACTGTTGGGGAACATAGTAATTTCAAAAATTTCCTACGCACACGCAAGATCATGGTGATGGCATAGCAACGAGAGGGGAGAGTGTATGTCCACGTACCCTCGTAGACCATAAGCGGAAGCGTTATAACAACGCGGTTGATGTAGTCGACGCGTCTTCACGATCCGACCGATCCAAGTACCGAGCGCACGGCACCTCCGAGTTCAGCACGTTCAGCTCGATGGCGATCCCGGGCTCCGATCCAGCAAAGCTTGGGGATGAGTTCCACAAGACGACGGCGTGGTGACGATGATGATGCTCCACCGACGCAGGGCTTCGCCTAAGCTCCGCGACGATATGACTTTACCGCACGGGGCTTCGCTAAGCTCCGCAACGATATGACCGAAGTGGAATATGGTGGAGGGGGGCACCGCACACGGCTAAGGAACGATCCGTAGATCAACTTGTGTGTCATGGGGTGCCCCCCTGCCCCCGTATATAAAGGAGCAAGGGGGGTGTGGCCGGCCCTAGGAGGAGGCGCGCCGGAGGAGTCCTACTCCCACCGGGAGTAGGACTCCCCCCCTTTCCTAGTTGGATTAGGACTTGGGGGAGGGGAAGAGGGAAGGGGGGCGCCGCCCCCCCTCTCCTTGTCCTATTCGGACTAGGGGGGGGGGCGCGCCCTGCCTGGGCCCTCCTCTTCTTCTCCCTTATGGCCCATTAAGGCCCATTGACCCCCCGGGAGGGTTCCGGTAACCCCCCGGTGTTCCGGTAAAATCCTGATTTCACCCGGAACCTTTCCCAAGTCCAAACATAGGCTTCCAATATATCGATCTTTATGTCTTGACCATTTCGAGACTCCTCGTCATGTCCGTGACCACATCCGGGACTCCGAGCAAACTTCGGTACATCAAAACTTATAAACTCATAATAAACTGTCATCGTAACGTTAAGCGTGCGGACCCTACGGGTTCGAGAACTATGTAGACATGACCTAGAACTATTCTCGGTCAATAACCAATAGCGGAACCTGGATGTTCATATTGGTTCCTACATTTTCTACGAAGATCTTTATCGGTCAAACCGCATAACAACATACGTTGTTCCCTTTGTCATCGGTATGTTACTTGCCCGAGATTCGATCGTCGGTATCCAATACCTAGTTCAATCTCGTTACGGCAAGTCTCTTTACTCGCTCGTAATACATCATTTCATAACTAACTCATTAGTTACAATGCTTGCAAGGCTTAGGTGATGAGTATTACCGAGAAGGCCCAGAGATACCTCTCCGACAATCGGAGTGACAAAACCTAATCTCGAATTATGCCAACTCAACATATACTTTTGGAGACACCTGAGAGTACCTTTATAATCACCCGATTCGTTGTGACGTTTGGTAGCACACAAAGTGTTCCTCCGTAAATGGGAGTTGCATAGTCTCATAGTTGCAGGAACTTTGTATAAGTCATGAAGAAAGCAATAGCAACATACTAAACGATCAAGTGCTAAGCTAACGGAATGGGTCAAGTCAATCACATCATTCTCCTAATGATGTGATCCCGTTAATCAAATGACAACTCATGTCTATGGTTAGGAAACATAACCATCTTCGATTAACAAGCTAGTCAAGTAGAGGCATACTAGTGACACTCTGTTTGTCTATATATTCACACATGTATTATGTTTCCTGTTAATACAATTCTAGCATGAATAATAAACATTTATCATGATATAAGGAAATAAATAATAACTTTATTATTGCCTCTAGGGCATATTTCCTTCAATGTTGGTGCTGGTGCGCCTCCCATTTAATTGTTCTATCTTCATTTTTCTTTTTTCCATCTATATGATTGATTTTTACCATATATAGTCTTTTTCCTGTGAAAACAAAATAAAGAGAGAATTCCGCAATCTTGCATTCATTAGTCATTAGTGACAATATCGGAGGAATATCTTAAGTTTTATGAAATAAACTAGTTTAAACAACGATGTGATGAGCGTACAAAATACACTCGTCTTCTGGGCCCCTTCTAGTGCCGCGCGAAACACCAAGTTTGGTTCACTAGATCAGACAATGAGGCACCACGACCCCGTTCCCCTTCTTCAAGGCGTTGTCTTGTTTGCTCGGTGTAATGACCAAACCTCGAAGGATTTGAGTCTCTGTGCTTACCGTGCTAGTCCCTGGATCGAACTCGCTAGCACACACAGTATAGATGAATACCAGAATAGCAAGTGCATCATTTACTACAACGTATGATCCAGAATGTATAAAATAAAACAATCTGCATAGCACTTGGCTAGCTTTATTCAATCAAACAGCGGAAAGTAGCAGAAAATAACGATGAGTCCCATCATAGCCCATCGGCGATCTTTGAGTGCATCGCGACCCTAACGGTACCTTACTCTTCGTGCAATATCCTGCAACATGAGGCGTTGCAGCCATATAGGTCAATACTTGGAATGTATTGGCAAGTTACACAGGAGTAATAATATAACAGACCTACATGTATATGCATAGTACAACAAAGGAAGGCTCGAGGGTTTATTTTTGCGAAAAGCTGATTTTATCCTCATAACTACCTAATAGTCAAATTTTATTTAGTTCTTTACTACTACAATTAAATGCACAAGGTTGAGTTGGCAAAATCAACTCCAACCTACCCATTATTAAGTTGCCCACAAATATTATTAAGTGTCACATCTGTCAAGATCATCCAACAAGCAGAATGGCATAGTGGCTCAGATTTACCCATAACCGGGGCACGGCTAATCATGATTAGTTTTAATACTCTGCAGAGTTTTGTACGCTTTACCCATCGGACCCAATCCAAGATTGAGACAAAGTCTTTGAAGGGGTTCCTTAACCACTGACGGCCACATCCCACCTACATATGCTACATCATCGACCTTTATGCAGGCGTGGTTCCAACAATCGATCAACTAAGCGAGCCCATATAGCGGTGGCCGCACATGGAAGCTACTAGTCACTAAGTCTGTCTCGATCTTTTTGATCTGGGCGGCATTCCACTTATGGTGCACTCTCATGAGCTCATGGCCTTAGAAAAGGTGCAAGACCCCATGATGCCTTCCTCAACACCAAGCAATACCACTTCCGCCAGAGGTGAATTAAATCCTTAATTACTACTCATTTTAGTTATATATATAATCCTCACATAAACTCAATGAATACACGAACCACCCCCGTCTACAAACCATAGCAAACTACAACTACCACGATTTGCAAAAGACGGGAAGATAGCTCAACAGCATAGCTCAAAATATAACAATCCTATAATGCATAAAGTTATAGTGTGATATATACTACAATGCATAGAAAACAATAGGTAAAGGATGATCAACATGTAAATTTCCTTGGTTCTAGTTCAGAAAGTCACACTCCTGACAATAGCTCGCGTCGCACTCCGGACAATCTATACGTTTCACACAATTCAACAAATCAATCACCGGAACACGAAAAGAACCAAAACAAAACCAACAGCAAGAAAAACATTCTAAAAACTCAACAACAGCAGCTTAACAGCACCTAAATTGCACTATGGTCACAAGGGAAAAAGAATCACTCGATTCCGATAAACGGTTTGAAAGTTACGACCTCCGGAAGATTTGATTCAAATCCGAACGAATTCAAATTTGAAAGGTGCAAACATGTGCAAAGTTGGTACTGTGATAATGTGCTGATTTTTGTGAGATCACAGGAAAAAGAATTACCTAAATTGGATTTATAGAATAGGAGTTATAGCTAATTGAAGTTACAGTTGAAAACTGAAAAAGAACAAAAACAGCAACAGAAAACTCATGAACAGTGCACGTGCGGTTACTGTAGCAGGCGCTGTAGATTTTGCCATGTGGCATCACCCGATTGGCCGAGGTGTGTTGCGCGCGCGTGCTCACCAGAGAACAGGGGACGCGGCGGCGGCGGGTTGGGCGTCGGCGGTGGAGCTTCTCCGGTGGGTCTCCGGCGAAGGTGAAGCGACGGATGGGTGCGGCGGTGAGTGGCGGAGGTGTAGGTGAGGTCGAACGGCGGCGAGGCGGGCTGTGACGGCGGCGGTGAAGACCTGAACGTGGCGGCTCCGGCGGCGGTGGACGAGCTCGTTCCTCTCCCTCTGCTGCGTTTATGGCCACGAGAAGATGTCAACAAGGCGCGACGTTTAGAGGAGGTTCTAGGGTGACAAGTGGAGCGGCCGGGATGATCTTACGGCGACGAAAACGAGCGGAGAAGACGGCGGCGGCGCGGGCTCCTCGGCGAGATGCGTTTCGCCCTAACCAGAGCGTGCGGCGACGGAGAAGATCGAGGAGGGGATGCGAGGTTGCCCTGGGTCTTCTGCTTGCACACGGCGGCTCGGGAGCGCTCGAGGTGGACCAGGGGCGCGGGGCGAACCGGCTCGGCCTCGGCGTGCGTGCGTGCGGTATCCGGCTCGATGGAGGGGACGAACAGGGCACGGGACCCGCTGGTCAGCGGCTGAGGCGAGCTGGCGGATCGGGTGCGGGTCGGGCACGGGCGGCGCGACGCTTCGCTGCGGCTTAGGTGGGCTGTGGCTGCTCGGATTGGTGGGCCGCGGGTGGCCGGCAACTCTGCTGGGCCGCGCAATGCGCTGCGGCGCTACGCTGCGTTTTGTTTTCTTTAACAAAAACTACAGCAGTAAAACTAAAAATAAATAAAATAAAAGACACAATATAAATTCTAAATAAAAATACCTAGACACACTGTAAAAATAGCTCTACAGCTATAAACTACAGGAACACTAGTTTCAACACTAATGCAGTTTTGTAAAAATAATTTTGATGCAATAGGCCACTCAGACAGCAATAAAACAATCAAATAAAATATTTTGAAGATCACAAAAATTACCAGAACATATCATATGAACTGGAAATAATATTCTGCACATTATGAACATTTTTAAAATAGGGGAGAAGTCATGTTATCTCCACTCCAATAAATTGCCTTTAGTTGCATAATGATTCGAATATTGCAGAAAGACAAATAATGCAATAAAAATATGATATGCATATGAATGATCTATTAACATCCTAATTTAGGAAAATTGGGATGTTACACTCGGCGCCCCGATGTTGGATCTCGAGATATGGGTCGTCGTGTTGGTTTGAGCTATCTCTCAAGGTGTGGACATCCAGGGTGTAGTATACGTCCTCACCGATGCTTCCCCCATGGCTTCTGGCTTTGGCCCGTCTGAATTCATGCAACCCACTCGCTGATATCTAGGCGCTCTAGGTGGGAGTACGTTGATCCGGCCGGGTCCGAATTCCTGGCCTCTCAGAGGTGGTGCCTCGTGTTGGTCGTGCCACAGTCTGGGTGTCCTGAGCCTTGCCTCCTTGCATTCTGTGGCCGGTGGCGGAGCTAGGCGGGTTTCATCCAAATATCTTTTATTAGATTGAATCTCACTATTTTATATACATCTTCGAGTTACCTTGGGTATCAAGAAGCCATTGTGAAAATTGATAAGCAGAGGTTGAGATGTTGATCTGATTTATCCCTTGAGAAATGAGAAATGAAAGATAGCCAATACAATTGGAAAACCTAAGTGCAGCATGAGGCGTTGTGCTTGCACACACAACTCTCACTAAATTTAATCACATACTATTTTTTTCTCCCACTACAATGCACAAGCATATGTGCTAGTATAATATAAACCAACACACATTTTAATTATTGATACCCCCTCCCTCGCCTCGCATTTTATAATGTAGTGCGTATGGATTTCTTGAACAGTCAAACTTTGTAAATTTTGACCGAGTTTATAGAGAAAACTATTATATCTACAATACCAAATATATAAAATATGAATCTAATGATATATGTTTGGCATTTTAGATGTTAATGTTTCTTCATAAACTTGGTCAAAGTTTATGAGATTTGATTTTTTAAAATCTATATACACTACATTATGAAACCGGGAGGGAGTATAATATAGTCTGTTAAGATTTACTTCCTCCGTTCCTAAATATAAGTTCTTTTAAAGATTTCAATGTGAACTACATACGGATATATATAGACATGTTTTAAAATATAGATTTAAATACGTTCATATTGGAATATCTAAAATATTTAGAATGTAGAATTAGTTAGTACGCAGCATACAAATAGTTGCTGCGGATATTTCTACATGCAGGCACAACGTACATTTCGTTCAGATTTATTGGTACACAGCATTTCGCCGTCGCTGCACAAGTGGGTAGTGGCTAACCCACTCACCAAGCCTCCATTTCTCTGTATGAGCGGGGCAGAACAGAGCAAAGGTTGCTATGCCACTCCAAGAGTGGTTTGCCGCGCCGCGCGCGCGCTTTATTTCTGTCTGGTATCGTCGCGCTTTTACCGGCTGCTGATGCGCAGCGGCCGAACCATTGTCGGGGGTGGGCACGGGTACGGGTAGCTGAGCTGCTGGGGCGGCGGAGCAGACGCGTACGGCGCAGCGGCCGCCGCCAGGTACCCCGTCGCTCCCACCTGCCGGTACTGGCCGGCGGGTGGGTGGATGACTCCTCCGAGCTTGTAGGAGAGGTTGAGCACGCCGTGAACCTTGCTAGAGCCGACCTTGCGCACCTTGTACGCGCCTTGCGTGGCGCCGGTTGGCTCGTCGCCGGCGCCAGCTAGGATCTCGGTGAGCGGGAGGATCACCTCGCCCACGTCGCGGTCGCCGAGGGGGCGCTCTGTGCGGAGGAGCACGCGCAGAGCGCCGCTGCCGGAGCCGGAGGCTGGGACCGTGACGCGGACAGTGGCGTTCCAGGTGGGGTTGCGGCCGCCGGTGCGGTCGGCGAGGACCCGCTCCCGAGAGATGGGGTCGCCGGCGAGGTAGACGACCGCGTAT
The DNA here is from genome assembly GCA_021605205.1 of Aegilops longissima. NCBI lineage: Eukaryota > Viridiplantae > Streptophyta > Magnoliopsida > Poales > Poaceae > Aegilops > Aegilops longissima. The sequence goes on from CM038676.1 coordinate 427,588,880, forward strand.
ACCTCCATCTTGGAGACGAGGTTGACGTCCCTGAGGTCCCTCGCGGAGACCAGGGTGACATCCACCGTCCTGCTCGCCATGATCGCCGACCGACCGTGCACTCGATCACTCGATCGCGTCGCGGTTCTGCTCGTGCGTTGTTGCCTGCCTGCTGCGTTCCACGGTCCGTGTATATGTAGAGGAGGGCAGCGTACGCCTACGTGCCAGCCATATGGGACGAGGTGCGCCATCACTGACGACCATTAACAACTGGCTCGAGCGCAGCCACTGCTTTTGCATCGATAGGGAAGCAGATTCCGGGCGTGATTTTTCATTTGTTAATCCTTCTTCCATATTTTGATAAGATCATGTTGCCGGCGATTCTTCTTCTCTTAATATATGTTGTGCTACATGATCGATGTGCCGGTCGACGTGGAAAAACCACCCAGCGGAAATGATTCCATGACCTTATTAATCTGCATGTGTGCTATAGGGATTGCAATAAAAAGGTGTACTTTGGGACAAGTTTTGCATTTTCCAAGCAAAGAGAGGATGTATGCAGCGGCGGTGCTAGCAACTTATCAAAGCATGGGCACATAACAATCTCTCTCTCTTTTTTTTTTGCGGGGTGGGCACAACACAAACCTAAGTGGTGCACTTTGATCTATCGAGAAAGACAAGTACCATATGTTAAATAAAATCATGTCAATGTAAGTGTTGATATTTCATAGATTATCACTTATAAGTGTTGATATTTCATAGATTATTACTTATATTTCAGTGTTCACCCACACGGCCACACACCATGTGGATACCCCACCGAGAATGTACCAGATACATAAATATTAGTAAATTGTATTTTTTAACTTGTTTATGTTCAAGAATCAACCATCGATGGTGTTACCCCCCTCTTCTTCCTCCCGCCCGCCGCCACCCCGCCGCAGCTCCTCGCTCGGCCGCTGTCGGTGTCAAAACCGGCAGATCTCGGGTAGGGGGTCACAAGATGTGTGTCTAGGGATCGATGGTAACAATGGACAATAGGGACACAGTGTTTACCCAGGTTCGGGCCCTCTTAAAGGAGGTAAAACCCTACGTCATGCTTGATTGTATTCGAAGTGTATAGAGGTTACAAGAGTTGATCGACCTCGAGACCATAATGGCTAAACCCTAACTATCTAGCCTATGAATATTCTGATCATCTCTACGGACTAAACCCTCCGGTTTATATACACACCGGAGGGGCCTAGGGTTGTACAGAGTCGGTTTACATAGGAAGGAAATAACATATCCGCACACCAAACTTGCCATCCACGCATATAGGAGTCCTACCCGGACACGGGGGATAGTCTTCTGCTTTATCTTCGTGGCCCATCAGTCCGGCCCATGTTGAATAGTCCGGACACCCGAGGACCCCCTAATCCAGGACTCCCTCAGTAGCCCCTAAACCAGTCTTCAATGACGATATGTTCGGCACGCAGATTATCTTCGGCATTGCAAGGCGGGTTCCTCCTCATGAATATTTTAAGTCAGCTTCCTGCACAAAGGAGCTGTGCGGCTCTGCATAATCAATACAACCCTTAGCCACGAAGGCAAGTCATCAAAACAGGAACGGTGTCTTTTATTGACAACTTTTTTGGCGAAGCGTCATGCTTGACTCTTTAATATTTCAAACCGTTTTCACGCTTCCCGTTTCGCGTTTTGAGGCTGAGCCTCCATTGGCACGTCTTGTCAAAACAGAGATCGTGCCAGCCCATTACGGGATTTCCATCAATACAGTTTTGGTTAGCCCATTTGGTATTTCACCGCCTATAAGAGGGTAAAAATTCCTTTCTTTTTCCCTCACACCTTCTTCTAGCTCCGGTCTTCCAACCCGCAAACTCTAGCGCCCAAAACTTCGATCTTTCCCACCGCTACCACCCTCTCCAGCCATGGCCGGATTCGGTTCCAAGGGCAAGTGGGAGGCCTCCTCCGTCATGGAGAAGGACATCAAGGATCTCCGGAGCACAGGCTATCTGTCTACGGAGATCGCGCAGGCTCCCTGACAAAGATCAGGTCATCCCTACTCTGGAGCCTGGTGAGAGGGTAGTGTTCATTCCCCACTTCCTCCGAGGGCTGGGGTTTCCCCTCCACCCCTTTGTCCGTGGCCTCATGTTCTACTATGGATTAGATTTCCATGATTTAGCCCCAAATTCCTTCCTCCACATATCGGCATTCATCATCGTGTGCGAGGCTCTTCTCCGCATCCCGCCACACTTCGGCTTATGGCTCAAGGTTTTCAATCTGAAGCCGAAGGTGGTCGACAGACAGCATGCGGACTGCGGCGGAGCTATAGTGAGCAAACTCCCCAACGCCGTCTGGCCCAAAGGGGCATTTGTGGAGAGAGTCAAGGTGTGGCAGCAGGAGTGGTTCTACATCACCGAACCCCGCAACGCCAACTGGGCGGCCACGCCTGACTTCAGATCCAGACCCCCCACGAGGCTCACCTCCTGGACCACCAAAGACCTCGATTGGGGGTCCATGGTGGAGGTGCAGATGCTGCAAAAACGCGCACCAACATGATAGGCAAAAACACCGGCCTCACAAACGTGATTCAGGTGATGCTCTTCCGTGTTGGGGAATGTAGTATTTCAAAAAAATTCCTACGATCATGCAAGATCTATCTAGGATAAGCATAGCAACGAGCAGGGAGAGTTTGTCCACGTACCCTCGTAGACCGAAAGCGGAAGCGTTTAGTAATGCGGTTGATGTAGTCGAATGTCTTCGCGATCCAACCGATCAAGTACCGAACGCACAACACCTCCGCGATCTGCACACGTTCAGCTCGGTGACGTCCCTCGAACTCTAGATCCAGCTGAGGCCGAGTGAGAGTTTCGTCAGCACGATGGCGTGGTGACGGTGATGATGAAGTTACCAACGCAGGGCTTCGCCTAAGCACTACGACAATATGACCGAGGTGGAAAACTGTGGAGGGGGGCACCGCACACGGCTGAGAAATCAATTTATGTGTCTATGGGGTGCCTCCTCCCCTGTATATAAAGGAGGGGAGGAGGGGGCCGGCCGGCCTCAAGGGGTGCGCCCAAGGGGAGGAATCCTACTCCTACTAGGAGTAGGTTCCCCCCCTTTCCTAGTCCAACAAGGAGGGGAAGGAAGGAGGAAGGGGAGAGAAGGAAGGAGGGGGGCGCCGCCCCCACCCCTTGTCCAATTCGGACTGGGGGCGCGCCACCTCCTGGCCGGCCCTCTCTCCTCTAAGGCCATGGTGGCCCATTAACTTCTGGGGGGTCCGGTAACCCTCCGGCACTCCAGTTTTATCCGAAACTCTCTGGAACACTTCCGGTGTCCGAACAACATGGTCCAATATATCAGTCTTTATGTCTCGACCATTTCGAGACTCCTCATCATGTCCGTGATCTCATTCGGGACTCCGAACTACCATCGGTACATCAAAACACATAAACTCATAATACCGATTATCGTCAAACGTTAAGCGTGCGGACCCTATGGGTACGAGATCTATGTAGACATGACCGAGACTCATCTTCGGTCAATAACCAATAGCGGAACCTGGATGCTCATATTGGCTTCCACATATTCTACGAAGATCTTTATCGGTCAAACCCCATAACAACATGCGTTGTTCCCTTTGTCATCGGTATGTTACTTGCCCGAGATTCGATCGTCGGTATCACCATACCTAGTTCAATCTCGTTACCGGCAAGTCTCTTTACTCGTTCCGTAATGCATCATCCCGCAACTAACTCATTATCACATTGCTTGCAAGGCTTACAGTGATGTGCATTACCGAGAGGGCCCAGAGATACCTCTCCGACAATCGGAGTGACAAATCCTAATCTCAATATATGCTGATACGTCTCCAACGTATCTATAATTTTTGATTGCTCCATGCTATATTATCTACCGTTTTGGACAATATTGGGCTTTATTAAACACTTTTATATTACTTTTGGGATTAACCTATTGACCCAGAGCACAGTGCCAGTTCCTGTTTTTTCCCTTGTTTCAGTGTTTCGAAGAAAAGGAATATCAAACGAAGTCGAAACGGAATGAAAAACCAACTGGAGAAGTTATTTTTGGAAGGAAAGCTACCGGAAAAACTTGGAGTGCACGTCAGGAAAGAGACGAGGAAGCCACGAGGTAGGGGGGGCGCGCCCACCCCCTAGGGCGCGCCCTCCACCCTCGTGGGCCCCTCGTGGCCCCCCTGACGTACTTCTTCCTCCTATGTATACCCATATACCCTAGAAACTTCGGGGAACAGAATAGATCGGGAGTTCCGCCGCCGCAAGCCTCTGTAGCCACCAAAAGTCAATCGGGACCTGTTCCAAGACCACCGGAGGGGGAAACCTCACCGTGGCCATCTTCATCATCCCGACGCCTCGATGACGAGGAGGGAGTAGTTCACCGGGCTGAGGGTATGTACCAAGAGCTATGTGTTTGATCTCTCTCTCTCTCTCTCGTGTTCTTGAGGTGGTACGATCTTGATGTATCGCGAGCTATGCTATTATAGTTGGATTGCGGGTTCGTCTTTTAATGGGTTGAGTTTTCCCTTTGAAGTAATCTTATCAGATTGAGTCTTTAATGATTTGAGAACACTTGATGTATGTCTTGCTGTGCGTATCTGTGGTGACAATGGGATATCACGTGATTCACTTGATGTATGTTTTGGTGATCAACTTGCGGGTTCCACCCATGAACCTATGCATAGGGGTTGGCACACGTTTTCATCTTGATTCTCTGGTAGAAACTTTGGGGCACTTTTTGAGGTTCTATGTGTTGGTTGAATAGATGAATCTGAGATTGTGTGATGCATATCGTATAACCATACCCACGGATACTTGAGGTGGCATTGGATTATCTAGGTGACACTAGGGTTTTGGTTGTGTCTTAAGGTGTTATTCTAGTATGAACTCTAGGGCTGTTTGTGACACTTATAGGAATAGCCCAACGGATTGATTGGAAAGAATAACTTTGAGGTGGTTTCGTACCCTACCATAATCTCTTCGTTTGTTCTCCACTATTAGTGACTTTGGAGTGACTCTTTGTTGCATGTTGAGGGATAGTTATATGATCCAATTATATTATTATTGTTGAGAGAACTTGCACTAGTGAAAGTATGAACCCTAGGCCTTGTTTCCTAGCATTGCAATACCGTTTACGCTCACTTTTACCATTAGTTACCTTGCTGTTTTTATATTTTCAGATTACAAAAACCTATATCTACCATCCATATTGCACTTGTATCACCATCTCTTCGCCGAACTAGTGCACCTATACAATTTACCATTGTATTAGGTGTGTTCGGGACACAAGAGACTCTTTGTTATTTGGTTGCAGGGTTGTTTGAGAGAGACCATCTTCAACCTACGCCTCCCACGGATTGATAAACCTTAGGTCATCCACTTGAGGGAAATTTGCTACTGTCCTACAAACCTCTGCACTTGGAGGCCCAACAACGTCTACAAGGAGAAGGTTGCGTAGTAGACATCATATGCCAACTCAACAAACACCATCGAAGACACCTGTAGAGCATCTTTATAATCACCCAGTTACATTGTGACGTTTGATAGCACACTAAGTGTTCCTCCGGTATTCGGGAGTTGCATAATCTCTTAGTTATAGGAACATGTATAAGTCATGATGAAAGCAATAGCAACAAACTAAACAATCATAGTGCTAAGCTAACAGATGTGTCTTGTCCATCACATCATTCTCTAATGATGCGATCCCGTTCATCAAATGACAACACATGTCTATGGTTTGGAAACATAACCATCTTTGATAAACAAGCTTGTCAAGTAGAGACATACTAGGGACACTTTGTTTGTCTATGTATTCACACATGTACTAAGTTTCCGGTTAATACAATTCTAGCATGAATAATAAACATTTATCATGATATAAGGAAATGTAAACAAAAACTTCATCACTGCCTCTAGGGCACATTTCCTTCAGTCTCCCACTTGCATTAGAGTCAATAATCTAGATTACAAAGTAATGATTCTAACACCCATGGAGTCTTGGTGCTCATCATGTTTTGCTCATGAGAGAGGCTTAGTCAATGGGTTTGCAACATTCAGATCCGTATGTATCATGCAAATCTCTATGTCTCCTTCCGACACTTGATGACGGATGGAATTGAAGCGTCTCTTGATGTGCTTGGTCTTCTTGTGAAATCTGGATTCCTTTGCCAAGGCAATTGCACCATTATTGTCACAAAAGATTTTCATTGGACCCGATGCACTAGGTATGACACCTAGATCGGATATGAACTCCTTCATCCAGACTCCTTGATTTGCTGCTTTCGAAGCAGCTATGTACTCCGCTTCACACGTATATCCCGCCACGACGCTTTGTTTGGAACTACACCAACTAATAGCTCCACCATTCAATATAAATATGTATCCGGTTTGAGACTATCGGCGTTCTGGGAACGAGGGTCCCCAGACTGGCCTGCATGCGGCCTGCGGCGTGGCTCAAGTGGGGACCCAGCACGGCCCAGCTTCATCAGCTCAAGCTGATGACCCTCGCGAGGGGCCAAGCCTCGCGGGGCGGACGACAAGAACCTTCCTCAGGAGCGGCCTCGTCAGGCAGGCTCGCGAGGAGGCGGAGAGATCAAGGCAGGGTACCTCACGAGGGTGCCCCGTGACGCAAGCTATGACGATCAAGGCCAGGCAGGCGCCAGGCGGCGCCAGCCCGCGTAGTGTCCTCATTTCCCCTTTGGTGCAAAGGAGGCAAGCACAGGCCAAGGCATCAGGCAAAGGTTGCCGCTTCGGTGCAACAAGACCAAGACCAGCAGAACGGCAGGATGGAGGTCATCGTGGAGCCCAGGACGGCGTCACCGTCAGAGCCTTTGGCAGCCGAAGACCAACTTTAGTCAGGGTAAGTGTACTAGATGTTCCCCTTCAAAATGGCCAATTGTTGGCGCCCTTCCCGCTCATTATTTGGGAAGAGGCCCAGGGCCTCCCTCTATAAATAGGACTAGCCACCACAAAGAGGGGGGACGGACCGGAGACAAGTCGAATCCCCTAGAGAGAGAGAGAGGCGATCAAACTCACCCAAGCAGTTCATCGCACCAGCTCAAGAACAGCCCCTCGCGAGGCTGTTCTCCCTTTGTATTGTTCATCATCAGCCCCTGAGGCAATCCACCACACCATACACTGGAGTAGGATATTACACCACACCGGTGGCCCGAACCAGTATAAACCTCGTGTCTCTGTGTTGTTCATCGTTGGTAGTTTAGATCCCTCGCAATCCATGCACGCATGAGCTGGTAGGGGAAAGATCTCCGCGCGCACCCTAGTGTTCGAACCTCAAGGGTCTGCCGGAACCCGAAATCCGACATTTGGCGCGCCAGGTAGGGGTGCGCCGGAATCCTTCCCCCGCCGCCTCGCGTTTCGTCGCCTCGTCGTTCCATGTCAAGCGACCCGGCAGCCGACGCCGACCGCTGGGCGACGTGGCCCGCCCACGCCGTGTCGCCAGCCCAGGGCGACCCCAACCTTGCACCTCAGGCAGCCCGCGCTCCGCAAGGCGCTGACGGGCGCAGCGACGCGGCGATGATGCCGCCTGCCCTCACGCCGCGGCAGGTGCGGTCGGCGGCCAGAGCCTCAAGCCACGCCGCGGACACGGTGCCGCACACCTGATGGGAGCAGGCGAACTCCAGGGCCGCGCTCACGGTGGCCCGAGAACTGCTACGGTGCCGGCTTCTAGAGGGCGGCCGCGACGTGCTGTTGGAGCGGGTGGCCGAGCTCCTGGACGCCGCCGCCTCGGGATCACCTCCTTTCTGCGTTAGGCTACCACCTCTGGCCCAAAGCACGCCATATGGCGGCCCCATGCGCGCCCATGCAACCTCAAGCGGGCTCCAGGGCCTACTCGACGCCAACCTGGCCAGCAGCACCAGGCGGCAAGGCGCGCAGGCCCCATCTCCGACCAGCGAAGGAGCGCACGCCATGACCTTTGGCCTCGGCGGACCACTGCGCCACCGCTCTCAAGACGACGCTCAGGGCCGGACTGTGTGGCATGTGGGGCACTACAGCGAGGCCTACGGGGTGGCGTCCCCAGAAGCTTATGTGCACCGCATGATGGATCAAGAGTGCGCACGGGAAGAAGACCATGGCTCGTTCCTTGGGCCAAGCTGGGGCGAGGAGACACCGCAAGCAGAGCTCTTTCAGGAACCCCAAGAGGGCCTCGACAACCGTGCTGGCGGCAACAACTATCTGGTACCATTAATTCCTCAGGAGCAAGCTTATGCTAACCATGTGCCACAGGAGGAACAGGTCGCTGCAACAGGCGGCTGCCCCAACTCTGCAGCCTCTTACCCCTCAGGAGGAGGGCATCGGGGGCTGCACGAGAGGGGTCGAGATCTGGGTTCGTCCCCGCGGCGCTCGGCACAAGGTGTTCTCAAGAGGTAGGCCCTCTGCCGGGGAGGTGCCTCAGGGCCTGCCCCCGGCAGAGGACCCGTGGTCGTCGGGGGAACCGCTGGCGACCGCTCTACCCCATTGGCGTCGTCCTTGGTCTCCGGCCACCGTCAGTGGTGGTAGAGTGTGGCGCAAGGCGGGGCCCTCGTTTGGCGATATGAAGAAAGGCCCAGTGCCTGTGAAGCTCGCTGCCCCGTGACACTCTCACGTAATAATGAGTGGGGCTGTACACGCCCCGGAGTCTCAGGAGCGCCGGCCTCAGGCCCTGGGGCTCCCTCCCACGCCCTGTGGCAGCACTTAGCTCCGCGCTGGTGTCACACCCTGATTTTCATGCCACTACACTTAAGCTAACAATCATGATAAAATGTGGTTTGACAAAAACTTTTGAGTGATTTGGACCTTGCCTTGATTGGTTTTTGTCTGCTGTTTGCAAGTGCTCTAAAAATCAAATAAATCCTCCAACTCCTATACTTCATCTCCTTGCTCCAAACTCTTGAACCAATGACCATGCCATGTGTATAGGACATAAAAATAATTTCTTGCAAAAATAATTTGGCCAAATAGTATTTTCAAAAATTAGTTTTTCAAAACCCCTGAAATTGAGGTTTGCACTGCAAGTACTTAATTAAGGGCAGTAAAAATCTTTCCAAAAATATATTTGACTCCTATTAGATATAGGATACCCAGAAACCACAAAAATATAATTTTAAAGGTTATTTTCCTATTTTATTTAAAAGCTTTTTCTTAAGTCCAGAAATGGTCTTTAATAGGAAAAATTATTTTATTGTTTCAAAATATTTGACAAAAACCTAGGGAAACTCAAAGGACATATATTGTCCATATATAAGAGTTTCAACACATGGTCATGTTCAAAATATTGGTCAAACCCCTCAAAAACCCTTTCTACATATTTCAAGCTTTTGAAATATTTACAAAGGAAATATTCTCCAAAAATTACAAGAAAATTCTAGCATGTCACATATGACATGTTGGATGATCTTGATAAGTATCATGTCATGGAGAATAGTATAACCCCATGAAATCCCCTCAAAACCAATTCTGTCCATTTTGAAGTTTGAGCAACTTTACATTGCCAAACATGTCCAAATGTTCTCAAACCTTTTGAACATGCTCAACTGGTCTAATAATTCATCTAGACCAAATGGCACAAGTTGGAGAAAATGTTATATTGATCAAAGTGCCCCAAAACCCTTCCTGTCCAGAACCAAATTTGAACAACTCCACATTGCCAAGTGTCTCCTTTTGATCCCAATTTTTGTGGACATGTTCAAATCCTCAAATGATGACACTACACCAAGTGGTGCATCAAGGAGAATAGATTTGCATGACTAAATCTTGGTAAAGCCATTTCTGTTGATTTCTAGGGTTTACCAAAGTTACATTGGCAACTTTCTTCAAATGGACTCAAACTTGGTGGTAAACCTCAATTATGTGTGACACTTGATCCTGTTAATTCTCATGTCAAGTGTAGTTAATTTGCTTGCCCAAATTTGCATCAAACACCTTCTGTCACTTTTCAAAAATCACCATTTTGACCACTTACCCTATTCTCCTTGAGCTCAAGTTTTTACCACAGCCCCTCATAGTCCCCTTGCACCTCCAGTAGCAATGGCAAATCCATAGCTCAATTATTGGAGGGGTAAAACCCCACTTTCCCTCCCTGGACAGCCCCTCTCTCCCTCTTCTTCTACCTCTCTCCTCTCCTACTGGCTCCCCAGGGCATCCAAGGCCACAGACCACTTATTTACTTCCCCCTAGAGCCCCCAGACACTAGAGGCCAAGCCCAGAGCGCTAGAAAAATGGTCATGCCGGCCGTAGGCACGCTCTGGCTGCCTTCTGATCTTGCCCCTTGACCGTAGCCCCCCCCGCCAGGCACCTCACAGCCACCTCGGGCCTCCCCAGCTCGCCGGACGATGCGCCTCGGCGTCCGCAGCACGCTAAGCCCTGGTCCTCCTCTTCCTTCTCCCTCCTAGGGCCTCCCTCACACGCGCGCCATGGCCGCCCGAGAGCTCCAATGAGCACACTCACGCGCGGCGCCTCTGGCCCTCCTGCTCCCTCTCTTCCTTCCCCTGGTCGTGGACCACCTCCACAAACGCCTCACACGCCCACGCGCGCCCCCGTGGTCTCCAGCAACGGCTAGAAGCTCGCCGGCGCACGAACCACGGTGCACCTTGCCCCCTTCTATTTAAGGTCACCCCGAGCCCCCTCTCTACTCCTTTCGCCCTCTCTCCCTCCCGTACGTCACCCCGACCCAGCCAACCCTCTCTCTGAGCCCTCTGTCGCTCCCCATGGCCGGAGCCGAGCCGCCGGACTCCACCTAAATTCGCGCCCACCACTCCTCCTCCTCCCCTGTAGACCACTCCAGCGCCCCCTCATCACCACCGCTGACTCGCCCCGCACTTCATTCCCTCCTCCCCGCGCCTGCCGCGCAGTCCCCAAACCTCGCCGACGGCCTCCTCCGCGGCCACCCAAGCCATCGCTGCTGCAGCCCTCCACGGCATGCGTGCAGCACATGGATGGGTGCGGCGTGGACTCCTGAGCACGCTGGTGGTCGTAGTGCCGCCGGAGACGCTCTGTAGCCCCGGCTATCGCCGGCGGGAGCCGCTCCTCCCTGCGGCCGGGCGCTGGGAGGTTGAAGGCGACTGCACTGGGCCCCGCGTCGGCGACCAGATGGGCGGGCCCGCCGTTTAAGTGGAGACGGGCGGGCGAAATCGCCTTGACGTCGCCCGTCGCCCGCTTGGCCGAGCAGCTGGGCGGCCCGGTCTTGCTTGACACTATGTTGCACCCAAAGGCGTGATATAGGTATAAATCCCCCCTCCTTTGTCTTTTTCTTTTTTCCTGAAACTTGTAAAATCTCCCAAATATTCATATTACCTCCAAATTTGATGATTCAAATTTCTAGTAGCTAATAAAATCATGATCTATCTCATGCTGCAACTTGCACATTTTTCCAGGAACTTTTTCTTCACAAATATTTATCAAATCTTGTATTTCCATTTCTGTGATGAACTTTAGAAAATCACAGAGAGCCCATTTTTGATCCAAATTCCATGATTAAAATTCCTAGATGCTTATAAGTTCAAAACTTAGTTTTCGAACATTTTTCCTAGTACTTTCTACATCACATACAATATTGGTCCACTTCTCCATACAATGCCAACTTTGCAAATTCACAGGAAAATCATTTGAACTCCAAATCCAGTGAAACCAACTCCCAGGTGCTTCTAAAATTATTCCTTGTGAAATGGGTGCCTTTGCTCATTTTTCAAAAGTAATTCTTCTGTACACTTCTTCCAAATCCACAAATCCCTTAATTCCATCATATGGAAATGTTCAGAGATATCCATAGATCAAATCCCAATGAAACTACTTTGGTCATCCCTCATATGACCAGAGGTATCCTAGAAAAGTCCAACTCACATTTTTAGAGCACTTTTATTTTTGCCTTGTTGTGTTGCTTATTGTGATTGTTTTCGACGTTAGTTGACGAAGTAGACGGAATACTTGGAGAAGGACCCGAAGACTTGAAGACTCTGATGAACCAGGCAAGCAGCCCTTTGACCATGTCTATGAAACCCTTTTTATGCATGTCATATAGCACCATATTGTTGTTGCAACGGAATCATGATGAGGTGGTAACCACTTCGATAGTTTGCCACCATACTTCCTCGTTGATACTTGCATTGTGCATGACCCTACCTTCTTGTGAGGGTTATGCCGGTGGGAGTAGATAGGATGCTAAAGTAGATGCTACGCAAAAAGGGACGGGTATATGCATGGTGAAGGAGATAAAGTATTTTCAAAGGACTTTCCGAAAACCCCGTCGGGTGCCACCTATGCCCGAGGGAGATGATGAGATGGGTAACCACTTGATGACAAAGTGGTGTACCGAGGCAAATGCGTGTGTTGTTTTCAAAACGGATTGGTTTAAGTTGCGACCGTTATTCCAACCTTACATGCGCAACCACTCTACCCTTATATGAGAAAGGGCATTATTGATTACCTAGGCCGATACTAGCTTGGAGCCCGCATTACTAGTGACGGGGGAGAGTTGGTGCTCTCTCTCGGGACGGGGTCGTGCCAGGTAGGGAGACCATGACTGTCTTCTGAGGGCACGGATACACGTTGTGTCCCTCTCGGATGTTACGATCTCGAGTGAGTCTCATATGATGTACATCGTGAGGATCGGAACAACGAGTGGACTCCTTGTTAGTGTCGTCTAGGAAAGGTAGTGATCGGTGCTTACCCCGGTACTTCAGGTATCGCGGGTCGTGGATGACACGGAAGTTCCCCGGATCTTGTGGGTAAAGTGTGCAACCTCTGCAGAGTGTCAAACTATTCGAATAGCCGTGTCCACGGTCAAGGACAGTTGGGTAACCGCTCTTGGGCTATGTCCACATGTTTACAAACCAGTGTGTGTGTTTGGATAAGTGGGAAGATCTACTTGGGTCAAGTCAAAGGACTTGACATGATTGAGTTGGGTTGGTGCCCACTCTATCTATGTTGATATCTGTAACCTGTCCTCATGGTTACTTGAATTCTCCTGATGCATGTCTTACAAGATGTTGAACATATTATTGCACTCAAAACTAGCTTTCTGCAAAAATTTACCTATATCATGCATTGTTATATCTGGAACCAAAACATGGGTTGCTTGCGAGTACATTCAAAGTACTCATTGGCTTGCCACTGGTTATTTTATTGGCCAAGCATGAAAGAACATGATATGATGAAGAATACTTCGGTGACGAACATGCGAGCTAGGACACTTCCCAGTCAGAATGCCTGTAGGGTTAAGGCGGATGGCATGGGTCCAAGTTATCGATTTAAGATTTCGCTGCAATGTTATACTCAAGACTTGACCATAGTGGTCCTACTTGTGTAATACGGTATGTATGGATGTAAGCCTCTTGTTATTCAGCTTCTGTGTGTTCAGTGAGCATTGATCTCTGGGATCACTGTACACGTGCATTCGGTGATCACGACTTATGAGTCGGGGTCCTCACAACTGGTGAGAAGACGTCAAAGACTAGACTAGGTGCCAGACGCAGCCTTTTGCATTTTTGCCTTTTCTTCTGTTGACGAGTTTCTTCGATTTGAATTTAAGTTGGATTTGAATTCGAGCCTTGCGTGCATTTGGGGAAGGGGTGTTTAGTCTCGTTCGAGCAATCTCTCGTGTTCTGGTTTCGGCTTTGCGTCCAAAGCTAGCGTCAGCTGCCCCCCCTCGCGAGCCCCTCATGAGCCGGGCCGGGGCAATCGCGTCCACAGCTCGGACGGCTATCGCCACTCCCTCTCTGGAGGTTCTTATCGCAGGATCAATGGGTTCGCCCAGAAGACACACATGGCGCTATGGCCCCTGCAGCCCCGCTCGGGGCTCACCAGGGCCAAAAGGTAAATGAGCCAGCCGACCCACCACCGGGCCGGCTATTAAGCTCTCGCGCATCGTTAAGGTTACAAATGCATCTATCGCAAATCCTTACATGAGGGGCTTCCCCTCCCAAAATGCTCTCACAGTCTTTAGGGCCAAGCCCGAACTTCTTTTGTACAGGATAAACAACGGCGACAAGCAATCAGTCGGACATGTCGCTTGCTGCGCCTTCCGGGTCGCCTCTGGAGGCGTCGCTGACCTCGTCGCCATCACCAGCACCTCCGCCGGCGCCAGGACCGTCCACCACGCCGCCTTCATCGGCGGCCACGATCACGCCGTCATCATCAAATGTGAAGTCCTTGACAAGGTCGTCACGTGGCCATCCACCCATTGCGCCAGGTCGCCCCGGACGGCTATGGGCACCGGTGCGATGGCGGTATCGAAGTCGAAGTGGGGATCCCTGTCCCGCAGATAACTGAAGACATGGGAGAAAGCGCGCCCAAGCAAGGCTCGGCTGCTCTCCTCAACAAGCCAACGAGACCTCTCGGCGCGTTTCTCCAGAAGCATCACCACATCAGCGAAATACTGGAGGATGCCGGCGTAGTTGGTCTCGTGCGGCTCCTCAGCAGCGGCCTCGCAGATGTTGCCAAGGGCCGTGTTTGCCCGTTCCCTCAGCGTACGGAGCATGGGGGCGTGCTCGTGCTCCAGAACCCGCCTTTGGCGGATCTCGTCCTCGTTCTGCCGTGCAATGGCCTCGGCACCGTCAACCCTCTGCCGGAGAAGAAGCAGTTCGGCGCGAGAGGAGGTCAGCTCCTCCTGCGCTGCGCGAAGGGCGGCTAAGGAGGCGTCCGCACCCCGCGTCACTTCTTCTAGCTTGGCCTTGAGGGCCGCGGTCCTGCCCTCAGCTTCGACCCTGACCAACTCCAACTTTTGCTCATACTGGCGCTCAAGGCCTGAGCGAGCTTCCGCTATGCGGCGGTCGACCTCTTCTTGGGCTCGGGCCTCGCGCGCGGCGACTTCATCCTCCGCCCGAGCCACCAGGCGCTCCCTCGTCTCCAACCGCTCAAGGTCGAGGTTGCGCTCGGCAGCCTCCAGCAACAGCGCTTCCTCGCGCTTCTGAAGCTCTGCCTGGTCGACGGAAGCCCCTTCAACGATGCAAGAGCAGCCTGGCGCAATTCCACCTGCTCCTCCAGAGAGTTGCTCCAGGCTTGGAGCTCCCATGCACGCTCCTCCGTGTCCTGGCGCCGCCGATCTGCCTCTCGGGCCTCCTCGACGGCTCAGGAGCAAGCCTCTCGTGAGGCCGCCAGCGACGCCTCAGCCTTCGCATTGTCAAGGTCACGCTGGTGACGCGCAAGGGCAATGGCCACCTTCAGCTTGCGCCTCTCCTCAGCAAGGCGTAAACCTTCTGCCTCAAGACGCGCATCTTTGCCGGCGAGCTCCGCCCCAAGCCGGTTCACCGCGGCCGTCGCCCCTTGGAGAAGCTCTTGACGTAGGGCACGGCGTTCGCGAGCACCCCTGAGCACGTCTCCCTCGTCACCCTTTGCTGCTGGTGAATGCGGAGGACCCGGAGGTGACGCACCTCCTCCCGCAGGGCAGGGGGCTGGCGCCCCAACAATCACCGGACGGGCCTCGCCAGGAGCAGGGCCTGGCGCCGGTCCATCCCCAGAAGAAGAGCTCAAGATTGACCTCAACCAATCACCGTCCACGACCAAGGAAGGAGCACGGGGGCAAGCTGGCTGTGCCCCGGAGGAACTCGTGAAGGGAAGATAGCAGGCGCACAGGCTCGGGACACTCAGCCGAACGGATCACCTCCCCGACCGGCTGAGCGATGAGGGTGCTGCTTGAGCCCGACGCACCAAGGGCCGGCAACGAGGGCAAAGCCTGGGGAGCTGGCTCCTTGGCCATCTCCGCGAATTCGGCAGGGAGGGCCCTGAAAGGTCATGATCAGCTGCAAGAACCAAGAAGTAGAGGAGCAGGGAGAGAAGAGGACTTACTCGTCTGTGGCGAAGTACCTCCTGCACTTCAGCAAGCGGCAAGGGTGATCGTCACCGCTCGAGGCCTCCTTCCTCTTGCGGAGGGCCACGAAGTCTACGCAGAATCGGCCTAAGCGCTCAGCGCAGGGGTCGGTTCATGGCATGGAGGAGACGGTAAGATGATCAGCACCGGCGGGACCAGCCTGGGAGACGCCCCCAGGTGCCACCCCGTGAGGAACGACCGGGACCTCGGGAGCCCCAGCCTCTGGTGCCGGAGGCCGTGACCCCTCACCTGTCACCATTCCGGAACGAGCTCCGGGAGATGCCGCCCTCGGGGCTCCACGCGGCGTCACCACCTAAACGTCATCTCCTTCAACTCCCGATGGTTCTCGTCTCCCTGCTTCATCACCTCAGACAGAGCCACGTTGGGCGACTGCAAGAGCCGCCATAGCAACTGGGTTCTCCCGGGGTCCCCTGAGGCCAACCGGGCGCAACCCCCACTCGTCGAAGCTGGGCATCTGCCTCACGAAATCGGCCCTGCCCGAACAGAGATACAAGAGGGCACCATCACGACGAAGGCTTCCTGGGGAAGGGTCGCCAACCAAGACCCTGAGCACCGTCTTCAGCATCTTAGGCGCCAAGTCCTCCTCCTGAAGCCGCATGCGGTCTTTGTGCCCCGCAAAGTCCCACATCCGGTGAGAGTTGCGCTGGAGAGGAGCAATGCGACATTGGAGGAACTCCTTCACCACCTTGGCGCCGTCACGTCGGCGCCTCAAGCTCTCAAGCGGCGCCAGATTTAATGCAAGCCGGCTATCCGCGCGTCTCGTGACCCCAGCCGGAGTTGGGAACAGCAGGCGAAGTAGGATGCGAGAGCAGGGGGCTAAACACCCCAACATCCACGTACAACCATAGCTCTCTGAACTTGGCCTTAGAGGGAGGGAGTCTGAATCAATCCCTGAAGCAGCCGTCTCTGGCACCGCAAGGAAGCTCACACACCTCGAGCATTGAGTGGGATCACTCAGGCGCAAGGAGAAGAAGTGACGCAGTAGAGCAACAGAAGGAGGGATGCCCACCATTGCCTTGCAAACAAAGGAGAAGACAGCCAGTAGGGTAATGTACTCCGGCCCGAGATGCATCATGTGGATCTGATAGTGAGAGAGCACCACATTGAAGAAACAGAAAAGGGGGGAACCAGACCCGCCCACAAGGCATCAGCGAAAAACCGAACCTCCATGACAATCCTGTCGGGGGAAGCATGGGACGCCGGCCATGCCGTGGTCCTGCCGCACTCGTTGAAGATGGTGGAAAAAGCAGAGCGGACCTTGCCCAAGGCCTCGGGGTTGAGTATGATAGATTGATCGACGGCGGGAGCCACCGCCGGAGGCGAGCGGGACGAAGACGCGGGCTTCTTCCCCTTTTCCTTCTTCGCTGGCGCCATGACGACAGGAAGGGTGAGAGTCCGAGTTGGACTGAGGGCGGAAGTTGGAGCTAGAGGAAGAAGGAAGGACCGGGAGTGTGCGGATGGCGAAAGGGGAATGGTTGTGTGCAACCCAAGTCCGCTTAGCCGGGCGTGTAATGAGGCATCATGGGGAAGTGGAGACGCCCATGACCAATTAATCGCCACGCGGCGCCCAAGGCCGCAGGCTGTTGGGGACCGCGGCGCTTCGCTCTTGCCCCTTTGCTTCTCTGCTAAGCCAAGTCCGGGCGCGCCTTGGGCCCGGGGGCTACTGTCGGCGTTCTGGGAATGGGGGTCCCCAGACTTGCCTGCCTGCGGCCTGCGGCGTGGCTCAAGTGGGGGCCCAGCACGTCCCAGCTTCATCATCTCAAGCTCAAGACCCTCGCGAGGGGCCAAGCCTCGCGGGGCGGACGACAGGAACCTTCCTCAGGAGCGGCCTCGTCAGGCAGGCTCGCGAGGAGGCGGAGAGATCAAGGCAGGGTACCTCACGAGGGTGCCCTGTGACGCAAGCCATGACGATCAAGGCCAGGCGGGCGCCAGCCCGCGCAGTGTCCTCATTTCCCCTTTGGTGCAAAGGAGGCAAGCACAGGCCAAGGCATCAGGCAAAGGTTGCCGCTTCGGTGCAACAAGACCAAGACCAGCAGAACGGCAGGATGGAGGTCATCGTGGAGCCCAGGACGGCGTCACCGTCAGAGCCTTTGGCAGCCGAAGACCAACTTTAGTCAGGATAAGTGTACTAGATGTTCCCCTTCAAAATGGCCAATTGTTGGCGCCCTTCCCGCTCATTATTTGGGAAGAGGCCCAGGGCCTCCCTCTATAAATAGGACTAGCCACCACAAAGAGGGGGGACGGATCGGAGACAAGTCGAACCCCCTAGAGAGAGAGAGACGATCGAACTCACACAAGCAGTTCATCGCACCAGCTCAAGAACAGACCCTCGCGAGGATGTTCTCCCTTTGTATTGTTCATCATCAGCCCCTGAGGCAATCCACCACACCACACACTGGAGTAGGGTATTACACCACACCGGTGGCCCGAACCAGTATAAACCTCGTGTCTCTGTGTTGTTCATTGTTGGTAGTTTAGATCCCTTGCAATCCATGCACGCATGAGCTGGTATTGGAAAGATCTCCGCGCGCACCCCAGTGTTCGAACCTCAAGGGTTTGACGGAACCCGAAATCCGATAGAGACTTAGAGTCATCCGGATCAGTGTCAAAGCTTGCATCGACGTAACCATTTACAATGAGTTCTTTGTCACCTCCATAAATGAGAAACATATCCTTAGTCCTTTTCAGGTATTTCAGGATGTTCTTGACCGCTGTCCAGTGATCCACTCCTGGATTACTTTGGTACCTCCCTACTATACTTATAGCAAGGCACACATCCGGTTTGGTACACAACATTGCATACATGATAGAACCTATGGCTGAGGCATAGGGAATGATTTCCATTTTCTCTCTATCTTCTGCAATGGTCGGGCATTGAGTCTCACTCAACTTCACACCTTGTAATACAGGCAAGAACCCTTTCTTTGACTAATCCATTTTGAACTTCTTCAAAATCTTATCAAGGTATGTGCTTTGTGAAAGTCCAATTAATCGTCTTGATATATCTCTATAGATCTTGATGCCCAATATGTAAGCAGCTTCACCGAGGTCTTTCATAGAAAAACTCTTATTCAAGTATCCTTTTATGCTATCCAGAAATTCTATATCGTTTCCAATTAGCAATATGTCATCTACATATAATATTAGAAATGCTACAAAGCTCCCACTCACTTTCTTGTAAATATAGGCTTCTCCAAAAGTCTGTATAAAACCATATGCTTTGATCACACTATCAAAACGTTTATTCCAACTCCGAGAGGCTTGCGCCAGTCCATAAATGGATCGCTGGAGCTTGCACACTTTGTTAGCACCCTTTGGATCGACAAAACCTTCTGGTTGCATCATATACAACTCTTCTTCTAGGAATCCATTCAAGAATGCAGTTTTGACATCCATTTACCAAATTTCATAATCATAAAATGCGGCAATTGCTATCATGATTCGGACAGACTTAAGCATCGCTACGGGTGAGAAAGTCTCATCATAGTCAACTCCTTGAACTTGTCGAAAACCTTTCGCAACAAGTCGAGCTTTGTAGATAGTAACATTACCGTCGGCGTCGGTCTTCTTCTTGAAGATCCATTTGTTCAACAAGTCGAGCAAGTCAACCAAAGTCCACACTTTGGTATCATACATGGATCCCATCTCAGATCTCATGGCCTCAAGCCATTTCGCGGAATCTGGGCTCATCATTGCTTTCTCATAGTTCGTAGGTTCGTCATGGTCAAGTAACATGACTTCCAAAACAGGATTACCGTACCACTCTGGTGCGGAGCTTACTCTGTTGACCTACGAGATTCGGTAGTAACTTGATCAGAAGTTTCATGATCATTATCATTAGCTTCCTCACTAATTGGTGTAGGAATCACTGGAACTGATTTCTGTGATGAACTACTTTCCAATAAGGGAGCAGGTACAATTACCTCATCAAGTTCTACTTTCCTCCCACTCACTTCTTTCAAGAGAAACTCCTTCTCTAGAAAGGATCCATTCTTAGCAATGAATATCTTGCCTTCGGATCTATAATAGAAGGTGTACCCAACAGTCTCCTTTGGGTATCCTATGAAGACACATTTCTCTGATTTGGGTTCGAGCTTATTAGGTTGAAGCTTTTTCACATAAGCATCGCAGCCCCAAACTTTAAGAAATGACAACTTGGGTTTCTTGCCAAACCACAGCTCATATGGTGTCGTCTCAACGGATTTAGATGGTGCCCTATTTAACGTGAATGCAACCATCTCTAAAGCATAACCCTAAAACGATAGAAGGAAATCAGTAAGAGACATCATAGATCACACCATATCTAATAAAGTGCGGTTACGACATTCGGACACACCATTTCGCTGTGGTGTTCCGGGTGGCGTGAGTTGCGAAACAATTCCGCATTGTTTCAAATGAAGACCAAACTCGTAAGTCAAATATTCTCCTCCATGATCAGATCATAGAAACTTTATTTTCTTGTTACGATGATTTTCCACTTTCACTCTGAAATTCTTTGAACTTTTCAAATGTTTCAGACTAATGTTTTATCAAGTAGATATACCCATATCATCCTAAATCATCTGTGAAGATAAGAAAATAACGATACCCGCCGCGAGCATTAACACTCATCGGACCGCATACATCAGTATGTATTATTTCCAATAACTCTGTTGCTCGCTCCATTGTTCCAGAGAACAGAGTCTTAGTCATCTTTCCCATGAGGCATGGTTCGCAAGCATCAAGTGATTCATAATCAAGTGATTCCAAAAGCCCATCAGCATGGTGTTTCTTCATGCGCTTTACACCAATATGACCTAAACGGCAGTGCCACAAATAAGTTGCACTATCATTATTAAACTTATATCTTTTGGCTTCAATACTATGAATATGTGTATTACTACTATCGAGATTCAATAAAAATAGACCACTCATCAAGGGTGCATGACCATAAAAGATATTACTCATATAAATAGAACAACCATTATTCAAAGATTTAAATGAATAACCGTCTCGCATCAAACAAGATCTAGATATAATGTTCATGCTTAACGCTGGCACCAAATAACAATTATTCAGTTCTAAAACTAATCTCGAAGGTAGATGTAGAGGTAGCGTGCCAACAGCGATCACATCGACTTTGGAACCATTTCCCACGTGCATCGTCACCTCGTCCTTAGCCAATCTTCGCTTAATCCGTAGCCCCTGTTTCGAGTTGCAAATATGAGCAACATAACCAGTATCAAATACCTAGGCGCTACTACGAGCATTAGTAAGGTACACATCAATAACATGTATATCAAATATACCTTTCACTTTGCCATCCTTCTTATACGCCAAATACTTGGGGCAGTTCCGCTTCTAGTGACCAGTCCCTTTGCAGTAGAAGCACTCAGTTTCAGGCTTAGGTCAAGAATTGGGCTTCTTCACTTGAGCATCAACTTGCTTGCCGTTCTTATTGAAGTTCCCCTTCTTCCCTTTGCCCTTTTTCTTGAAACTAGTGGTCTTGTTGACCATCAACACTTGATGCTTCTTTTTGATTTCTACCTCCGCAGCCTTTAGCATCGTGAAGAGCTCGGGAATTGTCTTATCCATCCCTTGCATATTATTGTTCATCACAAAGCTTTTGTAACTTGGTGGCAGTGATTGAAGAACTCTATCAATGACACTATCGACCGGAAGATTAACTCCCAGTTGAGTCAAGTGATTGTGGTACCCAGACATTCTGAGTATATGCTCACTGACAGAACTATTCTCCTCCATTTTTGTAACACCCCGGATGTAACTTTCCATATTTGTAACTCCAACTCTTGCCATTTTCGGCATTGTGATATGATATTCCCTCCGTGGTTGGGTTTTGTTTTTCGTTTTGCATTTTGTTCATGTCATGCATTTCATATCATGTCATCATGTGCATCGCATTCGCATACGTGTTCGCCTCATGATTCCGAGCATTTTCCCCGTTGTCCGTTTTGCAATCCGCACTCCTATGTCCCCAGCGTCCCCTTTTACATTTTTTCGTGAGCGGGTACTAAACTTTCTCGGAATGGACCAAGGTTTGTCAAGTGGCCTTGGTACACCACCGTAGACCACCTGTCAAGTTTCGTGCCATTTGGAGCTTGTTTGGTACTCCAACGGTTAACCGCACTCTCGCAAAGGCCTCTTTTAAGTTGCAGCCCAACACCCCTCCAAAATATCCCAATAACCCATCTAAGTCACTTCCATGCTCTCCATCGTCGGATCACGATCGTGTGGGCGAAAACCGCACTCCATTTGGAGCTTCCTAGCTCCTTCTACCTATAAATATAGCCTCCCCTCCGAAATTTTCCGGATCCCAAACCCTAGCCCGCTCCTCCAGCGCCGGACACGTCCGTCCACGCGGACGAAACCCGCCGCCGCCCGGACCAACCACGGCGCGCCACGTGGGCAACCGCGCCCGCCGCCGCCGACCCAGCGGGCCCACGAGGCCTGTCGCGGGCCCTCCCGCCCAGCCGCGCCCGTGCCGGCACCTCCGTCCGCCGCCGCCCGCACAGGCGCCGCCTCGCCCTCGACCCGGCCACCGCCAGTAGCGCCGCCGCCCGAGGTTCCCGCGGGCGCCCGACGCGCCTCCATGCCGCCGCCGCGCCTGACCTCCCGTCGCCTCCCCGCCTCCGCCGGCGCCGGATCCGGTGAGATCCGGCCGCCCCGGCCTCTCCTCCCTCCAACTCCGGCGAGGATCCGGCCAGCCTCGAAGTCCATGCCCGGATCCGATCTCGGTTGACTTTCCCCTCCCCCGAAATCCTCTAAGTCATTTTCCTGTCATATTTTGTTGCATTTTCATGATGCCATAACTTTGCACCAGTGGCTCCATTTTGGGCGTGTAGCATACCGAGTTGTTCGTCTCGATGAGTTCATCATTTCATCTCATTGCATCATTTTCATTTGAGCTCATCTTGATGCCCGAAATGCTGTTGGAAGAGGGCTATGTGATGTTAGTTTCAGATTATTATCAGAACATGCACTTTTGTCATTTTTGCCATGATTGATGTGTGCACCCTATGATCTTGAGTCCTACATGTGTTTTGTAATATGCCATGCCATCTTTACAGGGGTGTATGCCATGTATTTTTGTGATCTCTGTGGTGACTAGCACAAGCACACAAACTAGGCTTCATGATGTTGCTGATTTCAGCCCTTGTTTTGCTGATATTTTTATGCCATGTTAACTTGATGCTACAGAGAGATCCATGCATATTTTGAGATACTTCAGTAAGGATGTTTTGAACATATGGTTATGTTCTATCCACCCATGCCTATGTTTGCAATTATGGAGTGCCATAGCTTGAGTCAATCGAGTCTACTTTTGCTATAAAATGTTTCCTGGCAGATTGTTTACATGTTATTCAATTTTGCCAAGGTTGTTGTAGTTGATCCGTGTATGCTATGATGTTGTTCTTGCCATGTATAGCTTCTATGCCATGTCTTCTTGATGGATGTATGCTTAGTTTATCATGAAATGCTCTGTAGTGAGTGCATCGAGCTCGCGAAGATGCCTACATAATTCTGTCAATGTCATGCCCTGTTTGCTGAATCTGTTAACGAAACTTGCTATGTTTACGTGGGTGCCATCACATTTTCTATTCTCTTTTGGCTTATGGTCAGTAAGGGACTTTTGTTATATGCTTTGAGTAGATTCATGCCATGCCTTGTTTTGCTATTATAAGTTCCTTTAGTATGTTGTTTGCTTGCTCTGAACATTGCTTCTTGATGCTGTTTCTGCCATGTTCAGTATTTTCGCTAAGTCTGTGAAGCTGATATATTTTGAACTTTTGCCATGCTTGTTTGGACCTGTTATGTTGTGATTTAGCCGTAGCTCAGTGTTCATCTTTTGTCAAGCATCTTGAGTAGATCACTGCCATATGCTTTGTTGGTACGTTTGGGTGCAGTAGCTTCATTTCTTGTTGCTTGCTAAGTGGCATCATGCTGTTAATGGCAGATTTGTGTCAATCTTGTTTTGCTTGTCAGTTGCAAACCGTGCATCCAATTCCGGTGATCTTTATATCGATTTCAACCGAAATCATCTCACCTTCCAGCGGCATACTTGGTTTGCCAAGTTGATGCCTGGTTCATCATTTTCCTTCCGGAGCACGCATATGCATTGCATCTCACATCTCGCATATCATGCCATGTATTGCATCATGTTGTTTGTGCATTGCCCGTGATTTATTGTGGTTCCTTTGTTTGTGTTCTTGCTTTGGGTAGAGCCGGGAGACGAGTACGTGAACGAGGAACCTGTTGAGAACGCTTACGAGGATCAAGCTTTCGACAACTCTGAGAACTTTGCAGGCAAGATGACCATACCCTCGAAATCACTTCTATCTTTGCTTGCTAGATGCTCGCTCTTTTGCTATGCCTATGCTACGATGCCTATCACTTGCTATATCATGCCACCCATATTGCCATGTCAAACCTCTAACCATCCTTTCCTGGCAAACCGTTGTTTGGCTATGTTACCGCTTTGCTCAGCCCCTCTTATAGCGTTGCTAGTTGCAGGTGAAGATGAAGTTTGTTCCTTGTTGGAACATGGAGATATTGTTCCTTTCTGGAACATGTTTACTTGTTGGGATATCACAATATCTATTGTTTAATTAATGCATCTATATACTTGGTAAAGGGTGGAAGGCTCGGCCTTATGCCTGGCGTTTTGTTCCACTCTTGCCACCCTAGTTTCCGTCATACCGGTGTTATGTTCCTTGATTTTGCGTTCCTTACACGGTTGGGTGATTTATGGGACCTCCATTGACAGTTCACTTTGAATAAGACTCCTCCAGCAAGGCCCAACAATGGGTTTACCATTTGCCACCTAAGCCTTTTTCCCCCGGGTTTTCGCGAGCCCGGGGGTCATCTTTATTTAACCCCCCCCCCCCCTGGGCCAATGCTCCTCTGAGCGTTGGTCCAAACTAGAGCCACTTGCGGTGCCACACCGAGGCAACTTGGGGTATCTTCGGTTGCCGTGCGTAGTGTTCATCCGGATGTGCCACGAGAACGAGATATGTGCAGCTCCTATCGGGATTTGTCGGCACAATCGGGCGACTTTTGCTGGTCTTGTTTTATTGCTGTCGAAATGTCTTGTAGTCCAGATTCCGAGACGATCGGGTCTTCCCGTAGAAGGAATATCCTTCGTTGACCGTGAGAGCTTATAATGGGCTAAGTTGGGACACCCTGCAGGGTATTATCTTTGAAAGCCGTGCCCGTGGTTATGAGGCAGATGGGAATTTGTTAATGTCCGGTTGTAGAAAACCCGAAGTTGACCTTAATTATAACACATCAACGCGTGTGTAACCGTGATGGTCTCTTCTCGTGGAGTCCGGGAAGTGAACACGGTGTTGGAGTTATGTTTGACGTAAGTAGTTCAGGATCACTTCTTGATCGCTACTAGCTTCACGACCGTGCCTTGCTTCTCTTCTCGCTCTCTTTTGCGTAATGCAGCCACCATATATGCTAGTCGCTGCTGCAGCTCCACCTCACAACTCTGTCCTTCCTATAAGCTTAAATAGTCTTGATCTCGCTGGTGTGAGATTGCTGAGTCCCGTGACTCACAGATTCTACCAAAACAGTTGCAGTGCCGACGATGCCAATGCAGGTGGCGAACCGAGCTCAAGTGGGAGTTCGACGAGGAACGTGGCCATTACTGTGTCTTTTCCTGATGATCGAGTAGTGGAGCCAGTTGGGACGATCGGGGATCTGTAGCATTTGGGGTAGTCTTCTTTTATTTTGGTTCCGTAGTCGGACCTTGAGTGTAATCTGAATGATGGATGTTTATTTATGTATTGTGTGAAGTGGCGACTGTAAGCCAACTATGTATCTCTTTCCCTTATGTATTACATGGGTTGTGTGAAGATTACCTCACTTGCGACATTGCTTTCAATGCGGTTATGCCTCTAAGTCGTGCTTCGACACGTGGGAGATATAGCCGCATTGAGGGTGTTACAATTTTGCAGCTATAGAACTTATTGGAGACTTCGTATCTCTCAATCTGGGCATTTGCTTGAAATATTAACTTCAACTCCTGGAACATTGATACGTCTCCATCGTATCTACTTTTCCAAACACTTTTGCCCTTGTTTTGGACTCTAACTTGCATGATTTGAATGGAACTAACCCGGACTGACGCTGTTTTCAGCAGACTTTCCATTGTGTTATTTATGTGCAGAAACAAAAGTTCTCGGAATGACCTGAAACTCCACGGAACATATATTTGGAAAATAAGAAAAATACTGGAAGAAAAATCCACGTCAGGAGGCCCACACCCTGTCCACGAGGGTGGGGGGGGGGCGCCCCCCTACCTCATGGGC
The DNA here is from genome assembly GCA_021605205.1 of Aegilops longissima. NCBI lineage: Eukaryota > Viridiplantae > Streptophyta > Magnoliopsida > Poales > Poaceae > Aegilops > Aegilops longissima. The sequence continues at coordinate 427,615,027 of CM038676.1, forward strand.
CCCCTGACGCTCCACCGACCTCAACTCCAACTCCATATATTCACTTTCAGGGAGAAAAAAAATCAGAGAGAAGTATTCATCGCTTTTACGATCTGAAACGCCGCCAAGCCCTAAAACCTCTCGGGAGGCTGATCTGAGTCCGTTCGGGCTCAAGAGGGGATTCGTCGCCTTCGTCATCATCAACCATCCTCCTCACCAATTTCATGATGCTCACTGTCGTGCGTGAGTAATTCCATCGTAGGATTGCTGGACGGTGATGGGTTGGATGAGATCTATCATGTAATCGAGTTAGTTTTGTTAGGTTTTGGTCCCTATTATCCACTATGTTCTGAGATTGATGTTGGTATGACTTTGCTATGCTTAATGCTTGTCACTAGGGCCCAAGTGCCATGATTTCAGATCTGAACCTATTATGTTTTCATGAATATATGTGAGTTCTTGATCCTATCTTGCAAGTCTATAGTCACCTACTATGTGTTATGATCCGGCAACCCCAAAGTGACAATAATCGGGACCACTCCCGGTGATGACCTTAGTTTGAGGAGTTCATGTATTCACTATGTGCTAATGCTTTGTTCTGGTACTCTATTAAAAGGAGGCCTTAATATCCCTTAGTTTCCATTAATACCCCGCTGCCACGGGAGGGTAGGACAAAAGATGGCATGCAAGTTCTTTTCCATAAGCACGTATGACTATATTCGGAATACATGCCTACATTACATTGATGAATTGGAGCTAGTTCTGTGTCACCCTATGTTATGACTGTTACATGATGAACCGCATCCGACATAATTCTCCATCACCGATCCAATGCCTACGAGCTTTTCACATATTGTTCGTCGCTTATTTACTTTTCCGTTGCTACTGTTACAATCACTACAAAACACCAAAAATATTACTTTTGCTACTGTTACCTTTGTTACCGTTACCACTACTATCATAATACTTTTCTACTAAATACTTTGTTGCAGATACTAAGTTATCCAGGTGTGGTTGAATTGACAACTCACTGCTAATACTTGAGAATATTCTTTGGCTCCCCTTGTGTCGAATCAATAAATTTGGGTTGAATACTCTACCCTCGAAAACTGTTGCGATCCCCTATTCTTGTGTGTTATCAAGACTATTTTCTGGCACCGTTGCCGGGGAGCATTGCTCTATTCTTTGAGACACTTGGGATTTATATCTACTGGTCACTATGAAGAACTTGAAAGACGCTAAGACAACAATTTATCCCTCAACTACGAGGGGAGGTAAGGAGCTACCATCTAGCTCTGCACTTGATTCACCTTCTGTTTTGAGTAAGCTTGCGACACCTAAACCTGCGTCTGCTATTCGTTCTGATATGTCGCATGTTATTGATGATCCCACTTCTGCTATGCATGATACTTATGATGAAACTACTTCTATGCTTGATACTACTGTGCCACTTGGTGAATTTCTTGATGATCAACTTGCTAGGGCTAGAGAGAATGAAATTATTGATAATATTTATGGAAGTGATGATGAAGACTCTTCCCCTAAAAAATATGAATTGCCTGTTGTGCCTGAGAGCTATGTTATGGATGAAGCGATTGCTAACGAAATCTTTGCTTGCAAAGACAGATATGATGTTAAGTAATTATTAGCTAAATGGAAGCATCAATCTCTTAATGCTAGAATGAAACCTGATCCTGCTTTTGCTACTTCACCTATATGTGTTACTGATAATGATTATGAATTCTCTGTTGATCCTGATATAATTGCTTTGGTTGAATATGATCCTTTTCATGGCTATGAATCTGAAACTGTTGTGGCACATTGAGGGAGTCCCGGATTAGGGGGTGTCCGGATAGCCGGACTACCATCATCGGCCGGACTATCATCGGCCGGACTATCATCATCAACCGGACTCCAAGACTATGAAGATACAAGATTGAAGACTTCGCCCCGTGTCCGGATGGGACTTCCCTTGGCATGGAAGGCAAGCTTGGCGATACGGATATGTAGATCTCCTACCATTGTAACTGACTCTATGTAACCCTAGCCCTCTCCGGTGTCTATATAAACCGGATGGCTCTAGTCCGTAGGACAGAACAACAACCCTTACAATCATACCATAGGCTAGCTTCTAGGGTTTAGCCTCCTTGATCTCGTGGTAGATCCACTCTTGTAAACATCCACAATATCAATATCAATCAAGAAGGACGAGGGTTTTACCTCCATCAAGAGGGCCCGAACTCGCTAAACATCGTGTCCCTTGTCTCCTGTTACCATCCGCCTAGACGCACGCTCGGGACCCCCTACCGAGATCCGCCGGTTTTGACACCGACGTTGGTGCTTTCATTGAGAGTTCCTCGTGTCGCCACCGATAGGCTTGATGGCCTCTTCAATCGACAACGACGCCGTCCCGGTGAGACTTTTCTCCCGCACAGATCTTCAGATTCGGCGGCCGCACTCGGGCCAACTCACTTGGCCATCCGAGCAGATCGAAGCTACGCCTCGCCGTCGGTCAGGTTTGAAGCCTAAACTTCACGGCCGATATCCGCGGGGACTTGATCTTCGATGGATCTGAGCCACAGCCGAGCGTGCCGCGCTGTCACGATGGGCATGACCTAACTCTGCCGCCGGACAGCACCTTGGAGGCCGCACATGAATCTGCTCCGACCCATAGTCCGGAGCCGATGGCTCGGATCGAGGACGGATGGCTGGACACCGCCCCGGGAGCTGCAACTTCTACGGCGATGGAGCCGAACACTTACCTTGTCCCACATAAAGCTCATGACTCCGAGGTGCCGGACTCTCTGCCGGACTCCGAACCTCCTGCGCCCCTGCCAGTCGAGTCCGATTGGGCGCCGATCATGGAATTCACCGCTGCGGACATCTTTCAGCACTAGCCTTTCGGCGATATCGTAAATTCACTGAAGCATCTCTCGCTATCCGGAGAGCCCTGGCCAAACTATGGCCAGGATGGTTGGGACGCGGACGACGAAGAAATTCAGAGCCCACCCACCACCCACTTCGTAGCCACCGTCGACGATTTAACCGATGTACTCGACTACGACTCCGAAGACATCGACGGTATGGACAACGATGCCGGAGACTACCAAGAACCAGTGCCTACAGGACACTGGAAGACCACCTCGTCATACGACATATACATGGTGGACACCCAAATGATGGGGACGGCGAAGAAGCAACGGAGGCCGATTCCTTAAAGAAACAGCCCAAGCGCCGACGTCAGCGGCGCCGCTCTAAATCCCGCCACGGCAAGAATGGAGATTCCGCACAGAGATAATAACACCCCGTAAAGTGCCGAAGACAACCCCTCCAAAGACGATCCAGCGCAGGAGGAGGCGAAGCAAGCCCTCACGAGAGGGCGGCATTTAAGAGGTCGAGGATGACAAGTACTTACCTCCCTCTCGAGACGCAGGCAAGCCTCGACGACGACGAATTGTCGTGCTCGAGGATCCCGTCGAACAAGAGCGTTTGAGGCGAAGGCTAATGGCCACGGCAAACAGCCTAAAGAAAAAGCAGCAACAGCTTCAAGCTGATCAAGACCTACTGGCCGACAGATGGACCGAGGTCCTCGCGGCCGAAGAGTATGAATGCCTCTCCAAAAGTTAACCAAAACGCAAGCTGCTCCCCCGACTAGAGGAGGAAGCGTACAAACCTGCATCACCAGCGCTGTCGGCAGACCCGACCACCTCGTGGCAGCGACAGAGAGGCGTGCAAGCCCTCCACCAAAACCGTACCCGACATCGCTCAAAAGCATGAAGCTACGGGGAACGCGCTGGACTTATGGGATATATTGAGGACAAGGCAAGACAATACAGATCTATCTATGGATCACGCGGCGCCCAAGACCCACGACGAATACCGTCGCGCGGATACAACTACTCCGCGGGCGAACACAGCAGATAACGCTCTCTCGAGCTACGCCGCGATATTGCTCAATCTGAGGCGCCAAGACACCCACTATGCTTCACCGATGAAGTAATGGATCATCAAATCCTCAAGGGTTTAAACTCATTAATATCGAATCCTATGATGGCACAACAGACCCGCGGTTTGGATTGAGGATTATCTCCTCCATATACATATGGCCCATGGCGGCGATCTTCACGCCATCAAATATCTCCCACTCAAGCTTAAAGGACCAGCTCGGCATTGGCTTAACAGCCTGCCCGCAGAGTCTATTGGATGTTTGGGAAGACACGGAAGCCGCATTCCTCGACAACTTCCAGAACACGATAATGCGACCACCGACGCAGATGACCTAAGCCACATAATCCAGCAGCCGATGAATCGCCAGCAATTCTCGACACGGTTCTTAACAAAGAAAAATCAAATCGTCGACCGTCCGGATGCGAGGCACTCGCTGCCTTCAAACATAACATCCGCGAGGCGAGTGGCTGGCCCGGCACCTAGGACAGAGAAGCCGAAATCCATGGCAGCCCTCACATCACTCATGACCCGCTTCATGCGGGAGAGGATAGCTGGCTAGCTCGCAGCAACAACCTCAGCAAAACGCCGGCAGTCCGGATACCAAGGACCGCAATGGCAGGTTGCGGCGAAACAAAACAAACGCCGCATTAACGGCGACAAGAATGAGGATACGGCAGTCAACGCCGGATTCCGAGGCTCCAAGCCCGGTCAACGGAAGAAGCCATTCACAAGAACCACTCCGGGCCCGTCCAATTTGGACCGAATACTCGACCGCTCCTGTCAAATACATGGAACCCCCGAAAAGCCAGCTAACCACACCAACAGAGATTGTTGGGTATTCAAGCAGGCAGGCAAATTAATCGCCGAAAACAATGACAAGGGGCTACACAGCGATGACGAGGAAGAGACCCGGCCGCCGAACAACAGAGGACAAAAGGGATTCCCCCCTCAAGTTTGGACGGTAAACATGATATACGCAACGCACATTCCCAAGAGGGAGCGGAAGCGTGCACTAAGGGACGTACACGCGATGGAGCCAGTCGCCCCAAAATTCAACCCATGGTCCTCTTGCCCGATCACTTTCGATCGAAGAGACCATCCGACCAGTATCCGCCATGGCGGATTCGCCGCATTGGTTTTAGACCCAATCGTCGATGGATTTCACCTCACGAGAGTCCTGATGGACGGCGGTAGTAGCCTGAACCTGCTTTATCGGGATACAAAGGCGCAAGATGGGCATAGACCCTTCAAGGATTAAACCTACAAAGACAACCTTCAAAGGCGTCATACCAGGTGTCGAGGCCAATTATGCAGCTCGATTACATCGAAGTGGTCTTCGGATCCCGTATAATTTCCGGCGAGGAGTTAATCTTCGACATAGTCCCGCTCATGGCGGCTATCACGCTCTGCTTTCGGACGAACGCGCTCATAAAAATTCAACGCGTGCCGCATTATGCATACCTTAAGCTCAAGATGCCAGCCCTCGTGGAGTCATCACGGTCAATGGAAACACGGAACGCTCCCTCCGAACGGAGGAACATACAGCTGCTCGCGGCAGAAGTACTGAGCAGCCTTTTAAGGCAATTCTTGAGTCCGCCGTTAAATGACCGGACACGACCAAACGCGCCCGAGCAACATCAACCAAGACCACCCGCACGCCCGAGCATCGCAGAGCAATGCGGCCTTAACCCCAGCCCTCGCAAAATTGTAAGACAAGCTCTCCACAGACATAATTACGCCTACGGAGATACCATGGGCATAGGGGAAAGGCACAACCACAACAGACCCAGAGCGGTTCGACCACACTAGGGGCTCCCAAGTGTGTCGCTCTTTTTCTTTTATTTTTCTTTTTATACAGAACTATGTCCGTGGCGACCCTGCCAAACTCATGATGCAACAGCCAGGGGAAGGACAAAGGCGCGATTTAACACTCAGGTGGTCTCCATCACGAGCATTAAATTTGTTAAATACAAACATTCCACGGCCTACCCCTGGAGGGAGACGCCTTTAATTCGTCCAATCCCTTGCTTTCCGCACTATTTGTATCATTCCGCACTCATAGCATATCTTCTCGAATAAAATGCAGTACTTTTTTGCCTATAATTGCATCACCTTATATATATATATATATATATATATATATATATATATATATATATATATATATATATATATATATATATATATATATATATTCTTTTACGACATGTTGCATCCAGACACTTTGGTACGGCCAAACACACCAAGGGCTTATGTTCTCCGCAGTATGGTGTGATAAAGTCCGACACTTTCACAAGTGCGGCACCCGAACTTATAGCATTATATGAATCGGCTCGAATCATGTCTTGGGTCAATAGTTGGGTTTGCTCGGCTCCCATGTTTGGCACCTTACGTTCCGTTCTATCGGCTAAGGTAGCATCGGGAGAACCATCGCGATTGCGCCCGTTGAGCCGGGTTAACGCCTCGGAGAAAGCTAAAACTGATTGTCATGATAAGGCGAGAGACTGGTCGCTGTTCGAGAGGTCCTTCGGGTCCTTAAAGACCTCGCCGCTTTGAGCGAAGTTCGGATAATGTCCGATTTGGCGTGGATAGCGCCCTAATTCGTCCTCCGAATACTAGGGGCTTCACTAAATTTAAAATTATAGAATTCTATGGCTAAGTGAGAGTGTTCAAGCACTATAAGTCCGGTTGCCTTGTTCGTTGTGTTGAGCGCCTCCTAGATGGACCCAAAATGGGAACAAGAGTGCTCAAGTTTATCCCAACACCCCAAAGACTCGTGGCATGGGGGATGAAGCCGACGACTTGCCATCTCTCAGATTTAATAAACGGCCGCACGTAAGGTAATATTTTAAATTAACAAGCGTTGCTTAGCGATATGAACAAAGTTTTCAGCGCACAGGATAACACATTGCGAATTTACTCAATACTTACATCCCTGGGGCACTCATCCGCAATCTTGCGGGCACCCTTCAGACAATCTTATAGTACATTTCGGGCGTACAATATTCCTTGCCCGCTGGTGGCGCGCCAGTGATTAGCTTCTCCGCATCCAGCTTGCCCCAATGCACCTTTGCGCGGGCAAGGGCCCGACGAGCACCTTCAATACAGGTGGAGCGCTTGATAACCTCCACCCAGGGGCACGATCCACCAACCGTCGCCTGAGGCCGGTAGCTCCAGCATGGCCTCTCCAGCCACACAGCCGGACTATGAGGCCCTTCATGGCCTGCTCGGCCACCTTGTGGAGCTCGACCAGCTGCTTCAGCTGGTCGCTAGGGGGCACCGGATGGCCGGCCTCAGCATACTAAGACCAGAAGACCTTCTCCGTTGAGCTCCCCTCCTCGGCTCGGTAGAATGCGGCAGCATCAGACACGCTGCGAGGCAGATCTGCAAACGCCCCTGGAGAGCTCCGAATTCGGGTAAGTAACACGTAATTTACATTCACGTGCTTGCTTTGCATGAAAAATGCCTTACCCGCCGCTATCTTCCTCACCAACTCAATCTCCTGAAGGGACTTATGGGCATTGGCCTTGGCAGTTTTGGCACTTTCGAGAGCCGAGGCAAGCTCGGACTCTCGAGTCTTTGAGTCACGCCCAAACTCTCATGCTTTTCCATGAGAGCCTCGAGCTCTTGCTGAACCACCGCCACCCGCGCCTCCTGCTTTTCTCGCTCTGCCTGTTCCGTGGCCACATTATGTTCGTCATGACACGGCCTCCTTCGTGGTCGCCACCTCGTTCGTGGCCCCCGCAGCACCCATGTTATCCTTGTTATTTTCTGTTGCAACCTAAATCCTTTTACAGAAGGTACAAGTTCAAAGTGGTGTTACTCACCTTCTTTGTCCCGAGCTGCTTCTGGCGCGGTCGAGCTCTTGCTCGACCGCCGAGCTCTGCTTCAAAGCACCGACCTCTGCGGTCGGTCTGGCAGAGGTCAGCAGCGCAGCCTGCAACCCATATTGACATAATTTTTTAGCAACCCTGCGTATATCTTCTTCTTTTTTTCAGATCCTCAGTCCGGCTTTTCTTCCCGAACACCGAACCGAGCATCAGGGGCTACTGTCTATGCGGTATTACATTGCATATTTTTAACTTCTTACCTCAAAGCCTGATAGAAGGCTACTGCAGGCTTCGGTCAGCCCGCTCTTAGCAAGTTGCACCTTCTGAATCACCCCACTCATAATAGTGCAGTGTTCTTCCTCGATGGAAGCGCTCTGCAGCGCCTCCAACAAATTGCCCGGCGCCTCCGGTTGGACGGAAGCCGCCGGCGTCACGGTCTTGCCCTTCATTGAAGGGCCGCTGCCGGACCCGGAACCACTGCGGGTTACGATATGGAGTCCGGCGAAAGTCCGGAGGGCGCCTTGTGGCACCTCCGAGCCTCCCTAATGGGTCCCTTCTTGGGATCCCACCTCGGCGTCCTCAATGTCGCGAGGGTGGAGGCGGTCGGGATGGAGTCTACATCCGACGGAGCCAACGACCCGCTTCGATGAAGCGGGAGATTATCACCGGCCGGACTACAGGCAGCATGCGGCATCAGAATGACACTATGTGACGCAGAAAAAGAAATTATAAATCATTCAGGAATCCGGATACTTACGATCTCGCCGAGGCCTGGCCCTTGAAGGCCATTCTTCCTCGCCAACGTTGATGTTGGCGGAGCTGTCCGGGAATAGTCCTTCCCTCTTGGACCCTTCGGCCTCCCCCGCTGGGGAAGCCTTCCTCTTCCTCTCTCCTCCTCCGGAGAGAGTCCTCTTCTCCTCCTCGTTTTGGGAGGAGTCCGCCCGAGTCGCTCGGACACCTGAAAACGGAACTCTTCGAGCACCCGTGGCCTCCTTCTTGGCCTTGTTCTCCGGCACCACGTGCGGTGCGGAACCAGCAGCCTCGCTAGACGGGCGTCTCTGGATTTTTCGGCATAGGAGCCGGCAGATAATCTGCTCCGCCTTCCTCATCCAGTCTGTCAAAGGAAAAGGGAAATTAAAACCGATAGAGTCAAACTATGAAAAGCAAGTGTCCCAGAAAGGGTAGAATCACTTACCTCGTTGGCTTGGCGCTGCGAGAAATCCGCGATCTTGATCGCGGATGCGGGGGCTTCGGCGCCCTTGAACAGCACCCTCCAGGCGCCTTCGTACGTCGTGTCAAAGAGCCCGCTCAGCGCCTGGTGCTGTTCCGGATCGAACTCCCACAGATTGAATGCCCGCTCTTGGCATGGGAGAATCCGGCGGACGAGCATGACTTGGACCATGTTAACCAGCCTGAGCTTCTTCACCAGCTTCTGGATACAGGCTTGAAGTCCCGTCGGCTCCTCCGAACTACCCCACAAAGAAGCCCTTCTCTTTCCGGGAGGTGAGCTGCGTGGGATACCAGATCTGAACTTCGGGGCCGCCGCCCATGTAGGGTCACGCGCTCGGTGATATAGAACCACCCGATTGACACCCTTGACGGATTCCACGAAGGCCCTTCAACCAAAGGACATTGGGCATCTTGCCCAACATGGCGCCCAAGACTCCGCTTGAGTGCCCTTCACTACCTTCGCTTGACATTGAAGGTCTTGAGCCAAGTCGAAGTGGGGCTGGATGCGAGAGGAAGGCCTCGCACCCACGATAAACGCCGAGATGTTGAGGATGAAGTTCGGCGCCAGATCATGGAAATCCAGGCCGTAGTAGAACATGAGCCCCCGGACAAAGGGGTGAAGTGGAAAGCCCAGTCCGCGGAGGAAGTGGGGAAGGAAAACGACCCTCTCATGGGGCATGGGGGTGGGGATGAGCTGCCCCTCGTCGGGCAGCCGGTGCGCGATGTCGCCGGAGAGGTATCCGGCGCCGCGCAGTTTGGCGATGTGCTCCTCCTTAACGGTGGAGGCCAACCATTTACCTCCCGCTCCGGACATGGTCGGAGAAGGTTGAGACGAGATGCGCGAACTTGGGCGCTGGAGCTCGAAAAGCGTGAGATGGATAAGCAAAGGAGGAAGAAGGCGAGGTGAGAAGGTGAATCCTTATCCCTTATATGGGCGGGCGAAGTCTCGCGTCCCCACCGCCTGGTAAAACTCGCTTATCTCCCAAGCGTCACCATCAATGGCGCGGTTGGGTTACCCGTCCGTATTAATGAGAATCCGGATTAAGGGGAAACACGATCTCGCTCGACAAGACGTGCCAAGGAAACCGCTTAGCTAAATGCGCTGAGGTGGTAGAGTAAAAACGATTTAAATAATGGATTGGTAGTGGCGTGACGTCATGCCACAAAAAACGTCAGCAGATTGAACTTGTGTATATGTTATTCTCTCTACGGTGGAATGTGGAATTTATTTTGCAGAGCCGGACACTATCCCGGTGTTCACAATCTTCTATCATTCGAGGAGGAACCCGCCTTGCAATGCCAAGCAATATCTGCGCGGACTTATCGTCATTGAAGCCTGGTTCAGGGCTCTTGAGGAGTCCCGGATTAGGGGTGTCCGGATAGACGGACTACCATCATCGGCGGACTATCATCGGCCGGACTATCATCATCAACCGGACTCCCAGACTATGAAGATACAAGATTGAAGACTTCGCCCCGTGTCCGGATGGGACTTTCCTTGGCGTGGAAGGCAAGCTTGGCGATACGGATATGTAGATCTCCTACCATTGTAACCAACTCTATGTAACCCTAGCCCTCTCCGGTGTCTATATAAACCGGATGGCTCTAGTCCGTAGGACATAACAACAACCCTTACAATCATACCATAGGCTAGCTTCTAGGGTTTAGCCTCCTTGATCTCGTGGTAGATCCACTCTTGTAAACATCCACAATATCAATATCAATCAAGCAGGACGTAGGGTTTTACCTCCATCAAGAGGGCCCGAACCTGGGTAAAACATCGTGTCCCTTGTCTCCTGTTACCATCCGCCTAGACGCACAGTTCGGGACCCCCTACCCGAGATCCGCCGATTTTGACACCGACACACATCTTACTAAATTAAATGATATAGCCACCCTGTTCACTAATGATGAGAGAACCCGCTACCTTTATATCCTTAAAATATTTCTGTTCTCATTAAAGGGTGATGCTAAGATATGGTTCAATTCTCTTGATCCTGGTTGTGTGCGTAGTCCCCAGGATATGATTTATTACTTCTCTGCTAAATATTTCCCTGCTCATAAGAAACAAGCTGCTTTGAGGGAAACATATAATTTTGTGCAAATTGAAGAAGAGAGTCTCCCACAAGCTTGGGGGAGGCTTCTCCGATTACTTAATGCTTCGCTTGATCATCCTCTAAAGAAAAATGAAATACTTGATATCTTTTATAATGGACTAACCGATGCTTCCAAAGATTACCTGGATAGTTGTGCTGGTTCTGTTTTCAGGGAAAGAACACCGAATGAAGCTCAAATTTCCACCATGCTTGCTAATTATACTTTTAAGGGTGGAATACCTAAGAAACTAGGAGATCCAGGGGTACCAACTATACCATGCTCCATTAAAAGAAACTATGTGAAAACTGCTTTATGTGATCTTGGAGCCGGTGTTAGTGTTATGCCTCTCTCTTTATATCGTAGAATTGATTTGAATAAGTTGAAACCTACTGAAATATCTTTGCAAATGGCTGATAAATCAACTGCTATACCTGTCGGTATTTGTGAGGATGTGCCTGTTGTGGTTGCAAACGTTACTATTTTAACGGACTTTGTTATTCTTGATATTCCCGAGGATGATAGTATGTCTATTATTCTTGGAAGACCTTTTTTGAATACTGCAGGGGCTGTTATTGATTGAAACAAAGGCAATGTCACTTTTCATGTTAATGGTAATGAGCATACGGTACACTTTCCGAGGAAACAACCTCAAGTCCACAGTATCAATTCTATTGGAAAAAATTCCATCGATTATTTTTGGAGGTTTTGAATTTCCTCTTCCTACTGTCAAAAATAAATATGATATTCTTATTATTGGGGATGTGCATATCCCTGTTGAGGTAACATAGTGTCATTCGAAATTTCTCCGATTCCATGTTATTCGGAATGAGTTTGTTAACAAGACTTGATCAACCTTGTTAGTGGATTCCTTTTGATGAGCATGAGATGGATGAAACTAGAAGGCACAACCTTCTGTACCCTCTCTCTACTTTCTGTTATTTAGTTGTAATAAAGTAAAATAGTATTTTCCGTCTGCTTTCTGAATTATCATGCAATATAAAAATACCCCAAAATAAAAGTTCTCCAAATGCCCTGAAAATGGAATATGATTTTTTTGGAATATTTGAGAATATCTGCACCGAGAACACAGCAGGAGGGGTAAGCACTGCCACGAGGGTGGAGGGCGCGCCTACCCCCACAGGCGCCCCACTGCCTCGTGGGCCCATGGTGGCTCCCCTCCACTTATTCCTGCACCCACACACTTCTTCTTCCTCCCAAAAATATCACCATCCAGCTCAAGCACGAGTTCTAGCTCATTTTGCTGTGATTTTTGATCTCCTTGCTCAAAGCACCTCTCATAAAACTTCTTGGGGAGATTGTTCCTTGGTATTTGACTCCTCCATTGGTCCAATTAGTTTTTGCTCTAGTGCTTTATTCATTGAAAATTTGTGCTGCCTAGGTGACCATGTTCTTGAGCTTGCATGTCAAATTTATATGGTTCCAAGTAGTTCTAATGCTTGATATAGGCTCTAGGCACTTGTAGGAGTAGTTGCTATCAATTCTGTTGAGCTTGGTTCACTTTTATTTTGAAGTTACTAAAAATTTCAGAAATTTTTTCAGAGGAAGAAACATGCTTAGGAAAATGTTCCAAGGTGGTTCTTCAAGGAAGCAAGGACCCAGGTTTGCAATGCGTGATGCTGACGATGAGCCACCAAGGGGCCTTGATCTTGACCTTGTGAATGGCCTTGAGAAAACTTTATGGATCGAGCGGGAATCAAGGAAGAATTTAACGCATATTTGCGTAACGCTGATCTTGTGAGCTTCGAGGCAGAGAAGTGCCGCCAATACCACTATCTCACTAGTTCATTTGTGAGGAGGTTTGAATTTTCATCTTCACGTAATTGTCCAACTGTCCTGTTTGATCTCTATGAAAAATCTTATACTATGGACTTAGAGGATTTTACCACTGCTTGCAAACTTCCACAATGGGGTAGTGCTAGTGAACCTCGTAAATCTGAATTTAGAAATTTTCTTGCTAGTATAACTGTAGGGGAATCTAGAGATATAGCACAAGCTACCATAGGGAGCATTCATTTTTGTGCTATACATTATTTTGCTCTCTTCATAGGTAGGTGCATAAATGGTAAAGATGAAGCATGTCACATGTGTGTCCCTGATCTCAGTATTCTTAGGAGGGTTGTGTTAGGAGACAAAACTTATAACTTGGGAGCCATTGTTGCACGTAGGTTGCATCATAATAGATTTAATGGAGATTTCTTTGGAGGAATTTATGCAACCCACTTAGCTGATTTTCTTGGTGTGGACATTCGTGAGGATGATATTGAGTTGCCTCCTACTTATTTAGAATATAATGCTATGGTCCACCACCAGTTTATCGAGAGGAATGAATCACCTCTCGGGTATCGCTTAATCTTTGACAAACGTCGTGCTGTCCGGATTACTCTCCCTGCTCCTGCCTTCTTTGATTATCAGGCAAAAGGAAGATATGTTATTACCAAAGAGGAGGCAGATGAGTACAAGAGGAGGGCGGAGGCAGCTCGCCGCCATGCTGCAGCTCAGGAGGCAATAACTGCCGCAGCTCAGTACGACCCCAGCTACAACTATGGATATCCGCCAGGCCATCCATGGCAATAAACCAACTTAGGCCAAAAGCCTAAGCTTGGGGGAGTACGTATCTCTCACCGACATTACATTTATGTTCACACACACTCATTGCTAAATGTCGGTGCTCATACTCTTTCACTGTAATACCCATGCTAGTTTATTTCCTTTTTCTTGCTTTCTTCTTGTGTGTTTAATAAACCTTAAGAAAAACCAAAAAAATTAGTGTAGCTTTTAGCTAGTTTACTTTCTTGCTGTAGTAGTAATAATTAAGAAGAAAACCCAAAAAGATTTCCTGTTCTTCTTTTGTTTGTTGGGAGCTTTCCCGTGTAAATAGGTTTATTTCTTTTCTTTTCTTTGGGGTTAGGAGAAGACCATAATTAAATTGTTGAAGTGGCTCTTATATGCATTATTGTTGATTTAACCAAGAGACCATATTGCCTTGTCTTCTCCTGTTTATTGAATGCTCGCAGATTCCAGTTTAGTCCAATGCACGTGCACTCTTATTATTATTCACATCGTTCGGTCGTGCAAGTGAAAGGCAATTATGACGATATATGATGGACTGTCTGAGATGAGAGAAGCTGGTATGAACTCGACTTCTCTTGTTTTTGTAAATATGATGAGTTCATCGTTCCTGATTCAGCCTATTATGAATAAACATGTTTGCAATGACAATTAGAGATCATAGTTGCTTATGCCATGCTTGATTAGCTATGAGTTATAATGGTTTACCTTGCGTGCCGACATGCTATTAAAATGTTTGTGATGTGGTATAGTGGGGTGGTATCCTCCTTTGAATGATTTAAGTGACTCGACTTGGCACATGTTCACACATGTAGTTGAAACAAATCAACATAGCCTTCACGATATTTATGTTCATGGTGGATAATATCCTACTCATGCTCGTACTCAATGTTTATTAATTTTAATGCATGTTCATGACTTTGGTCGCTCTCTAGTTGGCCGCTTCCCAGTCTTTTGCTAGCCTTCACTTGTACTAAGCGGGAATACTGCTTGTGCATCCAATCCCTTAAACCCCAAAGTTATTCCATATGAGTCCACTATACCTTCCTATATGCGGTATCTACCTGCTGTTCCAAGTAAATTTGTATGTGCCTAACTCTAAACCTTCAAATAAACATTCTGTTTTGTATGCTCAATAGCTCATGTATCAACTAGGGCTGTCCGTATCTTCCATGCTAGGTGGGTTATTCTCAAGAGGAGTGGACTCTGCTCCTCATTCACGAGAAAATGGCTGGTCACCGGGATGCCCAGTCCCATGCTTTATGCAAACAAAATCAAAATAATTGCAAACAAAACTCCCCCTGGGACTGTTGCTAGTTGGAGGCACTTGTTGTTTTGAGCAAGCCATGGATTAATGCTTGTTGGTGGAGGGGGAGTATAAACTTTACCATTTTGTTTGGGAACTGCCTATAATGTGTGTAGCATGGAAGATATTGCCATCTCTTGGTTGTTATGTTGACAATGAAAGTATGCCGCTCAAAATATTATTTATCTGTATTTCAAAACCGAGATCTGGCACCTCTACAAATCCCTGCTTCCCTCTGCGAAGGGCCTATTTATTTACTTTTATGTTGAGTCATCACCCTCTTATTAAAAAGCACTAGCTGGAGAGCGCAGCTGTTATTTGCATCCATTACTATTAATTTATATTGGGTATGACTATGACTGGATCTCTTTTACCATGAATTACAATGTCTAGTCAGTCCTTGATCTTTAAAGGTGCTCTGCATTTATGTTTTGCGGTCTCAGAAAGGACTAGCAAGATACCATCCTGTTATATCATGTTATGATTGTTTTGAGAAAGTGTTGTCATCCGAGATTTATTATTATTGCTCACTAGTTGATTATGCACTACAAAAAAAGACACATCCGTGACATTTTGGGCCGAACGAAATTTTTTGCTGTCATACATATGACACTTCTATGACGATAATTGTGACAAAACCCGTTTATCATCATAGATGTGGTGTGCTCCTACTTCTATAACAAAAAATCATGACAGAAAATGGGCTTTTCGTCCTGGGCGGGCCGGATACGCAGCTGCATGACATTCTTTGGGCTGTCCATGACAGAAAAAACCGTGGTAGAAGCGAGGGGAGGAAAATTTCGGAAGTTCCGATTCACGGTGGGAGGTCGGGGCGAAGCGATGCACGCTTTCTCTTGTACACGTCGCTGCGTGTGTGCGGCGTTAGCTCTAATCAACCCAGCGAGGCGTTGGGCTCTAATCGAACCCGGCGATTGCACCGCAGTGCGACGCTGTGATCGAACCCGGCGATTAATTGATGGCTGTTAATCGAACCCGATTGAGCGATTCTTCGCTATTGCTGCTAATCAAGAAGCGATCGATTGGATGAACAAAGGCGCGCGGGGGGTTGGATGAATCAGGCGGTGGCGTTGCCTCTGGATGAACAAGACCCCGTGGTGTGGTGGAGGGCTGGAAGAACAGTAGACGGTGGAGGGGTGCCCATGGAGGGGTGGATGAACAGGACCACGTGGTGTGGAGGGCTGGATGAACAGTAGACGGTGGAGGGGTGCCCGTGGAGGGGTGGTTAAACAGGACCCCGTGGTGTGGAGGGCTGGATGAACAGTAGACGGTGGAGGGGTGGTTGAACAGGACCCCATGGTGTGGAGGGCTGGATGAACAGTAGACGGTGGAGGGGTAGTTGAATAGTAGCTGGTGGAGTAGCGCACGGTGGAGGCTGGATGAACAGGAGCCCGTGGAGGCTGTAGGAGGTCGACGATGGAGATGAACAGTATCCCGTGGAGTCCCGTTTTGCGGTACGCCACACCCCTCCGGATGAACATGACCCCGTTTGACCGTGGCGCCCAACACAAGTCCGTTTAAGTCCATTTTGCGGTACGCCACACCCCTCCCGATCAACAGGACCCCCGTTTCGACCGTAGGAGGTTCGTTTCGTCCGTTTTGCGGTACGCCACACCCCTCCCGATCAACAGGAACCCGTTTTGAACGTAGGAGGTCCGTTTCCTCCGTTTTGCGGTACGCCAGGCCTCGTTTCCATCGCCTGTTCTGTCCAAGCCCTCCCGATGAACACGACCATGGCTCCCACGCGTTCCGTTGCCTCCCGATGAACACGACGCATTCCGTTGCCTCCCCATGAACACGACGCATTCCGTTGCCTCCCCATGAACACGACAACGACGCTGTTTCTCCGTTCCGACCCAACCATGTACACAAGCCCTGGCTGTACGTATGCGCGAGTAGGCGTTCGAGATCCCGCCCATATGTACACATACGTGGCCGTATTTTCTTTCTTGCACCTTGGCCGATGTACGTACGTGAACATGCTACGTGCGCGCCTCTACTACGACACGTGCGCGCCTCTACATCGACCAGTATATATGTACGTACACGTTCGCGACCAGAATGACAATGCTACGTACGCTTCGACCAGGTGGGTCCCGAATGTCAAGCACTTCCTTGCGTGCGAAGATGTAGCTGGTGGGTCCCAACAGTCAGGGGCAAACGTTTTTTTCGTGAAATACGGTGGCCCGTCGGTGAGTCCCCGTTGTCAGGTGGAGGAATAATTATTTTGCACGTAATAAGGAGGCACTTCCTTGCTGCGGCCATGGACCCAGCTGTCAGCCTCTCCACGTACAGTCCACGTCCGATGGAAGCCGTTCCTTGACCACGTTGACCACGCCGCGCCAAGAGCACCAGGGCGGTGGACGACGGCGAGGCCTAGGAAGGGGACGACGCGGAGCCGGGGAAGACGCGGCAGTGGATGCCCACGCGTAGAGGAGTACGAGGGTTCACTAGTTCGCTGCGGTGTGAGGTTGCCATCGCCGCAAAATAACAGGGGGTGTGGGTGAGTAGAGGGATGGCCTGGCCAGCGGTGGGAGTAGTAGGGGGCGGTGAGGCCTCCGCCGCATCGCAGCCGGCCACGGGAGGCAGGAGCACGAGGCACGACCGACGCTGGTTTGGGCGGCTGGAGCAAGAAGACCAGAGGTTGAAGAAGCACTACGGCCGTTGGATGGACATCGTACGGTCACTGGAGCTAGAATCGTGCATATTGACTAAGTTGACAAAGCCCTCCGTCCCCGTCAACTTAGTAGGCCCACAAGTCAGCCTCCCACCAAGGTGGGTCCCATCTAGCAAGGGGGTATTCATTTTTTTGTGCGTCATAAGGAGGCACTTCCGGTGGGTCCAAGCTGACAGCAGGGGATACGTTTTTTTCGTGAAATACGGGCCCATCGGGTGGGTCCCAGCAGTCAGGGGCAAACGTTTTTTTCGCGATATATTGGTGGGCGTCCGGTGGGTCCCTGTTGTCAGGTGGAGGAATAATTATTTTCCACGTGATAAGGAGGCACTTCCTTGCGGCTGCCGTGTACCCAGCTGTCAGCCTCTCCACATACAGTATTCTTCTGATGGAATTCGGTCGTTGACCACATTGACCATGCCGCGCCGAGAGCACCACGGCGGTGGACGACGGCGAGGCCTAGGAAGGGGACGACGCGGAACCGGGAAGACGCGCGGTGGATGCCCACGCGAGAGGAGTACGAGGTTCATTGGTTGGCTCTTGCCGCCGCCGAGAATAATAGGGGATGTGGGTGAGTGGAGTGGAGGGATGGCCTGGCCAGCGGTGGGAGTAGTATGGGGGCGGTGAGGCCTCCGCGGCAGCACAGCCAGCCACGGGAGGCAGGAGCAGGCGGCATGACCGGCGATGTTTTGGGCGGCTGGAGCAAGAAGACCAGAGGTTGAAGAAGCACTACGACCGTTGGATGGACATCGTACGGTCAGTCGAGCTAGAATCGTGCATATTGACTAAGTTGACAAAGCCCTTCGTCCCCGTCAACTTGGTAGGCCCACTATACTGGGTCCTAGCTAGCAGGGGGAGTATTAATTTTTTTGTGCGTAATAAGGAGGCACTTCCTTGCGTGCGAAGATATAGCTGGTGGGTCCGAGCTGTCAGGGGCGGTAACGTTTTTTCGCGAAATACATAGGCCCTTTCGGTGGGTCCCAGATGTCAGGTGGAGGAATCATTATTTTGCACGTAATAAGGAGGAATTTCCTTGCGTGTGGCCATGGACCCAGCTGTCAACCTCTCCACGTACAGTCCACTTCAGATGCATGTCGGTCGTTGACCATGCTGACCATGCCACGCCGAGAGCACCAGGGTCGTGGACGATGGCGAGGCCTAGGAAGGGAACGACACGGAGGCAGGTAAGACTCGGCAGTTGTTTTTGTTTCCCATGCGGAGGGGAGTACGACTGTACGAGGGTTTTACTGGTTCGTCTGCCATTGCCGGAGAATAACAGCAGGTGTGGGTGAGTAGAGGGATGGCTAGGCCAGTGATGGGAGTACGGTGGGGCGGTGAGGCCTGCGTGGCAGCACAACCGGCCGGGGAAGGAGGGAGCAGGCAGTCCCGCCGGCGCTTGTTTGAGCAGCTGGAGCAGGAAAAGCAGAGATTGAAGAAGCACGACGGCCGTTCGATGGACATCCAACAGTATAGAGGCCATCTGTGGAAAGCCTCAAATATGTGGAAAACAACATACAACCAATCTGTCATTATTTCAAATAATTTACAGCCCATTTGCTAATTCTTACGGGTTTTTTTGGAGCCCATATTCTTTATGTTAGCATTACAGCCCATATTGTGGCCACGGTTAAAAAATTATATGAAAATTTGCATATGTTGCTGCGGTCTGAACTGTTTTTAATCTCAAAATTTCGAGTCACATTCAGACTGATTTTAAAAATAAATGTATATCAATGTAAAATCCAATAAATTGTCCACACATAAAAATCAATGCAATTTAAAATCTCGAAATGAAAAAAAGATATTTGAAAATAATTTCCGGTTTGATGTGTTTTAAAAATGTACAACCCATTTCTCATTACTGATAGGCCATTTTCTCAGCCAGCCGAATGAAGTTCTCCTCGTCTTGAAAGATTTGGAGCCCAACAGGCCTGATAAAGCGACTTACATGACAAATCACAAAAAAAACTGGGCTAGCCATTTTCAGAAAGAAAAAAAAAACTACTGGGCTGGTCTACGGTAAACATAAAAGAAAAGGCTATCTAGACAGGCCAGAGTGTCCAGCACAACCCAATTGACACCCTGCTTCCGTCTAAAAAACAAATGAGATAAATGCCACTCCAATTATGGCGACTCATAAAAATGCCACTGCAATTTCCAAACTTTGAAAAATGCCACTGCAATTTTGCAAACTTTGAAAAACGCCACTACAGTTTGCAAACTTTGAAAAACGCCACTCGAGACTTGAAAAATGGCACTAGAAATGGCATGAAATGGCATTTTTCAAAGTTTGGAAATTGCAGTGGCATTTCTGGATACACCAGATTTGGAGTGGCATTTATCAAATTAATCCAAAACAAAATAAGCTGGGCGAGCTGCTGGGTCCCTCGTGTCACCGCTCACAGTAAATCTCTCGCTTATTGACTACGTTGACAATGGCATGGGACCCAGATGTCAGAAATCCACTAGGAGGAGCCATTTTTATTGGCTTGAAATAAGGAGGCACTTGCTTGCGTACTGCCATGACCTTGGCGGGTCCCTGCTGTCATCCTCTCCATGTACAATCATCTCCTGATTGTGTACGCGTCAACTTGCTAGGCCCACAAGTCAGCCTCTAAACCCGTGGAGGACAAATACAACCCATTTAAAAAAATAACAGCCCATTCCATACGTTCAAATGGAAAGTTCAACATTCAGAGCAAAGTAACATGTCTGATCCACATATAGAGTACTGAACTTACACATTGACAACCATCATAGCCAAGTTAACTATCTACTCCCACTAACACTATAGTAGCGTACAAGTACTAACTTACTCTTAGCTAACTAGGCGATGCTGGCCGTCATCTGCTGTCCATGCTAAACGCCGGCACCAGCGTCCACTGCCTCGCCTAACTTGCCGTGCGATAGCGATAGGGCGTTGCTTTCGCGCTGCTGGCCCTTTCCATGCCGGCGTGGTCCACCGAAGCTTCGGCTTTCAAGCGGGAAACCCACTTGACGAGCTGGTAATAAAAATCGGCGTTGCCAACGCGTGCGTGCCCGACAGCCTCCAGGGCTATTTGCCGGGCGCCGGCCTCCACATAGTCGGCCCAGTTGCGGGCGATCTGCTCGCGACTCAGAGCGTCGATGCGCTGCTGCTCCATGTCCCGCTGGCGGCGCAAATCAGCGATACGCTGCTCCTCCGCCATGCAGTCGCGCTCCAACAACTCCTCGATCTCCGCATTGCCATCTAAAGACAGATAGAATGCCTCCTCCCTCCGTCTGCCTTCCAGTGAAAACCCGAACACTAGTTCCGGTGGTGACCGCCTCCAGCGTCACCTACCACGGACGGGCGGGGGCATGGCGGACGTGGCGAGCGACATCGGGCCGGTGGGGGCTTATGAGGATATGGCGAGTTGGGTCATGGTGGCACCGGAGAAGGCCGGGAAACAATACTTATAGGCGGAAGGTAGCGCGACGGTCATCGGAATTCAATGCATAATGGCTTAGCGCGCCAGCTTACCGTGGAAAACTAGAGAAACTGAAATTATGACTGTGCCGTCCCATCCCGTCTGGGTCGCACGCCGGCATCGCGGTCAAACGAGTGCACTCGAATCATCTCCCTCCTTGTCAATAATGATTCCACGGATTTAAAGCGTATCTTTTTTCGCATCAGTTAGCTGCCTTAATTACGGTCGGCTGCATGCAGGCACTCAGAATCGCTCGCAGGCAGTACGCGAAGCAGCATGCAACCACTTAAATTGCTGGAATTAATTAGGCTTAAACTTCTGCATGCCGAGGGCACGCATGCAGCCACTTAAATCGCTGGAATTAATTAAACTTCTGCATTCCGTTAATTATTGCCATGCCTTGGTCTTGCTGCTTTGCTCACGGGACTAATAAACCCGGACAGAGGGAGTACCTTGGTTGGTGAGAGGTTTGAATTAAGCCCTGCAAACCAGAAAGGAGGTACTAGTACGTGCGTGATCCCCTATTTATTCGTGTAGGTTCGAGTAGGTCGTTTCTTGAATTGAGCCCTGTAAACCGGAAAGGAGGTAGTACGCCAGTTTCTTCAGAGGTAGGCATTTTTATCTGTGTAGGATCGATAGTGTAGCTTGTCAGTTTCTTCAGATGTAGGCATTTTTATTCAAAAAACTGCCACTTCGCATCTTGCGTCGCAAATAAAACTGCCAGGAGCGCATTTATAGGCTAGCTAGTGATCGATCAGTAACTTGTAAACACTGAGCGAACATAAATAAGTAACTGTTAATGCATCTCAATAATTTATAGATCATATACAAATATGTAGCTCCAAAAGCAAAGATCAACCACTTCGGATCTTGCGTCGCAACTAAAACTAACTAGTACGATTTCTATACATAAGATCAACATGTTAATGCATCTCAATGATTTACAGATCATATACAAATATGTAGCTCCAAAAGCAAAGATCTAGAAAAAACATCTGTTCTTCCTACTAACATGGATGCTTCTCTTGGCCAACATTCAGTACAGACTGAAAGAAAAATTTGTTTGTGAAGTCTACAATTCCTCTTGCAAACGTAAGTGGTTTCACCAACAGCTGGAACCATGAGAATGAACCACACATGATGGAGGAACATCCACTGCAATATGATTTGGTCTTCTCTCGATCACACCATGAGACTATTTTTGAATACAAACTTTAACATAGGCAAAATGATGCCCATTGTATAATCAGACCAAAGCAATGAAGCACCTAGTGTTGGCCAATAAATAGTACAAGATTACTTTTCTACAGTCCATGAAGTGACTATCCAATCTTTCGTGTCTATTTTGAATGGCACCGCATGCAAGGACTATACTATTCTCTTGTGCAGTTCAACCAAAATTGCGGGCACTTTGTTTGTTTGCCAAATAGCAACGGGCAGACATCTCTGTCTGCACAAATATCAAGCAGCTAGTAAACATATACCACACCTTGTGTGACGCCCCGATTCAATTGTACACTAATCATGCACGCAAAGCGTAATACGATCAAGATCGTGGACTCACGGAAGATATCACAACACAACTCTAAAACATAAATAAGTCATACAAGCATCATAATACAAGCCGGGGGCCTCGAGGGCTCGAATACAAGTGCTCGATCATAGACGAGTCAGCGGAAGCAACAATATCTGAGTACGTACATAAGTTAAACAAGTTTGCCATAAGATGGCTAGCACAAACTGGATACAGATCAAAAGAGGCGCAGGCCTCCCGCAGGATCCTCCTAACTACTCCTAGTCGTTGTCGGTGGGCTGCACGTAGTAGTAGGCGCCCAGCAGTAGTAGTCGCCATCGACGGTGGCGTCGCTCCCGGCTCCATCGTCCCAGTCGCAGCAATCGAGTAGAGATAGGGGAAAAGGGGAACAAGGCAACCGTGAGTACTCATCCAAAGTACTGCAAGCAAGGAGCTACACTACATATGCATGGATATATGTGTAAAGGGCCATATCGAGGACCGAACTGCAGAATGCCGAATATGAGGGGATATCTAAACCTGTCAAGACTACGCTCGCAGCCTCCGCCTTGCAACATGTAGAAGGGAGTAGATCAAGTCCTCCAAGTAGCATCACATAGCAATAATCCTACCCGGCGATCCCCTCCTCGTATCCCTGAGAGAGAGCGACCACCGGGTTGTATCTGGCACTTGGAAGGGTGTGTTTTATTAAGTATTCAGTTCTAGTTGTCATAAGGTCAAAGGTACAACTCCAAGTCGTCCTGTTACCGAAGATCAAGGCTATTCGAATAGATTAACTTCCCTGCAGGGTGCCACATAACCCAACACGCTTGATCCCATTTGGCGGACACACTTTCTGGGTCATGCCCGCCGCGGAAGATCAACACGCCGCAGCCCCACCTAGGCACAACAGAGGCCAAGACGCCGGTCTAAACCTAAGCGCATTGGGTGCAGGCCCATCGCCTTAGCACACCTGCATGTTGCGAGGGCGGCCAAAGCGAACTATCCCCTTAATACAAGAGCAGGCTTACGCTCAAATCCGGTAGCGCCGCTTCGCCGTCGACGTCACGAAGTGCCGGCCGATACCATGACGCCGAGTGCCCATATCTTTACCACGTGGTTGGTTAGTGCGTATAGGCTCGTGAGCGGACTCAGATCAAATACCAAGATCTCGTTAAGCGTGTTAAGTATCCGCGAGCGCCGAACAGGGCCAGGCCCACCTCTCTCTAGGCGGTCTCAACCTGCCTGCCGCTCCGCCACAAATATCCACTCATGGGTGCTCCACCAAATTTACCCGACTTTAGTCTCCACATGCATCATGTATAAGTATATAGTATATACCCGAGATCACCTCCCGAGTGATCTCGGCCCAATAGTATAGCACAGCAGACGGACAAGAATGTAGGGCCACAGATGGAATACTAGCATCCTATACTAAGCATGTAGGATTGCGTAAAGGTAACAATGTATAACAATGACAAAGCTATGCATCGGGATAGGTATAACGAAAGCGATAACATGCTACACTACTCTAATGCAAGAAGTATAGAGTAGAATAGGCGATATCCGTGATCAAGGGGGGGGACTTGCCTGGTTGCTCTGGCAAGAGAGAGGGGTCGTCAACTCCGTAGTCGAACCGGGCAGGCAGCTCGGTCTCGGTGTCTAGCGAGAGAAGAGGGAAGAATAATAAATATTTAAGCAAACAGATGCACATCGATGCATGACATGAAGTATCGGTGCTAGGGGTGCCCTAACGCGGTATGTGATGATACCGGTGAAAGGGGGAAACATCCGGGAAAGTATCCCCGGCGTTTCACATTTTCGGGCGGAGGAACCGGAGGGGGAAAGTTGCGAGTTTGATATGTTAGGGATGTGTGTGGGCGAACGGGCTGCGATCCGGAATCGCCTCGCTGCTCGAGCAACTTTCATGTTGAAAATATTTTAACTGAGTTACGGATTAAAAGATATGATTTTCTAAAGATTTTATTAATTTCTGGAATTTAATTAATTATTTAATTAATTTGAAAATGATTTAATGACATCAGCAGTCAACAGAGTTGACTGGTCAACCTGACTAGTGGGTCCCATTGGTCAGTGACACATTTTAATTAATAGATTAATTAAACTAATCATAATTAATTAGGGGAGTGGACCCCACTGTCATTGTTTGATTAATTAACTAACAGTTAATTAGGTTAATCTAATTGTGATTAATTAACTTAATTAATTCGTTAATTAATTAATCTATTTAATTATTATTATCTATTTATTTATTTTTTATTTTTTTCTTCTTCTTTTATATATAAAACGCGTTACGTGGGCGGGGCCTGATGTCATAGGCCCCGGCATAACGGCGCCGGTGTTGGGCACCAAATGAAGCGGTTCGAAGGTCTTGGCGAACCCGACGACGGGCGCCAAGCGTGGCCAAGCTCGAGGCGCGACCAGCGCCGAGGCGGCACGACGAGGCCCTTAGGGCCGCAGCGGCAACAAGGCCGAGGGCGGGGTCCGCAAGCTGCGGCGGCGGAGGCGGGGATCAGGGGCGGAGCAGAGCTCCGAGGCGCACGACCGTCGGCGATGAAGCGAGCAGGGGTGTGGCCGGGTCGACAGTGACCAACAGGGGCGCGGCCACGGCGGAGGCTTCTCGACGAGCAGGGGAAGGGGCGGTGACCAGCGGGCGGGGGACGACGGGCACGACCGATCGGTGTAGCTCGTGGCCAGGGCGCAGCCGGCCGCGGTGATCGCGGGGACGGTTGGTGCGGTGCGCCGCCGCGATGCGGACACGGCCCAAGACAGACGGGGCGCGGGCGACCGCGGGTTCGGGTGTGCCCCGGGCGTGGTGGCCATGGGCGAGCGGCGACGAGGGAAGGGGAGGAGGAGGTCGAGGCTCACGGGGAGTTTGCAGGGGACGGGGCAGTGGGCGTGACGGCGGTCGGGGAGGTCCGACGAGGGAGAGGACGAGGTGGCGGCAGTCCGGCGACGATGGGGAGGCAGCTCCGGCGGGGTGGCGTCTTGGCGTGGGGCGGGCGTCGAGCGGCGTCGGCGGGGTCGTCCACGGGCGCTGGGGACGGCGGGTCCGAGGCACGGCGTGCGGTTGAGGCGGCTCAGTCCAGCGGGCGGGGCGCAGGGGGCGATGGGTTCGTTCCCCGATCCGATCTGGATCGGGAGGAGGAGGAGAGCGAGGGGGCGAGTGGGGAGAGTGGTGTGCGTGGGGGGTGGGGGATATGGAGGGGAGGCGGTGGGCTGGTGGTGGCCAGCTGGGCCTTTGGTCACCGGGCCAAGCCCGGGGTTTCTTCTATTTTTTGTCTTATGTTTTTGTTTTTTATCTCATTTCTTTTATTTATTTTCTTTTACTGTTTTAATTCAACTTAGGGCATCTAAGTATTTTATAAATGTGTGTTTTCTTTACTATAATTACCTATGCCATTTTTGGCATTTGCCTTAACATTTTGTTTCAATATTTGAAAACTTTTGCCGCTTTGACATTTGTTTGAATTTGAATTTGACGCGGTTTGAACTAACGGACGCTTAGCAACAAAGAATCGGGATGACGTGGCATGATTAGCGTGGATTACTGTAGCAAGATTATCCGGCGCTACAAATCTCCTCCATTACAAGAAATCTCGTCCGAGATTTAGGGGAGTAAGGGGAGGGATTGGGTTACCAAAATCTAACGGATCTTCTCGGTCTTGGTTGTTCTTCTCAAGAGGTTGAACCCTCTTGTTGATGTCTTCATTTCTGCTTTAGGTCATCATGATGAAGTCTTCATCCTTTCTTCGGGGTTCCTTCATGCTTACTTAATAGGTAAGGGTAGCTCGCTCTGGCGAAAGGCTTAAGGGTAATCGTCTGGGTTTTTCCGTGAATGAATAGATGAGTATCTCTCGAGTTGAACAAATCAAGAGTAAGGTAAGAAGGTACAATAAGGAGTTCCAAGCGGATAGATAATCATTCGATGCCTGAAAAAGAGTGTGAACGGGGTTCAAAGCAACGGGGTTAGGTATTGTATTGATAACAGGATTGATGATCCCCCGGAAGGTGGCTCGTGAAATACGAGGCTACGCGCGAGGAACAACCTTGGGAACAGGGGGCGTACAGGAGAGTTAGGTTTCGATCCTGTGGAACTGTGGGTTATGGGCCCACCATGTGGGTTAAAAGTAGGAAGGGCGGAGACGTCTTGCGTGATCATGTAAGCAAGGCATGTCAGAGAATAACCTGTCAGTTATGTCGGCAACTTCGGTACCAAGGGCGAGGGACGAAGAGAACCAATTCCTGCTCGTTGAACGAGGCGGACCAATAGGCAAAGTTCTTATCCATCGGTGGTTACCGGAATGTTTTCAACAATAGTAACAGGGTTTTGCTGACTTAGTTGTACACCGAGGTGTTTACATAAGCAGGAGAATATTACTGCTTAGATCATATAGATCACAAGAAAGGTTGAACAAAACAATGGAAAGGAAACATGATCAAGAGATTAAACAGAACAACGTAAGGAAAATGTGTTTAAACACATATTTCAGGGGTATATCCTTTCCAAGGGCAAATAGAGCATGATATGCATGACAGGATATAAAGTAGAAAACCCTTTTAGGTACGGGGAGAGAAATTTCATGACATTACCCATACATCAGTGTTTGGATAATTGAGCAGGAAACATTTAGTATTGGGCTTCAAATGTTCTTATTGAAAATTGGAGTACCACAGACATGCTTCGAGATAGCATTGACATGGTCATCCGGTGAAGATCAGACTTTGGATACATGAAGGATTCATCAGGAACAACTTGTAGAATAAGTCTTACCATTACTCA
Source organism: Aegilops longissima (assembly GCA_021605205.1). Taxonomy (NCBI): domain Eukaryota; kingdom Viridiplantae; phylum Streptophyta; class Magnoliopsida; order Poales; family Poaceae; genus Aegilops; species Aegilops longissima. The sequence continues at coordinate 427,642,464 of CM038676.1, forward strand.
TGGAAGAATATATAACCTTGCTAAAAAGGAAAACTATAACATTAGGTCCTCCGGCCAGGGGTGCTGGGCATGACATCACCTTACCGGGTCATAAAAGACCAGTGTTATAACTCTTGGAATTATGTTCCAACCATCATATCCGACCGAGATTCAAATCTGATTGGTGGCAGGATAACTCAGACTTAAGATGCCCGAGAAGAAAGGTGCAACACAAATTGTCGAGATGGCATTGTAAGATTCTCGAAAATGAACTAGGAGCGAAGTTTCAACTCAAGAGTTCATCATTTAAACCAAAGAGAGGATGACGGGTAGCTGATGGAGTCAAGAATAATCCTTGAGATTTCCCAAAAGGTGGATTTCCACAATTATGTGAACAAGGAGATAGCATTTGTCAGATCAAATGGTATAATGATGTATGCTCGAGGAAAACATACACAATTAAACATTGGTTGAAAGGTGCACCCGAAATATGGGCTGGGTTGCACGGCCAACATTGGAATGGTGATTCAATAATCAATAGTCTAAGAATGAACGGTCGACCATTAACTCCAAAGCAATATGGTTGCTAGAAGGGCGGAATCCAAACAGCACCGCTCACTTGTTGGTACCCCGGTTGGAATCAACACGAGGACCAAGAAAGAATGGTGATGGTGAGAAGTATCGTTATAGCAAGAATTTCTTAAGAGGTGGAGCAATCCTCACAACATTCTTGACATCAAGGATGGTAATACTCCGCGGTAGATCATAACATAAGTTGGATAGCAAGGAACTCAAGGTACAACACAAAACTTAGAACAAGTTTGTGTTGGAGGGAAGGCAATAAAGTGGTCGATGACAACAAAAATCATCAAGGAAAGGATGGTATTTCTCATCATGAATTCAATTGATATCTTGGAAAAGCTCGGAATACTGACGATGATCACGACACATTTGTCGAGAGATTTCAGGAAGATGTAATCGATCGACGATGACATCAAGTCAAACGAATGATGAAGCGAAGGGTTATTGGAACCACGAGTAGGACACAAACTCGAGATCAAGTTTGTTGTTCAAGATGGAACGATATGATGAGAAAAGTCTACGTAAGCTTTGCTCATCGTCGAAAACTTTGCTCCGGGAAGGACCAGGTAGCACAGTTAAAAAGTTGCACGATAATGATATGGCCGATCAGGCTAGGAATGGCGTGATCGGGTACAAACTCGTACTTAAAGAAGATTATCAAGTGTCGTTGAACCGAAATGCAGACTCGGTTCAGTTATCGGTGTCTTTGAGTGTTTAATAACTCCGAGCCCATGAAAAATTGTAATCGGTGAGTATGTAGTACTTGATGAAGAACTCATAAGAAATTAAGCAGTTCCGAGATAATCTCGAAATACCAGGGGGTAATACTCGAAGACGGATCAAAGTAGAGGTTGGACCGGGGTATTGATCCACAGAAGACATGTGCTTACACTTGCAACAAAAATGGTATTTAAAGGAGAACATGGTCGGAACCACTATTGTAAAAGGCCGGACCCCAGATATAAGATGAACTTATATCAAGGGAATAATTAATTTTTAAAAGAAGCTTCGATGAGAAGATGTACATCGTGTCCATGGGCATGAACATAAAGTTCAAGGTCGACTCCCACTTCTCCAATGCACAACCTTTCATTCACTTCTCGCGTTCAATGAAGTTGTAGTGTTGAAATTTTATCTGGCAAAGTACCAGAAGAGTACGAGTCGTGAAAACTTTCGAGTTCACACATATTAAGGAAGGCATAGGTACAACCCATCGGGGCATCTTAGAATCATATACCAGAATCTTTAGAAGTAATTAACTCAAGCTCGAAGGCAGAGCATGGTTGAGAAAGCAGAGGATACAATTTAACAAAGGCATTATGTATCGGAGAAGGACTCACAAGGTGATTAATTATGAAGGACACTGTCGGATATAATAATCCAACAGTGGATATGGCGATCCCCAGTGGAGCTGAGGTGAGTATTGATACCCAAACAGAGGAAGAAAGAATGCGAATGCAACAAGTTATGGAATCATCTGAATAATTCAAAGCTTAAATGCAAAGGAATTATGATTTCCAAAACAAGGGATCAGAAGCAGACGTTCTGATCAAGGATGGATCAATTGAATATACCAGAGGCACAATCGATTTACGATAGTTTGGTCGAGAACCAGCTCATGTTCAAAATGACGTCTGAGCCGGAAAGATAACCCTAGGACTCGACTGATGATTGTGAACATTCACAACATATTGAATCAACGGACTCAAAAATGATGGTGACGAAGGATGCCAATATGATTACTATACTTATGGGATTAATCATAGTGAAAGCAAACAAGAAATTCCAGAGCAATAGGTTGTTGAGGATTTTCGGAATATCGAATGGTATTTCGAAGACTTTTGTGTAACACATGAACAACTGGGGGATGAGCGGATACTCAACAAGTGCGAGAATTAACCGGAGGGGTATTCAGGTGTCAATGAACAGCGAGGCAGTAAGCTCAAAGGATTATCGAAACAACGACAAGTGTTTCGGGGTATCTTGTAATAACAAGAGCAACTGGGGATGAAGGTAAGAATAACAACTGCAAGTAGTTATCCATAAGGGTTTACGGTGGAAGGGGAATTGCAAACGCGATCAACACAAGTTCTCGAGTTAACAGCGGAGAGCATCTTCCGGGTCTTCTGGTGCAGCAGACGATCATCAGTAATAAGGGGCTCTCCGGTTGAAAGTGATAACGAGATCCTAATGTTAGATTTAGTAAAATTCATTTAACCCGAATAGAGGAGAGATCAGAGTCCCAGAGTAAAGGTCGAGGAGTAAAAGATCCTAATACCACCCAATGGCGACGTGGGCCCATGGGCCGCACAGCCATGTTAGTAAAAGTTTTTGCAACATCTAGACTCGACCTCGGCCAAGGAGTTGGAAAAGGATTCCTACAAGCAATGGCTCGATACCAATCTCAGATGCCCGATTCAATCATACACTAATCATGCATGCAAACGTATACGATCAAGATCGTGGACTCACGGAAGATAACACAACACAACTCTAAAACATAAATAAGTCATACAAGCATCATAATACAAGCCAGGGGCCTCGAGGGCTCGAATACAAGTGCTCGATCATAGACGAGTCAGCGGAAGCAACAATATCTGAGTACTGCACATAAGTTAAACAAGTTTGCCATAAGATGGCTAGCACAAACCGGGATCAGATCAAAAGAGGCGCAGGCCTCCCGCTCGATCCTCCTAACTACTCCTAGTCGCCGCCGGCCGGCTGCACGTAGTAGTAGGCGCCCAAGTGTAGTAGTCGCCATCGACGGTGGCGTCGCTCACAGGCTCCATCGTGCAGTCGCAGCAATCGAGTAGAGATAGGGGAAAAGGGGAACAAGGCAACCGTGAGTACTCATCCAAAGTACTGCAAGCAAGGAGCTACACTACATATGCATGGATATATGTGTAAAGGGCCATATCGAGGACCGAACTGCGAGAATGCCGTAATATGAGGGGATATCTAAACCTGTCAAGACTACGCTCGCAGCCTCCGTCTTGCAACATGTAGAAGGGAGTAGACTGAAGTCCTCCAAGTAGCATCACATAGCAATAATCCTACCCGGCGATCCCCTCCTCGTATCCCTGAGAGAGAGCGACCACCGGGTTGTATCTGGCACTTGGAAGGGTGTGTTTTATTAAGTATTCAGTTCTAGTTGTCATAAGGTCAAAGGTACAACTCCAAGTCATCCTGTTACCGAAGATCAAGGCTATTCGAATAGATTAACTTCCCTGCAGGGGTGCACCACATAACCCAACACGCTTGATCCCATTTGGCGGACACACTTTCTCGGTCATGCCCGCCGCGGAAGATCAACACGCCGCAGCCCCACCTAGGCACAACAGAGAGGCCAGCACGCCGGTCTAAACCTAAGCGCACAGGGGTCTGGGCCCATCGCCCTTAGCACACCTGCATGTTGCGAGGGCGGCCGAAAGCAGAACTATCCCCCTTAATACAAGAGCAGGCTTACGCTCAAATCCGGTAGCGCCGCCGATCGACGCCACGGCGTGCCGGTGATACCATGACGCCGAGTGCCCATATCTTTCCCACGAGTTGGTTAGTGCGATAGGCTCGTGAGCTGACTCGGATCAAATACCAAGATCTCGTTAAGCATGTTAAGTATCCGCGAACGCCCGAACAGGCCAGCCCACCTCTCTCCTAGGCGGTCTCAACCTGCCTGTCGCCTCCGCCACAAAGATCCACTCATGGGTGCTCCACCACCGACCGACGACTTTAGTCTCCACATGTATCATGTATAAGTATATAGTATATACCGAGATCACCTCCCGAGTGATCTCGGCCCAATAGTATAGAACAGCATTTAACAAGAATGTAGGGCCACAGATGGAATACTAGCATCCTATACTAAGCATGTAGGATTGCGGTAAAGGTAACAATGTAGTAACAAGGACAAAGCTATGCATCGGGATAGGTATAACGAAAGCGAGAACATGCTACACTACTCTAATGAAAGCAGTATAGAGTAGAATAGGCGATATCTGATGATCAGGGGGGGGGGGAGGGCTTGCCTGGTTGCTCTGGCAAGAGAGAGGGGTCGTCAACTCCGTAGTCGAACTGGGCAGCAGCAGCGTCGGTCTCGGTGTCTAGCGAGAGAAGAGGGGGAAGAACAATAAATATTTAAGCAAACATATGCATAGCGATGCATGACATGAAGTATCGGTGCTAGGGGTGCCCTAACGCGGTATGTGATGATACCGGTGAAAGGGGGGAACATCCGGGAAAGTATCCCCGGCGTTTCGCATTTTCGGGCGGAGGAGCCGGAGGGGGAAAGTTGCGAGTTTGATATGTTAGGGGTGTGTGGTGGACGAACGGGCTGCGTATCCGGAATCGCCTCGCTGCTCGAGCAACTTTCATGTTGAAAATATTTTAATCTGAGTTACGGATTAAAAGATATGATTTTCTAAAGATTTTATTAATTTCTGGAATTTAATTAATTATTTAATTAATTTGAAAATGATTTAATGACATCAGCATGATGTCATGCTGACATCAGCAGTCAACAGAGTTGACTGGTCAACCTGCCTAGTGGGTCCCATTGGTCAGTGACACATTTTAATTAACAGATTAATTAAACTAATCATAATTAATTAGGGGGATGGACCCCACTGTCATTGTTTGATTAATTAACTAACAGTTAATTAGGTTAACCTAATTTTGATTAGTTAACTTAATTAATTCGTTAATTAATTAATCTATTTAATTATTATTATCTATTTATTTAATTTTTATTTTTGTTCTTCTTCTTTTATATATAAAACGTTCTGTGGGCGGGGCCCAGATGTCATAGGCCCCGGGGCATAACGGGCGCCGGGTGTTGGGCACCAGCCTGAGCGGTTCGGGCGTGCAGGCGAACCCGACGACGGGCGCCGCGGGCGTGGCCGAAGCCTGAGCGGCGACCAGCACCCGGGCGGCACGACGAGGCCCCCAGCCGCCGCAGCGGCAACAAGGCCGAGGGCGGGTCCGCAAGCCGCGCGGCCGAGGCGGGATCGGGGCGGAGCAGAGCTCGAGGCGCACGACCGCCGGCGATAAGCGAGCAGGCGTGGCGGGTCGACGGTGACCATCAGGGCGCGCCACGGCTGTGGCTTCGCGACGAGCGGGGAAGGGGCGGTAACCAGCGGGCGGGGACGACGGCACGGCCGGTCGGTGTAGCTCGTGGCCAGGGCGCAGCCGGCCGCGGTGAGCACGGGGACGGTTGGTGCGGTGCGCACGCACGATGGCGCGGTACGCTGCCCGAGACGAGCGAAGCGCGGCGACAGCTGGTTCGGTGTGCCCGGTGTGGTGGCCATGGGCGAGCGGCGACGAGGGAAGGGGAGGAGGAGGTCGAGGCTCACGGGGAGTTTGCAGGGGACGGAGCAGTGGGCGTGACGGCGGTCGGGGAAGTCCGACGAGGGAGAGGACGAGGTGGCGGCAGTCCGGCGACGATGGTGAGGCAGCTCCGGCGGGGTTGCGTCTTGGCGTGGGGCGGGCGTCGAGCGGCGGCGTCAGCGAGGTCGCCCACGGTGCCGGGACGGTGGGTCCGAGGCGCGGCGGCGTTGAGGCGGCCGACGCGTCCAGCGACGTGGGGCGCAGGGGGCGACGAGTTCGTTCCCGATCCGATCTGGATCGGGAGGAGGAGAGAGCGAGTGGGGCGAGTGGGGAGAGTGGTGGCGTCGGGGGTTAGGGTTTGAGGTGGGGGATATGGAGGGGAGTGGCGGCTGGGCTGGTGGTGGCCTGGGCCTTTTGGTCACCGGGCGAAGCCCGGGGTTTCTTCTATTTTTTGTCTTTTGTTTTTGTTTTTTATCTCATTTCTTTTATTTATTTTCTTTTACTGTTTTAATTCAACTTAGGGCATCTAAGTATTTTATAAATGTGTGTTTTCTTTACTATAATTACCTATGCCATTTTTGGCACTGCCCGAACATTTTGTTTCAATATTTGAAAACTTTTGCCATTTGACATTTGTTTGAATTTGAATTTGACGCGGTTTGAACTAACGGACGTTTAGCAACAGTAATCGGGATGACGTGGCATGGTTAGCGTGGGATTACTGTAGCAAGATTATCCGAGCATTACACCTTATATTTTCGGTTTAAACATGTCTCTTCCGCTTAGCATCTGTCATGTTCTGCACTGGACAATCTGATACAATTATGTTTTGCCCTGGACAATTTCATACTGAATTGATTTGTTGGTTCGGAGCAGAAATATAGTGCCTATTCTTCATCAGACCAAGGATATCCATGTTCGCATTGATGGAAGAGGTGAAATCGATACAACCGAAATTGAGCATCCAATCATTGAGTCTTGTCTTGCACCTCCAATGTAGGTCCACCCTGCCAATAAATTCACATGCAAACCACTAGTATTACTATCTAATGACAGTACAAAAAGAGTAGCAAGATAGTAGCAAACCATGTACCTTCGTAATGAACAGCTCATAGTGCCACCAATTGGATACAAAGGTTTGGAAAAAAACATGCTCCTAATGTTGAACCAGTTGGACTTTTTGTGCAGTTCCACTAAAATCGAGCATCCCTGTTTGCATAGATATTGAAAGTGTGATTACTCTAAAAGTGGCACTAGTTGAAGCATAGACTCACAAATATAAGCATTCCAATTTCTTAATGGGAAAAGGTAGCAATATTGTTTCTAACCACCTGTTTGAAGGAATAAATAAAGCAACAACGGCTGATGTCAGGAAGGCATACATAGTTTTTTCTGGAAAAGTGAGCCATTCCTGACCTTTCCTCTTCTTTTAAGCAAATTTTGTGCAGTTCTACTAAAATAAATTGCCATCACCGCCTTGACAATTCAGTGAGACTGTACAAAAGGAAATGACTTAACATTACATCATGATGTCAGGTATGTAGTCGACATGCATTAGAGACAAACATACAGACCTCCTCAAGAGAACAGCCGGAGGAGGAGGTGCCCACTCTTGAACTTTCCTCTTGTCTTCATAATTGTCTGTGCTGTTTAACCAAAATAAAATGACATCAGCGCCTTGGCATTTCGGTGACACTGTACAAAAAAATTAACTTATCTCATGAAAGTGAGGTATGTAATCTATAAGCATTAACAGTGCAAAAATCTGAAGGTAGTAACAAGTTTCATCGTTGGTATACTGGTTGTGCAACAGCATTAGAATGCCTTAGCTGAAAAATCTTTAATACATCCACAATCAACAGGTAACCCTGAAATAATCCAAAGGACATTAAATGGCATTGCTTAAATTTATCGGTGGCATTAGACTGAGAGCGGCATTAGTTAAATGTGGCATCACTTTAGCAGTAGCATTGCTTGACTTGACTGCTGGTGTTATACTAACAGCAAAAAAAGTGGCAATAAGAGCATGGGCCATTCGGACAGTGGGCGCACCAGTACAATGTGCCTCCACGGACGCTGAGTGGTGAGGGAGGTATGGTTGCCCAGAGCAACAAATATCAAGGCAGCATATGTGGATTACGTCCCATTTTTGTTCTCTTTAGCCACCTTTTTCCTATGCGAGGACAACAAATCGATCGACCTGGTCATTCTCTATTGTGTTGTCATGCCTTTCTACCCTTGTTCAACCAAGAGACACGAGACTCGTTCCTTAGCTACTGATTTTCCCCTTTTCAACCTAGATGCGGGTTCGATGCCTACTCTCTTGGACAAGACAGTCTCCTTCCTTTCCTTATTCAACCCAGACATGGATTAGTCTGCATGAAGTAGGGTTTCCTTTAAGAGTGCAAATTATGGTTTTGTCTCATGCGTGGCAGCAGAGCGAGAGGATAGCAAATTGGGAAGATGGTGGAGTGGAAAAGATCCACATGCAACGACGTGGCAGATGGGGCAATAGAACAAGGTTATGGTTCAAAAGAGGTAGCATACCGAGGGTCAGCGGAAGTGGCTTTGCTCGTGGTCGCCGCCCTCCGCACACACTACAAACAGCGAGCTTGGGGACGGAGGCCATCCAGCTGCAGCGCTTAGGTCCGAGAGGACGGCCTTGTCGCTCGGTATGTGACTCGCTTCGCCGACGAGAAAAGGCCAACGCTGCACGTCCTTTTCTTCCCCGGCGGATCTGTGACCACCGGTGAGGAGAGAGAGAGGGGCCGTCCTTTTTAGATCTGGAGAGAGGGTGGTAGTGTGAGAAGCAAGTGGGCAGCCCTTAGCAAGAAAGCGCTGAAGCTCCAGCCTATATATCTTTTTTATACTACTAGTACTGGAGGTGGAGTAGTGGTAGAGTAGTTTATATTTTCTCTGCGTACAGTACCAGTTAGTCGTGCTTCAAAACTGATCGGCACGCCATTAAAAAAATAAAGGTCGATAACTAATGCGGCACCTCGGGCCAACGCGGCCAGATCGCATTTTGCACGAGAAATTACACACCATGTTCGTTGACATGTGGTCCCGTTCCAACATATCAGTGAGACGATGGCGAGTAGTAGGAGTATTTCCGAATGGACGTGTAGGCCGGGGCGCCTCTTCATGAACCGTGGCAAACTCGCAACCGTCCACTGACTCTTTGCCTTTCCCTCTCGATTTGGAACTGTTGTGGCACGCTCTTCCTCTCCCTCCTCCATTTTCCTTCAGCCCTTCACCCTTTCTTCTGCCATTGTTCGATCATCTTCTCCATGGAGGGAACAGGCCGGAAACGACCCCGTTATTCTTGCCCCGATCTGAAAGATGACGTGGTGGAGGAACTCATTGATCAGTGCGACGTCATCACCTCGGCTAGCATGGCAGGTTCGTTCAAGCCCATTCTCGACTCAACTAATAACAGCATTGCAAGGAACCCAAGAGTCAAGGAGCGATTTGATCTCCCCTATCTTCTTTGCCGTGACCCTGATGAGTGGCGCCGACACGACGGAGGCCTCGCCCTGTGCAAGTTGATGTCGCTTGATAATGATATGTATGATGTTAAGATGCCATCGCTTGAGGGCAAGGCTTGGGCGGGCGCAAAAAGATTGGGTTTTTTACATTGGGTCCAACTGCGAGTGGGAACTTGTGAATGTGTACACTCGTGACCGGGTTCCACTTCCAAAAATCTCAGCAGACTGCCCAGAGGTTGAGCACACCGGTATTGTACGCACGTTCAAATACGATCATGGTGACTGTCTTCTACGGAAGATAGCAATTTGTCGAGTTCCCAACCGCTCTTGGAATTACGACAAATTTGAAGTTGTTGCTATCTTCGACAAGCTTGTTGCGGTCCTTAGTGGTTTGACTCGATAGATATTGCTCAAAAATCAGTTTCTGTACACGGATGAGTACTTTGATGCAATTCAATACGAGGGCCTTGTGTTTGCTGCCACCACTCGTGGCACTGTTTTTGCATGGTATCCTCGTTGTTTCGGTACGTTTGTCTTCCACCGTAATTATAATTGTTTCATCCACATGCATGCGGTTTAGCAAGTTTCCCTTTACTAATTAACCTTCTTCTTGTGTTTCCAAGGTCCTGTGAACATCCCACCACCTATACTTGAAAATTTTTATAACCAAGGGGGAGATGACGATGGTGATGATCACGAGCATGAGGACGAGCAGCGCCCATATACTCTGTGGTGCCTGGCAACTAATTCCGATGGATCACCTCTTCTTGTGTGTATACAGCCCATTGATGATGTTACTGCTAAGGAAGCACGTGTCTCCCATGGTCGCACTCTCCGGACCTATTCCAACACCTGTTACATGGTATTCAGGATGGATACTAGTGTGCTAGCGCCAACTCCTTCTCCCTGGTGCAGAATTGATAGTCTTGGAGAAAACTCGCTCTTCCTTGGACAAAACTATCCGATGATGGTGAAAGGCGATCCAACTGCTGTTGACACATTTATGAGAAGCAACTGTGTTTATACCTCGGACATTTGGGTGGTTCCCTACCCTGGTACTGATATAGTAGGTCGCTTCAGCCTGGATGTTCAGTCCTACATTGGTCTCCAGATCGACAATGGATGGCCCGTCCCAGAGAATTACTTGTGGTTCAAAGCAACTGTTTGCAACGCTGAGGAATGGTTGAGTTGAATTCATTTCATTGCTTGTTATTTGTTGTGTGGTGAAAACTTTAGTATTTATAATGTATCCTCATTGTCGATGTGGGTTGATGACCTGTTCTATGTAATAAAATGATATGCCTGTGATAAACTTACTAAATTTATGAATGGCTTTCGAGTCACTTCTCTGAGTGAATGGTGCGACGAGGCAAAAAAATATTTTCCAAATACATAATTGTACGTGCATTGCAACAGGTTATCGGATGAGGCCAATCAACAATAGTAGTACACTATTTGTACTAGCTTCACATGCTTCGCGCGTTGGGCGGGTGTTTTTACTGTAGCCATATGTTAATGTGTTCACAGTACGTAACCAGCACCTCGAATCCTCGATACTAGTACTATATAGTAGGAGTAAGTAGTAGGAGTAGTAGGGTGGCATGGGCCAGAACAAGCATTCACGTCCAGGAGTACGACACACGCCACCACCACGACATCCATCTGACACCATATTATTTCTTGGAGTCCGTGCTAGAGCAATGTCTTCAACCTCGTCATTTCTCTAACTTCAGCCATCGCACGGCGGGCGAGGTGGGGGTTTGCCGATAGTCAGTTTCCTTAACTGCGGTCCCACTTGTAAGGCCAACTCCAACGCATGACCCCAAACGGACCTCCGTTTTGCACGAACTCCAACGATAATTTTGACTAGAAAAGCAAGACCATAGAAAACAAGAACCACAAGAATACATTTTACTACTCCTGTAAGTTGGATTAGTGCCTTCTCGATGCATTCATTGTTGATCTGCGGAGGCTCGATCTTGCGTGCTTCTTTCTTCTTCGAGTGTAAAGAAGTAGACGTTACTTCCTCGCATCTAGTCTCATGTCTAGCCTCTATTCTAGTAGGAGTATCAACAAGTGCACTAATCTCATCTCTAGCCTCTGTGCTACTAGCTAAAAGTGATAGAACATCTACTAAATTGCGCCTATCAATATATGGATGTACTCTTCTTCCCAATACAAAACTTGCATCCATTCTACTCCTCCGTTGCACAATACATGCCTTCTATTTGTCAAAATATATATGTATCTAGACATGTCTTAGTATATAGGTACATCCATTTTTGGACAAATGGAAGTCAAGTATTTTGGAATGGAGGGAGTACACAATAAATTTTTTAAGTTAGCACAACTAGTCTAATCCGAGAGCACAACCGAAGATTTGGTCGGGTTCTTCCTCCTTTTGCCGACATGTGGAACATCCAGCATCCAGGTCGTGTCATGAAAGAAAATAGAGTGGTAGTTGAAGCCACGAGATGTGCATCTTGGTTTAAACTGTAAATAGAATCTTACTACTCTTGAGTAACTCCAAAAGCGGCCACCGAAGATCTTTATTGGATTTGTTTTTCATCACCAGCACGTCGAGGTGAAAGATGTGCAGGTTCAGTGGGTCCTCTTGCGTTTTCACTGACATGTGGGGCCGCATGTGAGCAAACAAACGATGGGCTCTGCGCATCCGCAGGCTGGCTGAGAAGAGAGATAGAGGAGGGCTGAGCACAGACTGCAGGAAATTTGTTCTACATACCTCGATATAGGCTCGATATAGTAGGGTGCCATGGGCCATAACTAGCATTCACGTCTAGCAGTACGACACACGCCACCCACACGAGTCCCATTCGACACCAATTTTCTTGGAGTCCGTGCTACAACCATCTCTTCTCCCTCCTATTTTCTCAGCCATCGCGCGGTGGGCGGGGTGGGGGTTTGCCGATAGTCGGTTTGCTCAACTGCGGTCCCACTTGTAAGTGAAAATGCAACACTGCAAGCATTCCCGCTTGAGAGGCGTGCCGGACCAACCGTGTGGGGGTGCGATGCGAACATGGCAGGCTTTTCCTTTTGAACTCGTAACTTGTAAATTTTGGTTCTGCTCCATGGCGCGACCGATAGATAGAAAATAACGATTTTGCCTGGAGTAATGAGAAGTTTGGTTCTGGCGCCGTTCATGCATGGAGTACGCACGAAAATTATGAAGTTGATGCGAAAGGTAAGATAATTACTGTAGTATCATATACTACTACATGGGTTTGATGGAAAGATAAAAATACATACGGATCCATCAACGTTGAACGACATCCTCACGCCCTAGTGCGCCGGGTCACCAACTGACATGTGAGGAGCAGCGGCGTTGGCGGCGAGCTCAACGTGCTTCTGAATAGTGCCGTCCAAGGTTTCCCTGCGCTCCAAGAAGGCTAGTGTCCTATCGTCCTCCTCTTGCATGTAATAGTCCTTGTGGACGATTTGCGCGTAGACCTAGGTGATTATGTCGATGGTGTCTTGCTGTGCTGCCCGGCTCTTGGGCGAAGCGACCTCGAGGTGGACATTCTCCGGCGCGAGGGCGGGTAGTCGTAGGGCCACCAGTGCGTCGAAGAGGTTGTCACCATAGTGGCCGTTGAGGGTGGCGGGCATCGCAGAGCCTGGGCGCGTCGGCTGGAGGCTTACGTCAAAGTCGTCCGCAAGCTTCTTGACGACGGTGAACTTGTCGAGGAAACCGACGAGGACCTCGTCGAACAAGGATCTGGTTGTCGTCCAGCGCCCCTCGCCTCGGGCGGCCTCAAGCAATACTACACGAGACGTTCCTCGGTGCGGGCGCAGGCGGCGTCGTGGACCATCCGCACAACCGCTAATGCTCGCGCTCATCGCCTCCATGGGTCTAGCGTAGCTTCTAGTCAACTGATCTTGCGATTCGAGTGATCACTCTTGCCCTTGGTTAGCGTGCGTAGGTACATAGGATTTCGTACTATTCCTCAGCCCTCTACTGCACCTGCCTTTGGCTGTATGGTAGGTGGGCCAGCCACCCCCTGGGCCCACGTGTCATTCACCCAAAGGCAGTTGTCGTAAGTCAATGAAGCTGCGTCCCCTCCGCGCGGTGCAGTATAGTCATCTCACCGACCTCTAGTTGGGGCAAAACGAGAAAGTTTGATGTTTACTGGTTTATTGGCCCCTTTGCATTTTGGCGCCAAGTTTTGACCTTTGATTTAACTAATAAAATGTTAATGCATGTAAACAAAAATGTTGTGTAAGTCACCTTACGAAAACCAAATAATCCCAAAATACTTAGGCACGGTGCATTAACTCCTCCTTGTTTCTTATTTCGTGACATATCAACCAATGAGAGATGTGGGCGTGCATGCTTTCAATGACTTGAGACTACCAAACATGACATGCAGTGTTTAATTCATTGCATGTAATCCTATTAGTACTCTAGTTAGCAAAAAACATTAAGTTCTCTCACGATAGGAATAAAACACCATGTATTTATTTACGAGGGAGTAGTACATTTTGTGACATGCATTACTAGATATTGCTAGTCAAATACTAAAATCCAGATGGACGTGGTAGTACTCCTAAATCCAGACGGTGGTGCTACTAGTACTAGTAGTAGTACTACCAATGTAGTAGTAGGAGTACTAGCACTGTACTACCCGTTGGTCAAATTATTACGTGCTGCTCCTCACAGTGAAGTGACAAGACCCTGCGCCGGAGATGACACCCGAGTATAGGCGCCGTGTTCGGCATACCATAGTTAGCCTCGCCGTCTGCAGTCACTATCATCATGGCTGTAGAGCTAGCCTACTTACAGCTAGCCCTGTTCGACATAATTTCCCGTGCATAGATGCCCGTGCATTGCACGGAACACCAAGATTGGGGGTGGACGGCTCCGGCAGTGGCCATCGCGCCAGATTTTCCACGGCCTTCTAGATGTGGTGGGGAGGAGATGAGGCTGATTGTGAGAGATAAGGAGTTGTTTGTAAATAGGGAACAAGTGCGGGCATCTTTTGCAAAATGGAGAAGCTTGGTTTGTATCGTCGATCTAGATCCGACGGCTATTGGTGAAAGATGGGAGGCACAACGTCATCACCAACTCAGGACCTGTTTGATCCGCAGGATTTTGAAAACGCAGGAATAGGACACGACAATATTACAAGTTTCAAATGGATATTACAAATGTTAGGAGTAATGCTGCACCTACGAAGAGGGAATTACTAGGAAGTTTACGTAAGAACTTTCGTTACTTTAGGTGGATGCAGCATTATCGTACAAACTAAAATCCACCGCCCTGACAAGTCACTAATGGGCAAATAAGTTTTCTAGTCTCTAGCCACTTGATGTTTCAAAAACAAATTCAGCTTCTGCGGAGACTTTGTCATTTAGGCTTAGACGCTTGCGGTGATCAGCACGCCATTCATTGTTGCGCCAGAGAACGCCAAACCTCATTACCTTGAGCACACTTGCCTCCAGAACAAAGAACCTGGCCAATTTAATCTCAGATGTGCTGCCTCGGTAGTCGATCAAATCAATTTCTGTAAGATGGAGATCAAGGCATTCGATGAGATTGTTATAGTGCAACACATTTTCACTTTCGGGTCTTTTTTTATCTGCAAAAGAAGAGAACATATTAGAGCAGCTGGCTGCATAAGATTGCCGTGTCATCAAGAGGTACCAATATCATTCGCTCATACGATAGGGTTGGCTGGCTAGTGATATTTTTTCACTCTCTCTCTCTCTCTCTCTCTCTCTCTCTCTCTCTTTCTGTTTCCTCTCATTTAACTAGGAGCACGTGAAGAGCTTGGGCATTTGTTGCCTTCCACTATGTGGCCGATGCCATATTTCGCAAAAGTATGCCACATAATACGCATCGATGTCAAATCAAAAGATTTTGGCACCGCTCTCGTGATGTGAGAGAGTTGGCACCGCTGTGCACACAGACCCACATGTATAAACAAATCAATCAAACCAACTACACCAGCCTCTCACTCTCCCAAA
Organism: Aegilops longissima; assembly: GCA_021605205.1. Classification (NCBI taxonomy): domain Eukaryota; kingdom Viridiplantae; phylum Streptophyta; class Magnoliopsida; order Poales; family Poaceae; genus Aegilops; species Aegilops longissima. Next base: position 427,657,817 of record CM038676.1, read on the forward strand.
CAAGTGTTTTTATTGCCTCAGTCCTCTCTCTCTCCCATGCAGTGTTTTTTCATTGCGTGAGTTAATTTGGCACCGGAGCAAAGTAGGTGATTTAGATTGGGACACCAGGTGAGCAATGGAGGGGCATCGATGCCAAATGCATCACAAGTGAATTTGGCACATGTTTTGGCCTACATAGCCCACTTTTGTATTCCCTCCGTCCCAAAATTCTTGTCTTACATTTGTTTAGATACGGATGTATCTAGATACATCCGTATCTAAACAAATGTAAGACAAGAATTTTGGGACGGAGGAATACTACTCGATTTAGTATAAAATTTTGACCATAGATTTACCTAAGAAAATGCCAATGCATGTCACTAAAAATTACACCATTTGAAATTATGTTCAAATACGAATCCAACGATATAGTTCTTAGTGACATGCATTAACATTTTGTCAGTTAAATCTATGGTCAAATTTTGATACTACAAAATTGGAAGAGTAAACCAGGACGGAGGTAGTACTTGCTCTTAGGGTAACCATAGAGTTACTGGAGTAGTCTAAGTTACTTTCCACTATGACTAGCCTAGGCTACTATAGTAGTACAGCATAAAAATGATGCAGGTGATCACGTGAGAAAAAATACTAAAAACATTTCTTTCGGTGCAGTGCGTAGATGCAGTTTTGAACACTACACTTGTCATCGTAATTTGGGAAAATTATGAAAAAATTGAGCTACGTTGTGATTACCGTTTACTTATAGGAAAGAAGTTTCACCTCGATGAGTAGCTTCTCCGTGCACGGAAAGCATGTAAGGAATCCAACAACTTGATCTAGATTGGGGCCGATAGAATTTAGTGCTAAGATCTTCACTGTGCGCATGGACTGGGTCAAGCTTGTGGAAATCATTTTCTGGAAGACGGTCGTAAATACATCAAGAAGAAATTAAAAAATGTGAATTTCAAGAAGACGGAGAAGAAGATGAGTGCTGTACCTGAACGATTACGGATCTAATAAAGAGTTCAGAGAATTTGGCAGACGAGTACACCAACGCTGTCAATTTCAAGCGTCAATGACCCTGATTTTTGTTGGCAGGTGCTCCATAGCCTTCTTTGAGATGAAACTTTTGAAACTTTGACCAAGTTTATAAAGAAATTACTTATATCTACAATACCAAAGATAAATGATAGTATGAAGTAAGTACATGTTGTGATGAATCTAATGATCATTCCAGATGTAAATGTTTTTCTCCACATATACCTGGTCAAACTTTTCTGAGGTTTGACTTTTCAAAACATCCATATGCTTATGGACGTGACAGAGTCTGTAACAAGAGAGAGAGAGAGATAGAGAGAGAGAGTGAGTGAGTGAGTGAAAAAGTGTGTGTGCGTGTGTGAAAGAGACATGGACAACACACGATAAAAGTAGAGAAAAAGCGTGCGTGTCTTATGCAAACATATCACACATGCATCTTCGACAACGGAGGCAAGGTGAGGAGATAGTGTGTGGTTGTTTGGAACCGAGAGAGCAAGACCCCTAGCACGTGGCCAAGAGGGGTCTGACAAACAAGGGAGAGAGGTCTAGTGAGACGTACGGAGAAAATGCAGACATGGGGAGGAGAGAGGGTATGTTTGTCATAGAGAGATCCCCTGGAGATCGTGATGGGACTACATGGGTGGGAGATCGAGTGACAAGGTGTGGGCGCGATAGAAGATGCCCCGAGAGATATCGAGATAGACGTATGGATGGAAGGAGATAATACGTGTGTTCCTGATGGCTAGTAAGAGATAATCATACTTAGGAAGGTGGGGGGAGTGCTTGCGCCTATGATGGATTGAGGGATTATGGTACTTAGGGGGGTGCGTGTCACATGGAGAGACAACAAGGGCGGAGAGTGTTGGATGGGTCTATATGTATAGCGCGAGCGAGACATGTGTATGTGTGAACCAGGGAGATATAAGGCCAGTTTGGCTTGCATCCTGAGCATCTTTTGCCTGGCCTGGGGTTGTGGCTGGATTTCATGCATGCTCGTTTGGTTGCTACCCTGTGAAAAAGGAAGCCCGCCTGGCCTGGGTTCCCTTGCACTTCAATTAGCCTGGCTGAACTCCAGACACTGCAAGTAGCCTGGCCCAGGCGACCGATTTCGAATGCCTGGCTGTTCCTGGTCGTGTGGCCACAAGGCTAACAGCAACATGGATGGATATTAGCATTAAATAATTGATGCATGGACTGATTGATGGGACGTTGATGCTTTGCCTGGCCCAGGCATGAACCAAACGCTTCAGCACCACACAAGCCTGGCCAGGCAGAAATATTTTACATCTCACGTCCACACCAGGTGGTACCAGCCATCAAGGCATGAGGGTCAGGTCACGAACCAAACTGACCAATAAAGTTTGAGAGAGATTGAGGAGCCCCGATAAGGTTGAGTGGTGCGTCAGATAGCTGAGAGGGGGAAAGAGATATTCCATCCGCCGATAATGCAAAGCATGTAAATTTTTAGAAGTCAAACTTTGGAAACTTGATCAGGTTTATGCAAATGTTATTTATATCTACAATACCAAAGATAAATCATACAAAACTACATCTCATGGTGAATCTAATGGTATATGTTTGCCGTACTAGATGTAATTCTTTTTCTCCACGTACATGGTCAAACTTTGTGATGTTTGACTTTTCAATAAATCTATATGCTATGGACCGAGGATAGTGCCTCAGTCGAGACAGATCAAGTGCGTGTGAAGGAGAATGAGTAAGTGTGCAAAAAGAGTAAGGGTGTGAAAGAGAAAGTAACAACAAACGATAAATTAGAGAGAGAGTGTGTTTTTTCGTTTCTTATGCGAACATATCACGATGCATCTCCGAGATGGAAAAGCGAGGCGAGGAGATACATGAAGATAGCTAGTGTGTGATTGTTTGCAACGGAGAGAGACACCCCTGTAGCACATGTCCAATAGAGGTCTGGCCAACAAGGAACAAAGGTCGAGAGGGACACATGGATGGCATGGACGCATGGGGAGGGAGAGAGGTGTGTTTGTGATAGAGAGATCCCGTCGAGATCGTGAGGGGACTATATGGGTGGGAGATCGAGGGAGTGCGTGCACGATATAAAGATGCCCCGAGAGAAATCGAGATAGACCATGCACATGTTTGTGATGGAGACTAAGATTATCTAGTCATATACATATAGGGGGGACTGCGTGTGCCTACAATTGAGTGAGAGACCATCATACTTGGCTAGCTGGGCATAAGATTGTGTGTGTGCGCGTGTGAGATGGGGAGAGAATGAGGGGGAGAGATAGAGTTTTAGATGGGCCTATCGAAAAGCAGTGAGATATGCATGTGTATGTGTGACCAGTGGATGGAGAGTTTGAGAGAGGGGGAAGAGCTCCAGACGACAGAGTTGTGCATGAGAGAGTTACGGGCAAAGAGCCAAGGAATTTGTGTGCGTACGATGAGTGCACCCAAGATATCTAGCTTGGACTAGCTAGAGTATCATACATAGTGTGCGAGAGAGACCTACAGATGGTGTATATATGCATGCGAATAGAAAGACCCCCCACACACACACACACAGAGAGAGAGAGAGAGAGAGAGAGAGAGAGAGAGAGAGAGGAGAAAGGAAAGGGACCAACAAGGTTTTTAGGTCGGATGTAAAAGACAGAATTGAAGATTGTCGTGAGAGAGAGAGAGAGAGAGAGAGAGAGAGAGAGAGAGAGAGAGAGAGAGAGAGAGAGAGAGAGAGAGAGAGAGAGAGAGAGAGAGAGAGAACAGGAGTCCAGGAGAGGGGGAGGTCGCTGAGGGAGTCCCGGATTAGGGGGTGTCCGGATAGCCGGACTACCATCATCGGCCGGACTATCATCGGACGGACTATCATCATCAACCGGACTCCAAGACTATGAAGATACAAGATTGAAGACTTCGCCCCGTGTCCGGATGGGACTTTCCTTGGCCCGAAGGCAAGCTTAGCGATCTGGATATGTAGATCTCCTACCATTGTAACCGACTCTATGTAACCCTAGCCCTCTCCGGTGTCTATATAAACCGGATGGCTCTAGTCCGTAGGACCAGAACAACAACCCTTACAATCATACCATAGGCTAGCTTCTAGGGTTTAGCCTCCTTGATCTCGTGGTAGATCCACTCTTGTAAACATCCACAATATCAATATCAATCAAGCAGGACGTAGGGTTTTACCTCCATCAAGAGGGCCCGAACCTGGGTAAAACATCGTGTCCCTTGTCTCCTATTACCATCTGCCTAGACGCACAGTTCGGGACCCCCTACCCGAGATCCGCCGGTTTTGACACCGACATTGGTGCTTTCATTGAGAGTTCCTCTGTGTCGTCACCGATAGGCTTGATGGCCTCTTCAATCGACAACGACGCAGTCCTGGGTGAGACTTTTTTCCCCGGACAGATCTTCGTATTCGGCGGCTTCGCACTGCGGGCCAACTCACTTGGTCATCTGGAGCAGATCAAAAGCTACGCCCCTGGCCGTCAGGTCAGGTTTGGAAGCCTAAACTTCACGGCCGACATCCGCGGGGACATGATCTCCGATGGATCTGAGCCACAGCCGGGCGTGCCGCGCTGTCACGATGGGCACGACCTAACTCTGCTGCCGGACAGCACCTTGGAGGCCGCACACGAATCCGCTCCGACCCATAGTCCGGAGCCGATCGCTCGGATCGAGGACGGATGGCTGGACACCGCCTCGGGAGCTGCAACTTCTATGGCGATGGAGCCGAACACTTACCTTGTCCCGCATAAAGCTCATGACTCGAGGTGCCGGACTCTCGGACTCGAACCTCCTGCGCCCCGCCACCGAATCGATTGGCGCCGATCATGGAATTCACCGCTGCGGACATCTTTCAAAGACTTCGCCCTCGGCGATATCAGAATTCATCAAGCATCTCTCTATCCGGAGAGCCTGGCCGAACTCACGGCCGGATGGTTGGGACGCGACGACGAAGAAATTCAGAGCCCACCCACCACCCACTTCGTAGCCATCGTCGGCGATTTAACCGACGTGCTCGACTACGACTCAAGACATCGACGGTATGGACGACGATGTCGGAGACTACCAAGAACCAGCACCTACAGACATTTGAAGACCACCTCGTCCTACGACATATACATGGTGGACACCCCAAAGGGAAGCGATAACGAGGAACAACGGGACGCGGCAGAGGATAATCCCGCCGATAAACAACCAAAACGGCGGCGTAGACGCCGCCCTAAGTCCCGCCTCGATCAAAGCAGCATTCCTAACGACCCAGCGATAGAGCAGGGCAAACCAGCGGACGGCGAACAGGGCGAGCCGGATAATCAACCCTTCACGGAGCAATCAACAGTCGGACACAACACCGAGCATAAGAACATACACAAAAGACTCGCCGCCACCGCAAGAAGTTTGAAGAAGGAAAACGGAAGCTCAAAACAGCGAAGACACGCCGTAATGAAGTGGAGCAAAGTATTCGAGACTGCGGAGACAAATATGGCAATGGCCATCAAACTAAGAGCTACCGAAGCGCAAGTTGTTGCGAAATTTGACGAGGAAGCCATAGAGCCTTCATAGTCAAAAAATAAAGAGGCCGCTGGCGGATAGACGGCCGATGACAGCCAAAAGCGACAAGCGGGCCGCACACAAGCCGAATTATAATCCTGGGAACACGGACGACCCAACTAGGTCCATCTACGGGCCAAAAAAGAGGGCCCCAAGAAGTAACACAACACGACAAGTGTTCGAAGACAGCGGCACACCCAAATACAGGGGCGCCGCACACCCGCTATGTTTTACCGATGAGGTGCTGGATCATGAATTTCCAGCAGGGTTCAAACCCATAAACATAGAGGCATACGACGGCACAACAGACCCCGGAGTCTGGATAGAAGATTACATACTACACATACACATGGCTAGAGGAGATGATCTCCACGCCATAAAATACCTACCCCTCAAGCTCAAAGGGCCAGCTCGGCATTGGCTCAAAAGCCTCCCGAGAAAACTCTTGTTGGAAGTTGGGAAGAGCTTGAGGACGCGTTTGAAACAAATTTTCAAGGGACTTATGTCCGCCCTCTGGATGCGACGATCTGAGTCATATAACCCAACAGCCCGGAGAGTCACATAATTCAGGAACAGGTTCCTTACCAAAAGAACCAAATAGTCGATTGTCCGGACGCTGAAGCCTTAGCAGCTTTTAAACACAACGTCCGAGACGAATGGCTCGCCAGACACCTCGCCAAGAGAAGCCAAGAACAATGGCCGCGCTAACAAGCCTCATGACGTGCTTTTATGCGAGAGAAGACAGGTAGCTAGCAAGATGCAGCACCAGCGACCCGAGTACATCCGAGATCGAGATGGAACGGAAAGTCACGGCGCAGGAAAGATCAGCGCCGGAATAAAGAAAAAAGCCCAAAGGGCACGGCGGTCAACACCGGATTCAAAAGCTCGCGGCCAAACAATAAAACACGGCCTCTTAAGGACAATAGAGACGAGCTATCAAATTTAAACAAAATTTTAGATCGGATATGTCAAATCCACAGTACCTCCGGAAGGCCTGCAAACCATACCAACCGAAATTGTTGGGTTTTTCAACAGTCCGGCAGACTCAATGCCGGACACAAGGGGCTCGATGCGCCAAGCGAGGACGATGACGAACCCCACCAGCAGAGCACCGGAAGTCAAAAGACCTTCCCACAAGAAGTCAAAATAGTAAACTCGTTTCACGTGATAGTACGGAAAACCAACACGGCACTCGCTAAGACAAGTGTTGCACGGTCCACCCCAGTGGAACACCGAGATTGGATGTCAAAACCAATCACTTTCGACCATCTGGATTAGTCCAGAAGTATCCGGAACGCAGGATAGACTGCCCTGATATTGGATCCCATAATAGACGGACTGCATTTCACGCAGGTTTTGATGGACGGCGGCAGTGACTTAAACCTGCTATATCCGGACACAATCCGCAAGTTGGGATAGACCCTACTACAATTCGGCATAGCCGCACTTCCTTCAAAGGAGTGGCGCCAGGACCTTACGCCAGGTGCACAGTTTCATTATTACTTGAAGTTGTTAGGGTCACCCGACAACTTCCGACGAGAAAAGCTAACCTTTCATGTCGCCCCATTTAAAAGTAGCTATCAAGCATCACTGGGACGGGAAGCTTTCGTCCGCTTCAATGGAATACCACATTACGCGTCTCTTACGCTCAAAATGCCCGTCCACGTGGCATCATTTCATTAAAAGGTCGTTGAGACCCCTTGACACGGCTGGACGAGTCCGAATAAATAAGCTAGGGGCTACCTAGCCGCACACCCCTTCACAAGGGTTTGTACATATAAGCCATAATGAGCTAGCATAGGCTCAACTTTATTAATCTATATTTCAATTTTTATGCACTTTCTACGATTTCTTTCCCAACTAAGTTCCTCTCTTTTCTGATGAACAGCGTGCACACCCGTCCAGGATACGGCACAACGGAGACACAGGCGCAGACGTGCAGTAGGGACCCGTTGCAAGGACTCTTTTCAGACTAAGACCCTACGTAAACCTTTCTTACTGTCTCTTGTTGCTATAATCCCATGGTTCATCATTATAACCAGTGTGGAGACTGGCGTTTTGGCATCGGCCGCGCCAGAAGAACCTGCCCGTACCTGGACACAAGGGGCTTAGGGCTTTGTTTTGCCCGCTATTGTAAAGACCGAACACCTTCGGGAGTGTTCGGCGTCTCGAGTTAGGCCTTATATGCATCAGCTCCGAATCATGTCTTTGGTCAAATGTTGGGTTTGCCCGGCTCCTGTGTTTTGCTGCCTTACGCTCAGTATCATCGGCTAACGCGGCACCGGAGAACTATGCGATTGTGCCCCAGTTAATTTGGGCGAGCACCTCAAGAGAGAACGACGAAAACTGACCGTCATGATACAGCGAGAGACTGGTCAACCACTCGATCGACCATGGGAATGTTTATTATTCCTCCGCTTAGACGAAGGGCCGCTTTCGCCAGCACATACGCCGCCCCAAATTCGGAGAGCGCGGTGCCCCGTGGGCTATGTCGTAGCCCCACCCTCGAACTCCATGGCTAAGTGAAAGTGATAAAGCATTATAGTCCGGTTGCCTCGCTTGCTATGCTACCACCTTCTTTACAGGACCGAGACGTCGGATTAAGTGTGAAAACGCTATTTTTATGAACACCCCGCACCTTGTGCGTGGGGGCTGTTTACGATCGCCATCTTTCGTGTTATACACACGATACATGAACGGCCGCATAGGAGATATTCTATGACTTGAACGCACAAGTATAAAAGGCGCTTACATCATAAATATTGTTTTACATCATACAAACGTTCATTCAAACGTAACATTTTTTTAGCACTGCGACTCTATTACACGAGCACCACGCAGCACTTCGCGAAAATAGTGCTCGGCGGGTAACCGGTTATCATCCGAACCCGGGGTCGCAACAGCGGTGGCATCCATTTCTGTCCAATGTGTCTTCAGACGGGCGAGTGCCATCCGCGCACCCTCTATGCAGGCCGACCGCTTCATCGCCTTGATATGCGGCACCGCCCCAAGAAATTGCTGCAATAAGCCAAAGTAACTCTTCGGCTCGGGCCTATCCGACCGGATATGGGTCACTATATCCGTCATAGCAAGCCCGGACAACCTATTTAGCTCAGCCCACTCGGCCAAATGGTCGGTCAGCGGAAGTGAACACTCCGGACTATGGAATTGAGACCAAAACAGCTTTTCCGTCTTATGATCCTTCTGGCTTCGAAAATGCACAACGGCATCCACCGCACTCGCTGCTAAGTCCATATAAGGGTCCTCTGGACCCCACAGCTTAACCCAGTGAGCATACTTTGATCCAGAAACCTTCGGCGCAGCGAAAAAGGCTTGCCACTACAAAATCTCGGCTGGCGCAGCTCCTCCTTTATAGCCCGCATTGCAGGCGGGCATCCTTAACCGCTATGGCCTTCCCAGGTCTTCTTGTTCGCTTAGCGCTCCTTCCCTAGAGCCTCATTACGGTCGAGAGCATCTTTTAACTTCAAGGCCATTTCGCCATCTCTTCCCTGCTCGCAAGTAGCGACCCTTCGGCAGCTAACTCCTCGGCCGCCCTCGAGGCCGCCAGATTACTCCTTCCGCCTGCTCCTTGGCTTGAGCAAGTTCGCCCAAGGCTCTCCACAACAGCGGCACTATCTGCATTTCACGAACATGTTGTAAGGAGCTGGCTTCGGCTCCCTTACCAAGTGACCGCACAGTAACAATTACCTTGTGACTCATCAAGTCGCCTGTTGACCAGCCTGATGTCCGCATCCGCAACAGCGAGTTGCCGCTTTAGTTCAGCAACTCTGTCAGTCCGGCTGGCCCCCGGACAACCCGCCACCTGCATCGGCACGGCGGAAATTTAAACCTGCGATTTTGATCCGCGGCACGCTGTCGATTTCGACAACCTACCGAGTCTCAGGGGCTACTATCCATACAGGGCGCATTCTATATGCAAAACTGTTAAACGGTGTGTCATTATTACGTACCTCAAACCCCGCCAGCAAACTCCTGACGGCATTGTGCAACCCGCCTTCGACGGACGAAATCCTTTCAATCACCATGCTCATCAATGCGTGGTGATCTTCTGAGATAGACGCCTTCTCAAGCAGATCCTTCAGCCGTACACTAGTTGGCGCCGAACTATCCGGCTTTGCCAAACCCGGGGGCTCCCTCCGTGACGACACTTCAGGCTTGTCCGCCCTATCCGACGGTGCCCCGGACGGAGGCGTCTCGCTCTCCATCATCTCCGGACGAAGGTCCCCCGAAGACGAGCTCATTTGCGAAGGACGGAGATCCGAACTACAAGGTAAAAACTTTAGTTATCCTCAGAAGCAAAAATAGGGATGTCCCTTATTATAAAACTCCTTTCTTTCTACTTACGGCTCGTTGGAGGGCTGACTCTTTAAGGGAGATTGTGCGGCCGGGGCCTCCCCGGACGCAGGACCCTCTGGCGAAGATTTCTTCCCCCGTTTAGGGGCTTTTGCCCCCGGGTCCTCGGAGGCAGTCCTCTTCTCCCATTGGAGGAGGGATTCTCGATCCCCTCTTTCAAGAGCCTCCTTAGGCGAGGCAGTAGCTTTCCGCTTTCCCCTTCGCCTTCCTCCAAGGCGCAAGCTCAACATCCGGACCAGCACGGATCCGCGCGGTCTCGGGGGGGGCCGGACACCATATCAATTTTGCTTCCGCTATCCACTCCTGTAGAAGGAAGTTGGTCATAAGGCGAATCATCAAAAGGCAAACAAACGGTGTGTCCGGACTCGAACTACTTACTTGAGTATCCGGCGATTGCAGCTTAGGCCAGCATCCTCGGTCAATTCCGGACGCACCTCTTGCGATCCAAGAATAATTTGTACATCTCCGAGGTGTCATACCCATGAAGTGTTGAAGAATCCGTGGGCCCTCCGGATTGAACTCCCATAGCCGGAGAGGGCGGCGCTTGCAGGGCGGAGACGCCTAATCGGCATAACCTGCATCACCACCACCATATCGACCTCCCTTGTTGGGAGATCTCGAATCCGCCCGCAATAGGGGCACGCCCTTTGACGGCCCCGCTTGAGCTCCTTGGTTGACCCACGACATCAACCGTCGTGGAGGTCCCAGCGGAATAAGGGCAGCGGCTTTTGTCTGCGGCCCCTCGGAACGGTAATATAGAACCACTCTTGCTGCCACGGGCCGAGCTCCTCTTGGAAGGAGCCAGCGGGCCACGGGGCATCGGCCCTCCTACTTATGGCCGCCCCGCCACACTCCGCTTGACGCCCCCCGATCATCTTCGGCGCCACATTGAAGGTCTTCAGCCACAGGCCGAAGTGAGGGGTGACGCGGAGGAAGGCTTCATGAGCGAAAATAAATGCGGAAATATGGAGGATGGACTCCGGAGCCAAATCGTGGAATTCCAACCCATAGTAAAACATGAGCCCTCTCACAAAAGGATCCATCGGGAAGCCTAAACCCCGACGGAGGTGGGATACAAAAACGACATACTCGCCGGGCTCGGGGTGGGATGGCCTGCCTTCGGCAGCAACCTGTGCAAAATCTCATAAGCTCGGTACTTGGCCTCCCGCAGCTTTAGCATCGCCCTCCTCCGTGACGGAGGAGGGCATCCACCGCCCTCGAGGTCGGAACCGACATCGTTGAAGTCCGGCGCTCGAATCTGGAGCTCTAGGTGCTGGAACTTGGAGCGGGAGAGGATTCGATGAAGGATTGAAGAAGAGAAACGAGCCTTGGTCCCGTTATAAAGAGGGAGAATACCAAGAGCCGTCTCCATGACCTTTTGGGACTCGCCTTCGATAGAGGGGGCGTGGCGACGGGCGCGGTTGGGTTACCCACGTCCGTATTGATGAGAATCCCGGATTAAGGGGAACACGATCTCGCTTCACAAGACGTGCCAAGGAAACCGCCGCTAAATGCGCTGAGGTGGTAGAGTAAAAACGATTTAAATAATGGCTTGGTAGTGGCGTGACGTCATGCCGCAGAAAACGCCGCAGATTGAACTTGTGTATATGTTATTCTCTACGGTGGAATGTGGAATTTATTTTGCGATGCGGACACTATCCTGGTGTTCACAATCTTCTATCATTCGGAGGAGGAACCCGCCTTGCAATGCCAAGCAATATACGCCGCGGACTTATCGTCATTGAAGCCTGGTTCGGGGCTACCGAGGAGTCCCGGATTAGGGGTGTCCGGATAGCGGACTACCATCATCGGCGAACTATCATCGGCCGGACTATCATCATCAACCGGACTCCAAGACTATGAAGATACAAGATTGAAGACTTCGCCCGTGTCCGGATGGGACTTTCCTTGGCGTGGAAGGCAAGCTTGGCGATCACGGATATGTAGATCTCCTACCATTGTAACCGACTCTATGTAACCCTAGCCCTCTCCGGTGTCTATATAAACCGGATGGCTCTAGTCCGTAGGACCAGAACAACAACCCTTACAATCATACCATAGGCTAGCTTCTAGGGTTTAGCCTCCTTGATCTCATGGTAGATCCACTCTTGTAAACATCCACAATATCAATATCAATCAAGCAGGACGTAGGGTTTTACCTCCATCAAGAGGGCCCGAACCTGGGTAAAACATCGTGTCCCTTGTCTCCTGTTACCATCCGCCTAGACGCACAGTTCGGGACCCCCTACCCGAGATCCGCCGGTTTTGACACCGACAGTCGCGTTTTCTGCATCAAAGACTGATATAAACCATGTTTCGGTATAAACTTGCATTCAAATATTTAAATTGGAGAACATGTTGTCTGCAATCCACACATGAACGGATATATGTGTATATCAAACAAGTTCATTAATTTTACTTTCAACATGTTCATGGAGTACTATAATACTGTACAACATGCTACTCGATTGAGGTGTTCAATTTTGGATTTAGTTCACTATTTTGACCTACTGAATGAGCTATTTCATTGAATCGAGATATTTCATTTTGGGTTTGATTCGCGTTTTTGAGTGGGTCAACTATTTGTCATATAGTAAATCGCTAGCAACGAGCATGTAAAAACACATTACTCCTGAGCGTCATCTCTCCATCTAAAAAAGAAGTGGCAAGCTAATATTTTAAAATTTGATCCGAATCGACTTGGTAAGGTAGACGTGGATGCTCGTTCTCCCAAAATTTGAACGAACCGTTAAACATCCTCTCTGCTCGGTGGAATTCGCCCGAGCAAATAAATGGGAGACGCGGAATTACCGTTCTATGTGGGACATGCATCAATTGGCCCGTTGTACATCGAGGGTAGGTTCGTAACTTCATCCAAGCGCGCCTTCTCCTCGGCCGAAATGACATGTGCCGAATAATTCATAAACTATGGTCGGCAAAACACGCTCTCCTCGCCCAATATAGCTTGCGCCCACTATTTCAAAACACGCTCTCCTCGCCCGAAATTGCTCGCGCCCACTATAGTTCAAAACACGCCCTCCTCGCCCGAAATCGCTCTCGCCCACTATTTGGGGAGAAGCAAAGTTACTCTACTATCCCCGACCCTCAGTACACAGACCCAAGCCGAGAAGCCTATAGGCAAGGGTAGAACTATAACTCCCCCTCACATTTCAGACAAATGCGTCCATAAGACATGGTTCCACTCCCCTCCTAATTCCACCCCGCCCGCCCCCATTCATACCTCGTGGGCGCCAAATCACCTTCTCCCCGGGAAGCTCCCTTCTCCCGAGCAGCGAAACCTCTGCCCCATCTCCATGGCGCCCCCACCGCACCAATTTCACAGCCGCCCTCCTCCCTAATGCCGGAGACGCTGTCCATTCGCCGCCCCGCACTTTGGCGTGTGCCTCTTACTCCGTCTTCTTGGTGCTGCCTCGACGACGGCCAGTGAACTGTGCGAGCGATTCACCCCGCCGTTGTTCACGGCGCCGGAGCTGCTCCAACTTCGGACCCGTCCAGAGTCCTGGCGCTGCTTCGACATAGCCGTCGACCGTCGTGACATCGCTTTTTCCTGCCGCGGTCGCCATCAAGAATCAAGGCTCCTCACCGACTTCGGCAGCTAGACCTGCCTACTTCACCATGCCGCCAGATAGGTCGCACCTCATCTCAAATCACTTTATTTAGGTGTCAGTTGTCTGAATTTTTATTCTGGGCCAATCGATTCCCAATGGGAAGAAGCACCCCTAGAGGCGGCGGAGCTCCTAGGATGCCGGTTGGCTGGTGTCTAACGTAAGGGTGCGGGGCCGCAAGTTCGCCGCGGAAGCAGTGCTTAGATGGCTATCTTTTAGAGTTGCGTGGGTTGAAGGTACTGCCGCTGTCGGATCTGGATGACGGGGAGTCTTTGTGGATTGGCCCGGGGGCGGCGCAACCACGACAAAGGCGGTGGGGGCGAGCGGGTTTTGGCCGGGGCCACGGACGGCGGAGGCAGGCTGCTCTGCCGTTGGTCGCTGGCTCTTCGGGGAAGATTCCGAACAGTGTCAGCCGGGAGGCACAAGACGGCCAGCCATCCGGTGTAGATCGGACAGTACCAAAATAAAATAAAATCATGTGACCCCAATTTAGTCTTCAGTCAACAGACGTGTGACCACTCTCGTACCTTGTTGTTGATCTCTTAGTGTATTTCTTCAGATCAAAGAGATATGTCGTTCTTAACATTATCGTTATCTCGCATCTTGGACACACCTTCTTCCGACTCACCGCAGCTGCTCCAACAAGGAAGCATACACCGGAAGGGAGCTATAGTCCCCACTCAACAGTTCCTCAGATCGAATGCGCGTGTCCGACATGCACAGCCACAACAAGCTGCAGGGCCATCGACAAGTCAGCACATGATGCTCACTCCTATGGATGGCAACCAAATAGCTTGTACCCTCATCTTACTTGTGTGCAACATTTATGGCTTTGTTATTCATCTAAGCATGGAAATAGATCATCACATTTTACTGTATATTCATGCTGATCTCTTACGGGTCTTGTTCAGGAGTTAACGTTGTTCCATAGTTCAGCTAAGATACTTGTTCTTTAGGTAACACTGTTCCATAGTTATCATCCATCAGCCAATGCTATCCCACAGGCTGGTGATTATAGTATTATAGCACTTCTAGTATTGCCTATGTTGTTCTTTAATACTTTTGTGTGCCATCTAGTTAATCTCGAGTACAAATGATACATATTTTGTAGCTTTCATCTGTGTTCTCCCTTTAGTTTATGAGACCTGTTGCTGCTAGTTAACCCCAGTCCTACTATTTATGCAATCTCCTACAGGCACTCATTACATAAATCTAACTACTAGTTGTCTCCCATGCATGTCAGATATAATTGCACACACTGATATATCCACAAGAACCTCACGGAGCAATGTAAAGGCCAATAAACTTGATGTCAATGATACCCAATATGATGGAACATGTAAAGGCAGTTCTTCGAAGACTTGCGAAAGATGATGAATCCTCTTCACCCCACAAGGTCCTTGCTCTAACTTGGCGGTGATATGGGTACAACATGCATATAATGTCCCGGAGTGTATCTACTTTGTGGCAATGCCATGTGCTTAGCATGCTGATCAAGCATGTAAATATGTCATGCCTTCCTGTTTTTCAAGACCTATTCCATTCATGATAACATGTTTTCAAATTCAAGCTTGTCATTCTACTCTATCGCAATGCCATATGCTTAATTTGGACATCATGCTTCGAATATCTTATGCATTGTTATTCATCGATGTACTTCATCCGCTCTACCATACCATGTTTATTTACATTGAAGAGCTGTTCTAGTGCTCGCTGCAATGCCATCTTATTTTCCCAATCATACACGTATGTTGCCTTAGTTATTTCTGTACGTATTCCGCTAGCATACAGTTTTACATTCAACTAGTGTTTTTTTCGTTGTGTTGTCCTGTCGTATCCCTAGCTCTTACACCATACTCCCTCCGTCCGGATTACATGTTGCCGAAATGGATAAAAAAGGATGTATCTAGAACTGAAATACGCCTAGACCCATCCATTTTTTTCCGGATGGAGGGAATACATGTCAATATGTCATGCCTTTCTATTCTTCAGTACCTATTCCATCTCTCTGCTGCCGCATGTTTTATAATTAAAGCACCATTCTTCTATACAAGTGAAAGTGCAACTATCCCTAGGTGGTTTTGGTAATTCCTAACAACATATAGCTCACTGAGCTAACATCATTCCAAGATGAATATTTCAGGAAAAGCTCAATGGATGGCATGGCATGGATGAGAAAAGTGGATCCCTCAAAATGCTAAGGATAAAAGGATTGGATCAAGATCAAAAGCTCAAGACTCTACATTTTATATTTTAGTGATCCAAGATCACATTGAGTCTATAGGAAAATTCAATACTATCAAGGAGGGATGAGGTGTTGCTTAATGAGTTTCTTGCTCTACAATGCTTAGTGATATGCTCCAAAACCCTCAACTACTTTCTCATATCCACATATGACCTAAACCAAAAGTCAAACTCGGCCCCACCGATTCTTTCTACCCGGCGCCACCGAGTTCAGATGTCATAGCCATTACCACAAACCCTAGGCAAATCGGTCTCACCGATAGGGATCTCGGTCTCACCGAGATGGGATTGTAATCTCTCTGTTTCCCTTCGTAACATTTCGGTACCACCGAGATGAGCGATCGGTCCCACCGAGATTGCAATGTAAACTCCCTGTTTCCTTTTCGTAACATTTCGGCCTCACCGAAATGAGCGAATCGGTCCCACCGAGTTTACCTGACCAACTCTCCGGTTAGCTTATTACCAAAATCGGTCTCACCAATTTTGTGTAATCGGTCTCACCGAGATTACGTTATGCCCTAACCCTAACCACATCGGTCCTACGGAGTTGCATGTCGGTCCCACCGAAAATCCTAATGGTCACTAGATTTGCTGAATCGGTCCGACCGAGTTTATCAATTCGGTCCCACCGAGTTTGGAAAGTTGTGTGTAATGGTTAGATTTTGTGTGGAGGCTATAAATACCCCTCCACCTCCTCTTCAGTCATGGAGAGAGCCATCAGAACATACCTACACTTCCAACTTGATGTTTCTGAGAAGGAACCACCTACTCATGTGTTGAGGCCAAGATATTCCATTCCTACCATATGAATCTTGATCTCTAGCCTTCCCCAAGTTTCTTTCCACTCAAATATTCTTTCCACCAAATCCAAATCCTGTGAGAGAGAGTTGAGTGTTGGGGAGACTATCATTTGAAGCACAAGGAGCAAGGAGTTCATCATCAACACACCATTTGTTACTTCTTGGAGAGTGGTGTCTCCTAGATTGGCTACGTGTCACTTGGGAGCCTCCGACAAGATTGTGGAGTTGAACCAAGGAGTTTGTAAGGGCAAGGAGATCGCCTACTTCGTGAAGATCTACCGCTAGTGAGGCAAGTCCTTCGTGGGCGACGGCCATGGTGGGATAGACAAGGTTGCTTCTTCGTGGACCCTTCGTGGGTGGAGCCCTCCGTGGACTCACAAGCAACTGCTACCCTTCGTGGTTTGAAGTCTCCATCAACGTGGATGTATGATAGCACCACCTATCAGAACCACGACAAAAACATCCATGTCTCCAGTTGCGTTTGAATTCTCCAAACCCTTCCCTTTACATTTCTTGCAAGTTGCATGCTTTACTTTCCGCTGCTCATATACTCTTTGCATGCTTGCTTGAATTGTGCTAAGATTGCTTGACTTGTGCTAAGATAGCTAAAATCTGCCAGACTAAAATTGGGAAAAGGATAAGTTTTTATTTGGTCAAGTAGTCTAATCCCCCTCTAGACATACTTTCGATCCTACAAGTGGTATCAGAGCTTTGGTCTCCATTTGCTTTGATTTCCATAGCTTTTGGTAGTCATAGCCTTGGTTTCACAACCTAGGAGAGTATGGCGTCTAGCGAGGGAAATTATCACCGTAGATGTCCTTACTTTGATGGTACTAATTTTGCTAGTTGGAATCATAAGATGAAAATGCATATTCTTGGACATAACCCCGCCGTTTGGGCTATTGTTTGTATTGGCTTGCCAGGTGAATTCTTTGATGGGAGATAACCGAACCGTGAAGCTAGTGCAGAAGAGTTGAAGATGCTGCAATACAACGCTCAAGCTTGTGATATCCTCTTCAACGGATTGTGCCCCGAAGAATTCAACAAAATCAGCCATCTTGAGAATGCAAAGGAAATTTGGGACACTTTGATTGATATGCATGAAGGTACCGACTCCGTCAAGGAATCCAAGTTGGATGTGCTCCAAAGTCAACTTGACAAGTTCAAAATGAAGGATGGTGAAGGTGTCGCTGAAATGTACTCTAGGCTTGCTCTTATCACAAATGAGATTGCGGGCTTAGGAAGTGAAGAGATGACCGACAAATTCATCATCAAGAAGATCCTAAGAGCTTTGGATGGAAAATATGATACCGTGTGCACATTGATCCAAATGATGCCCAATTACAAAGATCTCAAGTCAACGGAAGTCATTGGAAGAATTGTTGCTCATGAGATGTTGCTCAAGGATAAGGGGAACTTCACAACAAGTCAAGTGGTGTTTACAAAGCCTCCTGTGAAGCCCCCACATCAACAAGTGAGAAACAAACCTTCAATGAAGAATTGAGCTTAATGGTGAAGAACTTCAACAAATTATATAAGAGTAGAAGCAAAGAGAGAAGCTCCAAGTCAAGGTCCTACAATGACAAAATATCTTCCAGTCGAGAGCGCAATTGCTACAATTGTGGGAGACCCGGACACTATTCCAATGAGTGTACAGCACCCCACAAAAGAAGAGAAGAATCACCCAAGAGGAGAAGTAGAAGAGAGGAATCACCACCAAGAGAGAGGAGGAGTAGAGATGATCGTTATGAACGAAGAACATCTCGGAGGAGCAAGGATTCGGAAAGGAGGGACAAGTCATCAAGGAGCTACACAAAATGAAGACATCAAGCTCATGTTGGTGAATGGGTGTCCGGCTCCGACTCCGACAATCACTCCGAGAGAAGCTATCACTCCGACTCCAAATATACTCAAGATGAAGGTGTTGCCAGTCTAGCACTTGTGTCAACCAACTCCTATGACATATTTGATTCACCTAATGAAGGAATTGGAAGATGCTTCATGGCTAAAGGCCCAAAGGTAACACACCCCGAGTATGTTGATTTCAATAGTGATGAAGATGACTTGCTAGGTGATGATGATTTACTTGTTGACAACTCTAGTGATGAATACTATGATGAAACGTCAATTAACCATGTTAATCAAGATAAAACGAATGACAATGATAAGGAGAAGATTGAGCTTCTAACTAAAGAACTAAACACTCTTAAGTTAGCTCATGAAATTATCTTAGAAGATCATCGAGAACTTTTAAGGACTCATGAGAAGTTACGCTTTGAAAAGCTCAATCTTGAGAAAGAGCATGAGTTCTTAAAGGCAATCAATGATGATCTTCGTAAGAAAAGTTCTTCTTACATTGCCAAGCATTTACTCTTATCTACTTACATGCCTCAAGTCAAGTCCATTAACAAAAACAAGAAGGATTCTTCCTCTAGTAGTAACAATAATCATGCTAAATCAAATGTTGTTGCTTCTAGTAATTCTCTTGATTCCACTAATGATTCTCTTAGCCAAGTTACACTTGAGCAAGAAAATAGCTTATTGAAGGGAATTATAGAGAAAGGTGTTTACAAGAGCCTTGCCGGGAGTAAGCAATTTGAGGAAATTGTACGCAAGCAAGGAAGGCACCGGAAGAACCAAGGTGTTGGTTTTGAACGGAAGTTCAATGCCAATGGCGTTGAGTGGGAAGAAGATCAATATCCCAAGATGAAGTTTGTTCCTCAACAAGAGAAGTATGATCCTACTTCCTTCAAGGGGACACAAGCTCAAGATGATCTTCCACCACAAGACCACAAGCAAAAAGGCAAGGACAAGCTTCAAGAGGAGATTGATGCATTTGAAGAAGCTCCTAAGGCCTTGGTCAAGTGGGTTCCCAAGACTACGACAAGTTCTACTTCATCAAGTACGACTACAACTCCAAGGATTTGAAGGAAATATGCCCTAGAGGAAATAATAAAGTTATTATTTATTTCCTTATATCATGATAAATGTTTAATATTCATGCTAGAATTGTATTAACCGGAAACATAATACATGTGTGAATACATAGACAAACAGAGTGTCACTAGTATGCCTCTACTTGACTAGCTCGTTGATCAAAGATGGTTAAGTTTCCTAGCCATAGACATGAGTTGTCATTTGATTAACGGGATCACATCATTAGGAGAATGATGTGATTGACATGACCCATTCCATTAGCTTAGCACTCGATCGTTTAGTATGTTGCTATTGCTTTCTTCATGACTTATACATGTTCCTATGACTATGAGATTATGCAACTCCGTTTACTGGAGGAACACTTTGTGTGCTACCAAACGCGTCAACGCAATCGGGTGATTATAAAGGTGCTCTACAGGTGTCTTGAAGGTACTTGTTGGGTTGGCGTATTTCGAGATTAGGATTTGTCACTCCGAATGTCGGAGAGGTATCTCTGGGCCCTCTCGGTAATACACATCACATAAGCCTTGCAAGCATTGCAACTAATGAGTTAGTTGTGAGATGATGTATTACGGAACGAGTAAAGAGACTTGCCGGTAACGAGATTGAACTAGGTATTGAGATACCGACGATCGAATCTCGGGCAAGTAACATACCGATGACAAAGGGAACAACGTGTTGTTATGCGGTCTGACCGATAAAGATCTTCGTAGAATATGTAGGAGACAATATGAGCATCCAGGTTCCTCTATTGGTTATTGACCGGAGATGTGTCTCGGTCATGTCTACATTGTTCTCGAACCGTAGGGTCTGCACGCTTAACGTTTCGATGACAGTTATATTATGAGTTTATGAGTTTTGATGTACCGAAGGAGTTCGGAGTCCCGGATGAGATCGGGTACATGACGAGGAGTCTCGAAATGGTTGAGACGTAAAGATCGATATATTGGACAACTATATTCGGACATCGGAAAGGTTCCGAGTGATTCGGGTATTTTCGGTAGTATCGGGGAGTTACGGGAATTCGTATTGGGCCTTAATGGGCCATACGGGGAAGGAGAGAAAGGCCTCAAAAGGTGGCCGCACCCCTCCCCATTGGCTAGTCGGAATTGGACTAGGGAGGGGGGCGTCCCCTTCCTTCCTTCTCCTTTTCCCTTCCCTTTCCTTCCCTTCTACTCCTACTACTTGGAAGGGCTTCTAGTTCTACTTGGAAAGGGGGAATCCTATTCCCGGTGGGAGTAGGACTCCCCTAGGGCGCGCCATAGAGAGGGCCGGCCCTCCCCTCCTCCACTCCTTTATATACGGGGGCAGGGGGCACCCCATAGACACACAAGTTGATCTTCGTGATCGTTCCTTAGCCGTGTGCGGTGCCCCCCACCACCATATTCCACCTCGGTCATATTGCAGCGGTGCTTTGGCGAAGCCCTGCGACGGTAGAACATCAAGATCGTCACCACACCGTCGTGCTGACGAAACTCCTCCCTGACGCTTTGCTGGATCGGAGCCCGGGGATCGTCATCGAGCTGAACGTGTGCCAAGAACTCGGAGGTGCCGGAGTAACGGTGCTTTGATCGGTTGGATCGGGAAGACGTACGACTACTTCCTCTACGTTGCGTTAACGCTTCCGCTTCGGTCTACGAGGGTACATAGACAACACTCTCCCCTCTCGTTGCTATGCATCACCATGATCTTGCGTGTGCGTAGGAAATTTTTGAAATTACTACGTTCCCCAACAGGATTCCCATCAAGATGATGTGGATCCCGAAGAAGAACTAAAGAGTTCTTGAGGGTGACTCTGCCAACATATTTCACTCATATCATTTTGGCAACAACAAGTGCAATCAACTTCCACATCTTGCACTAGTTCAAGGAGTCACAAACCCTCTTGTTGGTAAGACAAGGGACAAGGTAATCTAATGCTTTCATAGACATCATCTTGTGTGTGCATCACTCTATGTCTATGGATATCCTTGTTTGTTCCTTGTGGGACTAACCCATGTAGGTATTGAAAGTGCAACTCACTCCAAAAGGATTGCTCCAAATGATCTTCATCAACATTGAGCATCCACATCTTCAACACCTACATGAAGTCATCATCGACAAAACCCAAGGTCAGTTCATCCCTCTAAGGGGGGATCTCACATCTAGGGGGAGCTTAACTCTAAGAATTGAGTCAAAGCAACTCTAATGGTGTGAACACATCAATGCATTATGTAAAAGTGGTAACCCCACTTGAGCTTAAACGATGAGTATGACCTATGATCAAATGTTCTCATTTGACTCCTAAGTCAATATACTCATATATAGATGACCTAGTCATCGCCAATTGTTTGATAGATGCTAGAATTGTTTGTGCATGCTTAGTCACATATTTCATTTGCTATTTTATTGTGTGAGCATGTTGGTTGCATATTTTACTCATTCGAGGACATCCACTTGTTGTTTGATTGATTGGTTTCTTTTTCTTCTGCCAAGTGGATGGACAATAATGCCTAAGAACCTTCTGTAGCTATCTATGCTTTTCTTGTCTCAAACTGTATTCATGCTACATCAAAAAATTTGATCAAGTCAGATTCAAACCACTCTGTGTGAGGAGCACTCGGAGTCCCCGATTAAATCATAGACTTAAACTTCCAAAACTTCTTTGTGCGTTTGGTCCGACCGATTCCTCCATTTCGTCATACCGAGATCACTAAGTCGATCTAGGTTTTCAATCTCGGTGCAACCGATTTGAACTTCGGTCACACCGAGTTGCTGCAACTGTTATCAGTTATGCATCTCGGTGCCACCGAAGTTGTTCCACTCGGCACACCGGCTGTGGTCGGGCTATATATACTCACGGGCAAAAATTTGGAAACTTTCTCCAAACCCCTTCGCCCGCGCATAGCTCGCTCTACCTCCAGGGTCTCCGGATCATCCTCCTCGTCGCCAGTCGCCTCCAGTCGCTGGTCTCTGCCGCCGTCAACGGAATTCACCCCCGCCGTTGCCGCCGTAGCGAGTTCATTGCCAAGCTAGGGTATGGACTCGATCACAGTGCTATCCCCGTCCGATTCCTAGCACATTGTGCTCATCATGATTCTTGCCACGATTGAAACTATTCTATCCAGTCAAAACAATCCATAGTTAAGAAGTGAATTGAAAATTTAGGGTTAGGTTTCCGCCGAAATCATCTCGGACCCACCAAGTTGCAGAACTCGGTTCCACCGATTCGGCTAAGGCCATTGCACAAGTGATTCTCGGTCTGACCAAGAATTGCATATCGGTGTGACCGAGTTCAGGACTTTGTGAAACCCTAGCAGTCTTGGTGCCACCAAACTGTGACTCGGTCTAACCGAGTTCACTAGTTTAGGTTCCAAAAGCTGCTACGGTATCACCGAGTTTGCAAATCGGTTGGTCCGAAATGCTTTCTGTGGAAAACTAAAACTAAGTTTCTGACTCATTCTTTTTCAAAAAACTCCGTATTTTGTGATGCTCATCCACTCTATCTCTTCTATATCTATTCACAGGGTCTACAGTCAGTGTTTGCAATATGTCTGATCAGAGTGACAACCAGAACAAGTCAGAGGAGCAGATTCAGATGAGTGAGGGTACTAGTCCCTCTAGTACCTCAGATGATGGTAGCATGAGCACCCCAAGCAACTTGCCCAAAGCTGCCACGGGGCGAGAAGAAGAAAACCTCAGAATCGAGGATGAAGACTATGTGGCGATGAGGATGAGGCCACTTCCAAGAAGAAAGTGCTCAAGAAGGAGTATGGCACACTGCCGCCACCAAGCCCAGTATGAAGACCAAAGTACACATAAAAGGATTCCCATGTCTAAAGCCGAGCCTCCACTCAAGCATCATTGGAATCTGAACCCAAAGAGGCTGTCTTCTGAAGGGAAGAAGAGGAAGGAAAGGGTCAAGAAGACCATGGCGGAGTTATTGGAAAGCCTTCCATGATGGAAGAGGAGGAAGAAGAAGTGGTTGCTGCACCAAAGACCCAAGGCTCGAAGCTTATGGGTGATGCTATTAGGTCGGGGCTGCATCATCAAAGCCCAAAGAAGCACCCAAAGCTGCCTCCAAGCCCAAGATTGCACCAAAGAGGAGCACTAGGAACATTCCAAATGCTTTGAGAAGAACAAGGCTCCAATGCACGAAATTGTTGTTGAAGAAGAAGATGAAGAGCATATCCCGAGAAAATTGAAGCCAAAATTCCAGATCATAATGATGCTCATCCATGGCTGAGAACATGAAGATCGGAGAGACTCGAGATTGAGGCTATGGAGAGAGTCGAGATCCATATGCCACCGAAGGAGGACTGCTTTGTTGACTACGTGTTCCACACAAAGGAACAACAGGATTTCTATGAGGCAGTGTTGTTGGACAAGAAGCCTATAGTGTGTGACATGAGGTGGGTGGACTGGACCTACATGAAGGAGAATGAGGAACACTATCTGGTGTGTATGACAGTTTGGTGCATGTGGAGTTGCAGACTTTGTTGGGCAGAAGCTCACAAAGTGGAATGAGGAGCTCATAATGCAATTCTACTCCACAACACACTTCTATCCTGATGGCAGGATAGTATGGATGTCTGAAGGTACAAGGTACCAATCAACTATTGAGGAATGGGCAAATCTGATCAATGCACCTAAGGAGGAAGAGGATGACTTGGATGTCTATGCCAAGAAGAAGATGTATCACAACTCTATGGCACATATGTACAAGGAGATCCCAGATGCTGCAATAGAATCACACAAGTTTGGATCAGTACATTATCTTCTATCAGGACTGCCAACCATTAACTAGATCCTCAGGCACACTCTCTTACGCAAGTCAGGTGATCACAACATGATCCGAGGCCATGCAATAAACTTGCTACACATATTTGATGTGCCACAGAAGTTCAAGGTCATGAGCCTTATAGTTGAGACTATCAAGAGGACAACTACTGACCAAAAGAGGAGTTGTGGATATGCCCCACAGATCCAGGAGCTGATTAACTCCATGATGGACACAGTCACATACCTGTTGGATAAGGAGCATATGCCTATCTATCCAGACTTTGAGGACAACCAAGTGGTTATGGATGAAGATGAACCATCTTCAGTGCAAGCACAAGCTAAGAAGGAGCAGGCAAGGACTGAGAAGGCTGCCAAGATGCCAACAATGGAAGAGGCATCTCAGTACTTTTTGAAGAGAAAACAGGATCAACTTAGCTACTTGATTGCATCCATTCTGAGGATTGAGAAGGGGCTGGCCACCTTGACTCGAAACCAGGAGAGCTTGGAGAGGATCATGGAGCAAAAGTTCTATGACATGGATGTGAAGGTCACAGAGATCCAGTCCGTTGTTGAGCAACTTCAGGATGATATGCAGGAGAGGAAGGGCAAGTCAACCACTAAGGCATTTTCTAGAGTGCCTAGAGCTCAGAGATCAGCTGCAGTGCCAGTGACAGACACCAGAGCCACTTCATCTGCACCAGCTACAACTTCAGTGCCACCAGCTTCAGCACCTACACCTCCAGCTCCATCTACATCAACTGATGCTTTCGTCCTTGGCGTTCAGTCTACACCACCACCTGAAGATCAAGCCTGAGAGTCGATCTAGTCCTATGTATTTTCTATGAACTTTTTGGTAACTTGTTGCCAAAGGGGGAGAAAAATGTATAGATCATAGGCTTCGAGAGAGAGTGTTGCGTTTTGTTCTCTCTTGCTTTGGTGGTTGAACTTTATTTGCTTGTTTGAGATACATTATGTCTGTGTGATACTTGGATGATCACGTGTTTGATCATATGCTACATTTATGCTTGTTGGATGACATTATCCTTTTTATCTCTATATGATCATTCACTTTGCTTGGTGATGAGTGCATGTATTCAATCATTATCATTTTGAGCGCTCCACCAAGATGTATGTGACATGGAAGAGTTACCCATGAGCCTAACTCCTTGTGCATTTGCAGTCCAAAGCAAATCTTAAACTATGCACAAATTTAGGGGGAGCTCTTGCTTATCACATACTTCTCAAAGCGACAATGTTTTTCACTCTTATTATCATTTGTCGAAGCTTTAATCTATATGTTGTCATCAATTACCAAAAAGGGGGAGATTGAAAGTGCAACTATCCCTAGGTGGTTTCGGTAATTCCTAACAACATATAGCTCATTGAGCTAACATCATTCCAAGATGTATATTTCAGGAAAAGCTCAATGGATGGCATGGCATGGATGAGAAAAGTGGATCCCTCAAAATGCTAAGGATAAAAGGATTGGCTCAAGCTCAAAAGCTCAAGACTCTACATTTTATATTTTAGTGATCCAAGATCACATTGAGTCTATAGGAGAAGCCAATACTATCAAGGAGGGATGAGGTGTTGTTTAATGAGTTTCTTGCTCTACAGTGCTTAGTGATATGCTCCAAAACCCTCAACTACTTTCTCATATCCACATATGACCTAAAACAAAAGTCAAACTTGGCCCCACCGATTCTTTCTACCCGGCGCCACCGAGTTCAGATGTCATAGCCACTGCCACAAACCCTAGGCAAATTGGTCTCACCGATAGGGATCTCGGTCTCACCGAGATGGGATTATAATCTCTGTTTCCCTTCGTAATGTTTGGTACCACCGAGATGAGCGTCGGTCCCACCGAGATTGCAATGTAAACTCCTGTTTCCTTTTCGTAACATTTCGGTCTCACGAAATGAGCGAATCGTCCCACCGAGTTTACGACCAACTCTCTGGTTAGCTTATTACCAAAATCGGTCTCACCGAGTTTGTGTGTCGGTCTCACCGAGATTACGTTATGCCCTAACCCTAACCACATCGGTCCTACCGAGTTGCATGTCTGTCCCACCGAAAATCCTAACGGTCACTAGATTTGCTGAATCGGTCCGACCGAGTTTATCAATTCGGTCCCACCGAGTTTGGCAAGTTGTGTGTAATGGTTAGATTTTGTGGCCAAAGAGATAATAAACCAACTCCAGTTTTTATAGATACTGCTCCAACACAGAGAAACCCAACTCCTACTGATAATAAGCAGATTCCAGTGGCCAAAGAACTAGTCTGCTCCAGTCCAGCAAAAATATGTCAACTCAATTCTAAGAAGTGTGTGTGTATCCTTGCATCATGAAAGTTTATAGCATGCTGATCATATTTTCTACATGTTTCTTACCCATCTCTCTTCTAGAAAATAAGCTTAACAGATAGAAGATTTTCTGCAATGGTATCGTTTATGAGGAAAGATTCTTGCAGGAATTCTCTATGCTCCAATGTAGATGTAAATACCTGTTGTATATCACTATATTTTTACATCAGCATGTATTTTGTTAATCCGCGTGAATCCAACCTTTATCTGATCTAAATTTAGTTGTAGCAAAATGTATGATTAAAGGCCACAATGTTGATTTTTGCAAGGAAAACTGCCTGGTAGTTTTGCATCCTGAGCTGCATGAGTGTACTATCTCATATCGGTGGGTTTGAATACTTTGGTTCTGCAGTGGGTTTTTCAGTGTTTTTTACCGTGTTGTCTGTCGTATCCCTAGCTCTTACATCATACTCCCTCCGTCCGGATTAAATGTCGCAGAAATGGATAAACTGGATGTATCTAGAACTGAAATACGCCTAGACCCATCCATTTATTTCCGGATGGAGTGAATACATGTCAATATGTCATGCCTTTCTATTCTTGATACCTATTCCATCTCTGCTGTAGCATGTTTTATAACCTGAATCGCCATTCTTCTATATAAAGCATGCAAGGGAAGACGGCTATGTTAGAATCAAGGGTTACAAACCAGGTCTTTGCAAAAGATCCAAATGCCGGAGATAATAAACCAACTCCATTTTTCATAGATACCGCTCCAAAGACGAGAGAAACCCAACTCCCAATCGATAATAAGCAGATTCCGGTGGCCAAAGAACTAGTCCGCCCAGTCCAGCAAAAGAATGTCAACTCCATTCTAAGAAGCATGTGCGATCCTCGCATCATGAAATTTTATAGCATTCGATCATATTTTCTACATGTTTCTTACCCATCTCTCTTTTAGAAAATAAGGTTAAGCGATACAAGACTTCCTCCATTGGGATCGTATTCGAGGAAAATATCTTGCGGAATTCTCTGTGCTCCAATCTTGATGTAAGTACTGTTGTATATCACTATATTTTTACATCAACATGTATTTTGTTAATCAGCGTGAATCTAACCTTTATCTGATCTAAAATTAGGTGTAGCAAAATGTTAAAGGCGCCAATGTTGATTTTTGTAAGGAAAACTGCCTGGTAGTTTTGCGTACTGAGCTGCATGAATGTACTATCTCATATCATGCACGTTACTGAATTGTAGTGCTTCTCTGGTTGCCCATTCATTCATTGTGTCAATGTTGCTTTCGTATTACCTTACCTGGCTGATGATAGTTGTGCCATATTGTGTTAATTTGGTGTAGGCTAGTTTCCCAAACGTTCGTTGTGTCAATGTTGCTTTCCTATTATCTGACTTGGCAAATGATAGCAATGCTAGTGTGTTAATTTTGTGTAGGCTGCTGAAGATAAGAAGACAAACTCTGAAAACAGCAAGGCAACCCCATTGTTTCTTTCCAGTAAATCTAGGCCAGGTAATATGGCAATAACTCATGATTAATCTGTTTGGTTCCCATCCTAATTTATGTTATGATGCAGTGGTCAAGACACTCTCCACTATCAATAATACAATCCTGCCAAAATCGCCATCTGAATCTGTTCAGTATCCTCTGTCTCGAATGCAACGGAATAAATGTATGTTTGTGAACTAATTAATGGCTGAAGCAATGATGGAAATGGTGGATGAATCAGAGGTGCAGAGTCGTGCGACACAACAACTGATCAATGTTTTAAGAGATAGTGTGGCAAACCAGCAAGAACTTGCCCACATGCTTATGGGCGTCATCTGTGCTGAGGTTGCAGATTGTGACGTTGTAGATGGTTAGGTTCTGCTCATTTATTTGCACTAGCATCAATCTTTGACTGCCCAGTGGATGTAATTTCCTGTAATATATGCTAGATGTGCAACGTTATTCCCTGTATGTCGTACCTTTGCTCGTCGTAATGGGCTCAAATTATCTAATTTGGCCTAAATACATGAACGAACTTTAGTGGGCCCATTAAGTTAATGGGTCGTTACTAGGCCAAAAGTTAATGGTCGGCCCTCTTACCTCCCGGGTCGTTAACATGCCGACATCGAAGCGGGCAACAGGTGGCCCCAATTTATTTCACGGGCCATTAACAGACAGTTACTTAGTTTGGGCTACATATGGCCCAACTATCTTTGTGGCCTTTAGCAGCGAAAGAGGCAATGAGCTTGTACTAGACCATGAAGAGCATGGGCGCTAAGAGGTGAAAGTCGGTCGTATTGTAAATGGCCCAACTGTGTTGTGGGCCTTTAGCAGGCCGAAAGAGAAACCGGGCTGGTATTGGACCATGAATGGCATGGGCCGTTAAGAGGCGAAAACTAAGGTCCAACTACAAATGTCCCAACTCATTTATGGTCCGTTAACAGGCCGAAAGGCACACATGGCCGGGAATTGGCCCAACACTTAAATGGGTCGCTAAAAGGCCAAAACTCAGGTCCGACTACAAATGGCCCAACTGATTTATGGGCCGTCAACAGGCTGAAAGTGACACCGGGCCAGAAATTGGCCCAACACTTAAATGGGCCGCTAAAAGGCCGAAACTCAGGCCCAACTACAAATGGCCCATCAGATTTATGGGCCGTCAACAGGCTGAAAGAAACACCGGGCCGGAAATTAGCCCAACATTTAAATGGGTCGCTAAAAGGCCGAAAGATGTACATCCTGAAAATTGGCCCATCCATTAAATGGGTCGTTAACAGGCCGAAATCTCATCTGGCCGATATTGAGCCCAAATATATAGCGGGCTGTTAACGGGCTCAAACTGACGATGGGCTGCAATGGTGTCAAATCTTTAACGGGCGAATTGGCACATCTCGTATGGGCCGTGGGCTTAAATGGACTGACACAAGTAGGCCTTATATGGGTCGACTCACTAATTTTCTTGGGCCGGCCTTTTTCACCAAAATGGGCCACTGTTGGGCCGTGCCACGTGTCGACCTATCATAGGCGCCTCCTGTCCAATGAGTGGATGACATCTGTCCCAACTATGAGCCGACACGTATTTCGTCCGGCCAATGATGATTTTACACGTGGAAATTTCCCACTGGTCGGGGCTGTTAACGGGTCATCGGATCCAAAACCCGACCCGATAACTTGACGGCATTCCGTTACGGTGGATGCCACGCGTTTGTCACCCTTGACGAAAGCACTTCTGTGACGCGCAATTTATCGTCACGGAAGTGGACACTTCCGTGATGATAATTTTGGTAATGTCATGGAACACTTCTACGACAACACAGGTATGACTATCTTGATTCTGTCATAAATTTGTCATGGATGTACATGCATGACAAAAAACGCGACCTACTATGACAAACACGTATCATCACAAAAGTGTATTTTTTTGTAGTGATGCCATTGATATGAGTAAACATGAGACCTAAGAGTTACTGAAAATGCGGTTAGTCATAATCTTTGCTGAAAACTTGAATGCTGGCTTTACATATTTACAACAACAAGAGCAAACAGAGTTTGTAAAAGTTTTTCTTTATCACTTTCAGTTTATCAACTGAATTGCTTGAGGACAAGCAAAGGTTTAAGCTTGGGGGAATTGATATGTCTCCGCCGTATCTACTTTTCCAAACACTTTTGCCCTTGTTTTGGACTCTAACTTGCATGATTTGAATGGAACTAACCCGGACTGACGCTGTTTTCAGCAGACTTTCCATTGTGTTATTTATGTGCAGAAACAAAAGTTCTCGGAATGACCTGAAACTCCACGGAACATCTATTTGGAAAATAAGAAAAATCTCGAAGAAAAATCCACGTCGGGGGCCCACACTGTCCATGAGGGTGGGGCGCCTCTCCTCGTGGGCCCCCGACGCCCACCGACCTCAACTCCAACTCCATATATTCACTTTCGCGGAGAAAAAAATCAGAGAGAAGGATTCATCGCGTTTTATGATATGGAACCGCCGCCAAGCCCTAAAACCTCTCGGGAGGGCTGATCTGGAGTCCGTTCGGGGCTCTAGAGAGGGGGATTCTTCGCCGTCGTCATCATCAACCATCCTCCATCACCAATTTCATGATGCTCGCTACCGTGCGTGAGTAATTCCATCGTAGGCTTGCTGGACGGTGATGGGTTGGATGAGATCTATCATGTAATCGAGTTAGTTTTGTTAGGGTTTGATCCCTAGTATCCACTATGTTCTGAGATTGATGTTGCTATGACTTTGCTATGCTTAATGCTTGTCACTAGGGCCCGAGTGCCATGATTTCAGATATGAACCTATTATGTTTTCATGAACATATGTGAGTTCTTGATCCTATCTTGCAAGTCTATAGTCACCTACTATGTGTTATGATCCGGCAACCCCGAAGTAACAATAATCGGGACCACTCCTGGTGATGACCTTATTTTGAGGAGTTCATGTATTCACTATGTGCTAATGCTTTGTTCTGGTACTCTATTAAAAAGAGGCCTTAATATCCCTTAGTTTCCGTTAGGATCCCCCTGCCACGGGAGGGTAGGACAAAAGATGTCATGCAAGTTCTTTTCCATAAGCACGTATGACTATATTCGGAATACATGCCTACATTACATTGATGAATTGGAGCTAGTTCCGTGTCACCCTATGTTATGACTGTTACATGATGAACCGCATCCGGCATAATTCTCCATCACCGATCCAATGCTAATGCTTGAGAATATTCTTTGGCTCCCCTTGTGTCAAATCAATAAATTTGGGTTGAATACTCTACCCTCGAAAACTGTTGCGATCCCCTATATTTGTGGGTTATCAAACATCTCATATGCTCCATGACGTTCAAAACGCCGTTCAAGTCCCGGTTCTAAGCCGTAAAGCATGGCATACTGAACTATCGAGTAGTCATCAGCTTTGCTCTGCCAGGTGTTCACAATGTCTGGTGTTGCTCCTGCAGCGGGTCTTGCACCTAGCGGTGCTTCCAGGACGTAATTCTTCTGTGCAGCAATGAGGATAATCCTCAAGTTACGGACCCAATCCGTGTAGTTGCTACCATCATCTTTCAACTTGGCTTTCTCTAGGAACGCATTAAAATTCAATGGAACAGTAGCACGGGCCATTTATCTACAACAAACATAGACATGCAAAATACTATCAGGTACTAAGTTCATGATAAATTAAAGTTCAATTAATCATATTACTTAAGAACTCCCACTTAGATATACATCCCTCTAATCATCTAAGTGATCACATGATCCATATCAACTAAACCATGTCCGATCATCACGTGAGATGGAGTAGTTTTCAATGGTGAACATCACTATGTGTATCATATCTACTATATGATTCACGCTCGACCTTTCAGTCTCAGTGTTCCGAGGCCATATCTGCATATGCTAGGATCGTCAAGTTTAACCCGAGTATTGTGTGTGTGCAAAACTGGCTTGCACCCGTTGAATGTGAACGTAGAGCTTATTACACCCGATCATCGCGTGGTGTCTCGGCACGACGAACTGTAGCAACGGTGCATACTCAGGGAGAACACTTGTACCTTGAAATTTAGTGAGAGATCATCTTATAATGCTACCGCCGTACTAAGCAAAATAAGATGCATAAAGGATAAACATCACATGCAATCAATATAAGTGATATGATATGGCCATCATCATCTTGTGCCTTTGATCTCCATCTCCAAAGCACCGTCATGATCACCATCATCACCGGCTTGACACCTTGATCTCCATCGAAGCATCGTTGTCGTCTCACCAACTATTGCTTCTACGACTATCGCTACCGCTTAGTGATAAAGTAAAGCAATTACATGGTGATTCCATTTCATACA
Organism: Aegilops longissima; assembly: GCA_021605205.1. Lineage (NCBI taxonomy): Eukaryota > Viridiplantae > Streptophyta > Magnoliopsida > Poales > Poaceae > Aegilops > Aegilops longissima. The sequence goes on from CM038676.1 coordinate 427,690,253, forward strand.
ATAAAGCGACAACCATATGGCTCCTGCCAGTTGCCGATAACCGTTACAAAACATGATCATCTCATACAACAATTTATATATCATCGCGTCTTGACCATATCACATCACAACAAAGCCCTGCAAAAACAAGTTAGACGTCGTCTACTTTGTTGTTGCAAGTTTTACGTGGCTTCTTTGGGCTTAGCCAGAACTGTTCTTACCTATGCATCAAAATCACAACGATTTTTTGTCAAGTGTGATGTTTTAACCTTCAACATGGACCGGGCGTAGTCATACTCGATTCAAGTAAAGTTGGAGAAACAGACACCCACTAGCCACCTTTGTGCAAAGCACGGCGGTAGAACCAGTCTCATGAGCGCGGTCATGTAATGTCGGTCTGGGCTGCTTCATCCAAGAATACCGCCGAATCAAAGTATGACATGCTGGTAAGAAGTATGACTATTATCGCCCACAACTCTTTGTGTTCTATCCGTGCATATAACATCTACGCATAGACCTGACTCGGATGCCACTGTTGGGGAAAGTAGTATTTCAAAAAAAAAATCCTATGATCACGCAAGATCTATCTACGAGAAGCATAGCAACGAGCGGGGAGAGTGTGTCCACGTACCCTCGTAGACCAAAAGCGGAAGCGTTTAGTAACGCAGTTGATGTAGTCAAACGTCTTCGCGATCCAACCGATCAAGTACCGAACGCATGGCACCTCCGTGATCTGCACACGTTCAGCTCGGTGACGTCCCTCGAACTCTAGATCCAGCTAAGGCCGAGGGAGAGTTTTGTCAGCACGACGGCGTGGTGACGGTGATCATGAAGTTACCAACGCAGGGCTTCGCCTAAGCACTACGACAATATGCCCGAGGTAGAAAACTGTGGAGGGGGGCACCGCACATGGCTAAGAAATCAACTTATGTGTCTATGGGGTGCCCCCTCCCCCATATATAAAGGAGGGGAGGAGGGGGCCAGCCGACCTCAAGGGGCGCGCCCAAGGGGGGGAATCCTACTCCTACTAGGAGTAGGTTCCCACCTTTCCTAGTCCAACAAGGAGGGGAAGGAAGGAGGAAGGGAAGAGAATGAAGGAGGGGGTGCCCCCCACCCCTTGTGCAATTTGGACTGGGGGGGGGGGGGGTAGCGTGCCACCTCCTGGCCGACCCTCTCTTCTCTAAGGCCCATGGTGGCCCATTAACTTCTCGGGGGGTTCCGGTAACACTCCGGCACTCTGGTTTTATCCGAAACTCTTCGGAACACTTCCAGTGTCCGAACAACATGGTCCAATATATCAATATTTATGTCTCAACCATTTCGAGACCCCTCATCACGTCCGTGATCTCATCCGGGACTCTAAAGTACCTTCGGTACATCAAAACACATAAACTCATAATACCGATCATCATCGAACGTTAAGCATGCGGACCCTACGGGTTAGAGAACTATGTAGACATGAACGAGACTCATCTCTGGTCAATAACCAATAGTGAAACTTGGATGCTCATATTAGCTCCCACATATTCTACGAAGATCTTTATCGGTCAAACCGCATAACAACATATGTTGTTCCCTTTGTCATCGGTATGTTACTTGCCCGAGATTCGATTGTTGGTATCACCATTCCTAGTTCAATCTCGTTACCAGCAAGTATCTTTACTCGTTCCATAATACATCATCCCGCAACTAACTCATTAGTCACATTGCTTGCAAGGCTTATAGTGATGTGCATTACCGAGAGGGCCCAGAGATACCTCTCTGACAATCGGAGTGACATATCCTAATCTCGATATATGCCAACTCAACAAACACCATCAAAGACACCTGTAGAGCATCTTTATAATCACCCAGTTATGTTGTGACGTTTGATAGCACACTAATTGTTCCTCCGATATTCGGGAGTTGCATAATCTCATAGTTATAGGAACATGTATAAGTCATGATGAAAGCAATAGCAACAAACTAAACGATCATAGTGCTAAGCTAACAGATGGGTCTTGTCCATCACATCATTCTCTAATGATGTGATCCCGTTCATCAAATGACAACACATGTCCATGGTTAGGAAACATAACCATCTTTGATAAACAAGCTAGTCAAGTAGAGGCATACTAGGGACACTCTATTTGTCTATGTATTCACACATGTACTAAGTTTCCAGTTAATACAATTCTAGCATGAATAATAAACATTTATCATGATATAAGGAAATGTAAATAACAACTTTATTATTGCCTCTAGGGCACATTTCCTTCATTCCACCGCACTCTCCCTAGCCAACTCCGGGCCGCTCCTATGTGGGGAGTTCAATCGAAAGGAGCCTTGGATCTTGAAGCGCTTCTTCGGCACCACACACGAAGACATATGGAAGCAACTCTTCAAGGCCCAAAAAACATGGTCGAAGAAGACTGAGGACATCGGACTCGACATCGAGAACCCGGCCTTAGCGGTAAGCATAACCTTTCCGAAGACTTATTCGGTCAATGTTTCAAACATAATGTAGATTACATTGCCTGCCTTCCGTATAGGGATGGACGGCAAAGGCGGAGCGGATCAGTTGTCCGGCACCGCTGCCTGAGAACCCAGCCACACCCCATCTAACAGAGATGCTGGTCCCGACGCCCTATCATGCGCCGAGGAAGATGGTCAAGAAGAAGAATGGCAAGGAAGGCAAGGGCGGCCCCCGCCACAAAGGTCCTTTGGACGCAGTGTCCGGATAGACCGAAGCCCCCTCCTCCCATGAGGAAGACGAGGAGTAACAGAAGGAGGAGGTGGAAAGCGACTCCCCTCATAAGGGGAAGAAGAAGAAGAGGGCGGCCTCCAAAGACCCGAGGGCAGAGACCTCCGAGGGAGAAGCCCCTGGCCGAATCGTAAGTATTTGGAAACTTACTTGTTTATCTTTTGTCTACCAGTTTTCATTATATAAGTTATTTTGCTATTTGCCTTTCAGCCCTCCCCGCGAGCTCCCGCAAACTCTATTGTCGGAGGGGAGCTCTCTGCCGCCCGAGATGGCAGTGAGTGAAACGTTGCCGCGATCTCCCTCGCCTATCACCATGGATGACACCGAGGTGTTGGACATATCCTGGCCGAGGAGGGGTGGATGAGCCGTAGAGAAAGTGCCCGAGGTTAATACGTCGGTCACCGAAGACCTAGGGGAGGTGATCCCTATGACAACCGACAGTGGGGACCCCCAACAATCCGGGCCCCAGCCGGACACCATTCTGGAGACCAACGCAGCTCCGGGATCAGGTGAGCAGCCCCCTTTGAAAGAGGAGGGAGGAGCATCAGCTCCACTGGCGGCCTCCACTAATTCAGAGGCGCCCATCGCTTTAGAGGAAGCACTGCAACGTGCTTCCATCGTAGGGGAGCACCGTGATACGTCTCCAACGTATCTATAATTTTTTATTGTTCCATGTTGTTATATTATCCTTCTTAGATGTTTTATAATCATTTTATATCATTTTTTGGTACTAACCTATTGACATAGTGCCAAGTGCCAGTTGATGTTTTCTGCATGTTTTTTACACCGCACGAAATCAATACCAAACGGAGTCCAAACGCAGCAAAACTTTTTGTGTATTTTTTGACCAGAAGACATCCAGTGGGCCGGAGAAGTGCCTGGGTTGTGTCCACCTCGGGTGCCTCCCGAACCGACTCTTTGCTCTATAAATACCCCAATATTCCAGAAACCCTAGGGGAGTCGATGAAAATCAATTCCAGCCGCTGCAGAGTCCGGAACCACCAGATCCAATCTAGACACCATCACGGAGGGGTGCATCATGTCCATTGGTGCCTCTCTGATGATGCGTGAGTAGTCTCTTGTAGACCTTCAGGTCCGTAGTTAGTAGCTATATGGCTTCCTCTCTCTCTCTCTCTCTCTCTCTCTCTCTCTCGTTTGATTCTCAATACAATGGTCTCTTGGAGATCCATATGATGTAACTCTTTTTGCGGTGTGTTTGTTGGGATCAGATGAACTTTGAGTTTATGATCAGATCTATCTTTTTATCCATGAAAGTTATTTGAGTCTTCTTTGATCTCTTATATGCATGATTGCTTATAGCCTTGTATTTCTTCTCTGACATTTGGGTTTTGTTTGGCCAACTTGATCTATTTATCTTGCAATGGGAAGAGGTGCTTTGTGATGGGTTCGATCTTACGGTGCTTGATCCCAGTGAGAGAAGGGAAACCGACACGTATGTATCGTTGCTATTAAGTGTCGGTGTACAAAAAGAGGGGTACACTTTTTGTACCCCTATAACTGTCTGAGCGATCGAGCCGGGGCACCACCGCCTTGAAAGCAAGGCAAGGGAGGTGAGCCAAGGTAAGGCGAAGCTTCGAGAGGAGCAGAACGACGCCAAGACCAAGACCACAAAGAGAAAAGGGGCAAGCGGACTCCCCGGCAAGATCCTTGCCGGGAGGCGGTTTTAACAAACCCGCAAGACCCTTGCCGTGGCAGCTCGCCCACACCTATGGGCGAATCACCCTTGAGTCCACTGCCCCCATGGGGCAAGGATTGAGAGACATCCCGTGGTGGCATGCAGATCTTTGTGAAGACATTCAAGATCAGATACACACTACAGAAGATGACGACCCTTGGCGGGATCCCAGCCAAGGAGGACTGAGGGAGTCCCGGATTAGGGGGTGTCCGGATAGCCGGACTACCATCATCGGCCGGACTATCATCGGCTGGACTATCATCATCAACCGGACTCCGAGACTATGAAGATACAAGATTGAAGACTTCGCCCCGTGTCCGGATGGGACTTTCCTTGGCGTGGAAGGCAAGCTTGGCGATACGGATATGTAGATCTCCTACCATGGTAACCGACTCTATGTAACCCTAGCCCTCTCCGGTGTCTATATAAACCAGATGTCTCTAGTCCGTAGGACAGAACAACAACCCTTACAATCATACCATAGGCTAGATTCTAGGGTTTAGCCTCCTTGATCTCGTGGTAGATCCACTCTTGTAAACATCCACAATGTCAATATCAATCAAGCAGGGCGTGGGTTTTACCTCCATCAAGAGGGCCCGAACACAGGTAAAACATCGTGTCCCTTGTCTCCTGTTACCATCCGCCTAGACGCACGATTTGGGACCCCCTACCCAAGATCCGCCGGTTTGACACCGACATTGGTGCTTTCATTGAGAGTTCCTGCGTAGCGTCACCGATAAACTTGATGGCCTCTTCAATCGACAACGACGCCGTCTGGGTGAGACTTTTCTCCCGGACAGATCTTCAGATTCGGCGGCTTCGCTGCGGGCCAACTCACTTGGCCATCTAGAGCAGATCGAAGCTCGCCCCTGGCCGTCGAGTCAGGTTTGGAAACCTAAACTTCACGGCCGATATCGCGGGACTTGATCTTGATGGATCTGAGCCACAGCCGAAGCGTGCTGCGCTGTCACGATGGGCATGACCTAACTCGCCGCGGACAGCACCTTGGAGGTCGCACATGAATCCGCTCCGACCCATAGAACGGAGCGATCGCTCGGATCGAGGGCGGATGGCTGGACACCTCCTCGGGGCTGTAACTTCTCTGGCGATGGGCGAACACTTACCTTGTCCCGCATAAAGCTCATGACTCCGAGGTGCGGACTCTGCGGACTCGAACCTCCTGCGCCCATGCAAGTCGAGTCCGATTGGGCACCGATCATGGAATCCACCGCTGCGGACATCTTTCATTTTCGCCTTTCGGCGATATTGTAAGTTCACGAAGCATCTCTCGCTATCCGGAGAGCCCTGGCGAACTCGGCCAGGATGGTTGGGACGCAGACGACGAAGAAATTGAGCCCACCCACCACCCACTTCGTAGCCACCGTCGGCGATTTAACCGACATACTCGACTACGACTCAAGACATCAGCGGTATGGACGGCGATGCGGAGACTACCAAGAACCAGTGCCTACAGGACACCTTTGGAAGACCACCTCATCATCGACATATACATGGTGGATACCCCAAAAGATGGGGACGGCGAAGAAGCAGCGGAGGCCGATTCCTTAAAGAAACAGCCCAAGCGCCCGGCGTCGATGGCGCCGCTCTAAATCCCGCCACGGCAAGAATGGAGATTCCGCACAGGAGATAATAACACCCCGAAAGTGCGAAGACAACCCCTCCAAAGACGATCCAGCGCAGGAGGAGGCGGAAGCAAGCCCTCACGAGAGGCGGCAGGCGAAGAGGTCGAGGATGACAATTACTTACCTCCCTCCGGAGACGAGGCAAGCCTTGACGACGGCAATTAATTCGTGCACGAGGATCCCGTCGAACAAGAGCGTTTGAGCCGCAGGCTAATGGCCACGGCAAACAGCCTAAAGAAAAAGTAGCAACAGCTTCAAGCTGATCAAGACCTACTAGCCGACAGATGGACCGAGGTCCTTGCGGCCGAAGAGTATGAATGCCCCTCCAAAAGTTACCCAAAACGCAAGTTGCTCCCCCGACTAGAGGAGGAAGCGTACAAACCTGCATCACCAGCGCTGTCTGGCAGACCGACCACCTCTTGGCATGACAGAGGCGTGCAAGCCCTCCACCAAAACCGTACCCCGGCATCGCTCAAAAAGCATGAAGCTACGGGGGAACGTGCCGGACTTGCGGGATATATTGGAGGACAAGGCAAGACAATCCAGATCTATCTATGGCTCACACGAGCGCCCCAAGACCCACGACGAATACCGTCGCGCCGGATACAACTACTCCGGCCGGGCCGTACACAGCAGACAACGCTCTCTCGAGCTACGTCGCGATATTGCTCAATCTGAGGCGCCAGACACCCACTATGCTTCACCGATGAAGTAATGGATCATCAAATCCTGAAGGGTTTTAACCCGTTAATATCGAATCCTCGATGGCACAACAGACCCAGCGGTTTGGATTGAGGATTATCTCCTCCATATACATATGGCCCGGCGGCAATCTTCACGCCATCAAATATCTCCCTCAAGCTTAAAGGACCAGCTCGGCATTGGCTTAACAGCCTGCCCGCAGAGTCAATTGGATCTTTGGGAAGACACGGAAGCCGCATTCCTCGACAACTTCGAGACGCGTGTATGCGACCACCGACGCAGATGACCTAAGCCACATAATCCAGCAGCCAGACGAATCGGCGAGCAATTACGGACACGGTTCTTAACAAAGAAAAATCAAATCGTCGATTGTCCGGATGCGAGGCACTCGCTGCCTTCAAACATAACATCCGCGACGAGTGGTTGTCCCGCACCTAGGACAGGAGAAGCGAAATCCATGGCAGCCCTCACATCACTCATGACCCGCTTCATGCGGGAGAGGATAGCTGGCTAGCTCGCAGCAACAACCTCAAAGCAAAAACGCTGGCAGTCCGGATACCAAGGACCGCAATGGCAGGTTGCGTCGAAACAAAACAAACGCCGCGTTAACGGCGACAAGCAATGAGGATCGGCAGTCAACGCGGGATTCCGAGGCTCAAAGCCAGTCAGCGGAAGAAGCCATTCACAAGAACCACTCCGGGCCCGTCCCAATTTGGACCGAATACTCGACCGCTCTGTCAAATACATGGAACCCCCAAAAGCCAGCTAACCACACCAACAGAGATTGTTGGGTATTCAAGCAGCGAGCAAATTAATCGCCAAAACAGTGACAAGGGGCTACAGCGATGGCGAGGAAGAGACCCGGCCGCCCGAACAACGAGAGGACAAAAGGATTCCCCCTCAAGTTGGACGGTAAACATGATATATACAACGCACATTCCCAAGAGGGAGCGAGCGTGCACTAAGGGCGTATACACGATGGAGCGATCGCCCCAAAATTCAACCCATGGTCCTCTTGCCCGATCACTTTCAATCGAAGAGACCATCCGACCATATCCGCCATGGCGGATTCGCCACATTAGTTTTAGACCCAATCGTTGATGGATTTCACCTCACGAGAGTCCCGATGGGCGGCGGCGTAGCTGAACCTGCTTTATCGAGGATACGATGTGCAAGATGGGCATAGACCCTTCAAGGATTAAACCTACAAAGAAAACCTTCAAAGGCGTCATACCAGGTGTCGAGGCCAGTTATGCGAGCTCGATTACATCGAAATGGTCTTCGGATCCCGGATAATTTCGCGAGGAGTTAATCTTGACATAGTCCCGTTCATGGCGGCTATCATGCTCTGCTTTCGGACGAACCGCGTTCGCAAAATTCAACGCGTGCCGCATTATGCATACCTTAAGCTCAAGATGCGGGCCCTCGTGGAGTCATCACGGTCAATGGAAACACGGGCGCTCCCTTCAAGCGGAGGAACATACAGCTCTCGCGGCGAAGTACATAGCAGCCTTTTAAGGCAATTTTCGAGTCCGGCCGTTAAATGACCGGACATGGCCAAACGCGCCCGGAGCAACATCAACCAAGACCACCTGGCACGTTCCGAGCACGCGTAGCAATGCGGCCTCAACCCCAGCCCTCGCAAAATTGTAAGACAAACTCTCCACGTACATAATTATGCCTGGAGATACCATGGGCATAGGGGAAAACACAACCACAACAGACCCAGTGCGGTTCGACCACACCAGGGCTCTCAAGTGTGTCGCTTTTTTATCTTTTATTTCACTCTTTTTTATACAGAACTCTGTCCGGCGGCGAACCCGCCGAACTCATGATGCAACAGCCAGGGAAGGACAAAGGCCGCGACGAACACTCAGGTGGTCTCCATCACGAGCATTAAATTTGTTAAATACAACATTCCGCGGGCTACCCTGGAGGGAGACGCCTTTAATCCGTCCAATCCCTTGCTTTCCGCACTATTTGTATCATTCCGCACTCATAGCATATGTTCTCGAATAAAATGCAGCACTTTTTGCCCATAATTGCATTACCTTATATATATATATGTTCATTTACGACATGTTGCACCATTACATTTTAGTGCGGCCAAATACCGAGGGCTTATGTTCTCCGCATTTTGGTGTGATAAAGTCCTAACACTTTCACAAGTGCGGCACCCCGAACTTATAGCATTATATGAATCGGCTCCGAATCATTTCTTGGTTCAATAGTTGGGTTTGCCTGGCTCCCATGTTTGGCACCTTACGTTCCGTTCTATCGGCTAAGGTAGCACTGGGAGAACCACTGCGATTATGCCCGATTGAGCAGGGTTAACGCCTCGATGGAAAAGCTAAAACTAATCTGTCATGATAAGGCGAGAGACTGGTCGCTGTTCGAGAGGTCCTTCGGGTCCTTAAAGACCTCGCCGCTTGAGCGAAGTTCGGATAATGTCCGACGAAGGCGTGGATAGCACCCCTAATTCGGTCCTCCGAATACTAGGGGCTTCACGAAATTTAAAATTATAGAATTCTATGGCTAAGTGAGAGTGTTCAAGCACTATAAGTCCGGTTGCCTTGTTACGTTGTGTTGGCGCCTCCTAGATGGACCCAAAATGGGAACAAGAGTGCTCAAGTTTATCCCAACACCCCAAAGCACTTTTCGTGGCATGGGGGCTGAAAGCGACGACTTGCCATCTCTCAGATTTAATAAGCGGCCGCATGAAGGTAATATTTTAAATTAACAAGCGTTGCTTAGCGCATATGAACAAAATTTTCAGCGCACAGGATAACACATTGCGAATTTACTCAATAATTACATCCACAGGGCACTCATCCGCAATCTTGCGGGCACCCTTGAGACAGTCTTATAGTACATTTCGGCGTCGATGTTCCTTGCCCGCTGGTGGGGCGTCGATGATTAGCTTCTCCGCATCCAGCTTGCCCCAATGCACCTTTTGCGCGGGCAAGGGCCCGACGAGCACCTTCAATACAAAGCGGGCGCTTGATAACCTCCACCCGAGGGCACGCATCCACCAACCGTCGCCGAGGCGAAGTAGCTCCTGGCATGGCCTCTCGAGCCACAGGCGGACTATGAGGCCCTTCATGGCCTGCTCGGCCACCTTGTGGGCTCGACCAGCTGCTTCACTGGTCGCTAGAAACACTGGATGGCGGCCTCGACATCTTGAGACCAAGACCTTCTCCGTTGAGCTCCCTCCTCGGCTCGGTAGAATGCGGCCGCATCGAGACACGCTGCTGAGGCAGATCTGCAAACGCCCCTGGAGAGCTCCGAATTCGGGTAAGTAACACGTAATTTACATTCACATGCTTGCTTTGCATGAAAAATGCCTTACCCGCCGCTATCTTCCTCACCAACTCAATCTCCTGAAGGGACTTATGGGCATCGGCCTTGGCAGTTTTGGCACTTTCGAGGCGAGGCAAGCTCGGACTCTCGAGTCTTTGAGTCACGCTCCAAACTCTCATGCTTTTCCATGAGAGCCTGGAGCTCTTGCTGAACCACCGCCACCCGCGCCTCTTGCTTTTCTCGCTCTGCCCGTTCCGTGGCCGCATTGCGTTCGGCCGCGGACACGGCCTCCTTCAGGGTCGCCACCTCGTTCGTGGCCCCTGCAGTACCCATGTTATCCTTGTTATTTTTTGTTGCAACCTAAATCCTTTTCTCAGAAGGTACAAGTTCAAAGTGGTGTTACTCACCTTCTTTGTCCTGGAGCTGCTTCTGGCGGGCCGAGCTCTTGCTCGGACCGCTCGAGCTCTGCTTCAAAGCACCGACCTCCATGATCGGTCTGGCGGAGGTCAAGAGCGCAGCCTGCAACCCATATTGACATAATTTTTAGCAACCCTGCGTATATCTTCTTTTTTCAGATCCTCAGTCCGCTTTTCTTCCCGAACACGAACCGAGCATCAGGGGCTCTGTCTATGCGGTATTACATTGCATATTTTAACTTCTTACCTCAAAGCACGATAGAAGGCTCTGCGAGCTTCGGTCAGCCCGCTCTTAGCAAGCTGCACCTTCAATCACTGCACTCATAATAGTGCGGTGTTCTTCCTCGATGGGCGCTCTGCAGCGCCTCAACAAATTTCCCGCGCCCGGTTGGGCCAAGCCGCCCGGCGTCACGGTCTTGCCCTTCATTGAAGGGCGCTGCCGGACCCGGAACCACTGCGGGTTACGATATGGAGTCGGCGCAAAGTCCGGGAGGGCGCCTTGTGGCGCCTCGGGCCTACCCTTGATGGGTCCTTCTTGGGATCCCACCTCGGCGTCCTCAATGTCGCGAGGGTGGGCGGTCGGGATGGAGTCTACATCCGGCGGAGCCAACGACCCGCCCGATGAAGCGGGGAGATTATCACCGGCGGACTACGGCAGCATGCGGCATCGAATGACACTATGTGGCGAGAAAAGAAATTATAAATCATTCAGAATCCGGATACTTACGATCTCGCGAGGCTGGCCCTTGAAGGCCATTCTTCCTCGCCAGCGTTGATGTTGGCGGAGCTGTCGAGAATAGTCCTTCCCTTTTGGACCCTTGGCCTCCCCCTGTTGGGAAGCCTTCCTCTTCCTCTCTCCGTCCTCAGGAGAGAGTCCTCTTCTCCTCCTCGTTTTGGGAGAGTCCGCCCGAGTCGTCGGACACCGAAAACCGGAACTTTTCGAGCACCGTGGCCTCCTTCTTGGCCTTCTTCTCCGGCACCACGTGCGGTGCGGAACCAACAGCCTCGCTAGGCAGGCGTCTCTGGATTTTCGGCATAGGGCAGGCGGATAATCTGCTCCACCTTCCTCATCCAGTCCGTCAAAGGAAAAGGGAAATTAAAACCCGCTTAGAGTCAAACTATGAAAAGCAAGTGTCCCGTAAAGGGTAGAATCACTTACCTCGTTGGCTTGGCGCTGCGGCGAAATCCGTGATCTTGATCGCGGATGCGGGGCTTCGCGCCTTTGAACAACACCCTCCAGCGCCGTGCGTCGTGTCAAGAGCCCGCTCAGCGCTGGTGCTGTTCGGATCGAACTCCCACAGATTGAATGCCGCTCTTGGCATGGGAGAATCCGGCGGACGAGCATGACTTGGACCACGTTAACCAGCCTGAGCTTCTTTACCAGCTTCTGGATACAGGCTTGAAGTCCCGTCAGCTCCTCCGAACTACCCCACAGCAAGCCCTTCTCTTTCCAGGAGGTGAGCTGCGTGGGGATACCAGATCTGAACTTCGGGGCCGTCGCCCATGTAGGTCCACGCGGCTCGATGATATAGAACCACCCGATTGCCACCCCTTGGCGGATTCCACGAAGGCCCTTCAACCAAAGGACATTGGGCATCTTGCCCAACATGGCGCCTCCGCACTCCGCTTGAGTGCCCTTTACTACCTTCGACTTGACATTGAAGGTCTTGAGCCACAAGCGAAGTGGGGCTGGATGCGAGAGGAAGGCCTGCACCCCACGATAAACGCCGAGATGTTGAGAATGAAGTTGGCGCGGATCATGGAAATCCAGGCCGTAGTAGAACATGAGCCCCGGACAAAGGGGTGAAGTGGAAAGCCCAGTCCGCAGAGGAAGTGGGGAAGGAAAACGACCCTCTCATGGGGCACTGGGGTGGGGATGAGCTGCCCCTCGTCGGGCAGCGGTCTGTGATGTCGCCGGAGAGGTATCCGCGCTGCGCAGTTGGCGATGTGCTCCTCCTTAGCGGTGGAGGCAACCATTTACCTCCGCTCTGGACATGGTCGGAGAAGGTTGAGGCGAGATCTTGCGAACTTGGTATTTGGAGCTCGAAAAGCGGAGATGGATAAGCAAAGGAGGAAGATGGGCGCGAAGTCTCGCGTCCCCACCGGCCGGTAAAACTCGCTTATCTCCCAAAGCGTCACCATCAATGGCGCGTTGGGTTACCCACGTCCGTATTAATGAGAATCCCGGATTAAGGGAAACACGATCTCTGCTTGACAAGGCGTGCCAAGGAAACCGCCATGTCATGGTTGATGCACTTGCGGTAGACTCTATTTCCTCTGGTCGGTTGTGCCATGAGTTCGTGGGCGCCTTTACTAGAGGCCACCAAGCCCATGGCCAAACAAGCGACCTGCGTCATTCCCGTAAGGGAGGCGAGAGTCTCCGCAAGTATATCTGAGGTTCAGCCGGATACGATACAATATCCTGATGTTCACCTGCCGCCATCATCAGCGCGTTCCATCGAGCGTGCGTTACAAAAGATCTTGCGAAGAGCGGCAATGAACAAGGTGAAAGATGTTGCAGAACTCTATGTTCTTGCTGATAGATGTGCCCGGGCTGAAGAGGGAAGGAAGTACCACGGCGAAGATGCCAGCGTGGAAACCGACACCTCAGATGAGGATGTTGGATTTCGGGTTCCGGCAGACCCTTGAGGTTCGAACACTGGGGTGCGCACGGAGATCCGACCCTCCACCGTCTCGTACTTCACCGAATCGCAGGAACCTAAACTACTAACGGAACAGCACAAGAGACACAAGATTTATACTAGTTCGGGCCACCGTTGTGGTGTAATACCCTACTCTAGTTTGTGGTGTGGTGGATTGCCTCTTGGGCTGATGAGGAACAATACAAAGAAGAACAGCCTCGTGATGGTCTGTTCTTGGCGGGTGTGATGAACTGCTAGGTGGTGTTCAGTTGCTCTAGCTACTGGTTCCTTGATGAGGATCCCGGGCCTCTCTTCGTCTTCAAGATGCCCGTCTCTAAGATGCCCTAGCTCTGAGCGTGGCTACTCCTATTTATAGGCGAAGGCCCTGGGCCTCTTCCCAAATATTGAGTGGGAAGGGCGCCAACAATTGGCCATTTTGAAGGGGAACAACGGGTACACTTATCCTGACTAAAGTTGGTCCTCGCTTGCCAAAGGCTCTGGTGATGACGCCAGCTTGGGCTCCACGATGACTCCCTTCCAGCCGTTGGGGCTGGTCTTGGTCTTGTTTCACCGAAACGGTTGCCTTTGCTTGATGCTCTCGCCTGCGCTTGCTCCCTTTGCACCAAAGAGGAAAGGAGGACATCACATGACTGGCGCCTGATCGGGCGCCTTGGTCGCTATGGCTTAGTCATGGGCACCTCGCGAGGTACCCTGCCTTGAACTCTCCGCCTCCTCATGAGCCAGCCTGGACGAGGCCGTGCACGAGAAGCTCCTTGTCGTTAGCCCATGAGGCTTGGCCCCTCGCGAGGGTCTTGAGCTGCGTTGATGAAGGTGGGCTGTCCTGGCCTCCTTTGAGCCACGCCACAGGCAGCAGTGAGCAAGTGTGGGGAGCCCGTTCCCGAACGCCGACAGTAGCCCCCCGGCCCACGGTGCGCCCGAACTTGGCCGCGAGGCGAAAGGCGAAGGGCAGCGAAGCGTCATGGGCCCTAACAGCCTGTGGCCTTGGGCGCCGCGTGGCGGTTGATTGGACGCGTGCGCCTCTGCAACCGCGTGGGTTGATAATAGAGCGGCATCTTCCTTGCCTCCTTTACTTTCTCCAGTTGCTGCTCAGATCCCCTTTCTTGCGCCTCTCCTCTCTGCTTCCAAGATCTTCAGATCCACTCCGCCTGCGTGCCCTAGCCAGTCATGGCTCCTCGCCAAGCCCCGGCCGGAGCTTGGTACTCTCCTGCCTTGGACCCGCCAAATGTGTCAGGGGCGAGCCTCGCCCTGGTGCGTCGGATGGCGGAGGCGCAGGGCGTCAACGGAGCGGAAGCGTTCAAGGCCGGCTCCGCCGCCCCTGAGGGTCGGGGGAGTACCTTCTACCCGTTCTTCGTGAGCGCCATCATTGCTGGTCTGGTGCCTCCCTTCTCTGAGTTCTTCTTCTCCGTCCTCCGTCATTACAACATTCAAGCTCTGCACCTCCATCCCAACTCCGTCCTTCTTCTGGCGATCTTCGCCTACTATTGTGAGGCCCATGTTGGGGTGAAGCCCTCGGTGGCCTTGCTGCGCCACTACTTCTCCCTCCGAACCTCCCGTGGTTCCGCCTCCGCGTGCGCGAGCTTCGTTGCATACGGCGGAGCCATCGCCATTAAAACCCTGGGAAGCGGATTGAGGGCTTCAGGAGCAAGTGGGTCTTGGTGGATGCTTGGCGCATCCACCCATGGCTGATCCTGCCCACGGAGCCATTGAGAGCTCCGACGGCCGGTCCCAGTGGAGCTTGGATCCCAGCTAGTCTTTGGAGAAGATGGGCGAGATCTGAAGCCGGCCAACACGGCGGTGGCGGTGCTGACCCGTCAAGGCGGCTGCCGAGGGAGTTCTGGAGCATCAAGCTGGCTCCGCTTCGTCGATTAAGCTTCGATGTGGAGGCCTCACTCGAGCCCCGTGTCCCGGCCAGCGAGGATCTGGCGACGGTCCTCCAGTCCTTGGTCGGGGGCGATGTGGCGAGACTGGAGGGTGCCCCCGCGCCCTTGTTCCTTCGTGAGGATTGGGAGCAGGTAGTGGGGCCCATGCCTGTCTTCAATGGGGACGGGCCCGTGCCCGTGGAGGCTCCGGAGGACCTGGTGGACGTGTCCTCTTCCGACTCCAGCGAAGAGGTGGAGGAAAGAGAGCCGGGAGAGGGGGTTGACTCGGGTGCGGAGTCAAGGGCTCCTCCCCTGCGGCGCAGGTCCCGCATTCTCCGCCTCCCCCAGAGTGACGACGACGAGGATGAAGATGAGCGGGGAGGCAGAAGCCTGCCCCGATCCCGAAGAAGGACCGGACTGGGCTGGTCCCCCGCGGGTCCGCCCCAGCCCCGGGGCGATCCGCAGACGCGCCTCCTGCTCCTGGTCCCCTTGAAGCTGATCCCTGCAGCCGGCTCTCGGGCTTCAAGTATGGCCGGAGGCTGCTCGAGTCCACCAGCGACGACCTGTAAGTGCCTGCTTCCCATGTTGATTATTGCTCCGTCGACGAGATCTGATGTCCATGTCCTTCGGCTAGGTGGCGCCCGCGGTGAAGAAGCTGAAGGGGGTTCCTGAGGCCCCATCCGTGGCGGTGCCTCTGCCCGCGAAGGAAGGAGATCGTGACGCACGGGCCTCTCCTGCCCGAGCGTTCTCAAGAGGTCGGGCTGAGCCCGCGGGGGCGAGCTCAGCCCCCTTGACCCAGGCGTCTCCCGAGGTGTCCTTGCCTGATGCAGCCGCCATAGATGTTGGGGCGCAGCAGGTCCCACCTCACGATACTGTGGTTACGCCGCCGCCATCTCCTGTTGGAGATATGCCCTAGAGGCAATCATGTATGATGATATTTCCTATGTGTTTATGAATAAAGATAGTCCTTGGACATTATCAATGATTTGTATCAGCAAGTACCTGACTTGTTTGTGGGACTATACATTGTATGATGACTGTCCTAAAAGGTCCCTAGCATATGACACGGTCGATGGCTCGGTCTCACTAGCCATGGAGCATTGGATGCTAACCGGATAATATGGACTTGGAAAGGTCTGGTCGGATTCGACATAGTCGGATCCGAGTCGAGATAAGGTCCGAGTCAGACAGGCCCAACTATGAGACGCAGCGATATGTCATCTGTGAGTCTCTAGTACAACATACGTTCTATGTCCTAAGACCGAGCCGGCGATGTACTGGATGGTGACAGACTTTCTTTGGGCCGACCAAACGCTACCCCGTGGTCGGGTAGTTACAAAGGTAGGTTTCGGTTTGTCCAATCCCATGCTGCGAGACATGGTCGAGCAAGATGGGATTTTCCCCTCCGATCGGGAGAGATATACTCTGGGCCCTCGTGTGATCGACCAGGAATAGCATGGCCGCGACAAGGATTATGAGATAATCCGGATTGTGGTCGATATCCTGAAGCGAGAAAGAGGTCGGGTTAGCACAAGGATGACAGTCTGCCTTGAGCCCGACAACATATATCGTGTGGCAAAGGGAGCGAAGTGTGACACGTTATGCAGGTTAGCCTAACCAGCTTCATCGTCTGCTTTGGTGATCAGCACGCCTTGCTAGAGGCCGCTACCAACCGTACAGGTCGGAGGTGATCCGAACTATGACCAAGCCGACTTGAACCTAAGGGGTCGCGCGCTTAAGGAAGGAACCTATGAGGTCGATTCGTAGGACACCGGTCGGATGTGATCCGAATGGACTAGGAACGTGACCGAATAGACTTTGGGCTTTAGGGTCCGTCGCGAGGCCCAAGTGTTGAGCCCACGACGGACGCCTATATAAAGTGGAGGTGCGGCACACTCAGCGGTTGATCGCTTGGCGCTGCGACTAGGGTTTGCATGTGTTGCGAATAGCCACCTCCACTCGCCGATCGTGTGATCGGACCTAGTAGTCCGCCGCGACGATGTTCCTCCCGCACGCGCGGATACCGTTAGAGGCGGTGCACTTGCGCCCGCTCCGCGAACTCGTCGTGGGATCGGACGACCGGCGCCGAGGGAGATCGAGCGAGGAGGAGACGATCCACGCGACGCGCTGCCCCAACTCTTCTTCGCTGCACGGCATCGCTGCGTCTAGTGGTAACGAATCGTGATCCATCTCCGTAGCATGTTCCTGGATGTTCTGCGTGTAGGAATTTTTAATTTGCGATCGGCGCACCTACCGTAGAACCCAACAAAGGTATCGAGCCTCTGTTATAGGATTTGGATTCAGATCGTATGCATATTAGGTATGTGGAGGCGGCGATGAGATCTGTTGTCCTTGAAGAGATCGGCTATGTGCACGGTTGATGTGATCAACGCACATGGGGATCGTTGAGGCTATGTTTTCTGTAAATCGGGATCGATGAGGTCGTGACACGATCTACCCCTACCGGTCGGTCATCCGCCATCGGGGTTAACAGTGAAACGTAAATCCGAATCGGTTTATGATGATCGATAAGATCGGTCGATCGAGAGAATTCGGCGTGATCGGAGTTCGATGTGATCTGTGATTTCAAAACGTCGGGACCGCCCGTAGCGCGTGGCGCCGTATTTAATCGACACACAAACCGGTAGAATGCGATTCTATGCATAACTTTGTTTTGCAGGTTTGATGTGAATAGTATGGCTCATGTGTATGTGATGCATGTGTGTAATTTATACGTGGCCTGCGTGTCATGTTTGTCAGCCGGCAGGAGCCAAAGTGCTGTCATTATAATGTATAACGACCTGCGTGTCGACTTGTGACTCTATGTAAAATTCATTACTAGTTGTAGTAGTTGGATAATAGAGATCAGGTTGGCGGCTTGGCGTCTCGGCATGACAAACAAGATGGAGTTCGTAGATGGTCATCGGAGTCGGAGCCGACCTAGAACAACGTCCATGAAGGAGCCATACTATTTCACAATATGTGTTATTTGTGATTGTTATGCTTCTTTGTTTCTATGCATGTTAGAATGGTAGAAAGATCCCTCATGAATATCAAGTGAATTGCCATCCCCGATGTTGCACCTTCGCACGTCAAGTACGTCTAGTAGTGGGCTCATAAAATTGGGGTGCTGCTGGGTGTCCTTGAACTCAAGGGTTAGTGGTCGGACACGGACATGCACTTTGCATCGAGTTAACTTGACAAGGCTATCAAACGGTTTTGGGCCTTGTGGCAAAGAAGGTTGGGAGCCGGGTATGAGATACCTTCCCGACCGGCGAGAGTCGATAGAGATACGATTAGCAAGGAGTTGCTTACGGATAGGTATGTTGGCTAGCGAGTGATGCTAAAGCTCACTAGTCGCATGCGCTAGTCGGATCTGAATCACCGAGAGTTTGCGGAGGATGCTGACTTTAGTGGGAGTATTTCTGTTTAGGCTAGAATTACTCTACATAAACACATTGCTTAGTGATTGCATATTCTCTGTTGTAGATCAATGGCACCACCTGCTCAACCCAACTTTGCATTGAAATCAATTACGAAAAGGATAAACTGAATGGAACAAACTTTACCACCTGGTATAGAAATTTGAGAATTGTTCTCAAGCACGATAAAAGGAACATGTTCTAGAGGATCCACTTCGGAGGAACCTGCCGATAATGCTAGTGCCACAACTAAGAATGCCTACTGAAACTCGTTGATGAATCAACGGAGATCAGCTGTCGATGCTGGCTTGTATGGAGCCCGATTTGCAACAACATTTGAAAATGTTGAGGCTTACGATATGATCGAGAGTCTCAAGAGCATGTTTCGAGACACGAGCTAGGACCGAAAGGTTCAACGTCTGGCGATCCTTGATGGATTGCAAGCTGAAGGAAGGTGATCCATCGAGCCCACATGTGATCAAGATGATCGGATATGTGCAAGCTTTGGATCATTTGGGCTTCCCGCTCTTGGATGAGCTGACTCTCGATGCTGTTCAGGTTCTCTTCCGCCCAGCTATGGGACGTTCATCTCGAACTATCATATGCATGGCATGGATAAGAAGCTCACTGAATTGCATGGGATGCTCAAAGTGGCGAGCAGGATATTAAGAAAGGCACGATCAAGTGTTGATGGTGCAGAAATCGCTAAGTTCAAGAAGAGTTGGTCCAAGAAAAGGCTAAGGCAAAGGGCACGGAGATGGTAACCTCTGCCGCTGCCAAGTCTGGACGGACTCAAGACCGCTTGCTATCACTGCAAGGAGACCGTCCTTTGGAAGAGGAACTGTAGCAAGTGGCTTGCGAGCATGGCAAGAAGGCCGGAAATGCTTCTTCGTGCAAAGGTACACTTGTTGCATATGTTATAGACATTTACCTTGCTGACATACCTAGTAGCTCTTGGGTATTTGATACGGATCGGTTGTTCATATTTGCAACTCGATGCAGGGCTGGTAAGAACTAGGCGTGTGGCACAAGGGAGATTGACATCGTGGTCGGCAACAAAGCAAGAGTTGCTGCGTTGGAGGTCGGCACGATGCAGCTCCAGCTTCCTTCCGGATTCATTATGGAATTGAATAATTGTTATTACATTCCTGCACTTAGTCGAACATTATTTCTGCCTCATGTTTGATGAGTCAAGGTTATGAATTCAATTTAAAGGACAATGGTTGTTCGATATTTTGAATGGTATGTTCCACGGCTATGCACCCATTGTTGATGGGTTATTTATATTGAATCTAGAACAGAACCGGTCTATAACGTAAATGTCAAGAGGCATAAGCCTAATGAGATAAATCCGACATACTTACGGCATTGCCGGCTTGGACACATTAGTCTGAAAGCATGAAGAAGCTCCATGATGATGGGCTCCTAACTTCGTCCGACTTCGGTCGTTCGAGACATGTGAATCATGCTTGCTCGGCAAGATGACTAAGTCTCCTTTCGCAAAGAGTTGCGAGAGGCGTCCGAGCTATTGGAGCTTATACATAGTGATGTGTGTGGTCCAATGAGCACAACCGCCAGAGGTGGCTATCGAGATTTCGTGACTTTTACCGACGACTTGAGTAGATATGGATATATCTATTTGATGAGGCACAAGTCGGAGACTTTTGAAAAGTTCAAAGAGTTTCAGAGCGAGGTTGAGAATCAGCTCGGCAAGACTATAAAGCTTCGCGATCTGATCGTGGAGGTGAGTACATGAGCCAGAGTTCGATGATCATCTGAAAAGTCGAGGTATAGTACCTCAGCTCACACCTCCGATGCGCCATAGAGAAATGGCGTGTCAGAACGGAGGAATAGGACCTTGTTGGACATGGTCCGGTCTATGATGAGCAAATCGGATTTACCCTTGTCATTTTGGGGATACGCTCTAGAAACTGCAGCTTTCACACTTAATAGGGTACCATCAAAATCCGTAGACAAGACACCGCATGAGATGTGGACTGGGAAGAGTCCCAGTTTGTCTTTTCTAAAGATTTGGGGTTGTGAAGCATTTGTCAAGCGACTTATGTCAGACAAGCTTACACCCAAGTCGGATAAATGCATATTCGTGGGATATCCGAGGGAAACCTTGGGATATAGCTTCTACAACCGGGAAGAGAACAAAGTGTTTGTTGCTCGGAACGGGGTTTTCCTTGAGAAAGAGTTTCTCAGTCGGGAGGCCAGTGGGAGGACGGTTCGACTCGAAGAAATTCGAGGACCACTCGGGGACGGCTCGGCTGGTGATGAGATCATACCGGAGTCAGTCAGGGAACCCGTAGTGGAAGCGGCACCGGAACCACGAAGGTCGGAAAGATTGCGCAGAGTGCGTGATGTATTGTTGCTAGAAAGCGACGAGCCGGCCACGTATGCGGAAGCGATGGTGAGCCCAGATTCCGAGGCATGGCTGGAGGCCATGAGATCCGAGTTAAAGTCCATGGATGAGAATCAAGTCTGGGACTTGGTTGATCCGCCACCTGGCGTAACTGCCATTGGTTGCAAATGGGTCTTTAAGAAGAAAACCGATGTGGATGGAAATGTTCAGATCCACAAAGCTCGGCTTGTCGCTAAAGGTTATGGACAAGTTCAAGGAATTGACTACGACGAGACTTACTCGCCGGTAGCGATGCTGAAATCGGTGAGGATCATACTAGCTATAGCTGCATATTTCGATTACGAGATATGGCGGATGGATGTCAAGACGGCTTTCCTTCACGGAAATTTAACCGAGGACGTGTATATGATACAGCCCGAGGGTTTTGTCGATCCGACTAGCACTAGTAAGGTATGCAAGCTCAAGAGATCCATTTATGGGTTGAAGCAAGCATCTCGGAGTTGGAACATTCGTTTTGATGAGGTCGCCACCGGTCTCGGTTTCATCAAAAGCGAAGAGGACTCTTGTTTATACAAGAAGTTAAGTGGGAGCTCGATAGTGTTTTGATCTTGTATGTGGATGACATATTACTGATCGGAAATAATGTTTCAATGTTAAACTCGGTCAAGGATCATTGAATGGCAAGTTTTCGATGAAGGACCTTGGTGAGGCAGTCTATATTTTAGGCATTAAGATCTATAGAGATAGATCGAGGAGGCTGCTCGGCTTAAGCCAGAGCACGTACATAGATAAAGTGTTGAAGCGGTTCAACATGAGTGAGGCGAAGAAAGGGTTCTTGCCGCTCTCACATGGTATAAGGCTAAGCGAGACTCAGAGTCCTTCGACATCTGATGAGCGAAGCAGGATGAGTAGGATTCCGTATGCCTCAACAATCGGATCCATCATGTATGCCATGATATGTACAAGGCCTGATGTTGCTTTTGCAATAAGCCTAACAAGTAGATACCAGGCCAACCCAGGTGAGAGTCACTGGGCAGCGGTAAAGACTATTTTGAAGTACCGAAAAGGACTAAAGAGATGTTCCTAGTTTATGGAGGTGAGGAAGAGCTCATCGTAAGGGGTTACCGATGCTAGTTTCCAAACCGACAGAGATGATTGTCGATCACAGTCCGGATTCGTACGCGTCCCGAACGGAGGAGCAGTGCCTTTGGATGAGTTCCAAGCAGGATACGGTGGCCGATTCTACCACAGAAGCCGAATACATTGCGACTTGTGAAGCTGCAAAGGAAGGTGTTTGGATCCGGCATTTTCTGGATGATCTTGGTATTTTCCCAGCCTCGGTGAAACCGTTGGACCTTTATTGTGATAATTCTGGTGCCATCGCACAAGCCAAGGAGCCGAGGAATCACCACAAGGTCAGACACATAGACCGAAAATATCACCTGATACGAAAGATCGTAAAGAATGGTGATGTAGAGTTATGCAAGATTCACACGGATGCAAATGTTGCAGATCCGTTGACTAAGCCGCTTCCACAACCCAAGCATGAGGGGCACGTTAGAGCTATGGGCATTCGATGTCTATTTGATTGACTCTAGTGCAAGTGGGAGACTGTTGGAGATATGCCCTAGAGGCAATCATGTATGATGATATTTCCTATGTGTTTATGAATAAAGATAGTCCTTGGACATTATCAATGATGTGTATCAGCAAGTACGTGACTTGTTTGTGGGACTATGCATTGTATGATGACTGTCCTAAAAGGTCCCTAGTCGAAAGGGCTGTGTGGACGCGCAGACCGACTAGACTAGCATATGACACGGTCGATGGCTCGGTCTCACTAGCCATGGAGCATTGGATGCTAACCGGATAATATGGACTTGAAAGGTCTGGTCGGATTCGACATAGTCGGATCCGAAGTCGAGATAAGGTCCGAGTCGGACAGACCCAACTATGAGACGCAGCGATATGTCATCTGTGAGTCTCTAGTACAACATACGTTCTATGTCCTAAGACCTGAGTGGCGCATGTACTGGGATGGTGATGACTTGCTTTGGGCCGACCAAACGCTACTCCGTGATCGGGTAGTTACAAAGGTAGGTTTCGGGTTTGTCCAGTCCCATGCTGCGAGACATGGTCGAGCAAGATGGGATTTCCCCTCCGATCGGAGAGATATACTCTGGGCCCCTCGTGTGATCGACCAGGAATAGCATGGCCATGCGACAAGGATTATGAGATAATCCGGATTGTGGTCGATATCACCGAACGAAAGAGGTCGGGTTAGCACAAGGATGACAGTCTCGCCTTGAGCCCGACAACATATATCGTGCGGCAAAGGGAACAAAAGTGTGACACGTTATGCAGGTTAGCTTAACCAGCTTCATAAATCGCTTGGTGGTCGGCACGCCTTGCTAGAGGCCGCTACCAACCATACAGGTCGGAGGTGATCCGAACTGTGACCAAGCCGACTTGAACCTAAGGGGTCGCGCGCTTAAGGGAAGGAACCTATGAGGTCAGTTCGTAGGACACTGGTCGGATGTGATCCGAACTGGACTAGGAACGTGACCGAATAGACTTTGGGCTTTAGGGTCCGTGCGAGGCCCAAGTGTTGAGCCCATGATGGACGCCTATATAAAGTGGAGGTGCGGCACACTCAGGCGGTTGATCGCTTCGGCGCTGCGACTAGGGTTTGCATGTGTTGCGAATAGCCACCTCCACTCGCCGCCGATCGTGTGATCGGACCTAGCAGTCCGCCGCCACGATGTTCCTCCCGCACGCCGGATACCGTTAGAGGCGGTGCACTTGCGCCGCTCCGCGAACTCGTGCGTGGGATCGGACCACCGGGCGCTCGAGGGAGATCGAGCGAGGAGGAGGCGATCCACGCGACGCGCTGCCCCAACTCTTCTTCACTGCACGCACGCTGCTGCGTCTAGTGGTAACGAATCGTGATCCATCTCCGTAGCATGTTCTGGATGTTCTGCGTAGGAATTTTTAATTTGCAGTCGACGCACCCTACCGTAGAACCCAACATCTCCTCCTACTCCACCAACTGCTGTCTCTCCGACTCCTCCCACTGTCCTGGATCGTGCTGCCGCTGAATTGGACCGGCTGCGGCAGGATCTTCTAGGCGCCGACCCTCGCTTGGTGGCCGGGCGCTTGGAGCTGGCCTCTTGCTGGATTCGCTCCGACGCTTCGATTCGGGCGGCACTGGTCCAGCCCTCGATGGCTTGCGACGAGGAGAAACAGGCTGTTCGTAAGGCGAAAATTGCCCGCGATGCTGCCACAGGGGAGGCAGCCAGCATCAAGGTCGTTGTGAGGCCGGAGGGCGAGCTGAAGGGCTGCCGAACCAGCTCGCCGAGGAGGCCCGCCTCGCTAGGAGCAGGAGGAAAGCATGAAGGCTCATGAGGCGGCGTCAAGGACCGGGAGGCCAGGGCTGAAGAAGCGCCAGTGACCGCCTTAGGCGCGCTGGAGCAGGAATCGGAGGCGAGGAAAGTCGAGCTGGACGACAAGGCGCTGGTTTCTTGCCAAGATCGCGTGGCCTTCACAGATATGGAGGTGAAGGCTCGCGCCTGCCGAGGGAGCTTTATGATAGCGGCTGGAGAGCCCATCGCCAGCGCAGAGGACGGCCCCGCCAAGCTGCTTCCCTTCCTGGTTCGCGCTCTTGAAGATGTCTCCTTGGTCTTGGCCCCACGGCCGAGGCCGAGGCGCGTGGTCTTGTCTTCATGCGGCACCGACGCGATCCTCACCCACATCTATCTTCGCGATCCCAGCGTCGACATGGACAGCCTCTTTGGAGCCAGCAAGCGGCGAGCATGTAGCTGCCACTGCCGAGGCTGTGAAGGGTCGCGCGAGGCTGCTAGGGAAGTTCCGCCTTGAAGACTAAGCCGGGCGGGCGCTGCCCCCTGCTGCTTCACGAGGCGAGCCCACTCAGCGCTGCTCCACCGCCGACAAGTGACTCCCAGGCTCCTGTCTTGCTTTTAATTCCTGCACATGTGTCATGCCTTGGGGAGGCGTTTAAACTTGCATTTGGTATTGCTATAACAGTGTGGACTGTAATATTTGCTTTTGAATTCCTTGAAATTTGCGCTTCCTACTTGCTTATGTTCTACGCCGGCAGAGCCCGGCCCCGCGCATACCTCAGCCGCCGTTAGCCCCGACCGGAAACCAGGACGGGACCAAGGAGTGAGGGGCTACGTGACAAGTTAGGCTCTTGAGTCGCGATGCTCAGGAGTCCCCCTTGACGCTCGAACGTCATTCGTACCTTGGCTCCGCTCGGGGAGTGACGTGCGATGAACCAGGCCCGAGGGGCCTGGCTGGGTGGCGTGCGTATGGGCGTGACCCAGGCCCAGCCCCCGTGCCCAGCCCCCTCGCGCGGCGCTCCCGAGGGGAGGCGTTGCGACGAGGCCAGACACTGAGCTCTGGGCTCCCTGAGGTTGATGCGACCCGGAGGCCACCCTCAGTTGTTTATCACCAGCGCGGAGCATAGCGCTTCCGCATGCGTACGGGCATAGCCGCTCCTCGGCAGTGTCGTCAGCCAGCGCGGAGCATGGTGCTTCCACTGGTACGTGGGAGGGGGCTCCCCTCCGGGAGGAGCCCCCAGGGCGTATACAGCCCCACCCTGACACGTGGCTGGCACGGTAGGGCTGGACGAGGTGTATCTGGGCACCCGTGAGCCAGCGCAGGACTCACGGGGCCCTACCTCAAGGCGGGTTGCGCCTGGCTCTGGGCCTTATCTTCGAGCGTGTTCCTGCAAATTTGGCCAGATGCCGGTGCTCTATGTCTTTGGGTCCCAGCTCTCGGGCTGGTCTCAGCCGTCACTGGCAAGCCAGGTTGCGATGCCATGGACAAGACCAGAGGGTGAGGGCCGGAGAGCCGGTAGGAGCCCTGAGTCGCGATGCTCGTGCACCCCCCTTTAACAGCATAAGCTGGGTTAGATGGCGCAACTCGTCGCCCTCGGTCCCGCCTCGGGCTGGTCTCGGCCGTCAGCGGCAAGCCAGGTCGCGATGCCATGGACAAGACCAGAGGGTGAGGGCCGGAGAGCCGGTAGGAGCCCTGAGTCGTGATGCTCAGGCACCCCCCCTTTAACGTGCAAGCTGGGTTAGATGACGAAACTCTACGTCCTCGGGTCCCGGCTCTCGGGCTGGTCTCAGCCGTCGCTGGCAAGCCAGGTCGCGATGCCATGGACAAGACCAGAGGGTGAGGGCGGAGAGCGGTAGGAGCCACGAGTCGCGATGCTCAGGCAACCCCCTTTAACGTGCAAGATTCCGCCACCCAGAAAGGGCACCAAATAACAAGCATGGTGGGCGAGCATAATCCTAAGGAAAAAGTAGGAAGGATACATGCCGCTGGGGCCCGAGCGGCTTGGGGATGATGCAGCCGAGGGCGCCCCAACAGGATAAGCTAATGACATGAAATAAAGGGATACATGCAGCAGGGCGGACCCACGCGGCACAGGAATAATCTGACCTGAAGGCGCTCCCGGCTGAAACGAAACTTAAAGATGTCACCTGGTGATGTTGGGGACGAAGAGGTGTTGGTGTAGCAGACTCGGTGGGTTGCGGGAGCCGATCCTCACGAGCCCCCAGGCCCAGGGGCCTCGAGAGGCTCCGGAGGCGCTGGTGGCTCCTCGCGGGTCATCTCCATCTCCGCCAGGGCTGCGGAACGCCTGGCCTCTTGAGCCTCCAGGATGTCCCTCATGAGGCGCTGGTTCGTGGCTGCTGCATTCGGCAGGCCGTAAGGCATGCGAACGTAGCTGTGGGGCGAACCCTCGCAACGTCCCACTCGCGAGGGCCAGAGGCGCTCTTGAGACGCGGCTCGGTTGAGCCCTGGTATGTTGATGCAGACGCGCAGCCCACCATCCTCGCCTGGATGGGGGCCACAGTGGCGGCGGCGGCTGCCCTCATGACCCTTGACTCCTGTAGCTCCCGAATGGCCTTCGGCGAACTCCCGAGGGTTCGGCCCTCCTTGCCTTGCTCCTGCTTGCGGAAGCGTGCTTGAAGCACGCCTCCACGTGGTGCCCAAGCGCCTCCCTCGAGACCTTGGCGAGGTCGCGGCCCTCCAGGGGAGAGCCCCCGAGCCCTGCCTGAGGAGGGCGCCGGGCGCGCTTTCCTATGTGATGGAAGGAGGCTCCCCATGGCCCGGCGCGGGCCCCAGAGGGGCTGTCTCTTGAAGAGCCGGGCGGTCGATGTCTTCTTCTTCTTGGAGTGCGGCCTCGGGAGGCCTCCTGCTCTTGTGGTGCAGGTCTTCTAGCGATGCTGCTGAAAGGCTCGCTCCGAGGAGCATCTGCGTCTCTCTCCTCACAGGCACCGTGATGACCCCGCTTCTGGCATTTTGAGGACATTGTAGCCATGGTGGAGTTCTGACCATGAATTTGTGTAACGCTGGTACCCGAGGATGGCGTTGTACGGCAGGTGAATGCGGGCAACGTCGAAGTCGATGAGCTCGGTATGGTAGTTGTCGCGAGCCCCGAAGGTGACAGGAAGGCGGACCTGCCCGATCGGAACCGTGGAGCCGCCGGTGACTCCGGAGAAAGGCTTGGTTGGCTGAAGCTGACTGTAAGGCACTTGAAGATTGTTGAATCTCTCCACGGACAGGACGTTGAGCCCTGCTCCGCCGTCGATGAGGGTCTTGGTGACCAGCACGTTGTTGATGATTGGGGAACAAAGCATCGGGCGAACTCCGGCTGTGGCTGCGCACTTGAGGTGATCCACTGAGCTGAACATGATGGCGCACGCCAACCACCTGAGAGGGCGCGTGGCCTTGAGCTTGGGGAGGACTGCATTCACTTCGCGGGCGAACTGCTTGAAGATGCGCTGAGAGGTGGGGCTTGAGCTCCGCCCGGGATCTGACGATCGCCACGCGCTTCTGGAAGCCCCAGCCCCTCGTCTTGATGGCGTTCTTGATTCTCCTTGGCGGCGGCGGCAGCGAGGGAGGCCTGCATTCCCTGCAGGCGATCCTCGCGAGGCTGATCCCTCCAGCCTCCCTCGCGAGTGGGTCTTGCCAGCGGTCCTCGCGAGGTGGGTCGCGCCACCCTTGGCGCAGGTCGCGGTCTTCCAGCGTCCCCATTCCTTCCTCCTCCTCGGCCGTAGCCCGGTCGTTCTTTCGGGCGTCTGCCGACCCCCCCAGACACGGCCGGAGCTCTTGGCATTCATTGGTGTTGTGGGTGTGGAGGTCGGCACACGCAGATCGGGCTGCCCTTGGAGGACTCGGGCTGATCTACGCCTCGCTTGGTGTGCAGTTCGGCCGCGATCGGGCAGCCCCTTGCGCTTCACGTCCTTGGCCTTGGACTTCTTTTCTTGGGATCCGCGGCGGGCAGCTCGAGGAGGAGGCGCCCTCCTCAGCCTGGCACACTTGGTCACCAAGTTGAACAGCTCAAGGAGGTGCACAGATCTTCATGCATCGCCAGCTCCTCCTTCATCTTGACGTCGCGCCGCCGTCGGAGATGGCGAGATGATGGCCTCCTCCGTTACCACAGGGATCTTGAGCGTGCGTTGTTGAAGCGCTGGATGTACTTTTGCAGGGTTTCCCCTGGCTGCTGCTTGATTCGGCGCATGTCGCTCACGGCGGGTGGCCGGTCGCGAGTACCCTGGAAGTTGGCGATGAAGCGGGTGCGCATCTCGGCCCAGAGGAGATCGTGCAGGGGCGATTCAGAGCCAGTGCGGGCTCCGTCCTCGGCGCCATGGGAAACCAGTTCGCCATGACCTTTTCGTCCCCGTCGGCAGCCTCGATGCCCACCTCGTGAAACTGGAGGAACTCCGTAGGGTCAACTGTGCCGTCGTGGCGAGGAGGCAGGTCAGGCTTGAACTTGGTGGGCCACGCGACCTGCTGCAGCTTCGGAGGTGAAAGCGCGGCAGCCCGCCCGTGGCAGCTGGGGGCCTCGAGCGCGAAGAGCTTGGTCTTGCGGGCCTCCTGCGCCCTTGTGGGGGCAGCGCAGGTCTTGACGTCTTTGGGCGGGGCGCTCGGGCAGCTTCTTGTGGGCGAGGAACTTCTTGACAGCTCTGCTCTTGCAGCGCCGGCGCTGGCGGAGCAGGTTCCGCCGAGGCGCGCAGCGCCTTAAAACCAGGCGCCTTCTTGAGGAGGAGGCGGCTGGCGCGCCAGGGGCTTCATCGCCAGCAGCGGCGGGTGCGGTGCGAGACGGACGGTGGTGGGCGCCTCCTGCAGCGCGGACGAGCTCGGCGACTTCGATCGAGCCATTCTTCGTAAACGTCGTCGGCGGGCGGTAGCGCAGGAGCTCATTTGCGCGATGATGCAGCTCGGGCCTCCATGGCGCGCTGGGAGGCGCGTGACGAAAACCAGCGGGGTGGCGAAGGAGTGGCGGTGCGGCCGTCCCGCCTCATGGGCGGTCTTTGGGATGATGCTTGCTGCTCGTTCCCGCCGGGCGGTGGCGGCGTTGATGGTAGGTGACGAGGAACGCAGCGAGGCGCCCGCCGATGGGAGCTGTCTGGGCGACATGGGAGGCGAAGCGGCTCGGCCTTCAGCCTTGGCCCGACAGGCGTCGGAACATGGTTGCGGTGGTCGAGGAAGAACGAGGCGACGAAAGGCAGATTCCGCGCGCACCTACAGCGCGCCAAATGTCGGATTCAGGTTCCGCAGACCCTTGAGGTTCGAACTCTTGGGGTGCACGCGGAGATCCGACCCTCCACCGTCTCGTGCCGGCGAATCGCAGGAACATAAACTACTAACGGAACATCACAAGAGACACAAGATTTATACTAGTTAAGACCACCGTTGTGGTGTAATACCCTACTCTAGTTTGTGGTGTGGTGGATTGCCTCTTGGGCTGATGAGGAACAATACAAAGAAGAACAGCCTCATGAGGGTCATTCTTGGCGGGTGTGATGAACTGCTAGGTGGTGTTGATTGCTCTAGCTCTGGTTCCTTGATGAGATCCCGGGCCTCTCTTCGTCTTCAAGATGCCCGTCTCTAAGATGCCCTAGCTCTGAGCGTGGCTACTCCTATTTATAGGCAAAGGCCCTGGGCCTCTTCCCAAATATTGAGCGGGAAGGGTGCCAACAATTGGCCATTTGAAGGGAACAACGGGTACACTTATCTGACTAAAGTTGGTCCTCGCTTTGCCAAAGGCTCTGGTGATGGCCTTTGCTTGGGCTCCACGGTGACTCCTTCCAGCCGTTGGGGCTGGTCTTGGTCTTGTTGCACCGAAGCGGTTGCCTTTGCTTGATGCTCTACTTTGTGCTTGCTCCCTTTACACCAAAGAGGAAAGAAGGACATCACTGCTGCGACTGGCGCCCACCGGCGCCCTTGGTCGCCATGGCTTGCGTCATGGGCACCTCGCGAGTACCCTGCCTTGAACTCTCCGCCTCCTCATGAGCCAGCTGACGAGGCCGTGCGAGGAAGCTCCTTGTCGTTCGCCCATGAGGCTTGGCCCCTCGCGAGGTCTTGAGCTTATGTTGATGAAGATGGGCTGTCCCAGGCCTCCTTTGAGCCACACCGCAGGCCGTGGCGAGCAAGTCTGGGGACCCCGTTCCCGAGCGTCGACAGAGGGATATTGCCGCCCGGCGAAGAAAGGCGGCGCCGCAACAGGAAGCGCAAAGGTAAAGCTATGCTTGCCGTCGAGGGATCTAATGACACCGGCTCCACCAAGAAAACCAAAGCAGATGACCCGGCAAGGAAGTTGCCGGATGTGTCGCTCCGGACGCTTGGCGGCAGCCGAGAAGCCAGGAAACTCCGACAAGCGATCTATCGCAAGATCCATCGCACCAAAGACCATGCTCTCCAAGACTGCCGACAGGTTGAGCTCCTCGCGAGAAGCAGAGGGCTGAGGTATGAGGGCGGGACAAGGAGAAGGGCTCGAGCGGTCTTGAGGTGTCCGACAAGAAGCGTGACGGCCAAAGCGGGCCGTCGCTGCAAGGATAAACAACAGAGAGGCCGCCGGGCCGTGATGTAAAGCCGAAGACGCATTTATCACGAAGAGGATGACGAATCCGGCGACCAAGAGTTTGAAAGCTACGGAGGCTATGTAAGGCCGACGGCGGCGCCTCGCTGCATACTTCTCACCGCCGCTTAAGCAAGGGCGCGAGATTATAGCGGCAGAGCCGTCGTTTGATGCCCAAAGGCCGCTGAAGTGGTCCAGCACACCTATCATTTTTGACACTGAGGATCACCCTGATCGCACTTCTGCGGTCGGGTGCTTGCCGTTGTTGGTTTCACCAACAATACGCAACCTCAAGGTGACGAAGATGCTAGTCGATGGCGGGGCCGGTCTGAACTTGATCTCGCCTGCCGTGATCGAGAAACTGCAGATTCCTGAGGGAGACCTCGAAGAGACAGGCACGTTTCAGGGGGTCAACCCGGTAAGAAGCCAACCTAAGGGAAAGGTCACGCTGCCCGTGACTTTTGGAAGCGACCTAAACTATAGGATGTAGAGGATCGTGTTTGATGTTGCCAAGATCCCCTTGCCCTACAACGGGATCCTTGGCCGCCCAGCGCTGGCCAAGTTCATGGCGGCGTCACACTATGCCTACAACACCCTGAAGATGTCAGGACCTGTGACGATCATCACCATCCCCTCCGATAAGAAAGATGCGCTGATTTGCGCTGACCAACTATACCAGCAAGCAGTTGCAGCAGCTGCCGCCACTAGGGCACTTGCTCCTGCCGCTGGGACCCCGGGAGAGAAGAAGAAGAAGAAGACCGGTGAGACCTCGGACACCCACTCCGGCAAGCGCACCTCTTCGGAGTGTAGCGCTGCCGTCAAGGACGTGCCAGAGAGCTCCACATGCGAAAACAAGAAGCCCAGGGCCATACCGCTGGGAACCAAGAAGGTTTCTGTCAATGAGGACGGCACGGGAGGAGATTTTACCAGAAGCTCCACCCTTGACGACAAATAGGAAGACGTGCTAGTCACCTTCCTGCGGGCGAATGTCGATGTGTTTGCATGGCAAGCTTCCGACATCCCTGGTGTTCCCAGGGAGGTGATTGAGCACCACCTTGCTGTCTGCCCTCATGCGCGGCCCGTCAAGCAAAAGGTCAGAAAGCAAGCTTTGGAACGACAAGAGTTCATCACAGAAGAGATCCGGAAACTGGAAGCAGCAGGTTTGGTAAGAGGAGTGCTCCATCCAACGTGGTTGGCCAATCCGGTCGTAGTGCGCAAGGCAAATGGGAAGTGGACACTGTGTATTGATTACACAGATATCAATAAGGCTTGCCCTAAAGACCCCTTCCCTTTGCCGCACGTTGACCAGATTGTTGACTCCACGGCTGGGTGTGATCTGTTGTCATTCCTCGACGCCTACTCCGGCTACCACCAAATATTCATGACAAGAGAAGACGAAGAGAAAACAACATTCATCACCCCATGCGGTACATATTGTTTCATGCGGATGCCTTTTGGGTTGAAGAGTGCCGGTTCGACATTTGCATGGGCGGTCCAGATTGGTTTTGAACCCCAGCTCCATAGAAATATGGAAGCTTATATGGATGACATAGTGGTCAAAACCAAGGACAGGGCAACCATCATACCAGATTTGCAAGAAACATTTGCAAACCTACGCAAGATCAATCTAAAGCTGAACCCTGAGAAGTGCGTCTTTGGCGTCCCGTCCGGCAAGCTTCTTGGGTTCTTGGTGTCACAGCGTGGGATAGAGGCCAATCCGGATGTAACGGGAAGAATTGTGGAATGGGCACTAGAGCTGTCCAGCTTTGGCCTCAAGTTTGAAAGTACTTCAATGATTCAGAGCCGAGTCCTAGCGGAGTTCATTGCAGAATGGACCGCAACGCCTGACGAAGAAGCCCAAGAGACTGCTCTCCCCGGCAAGGAGGCAAGTTGTGATTGGATCATGTACTTTGATGGAGCTTTCTCCTTACAAGGCGCCCGGGGCTGGCGTCGCTTGTCGCACCTGACGGAGAGCACCTCAAGTCACGTGATCGGATGCACTTCCCGGGAGGTGTCAACAAACAATCTGGCCAGATACGAAGGGCTGCTTGCCGGTCTTAGGATCGCGGCGGACCTCGGAATCAAGAAACTCATCGTCAGGGGAGACTCGCAGCTTGTCTTGAAGCAAGTCAACAAGGATTACCAGAGCCCGTTGATGAAGGCCTACGTCGATGAAGTGAGAAAGCTGGAAGAGCATTTCGACGGTATACAGGCTGAACACGTTCCTCGAGCAGAACGATATCGCCGATTACCTGTCGAAACACGCTGCCCTCAAGCTACCTATGGAACCAGGTACCTTTGTGATTCAGCTAACTCAGCCATCCGTTGATCCATCAACAGAGCAGAATAAGAGAAGGAAATCAGGGCCCGGCAAGTACTTTCCCGCCGAGCTCCCCGGAGCTGCGGGAAAGGATGTTGCCGAGATCTTCTTCGCCACGGACGGCCCGCTCCGCGGGCGTCAAGCTCTTGCCGTCGAGACAGCCGCTCCTATGGCGGAGGAAATGCCTTTAGTCCTCGCCGTGAGCCCTGTGCTCCAAATGGGCACAGCATACCATCCGATTCCTCCAAGCAGGGAACTTCACGAGGAGCAGGAAGAAGCGGAAAAAAGTAGCCTGTCGCTCTACCATGTACCAGTTAAATCGATGGCGTCCTGCATGTAAAGAGGCGAGCGGTGTGAAATTGAAGTGTATCCCTCGAGAGGAAGGACTGGAGCTGTTGGCGGAGATACACGGAGGCATATGTGGATCCCACATTGGGTCAAGGGCCCTTGCCGGCAAGGCATTTCGGCAAGGCTTCTTCTGGCCCACCGCCCTCCAGGATGCGACGACACTAGTCACCAGGTGTGAAGCGTGTCAGTTCCATTCAAAGAAGCTTCATCAGCCAGCTCAAGCCCTTCAAACCATTCCTCTCTCCTGGCCCTTCTCGGTCTGGGGGCTCGACATACTGGGCCCTTTCCCCGTGTTGTCGGGGCTTTGAAATACTTATGCGTTGCAATCGACAAGTTCACAAAGTGGCCTCGAGGTGGAGGCGATGAGGAAGGTCATAGCTCAGTCGACCGTCAAGTTCTTCAAGGGGCTAGTGTGCCGTTTGGGCGTACCAACAGGTTATCACCGATAACGGCACACAGTTCACAAGCCGCACCTTCATGCAATATACCCAAGACCTCGGCAGCAAAGTCTGTTTTGCTTCCGTTGCTCACCCGCGAGGCAATGGTCAAGCTAAGAGGGCAAATGCTGAAGTACTGCGAGGCTGAAGGACCAAGACCTTTGACAGGCTGCACAAGAGTGGAAGGCACTGGATTGATGAGTTGCCGACGGTTCTTTGGTCGATCAGGAGGACGCCAAATCGAGCCACCGGCTAGACACCTTTTGCCCTAGTATACGGGGCAGAAGCAGTTCTCCCCACTGAACTCATATACGGGTCACCTCAAGTGCTCGCTTATGACGAGCTTGAGCAAGAGCAACTGTGGCAAGATGACGCAATGCTCCTTGAGGAAGATTGTCTTCGGGCGGCTGTGAGAGCAGCACGCTACCAGCAAGCCTTGTGCCGCTACCATAGCCGCAAGGTTCATGCCCGAAGCCTTGAGGAAGGCGACTTGTCCTTCGGTAGCGTTCAATTGGCCAAGAATTCCAACAAGTTGGCGCCAAAGTGGGAAGGCCCTTATCGGGTGTCTGAGTCACGGTCCGCGCAGTCCGCTGGAGACCAAAGATGTCGTTCGATGAGTAACTCCTATAACATTGAGCATCTTCGCAAGTTTTACCCGTGGTAGCGACTTGCCGGGCCCCTGGCAAGCCACCTTTTGTACAAGCATTGCCGATGATGCATGTAACCCTTTTACAAAGCCAGTAGCAGACCTCGAGCATAAATAAATGAAGCCGCGCCCTAAGTTATAGCATGCATGCTAGGTCGAGTCTAAATCCTTGGTTAGGGTTGATAGTGCTTAGCGGCGACTAACCCCTAGCTTAGAGGTTGAGTGTCGTCCTTTGCCGTTCTTTTGTCTTCTTTGGTTCAGGGACTCACGATATCCTTGCCGGATCACTTGAGGGCGAAAAAGAGAGACGACAGACCGAAGATCTAGACCCGACAAGCCAAGATTGCCGGGCTGCAAGTGCAAGATTCACTCACGGCAAACCAGAGTTGCGGAGGCTACAACAGATAAGTTCTTCATCCCTTATCATGCATTCCCTTATGGACTGAGGTATGTGAAACCTCGTTTTCTCCTAAAAGCTACCGTGCTCCCCTAAAACTCTAGGCCATAGGGCTCGTTCCTGGGGCCAGGTTTGGTCGTAGTCGCGGCAGCAAAAGGATGAAACGAGGAGCCTGAGCCCACCTCATCCCTGCCTCCGCCAAAAGCGTGAGAAAGGTCGAGCGAAGTGGGAAGACGGCAGGGCCTGTTGCCGGGCAAGGAAATGTTTATCTTAGAGATATCAAGGATTTACTCCTTGTCGTGGGTTCTACCCGCAAAAAAATGACCCGGCAAGCATCCCTTTTTCATTAAAAACATTCCACTCAGGTACAGCCCATAGGGAATGAAAAACATGAATGATGGGATTACAAGTTTTAAATTCAGTCAAGGCCCAAAGGCTTACAAGATAAAAAGAGATAAGGTGCCCGTAACCCCTTTCTTGTCCCTCTCCTCAGGAGGCGGGTCAAGGAGGCGAAAAGGGCAAAAGGGGCGCCTAGGCGAGCTACGGGTGGCAGGAGACACCAAGAGAACATCTCGGTGGCCGTCCGAAGGCTGGATGGTGATGGCGGCGCCGGAAGCAGAGCTCGAAGACGAGGCGGCACGACGTCAGCACGCGTCGAAGGCGTCGGTGCCCGCGTACTCTGATTTGACGGCCTTGCCGCCCGCCATCTTCCTCTTCTGCAGCCTCCCAATGCCAGCCGCCCAAGAAGACGACCCCGAGAAGTTCAGGAAGCCGGCGACACGGATGATGGGTCGCCGGTGCCGCACGGAACGGCGCCGGACACCTAGTCAGACCCGTCATCCTGCCGCCTGTTACCCTCGTGGTCGCTGCCGCTGTCCTCCTCGCCACTCCCGCCCGAGGAGGAGTCTTCGCTATCAGAAGAGCTCTCCACACAGCACCTTGCCCGGGTCCCGAAGAGCTCGAAGACCTTGACGGAGAGGAGGCCGCCCTCCATCAGCTTGAAATGGAGAGTGAGCCCCTCCGTCAAGCGGTGGATATGAGCGAACGTCTTCCATCCCCGACGAAGATACATCACGTGAGGGGCTGGGAAGTCGACGCGAACTTCAGCAGACTGACTGATCCCACAGCCCCTCATGTGCAGCTGCAATGACTCCGGCGGATCCAGCTCCATCTCCAGCTTGAATGGAGTCGGGAGACGAAAGCGACAGTGAGGCGGCCGGCGCCTTTGACGAAGAACTCGCAAGGGTCATCCCCAACATGGCCCTCCACGGGGAGGAACTCTCATGGAGGCGAGACGGGCGCGCCGCCTGTCCTCCTCTTCCCGGCGCCTCGGCCTCGCCCCACTGCCTCGCCCCTCCCCTTCCCTCATGGCTGGCTCTGCCACCGCAGGTGCAGGAGAAGGAAGGACGCGTTGTCGAGCGGCGACCCTCGCCGCCACCGTTGAAGGGCCAGGATTCCCTCTCTCCATGGCGGATGGAGGGGGGAGCAGAAGCTGAAGGAAGGAGGAGATGGAAGAATGCGGGACGCCATCCCCCCTCCCGCTCTTTATAAAGGAACGGGGTGGGGGCTCGGCCGCCCCGCTCAGCCAATCAAGACGCGGAAGGCGCAGGGAACTGGGACCAACCCGCTGCCCCAGCCCGCGACGGCCCGGTTTCCCGCCTCCACCGTTCGCCACCCCGAGCGCATGAGAACCACGTGGCAGGCGTGCGGGACCAAGGCGACGGGTGAGGCGACCTCTCCCCACCCCGTGATCGTGGGGAGTGGACGCCTTGAAGACCACGCCTCGGCCCCGTTCAGTAAATGGGCCGCGCCTCCACGCCTCCCTCCGTTTATGGGGAAGGCGCGAACCGCCCCCTTTACTACGACGTGACGCATGCGCGCAGAGCTCAGCCCCACGCATGCCGCCCATGTCACACGCCTCCCCACGCCGAGCCACGCGCGGGAGGCATGGGAAGCGCAGTGCGTGAAGATACTTACCGCGGTAAAAACCACCCCACCTGCCCACGCACGTTTTTGGGCCTAGCCCAACGACGCGATTGCGCTTACGTGTGGCCCAGGCCCGGGGGCTCCTGTCAGTGTACAAAAAGAGGGTTACACTTTTTGTACCCCTATAACTGTGCACGGGCAGTCTGAGCCGCGGGCACCACCGCACTGATCAAGGCAAGGGAGGTGAGCCAAGGTAAAGCCGAAGCTCGAGAGGAGCAGAACGACGCCAAGACCAAGACCACAAAGAGCAAAGGGGACGAAGCGGACTCCCCCGGCAAGATCCTTGCCGGGAGGCGGTTTTAGCAAACCCGGCAAGACCCTTGCCGTGGCAGCTCGCCCCACACCTACGGAGCGAATCACCCTTGAGTCCATTGCCCCCATGGGGCAAGGATTCGGGAGACATCCCCATAGTGGCATGCAGATCTTTGTGAAGACATTCAAGATCAGATACACACTACAGAAGATGACGACCCTTGGCGGGATCCCAGCCAAGGAGGACCACAAGGCCCCCGGCAAGAGCCTTGCCGGGGATGACAGCAGGCGCCACGGCAAGACCCTTGCCGGGGCTACAGCGAGGCCCTTGCCAAGAGCACCCGTAGGGCCACCATCAGGCCCACGCCAATCAAACCTTCACCACCGTTCGCATGCAGCTGCCGACCCAACCAGTTGGGCAGGCACCTGCGTGGCGACAAGCGGATCTTCGTGGAGACCCACCACTGCGCCACCTCAGCTGCTTGCTGCTGCCTACATGGCACCACGGGCATCGCTGGCCAGGCGCGTGTCGACCTGAAAGGGAGCGGCAACAGACGAGACAGGGCTCTCCCGTCCCGATAAAGCAAGGACACCTAAGCAAGGCGCATTAAAGGCGCTTTGTCATGTAATCGAGGATAAACTCGCATCATTGTACCCTTTCAACCTCACATGTGCCACTTTGTGGCAACCCTTTCCCTATAAAAGGAGGCCCAAAGGCGACCGGGAGGAGGATTCGCTTTTGGAGCTCCTCACGCCCCATTGCTAGTTCAAGAACACAGATAAACGAACCACCAAAGCAGGAGTAGGGTTTTACGCATCCTTGCGGCCCGAACCTGGATAAAGAAACCGTGTGCTATCTGCTCGATCCGCTCTTCTCACGACCCCGCGCCCCGCGACCGTAGTAGGGATTCTTGTGATCCCATAGGTGTCGTTCCCACCGACATTAAGGATAACAAGATGGGGTCTATTTCTACATAAATAGATCTTGTCTACATCATGCCATCGTTCTTACTGCATTACTCCGTTTCTCCATGAACTTAATACACTAGATGCATGCTAGATAGCGAACAATGTGTGGAGTAATAGTAGTAGATGCAGGCAGGAGTCGGTCTACAAATCTTGGACGTGATGCCTATATAATGATCATTGCCTGGATATCATCATGATTATTTGAAGTTCTATCAATTGCCCAACAGTAATTTGTTTACCCACCGTTTGCTATTTTTTTCGAGAGAAGCCACTAGTGAAAACTACGGCCCCCGGGTCTCTTTCTCATATTATTTGCCTTTGCGATCTATTTTATTTGCTTTTATTTTCAGATCTATTAAACCAAAAATACAAAAATACCTTTCTGCACTTTATTTTATTTGGTGTTCGATCTATCAATCTATTACACCTTTCTCACGTCCGTTTGCCAATTTGTTATTTGTGTGCGGGTGTTGTTTACGTAGTGTTGCTTGGTTCTCCTACTGGTTCGATAACCTTGGTCTCATCACTGAGGGAAATACCTACCGTCATTGTGCTGCATCATCCCTTCCTCTTCGGGGAAATACCGACGTAGTCTAGAAGACATCAAAAGGAATTTCTGGCGCCGTTGCCGAGGAGGCTAGGTAAGCGGCACTGACATCCCGTCAACGAAGCTCTTTTCTGGCACCGTTGGCGGGGAGGGTCATCAACATCTACCAGGTTCCTAATCACAAATCCTATCTCCATGCAATTTACATTATTTTCCATTTGCCTCTCGTTTTCCTCTCCCCCACTTCACAAAAAATTTCTGTTTTATTCGCCCTCTTTTACGTTTGTCGTTTTCTTGCCGGATCTGTTTTTGAGTGATATCTTGTTGTGTAGTCACAATGGCTCAAGAGAACACCAAGTTGTGTGATTTCTCAAATACAAACAACAATGATTTTACTGGCACTCCGATTGCTCCCGCGACTAGTGCGGAATCTTGTGATATTAATACTGCTTTGCTGAATCTTGTTATGAAAGATCAATTTTCCGGTACAGCTAATGAGGATGCTGCGCCCCATCTTAACACATTCGTGGAATTATGCGATATGCAAAAGAAAAAAGATGTCGACAATGATGTTGTGAATATGAAATTATTTCCATTTTCTTTGCGAGGTTCTGCAAAATTTTGGTTTTCTTATTTGCCTCACAATAGTATTGATTCTTGGAATAAGTGCAAAGATGCTTTTATCACTAAGTATTTTCCGCCCGCAAAAATTATTTCCCTTAAACCCAGATCATGAATTTCAAGCAACTTGAACATGAGCATGTTGCACAATTTTGGTAAAGGATGAAAATGATGCTAAAGAATTGCCCAACTCATGGGTTAAATCTTTGGATGATCATACATAATTTTTATGCAGGGTTGAATTTTGTTTCTCGTAATCTTTTAGATTCCGCCGCGGGTGGTACTTCTATGGAAATTACTTTGGGTGAAGTCACCAAATTGCTTGATAATATTATGGCAAATTATTCGCAATGGCATACCGAAAGAGCTCCTACTAGTAAAAAGTTAATTCGGTTGAAGAAATTTCTTCTTTGAGTGAAAAAGTTGATGCTCTTATGAAATTGGTTGCTAGTAAAAGTGATCCTATTTATTTCAATGATATGCCTTTGTCTACTTTGATTGAGCAAAATAGTGATGTCGTAGATGTGAATTTTATCTCCCGAAACAATTTCAATAACAATGCTTTTAGAGGTAATTTTAATCCTATGCCTTTTCCTAGTAATTCCTTCAAATAATTATGGTAATTCCTATGGAAATCCTTCTTATAATAATAATAGGAACACCTCTGATCTTGAGAATATTATTAAAGATTTTATCAACACTCAAAAAGTTTTCAACACTACAATGGAAGAAAAGTTGAATAAGATTGATGATTTGTCTAGAAGTGTTGATAGAATTTCTCACGATGTAGAAAATATCAAGATGAAAATTTTTGTGCCTAAGGTTGAGGAATCAATTAAAGCTCTTTATGTTTCTATGGATGAAAGTAAGAAAAGAACCGCTATGCTTAGAGCTAGAAGACAAATTTTAGAAAAGGCGGTTTCTAGTGATTGCTTTCATAAAAGTGATGAAGATCTTAAAATGATTGGTGTTTCTTCTATTGATTCCTTGTTTAGTAAAATTTAGATTGATGAAAGAGGGACTGGATAAGATTCAACTTTATCTAGAAGGTGTCCCGATAATTCGGAGGGTGAAAATCTTGTTGAGAAAATTGATAAAAGTGGGTTTGAAGAGGTCAAAACTTTAACTAGTGATGTGCCCACTCTTTTGGATTACGAAGACTTTAATTATGATAGTTGTTCTTTGATTGATCGTATTTCTTTGTTGCAATTCATGATAAATGCACCCCATGCTTATGGACAAAATAAAGCTTTTACTAAACATATTGTTGATGCTATGATGAAAGCTTTAGAAGAAAAGTTGGAATTAGAAGTTTCTATTCCTAGAAATTTACATGATGAGTGGGAACCTACTATCAAAGTCAAGATTAAAAATTATGAGTGTTTTGCTTTGTGTGACTTCGGTGCTAGTGTTTCTAGAATTACGAAATCTTTATGTAATGTGCTTGGTCTTACCGATATTGAAGAATGCTCTTTAAACTTGCACTTGGCGGATTCTACTATTAAAAAGCCTATGGGAAGAATTAATGATCTTCTTATTCTTGCAAATAGGAATTATGTTCCCATAGATATTGATTGCTATCCATCTTGTCCAATTATTCTCGGTAGACCGTTTTTACGCACTATCGTTGCCATGATTGATATGAAAGAAGGCAATATTAAGTTCCAATTTCCACTAAGGAAGGGTATGGAACACTTCGGTAGAACAAGAATTAGGCCACCATATGAATCAATCATGAGGGCATCTTATGGGTCTAGAAACAAAGATGACAATACTTAGATCCTTGCTTTATGCCAAGCTAGGGGTGTGAAACAATAGTGCTTGTTTGGAGGCAACCCTATGAATAAAATTTATTTTGTCTTTTGCTTTCTGTTCTTGAGTGTTTGCAAAATTATGCTATTGTTATGATTGTGTTTTTTGTGTTTTAATTAGTGTTTGTGCCAAGTAAAGCCTTTAGGATCTTCTTGGGTAATAGTTGTTTGATCTTGCTGAAAAATAGAAACTTTTGCGTCCAGAGTTACAATTTTTTAAATTCACAAAAGAGACGAAAAACTCTAAAAAAAGTATAGTAGATTGATATACCAATTGCTCTGTGTCGGTGTCAAAACCGGCTGATCTCGGGTAGGGGGTCCCGAACTGTGCATCTAAGGCGGATGGTAACAGGAGGCGGGGGACACGATGTTTACCCAGGTTCGGGCCCTCTCGATGGAGGTAATACCCTACTTCCTGCTTGATTGATCTTGATGATATGAGTATTACAAGAGTTGATCTACCACGAGATCATAGAGGCTAAACCCTAGAAGCTAGCCTATGGTATGATTGTTGTTGTCCTACGGACTAAACCCTCTGGTTTAAATAGACACCGGAGGGGGCTAGGTTTACACAGAGTCGGTTACAAGGGAGGAGATCTACATATCCGTATCGCCAAGCTTGCCTTCCACGCCAAGGAGAGTCCCATCTGGACACGAGACGAAGTCTTCAATCTTGTA
This sequence comes from Aegilops longissima, assembly GCA_021605205.1. Taxonomy (NCBI): domain Eukaryota; kingdom Viridiplantae; phylum Streptophyta; class Magnoliopsida; order Poales; family Poaceae; genus Aegilops; species Aegilops longissima. The sequence continues at coordinate 427,731,948 of CM038676.1, forward strand.
TCTTCATAGTCCACCAGTCCGGCCAAATGATATAGTCCGGCTGTCCGGAGACCCCCTAATCCAGGACTCCCTCAGTAGCCCCTGAACTAGGCTTCAATGATGATGAGTCCGGCGCGCAGATTGTCTTCGGCATTGCCAGGCGGGTTCCTCCTCCGAATACTCCATAGAAGATTTTGAACACAAGGATAGTGTCTTGCTCTGCAAAAACAAATTCCACGTACCACCGTAGAGAGAACAATATTTCCACAAATCTAATCTGCTGACGCATTTTGCGGCATGACATCACACCACAGCCCGGTCATTATTTGAACTGTTTTTTCATAACCAGCCACTGGACATATTGCGAGGCAGTTTCCTTGGCACGTCTTGTCGAAGCAGAGATCATGTCCCCTTATCACGGGATTCTCATCAATACGGGTGTGGGTAACCCAACCGTGCCATCAATTACGGCGCTTGGGGAATAAGCGATTTTACCATGTGAGTGGGGAGGTGCATCGTCTCTTCCGCCCTTATAAAGGGACAAGGATTCACCCTTTTCACCTATGCCTTCTTCATCCTAGCTCGTCCGTTCTTGCGCACTTGAGCTCCAGTGCCCAAGTTCACGTTTTTCTCCTCAAACCACTCCAAGCATGTCCGGAGCGGGATGCAAGGGGATGGTCTCCTCCGTCACGGAGGAGAACATCACAAAGCTACGGGGAGCCAGATATCTAGCTGCGGATATCGCACACCGGCTTCCAGATGCGGGGCACATCATCCCTATGCCGGAGCCCCGTGAGAGGGTAGTTTTCCTTACCCACTTCATCCGCAGACTGGGATTTCCCCTCCACCCATTTGTCCGCGGGCTCATGTTCTACTATGGGCTGGACTTTCACGATCTGGCCCCAAATTTCATCCTCAACATCTCGGTGTTTATCGTCGTGTGTGAGGCTTTCCTCCGCATCAGGCCCCACTTCGGCATGTGGCTAAAAACATTCAATGTTAAACCGAAGGTGGTGGTCGGCCAGCAGGCGGAGTGCGGAGGTGCCATGGTGGGAAAGATGCCAAGGTCACATGGCTCGAAGGCTCCCATGTGGAGAACATAAAGGGGTGACAATCGGGGTGGTTCTACATCACCGAGCCCCGCGACACCAACTGGGTGGCGGCCCCCTGATTTCGATCCGGAATCCCCATGCAGCTCACCTCCTGGATAGAGAAGGGCCTGTCCTAGGGTTCCCCTGTAGAACTGGCCGGACTCCAAACATGTATCAAAAACATGATGAGCAAGAAAATCAAGCTCGTCAACGTGGTCCAAGTCATGCTCTTCCGCCGGATCCTCCTGTGTCAAAGACGAGCATTCACCTTGTGGGAGTTCGACCCGGCCGAGCACCAGACGCTGCGAGAGCCCTTCGACATGACGCACAAGGACGTCTGGAGGGTGCTGTTTAAGGGCGCCGAGGTACCACCTCCCCTTACCGAGGACCGCGGACTCAGCGTAAAGCACCCTGCGAATCCGGTAAGTCTTTTATATCTTACAAGATGTTCGTTTCCCCAGTATAACCGTGAAGGATCTAAGTCTCTACGCCATTTGACAGGATTGGGTAGCGACAGCGGAGCGGATCGATTGTCTGGCTCCCCTGCCCGAAGATCCAGCAGATGCTCTCCTAACGGAGATGCTGGTTCCGGCGCCTTATGAGGTGCCGGAGAAGAAGGCCAAGAAGAAGGCCATGGGGACCCGAAAGGGTTTCCGGCGCTAGGTTGTATCGGACTCACCGTCCGATAACTCCGAGGCGCACTCCTCCCACGAAAACAAGGAGGAGGAATAGGAAATTTCTCCCCCCCCCCCCAGCCGGGGGAGACAAGAAAAGGATGGCCGCCCCAACCGGGGAGGCCGAAGAGTCCAAGAAGGGAAGGACCCTCCTTCCGGACTACTCCACGACGGCTGCCTACAGCGACGACGAGTGGCTGCCCAGGGACAAGCCCCTGGCGAAGTCGTAAGTACCCGGATACCATAGTAATTCATGGTATGTTTTGTTGCACTGCTTCTCTTTACGCCGAACATGATTATGCAGTCCGTCCCGAGCCCATGCCGACGTATCTTCGTCGGATGGTTCTTTGGACCCGTCGGATATGAATAGCGATTCACTTCCGACCGCCTCCACCCCTCGCCCTACGGACAACGTCGAGGTGTTGTCTCAAAGGGCACCGAGCCAAGGGGAGGTAGTCCTGGAGGCGCCTCGAGTCGACATTCCGGACCCTGGGCGCAAAGGGGGCAAGACTCCCATGGACTCCAAGTTCGGCCCCCAGCCGAACACTGCACTTGAACCTCCAGTGGTTCCGGACTCCGGCAGGCGACCCCTCGTTAAGAGGGGCAAGCCATCCGTGCCGGTGGCCTCTGTCCATCCAGAGGCACCGGAAACTTGTTGGAAGCACTTCGCGGCGCTTCCATCGACGAAGAGCACTGCTCTATCATGAGTGCGGTGATCGAGAAGGTTCAGTCCGCCAAAAACAGACTAACTGAAGCTTGTGCCAGCCTCCTAACAGGCTTTCAGGTAAGTAATCAAAATATAGGGAAACATTAACGCATAGACAGTAGCCCCTGATGCTCTATTTGGCATTCGCGAAGAAAGGCAGAATAGAGGATCAAATAATGACTCATGATACTAATCCGAATATGTCTATATGCGTATGCAGGCTTCACTGCTGGCCGCCGCTGCACGTACTGCGGAGGTCGCTGCCCTGAAGCAGGACCTTGATCGGTCCGAGGAAGAGCTCGGCCTTGCCAAGAGGCAGCTCGAGGAGAGCAAAGGTAAGCAATACCTTGTCTATATATTAAAAAGACATTTGGTTGTAAAATAATAGGATCATCATGAATGTGCCACGGGCCATGACCGAAGTGGCGACCCTGAAGAAGGCGTTGTCCGAGGCCGAAGACAGAGCGGCCAAGGAGCGCATCGAGCGAGAAAAGCAAGAAGCCCGGGTAGGCAAGGTGCAGCAAGAGCTCCAGGCTCTCGTCAAAAAACACGAGTCCTTGGAACTTGACTCTAAGACGCGAGAGTTCGAGCTTGCGAAGGCCCTCGAAAGCGCACAAAAGGCCAAGGCTGAAGCCCACAAGGCCCTCCAGGAGATTGAGGTGGTTAAGAAGATAGCAACGGGTAAGGCATTCATTATGCAAAGGAGGCATGTGAAGGAAACTTTCCTTTTACTTACCCGAGTTCGGAGCTCTCCAGGAGCGTTCGCAGATCTTCCCCGTAATGTGTTGGATGTCGTGGAGTTTTACCAGGCTGAGGAGGGGAGCTCGACGGAGAAGTTGTTCTGGTCTCAATATACTGGGACCGAACACTCAATGCCCTTGAGCGACCAGCTCAAGCAACTGGTCGAGCTCCACAAGGCGGCCGAACAGGCCATGAAGGGTCTTATAGTCCAGATGTGGCCTGGCGATCCCCTGCCTAACAGCTACTTCGGTCTGGTGAGGCGGCTTGTAGATGCCTGCCCCCGGCTTGAAGTCATAAAGCGGTCTGTCTGCATCGAGGGTGCGCGCAGGGCTTTTGCCCGGTTGAAGGTGCACTGGGCGAAGCTTGACGCCGTGAAGCTAGTGAAGGAGGGGCCGCCAGAGGGTGATACATCTCCAACGTACCTATAATTTTTGATTGCTCCATGCTATATTATCTACTGTTTTGGACCATATTGGGCTTTATTTTCCACTTTTATATTATTTTTGGGACTAACCTATTAACCGGAGGCCCAGCCCAGAATTGCTGTTTTTTTGCCTATTTCAGTGTTTCAAAGAAACGGAATATCAAACGGAGTCCAAATGGAATGAAACCTTCGGGAACGTGATTTTCTCAACAAATATGATCCAGGAGACTTGGACCCTCCGTAAAGAAAGAAGAGAGGCGGTCACGAGGGTGGAGGGCGCGCCCCTGCCTCGTGGGCCCCTCGAAGCTCCACCGACGTACTCCTTCCTCCTATATATACCTACGTACCACCAAACGATCAGATACGGAGCCAAAAACCTAATTCCACCGCCGCAACTTTCTGTATCCATGAGATCCCATCTTGGGGCCTGTTCCGGAGCTCCACCGGAAGGGGAATCCACCACGGAGGGCTTCTACATCAACATCATAGCCCCTCCGATGAAGTGTGAGTAGTTTACCTCAGACATTCGGGACCATAGTTAGTAGCTAGATGGCTTCTTCTCTCTTTTTGGATCTCAATACAATGTTCTCCCCCTCTCTTGTGGAGATCTATTCGATGTAACCTTCTTTTTGCGGTGTGTTTGTTGAGAGCGATGAATTGTGGGTTTATGATCAAGATTATCTATGAGCAATATTTGAATCTTCTCTGAATTCTTTTATGTATGATTGGTTATCTTTGCAAGTCTCTTCGAATTATCAGTTTGGTTTGGCCTTTCTCACATCGAGAGTTGGTGCAAACTTCGCCGGTGCATCCAAACCCCGTGATATGATACGCTCTTTCACACATAAACCTCCTTATATCTTCCTCAAAACAGCCACCATACCTACCTATTATGGCATTTCCATAGCCATTCCGAGATATATTGCCATGCAACTTTCCACCATTTCATTTATCATGACACATTCATCATTGTCATATTGCTAGCATGATCATGTAGTTGACATAGTATTTGTGGCAAAGCCACCGTTCATAATTCATTCATACATGTCACTCTTGATTCATTGCATATCTCGGTACACTGCAGGATGTATTCATATAGAGTCATACATTGTTCTAGTATTGAGTTGTAATCATTGAGTTGTACATAAATAGAAGTGTGATGATCATCATTTTCTAGAGCATTGTCCCATGTGAGGTTCAAAAAAAGAGAAAGAGGCCAAAGAAGCCCAAATAAAAATAAAGAAAATGAGAGAAAAAGAGAGAAGGGACAATGTTACTATACTTTGCCACACTTGTGCTTCAAAGTAGCACCATAATCTTCATGATAGAGAGTCTCTTGTTTTGTCATTTTCATATACTAGTGGGAATTTTTCACTATAGAACTTGGCTTGTATATTCCAACAATGGGCCTCCTCAAGTGCCCTAGGTCTTCGTGAGCAAGCAAGTTGGATGCACACCCACTTAGTTTCTTTTGTCGAGCTTTCATACATTTATAGCTCTAGTGCATCCGTTACGTGGCAATCCCTACTCCTTGCATTAACATCAATCGATGGGCATCTCCATAGCCCATTGATTAGCCTCGTTGTGAGATCTTCTCCTTTTTTGTCTTCTCCACATAACCCCCATCATCATATTCTATTCCACCCATAGTGCTATGTCCATGGCTCGCGCTCATATATTGCGTGAAAGTTTATAGGTTTGAGATTATTAAAGTATGAAACAATTGCTAGGCTTGTCATCGGGGTTGCGCATGATGAGAGCATTCTTGTGTGACGAAAATGGAGCATGACTAAACTATATGATTTTGTAGGGATGAGCTTTCTTTGGCCATGTTATTTTGAGAGGACATAATTGCTTAGTTAGTATGCTTGAAGTATTATTATTTTTATGTCAATATGAACTTTTGTCTTGAATCTTTCGGATCTGAATATTCAAGCCTCAATTAAGAAGAATTACATTAAAATTATGCCAAGCAGCACTCCGCATCAAAAATTCTTTTTTATCATTTACCTACTCGAGGACGAGCAGGAATTAAGCTTGGGGATGCCTGATACGTCTCCAACATATCTATAATTTTTTATTGCTCCATGCTATATTATCTACTGTTTTGGACCATATTGGGCTTTATTTTCCACTTTTATATTATTTTTGGGACTAACCTATTAACCCGAGGCCCAGCCTGTAATTGTTGTTTTTGCGATTTGAGTGTTTGAAGAAACGGAATATCAAGCGGAGTCCAAACAGAATGAAACCTTCGAACGTGATTTTCTCAACAAATATGATCCAGAGACTTGGACCCTCCACAAGAAAGAAGAGAGGCGGTCACGAGGTGGAGGCACCCCCTAGGGCGCACCCACCGCCTCGTGGGCCCTCAAGCTCCACCGTACTCCTTCCTCCTATATATACCTCGCACCCCAAACAATCGACATCGGAGCCAAAACCTAACTCCACCGCCAACTTCTCAGATCCACGAGATCCCATCTTGGGGCCTGTTCTGGAGCTTCGCCGGAAGGGGTCCACCACGGAGGTCTTCTACATCAACATCATAGCCCCTCCGATGAAGTGTGAGTAGCTTACCTCAGACCTTCGGGTCCATAGTTAGTAGCTAGATGGCTTCTTCTCTCTTTTTTGATCTCAATACAATGTTCTCCCCCTCTCTTGTGGAGATCTATTTAATGTAACCTTCTTTTTGCGGTGTGTTTGTTGAGAGCGATGAATTGTGGGTTTATGATCAAGATTATATATGAGCAATATTTGAATCTTCTCTGAATTCTTTTATGTATGATTGGTTATCTTTGCAAGTCTCTTCAAATTATCAGTTTGGTTTGGCCTACTAGATTGGTTTTTCTTGCAATAGTAGAAGTGCTTAGCTTTGGGTTCAATCTTGCGGTGTCCTTTCCTAGTGACAGAAGGGGCAGCAAGGCACGTATTGTATTGTTGCCATCGAGGATAACAAGATGGGGTTTTTATCATATTGCATGAATTTATCCCTCTACATCATGTCATCTTGGTTAAGGCGTTACTCTGTTTTCATTAACTTAATACTCTAGATGCATGCTGGATAGCGGTCGATGAGTGGAGTAATAGTATTAGATGCAGGCAGGAGTCGGTCTACTTGTCTCGGACGTGATGCCTATACACATGATCATACCTAGATACTCTCATAACTATGCTCAATTCATCAATTGCTCAACAGAATTCGTTCACCCAAGTAGAAATACTTATGCTCTTGAGAGAAGCCACTAGTGAAATCTATGGCCCCGGGTCTATTCTCATCATATCAATCTTCCATCACTTTATTATTGCTTTGCTTTTTTACTTTGCTTTTTATTTTACCTTGCATCTTTATATCAAAAATACCAAAAATATTATCTACCAGATCTCACTCTCGTAAGTGACCGTGAAGGGATTCACAACCCCTAATCGCGTTTGTCGGATTTTGGGTTTCGGCAGACCCTTAAGGTTCAAACTCTGGGGTGCGCATGAAGATCTTTCCCCTACCAACTCGCGTCTCGATGGCTCACAAGGAATCTAGGCCAGAAAGAAGAACACACAAGGAACATGATATTTATACTGGTTCGGGCCACCGTTGTGGTGTAATACCCTACTCCAGTGTGTGGTGTGGTTGATTGCCTCAGGGGCTGATGATGAACAATACAGAGGAAGAACAGCCTCACGAGATGTGTTCTTGAGCTGGTGCGGTGTGTTCCGCCTGCCCGGGATCTGATCTCCTCTACTATGGCGGCTAGTCCTATTTATCGAGGGAGGCCCTGGGCCTCTTCCCAAATAATGAGCGGGAAGGGCGCCAACAATTGGCCATTTTGAAGGGGAACATCTAGTACAAGTTATCCTGACTAAAGGTGGTCTTCGGCTGCCAAAAGCTCTGGCGATGACGCCGTCTTGGGCTCCACGGTGACCTCCATCCTGCTGCTCTGCTGGTCTTGGTCTCGTTGAACCGGAATGGTAACCTTTGCCTGATGCCTTGGTCTGTGCTTGCCCCCTTTGCACCGAAGGGGAAACAAGGACCTGCACAGGCTGGCGCCCGCCTGGCGCCCGCCTGGTCTCGATCGTCATGGCTTGCGTCACGGGCTCCTCGCGAGGTGCCCTTGCCTTGATCTCTCCGCCTCCTCGCGAGCCTGCCTGATGAGGCTGATCCTGAGGAAGCTTCCTGTCGTCCGCCCCGTGAGGCTTGGCCCCTCGCGAGGGTCTTGAGCTTGAGCTGATGAAGCTGGGCTGCACAGGGCCCCCACTTGAGCCACGCCGCAGGACGCACGCAAGCAAGTCTGGGGACCCCCGTTCCCAGAACGCCGACAGTAGCCCCGGCCCCAAGGCGCGCCCGGGCTTGGCTTAGCAGAGAAGCGAAGGGGCAAGTGCGAAGCGTCGCGGGCCCCAATAGCCTGCGGCCTTGGGCGTCGCGTGGCGATTGATAGGACGTGGGCGTCTCCGCTTCCCCACGATGCCTCGGCAACCGCACGACTTGACAAGTCCCTGTATGCAAAAAATGGGTCATGATTACCTGCGATCGTGGTGGCCGGCGGTTGGCCTTCTCCGGTTATAAGTACGGGACTGCGTGAGCCTCGTCAGTCCATCCCTTCCCGCTACTCCTTTTCTTCCATCGCGGCTGCTCGCCATTCCCATGGCTCCGCCGAAGAGGTTCTCGGCCGTGGAGAAGGGAAAGGCTCGTCAGGAAGGGTCTGACTCTCCCCCGACCAAGCGCGGTCGTGGCCGCCCTCGCAAGCATCCTGCGGTCCCCGTAGTGGCTTCCCGTGGTCGTGGAGGCAGTTCCCTGCGCGGCGATGAGCGCCCGGTTGCCGATGGGAGGCACATCGTGGCTGCACGGCCCCCCAGGCCATGCCTCCGCTCGGCAGAGGTGCTGCCGGAGTTCGTCGTGTGGTCGGCGGACCCGACCAGCACCTGGCTCCAGCTCCCCCATTTCTTCGTAGGTGAACTTCCGGCCGGCGCTCCGGGTGGACTCTGGCTTCAGGCGGACGGTTGCTGCAGCAGGGCTTCCTGGGCTTTGCTGGAGGTCTCTGTCGCCGGGAATGCGGCCCTGACCCGCGGCTGGCAAACGTTTGCCCGCGCGCGTGGCCTGAGCTGGCGGTGCACCTTGCACTTCAAGTTCGACGACGACGCCACCCTCTACGTGAGGGTGTTTGGGGAAGACGGTCGCCGCGCTGGGTGCTGCCCCGAAGACGACGACCGCGGCTGCCTGCCCAGCCCCGGCGCTCGGGGCTCGCCAAGCTTCGGCGACTCTCCTTCAGACAGTAGCTCCTCCAGCGGTGGCCGCGACCAGCCCCCGCGCCGTCGCACCCGCCTCGTAGCGGGTCAGTCCGCCGTCGTGCCCTGGTGAAGCGAGAGGAGGGATCCGCCTGAGCCACGGAGGCAGTTCAAGCTTTCGCTGCAAGTTGGTGCCGAGCAAGTCGCGCCTATTTTGTTTTTCTTCTTTCCCTGCGCAAAAAGAAGGTAGTATAGGGCCCCACGGGGGCGTGTTTGAACTGCTGCTGTTAATTTATCGCGCTGCTTCCGCTATTTTCGCACTACGTTTCCGTGTCGTGTGCCCATGTGCGGGAATTACTTAGCTCGGTGAGGCTTTTCGCGGTCCTCGCCTCCCGAGGCCGAGGCCTCACCGTGCGCTTCATGTCCTACAAGGATTAGCAGTAGGAGTGGCTTTTCGGTCTCGGTTGTGGGGGCGACTGGCCCAGGTCCTGTGCTCGTGTCGCGATGCCCGTGGGGCATGGACTGGGAGGGGTGCTCCCGCGGCGAACTCGGACAGGAAAGCTTCAAACTATCGGGGCAGAAAACACTCGCGAGGGTGCCCGCGAACCTCCCTCGCGAGACTTGCGCGAGAGAAAACGAGGCAAGTGAGTGAAAAAGATAAAGAATCACAAGCCAGAGACGGCAACAGCTCCAGTAAAACCTCAAATAGGAAAAACAAGCCAACTGTATAAAGCAAATGAAAAATCTGCGTCCGGCACCTATTCTAGTCTTCGACGTCTTCTCACCAGCACGGAGCTAAGTGCTGCCACTGGGCGTGGGCGGGAGCCCCCGAGGCCCGAGGGCGGCACTCCGGAGACTCCGGGGCGTGTACAACCCCACTCATTATTACGTGAGAGTGTCACGGGCGGAGAGCTTCACAGGCATTGGCCTTCTTCACAGGCACCGGGCCTTTCCCAAAATGTGGTAGCTTCACAGGCATTGGCCTTCTTCACAGGCACCAGGCCTTTCCCAAAATGCGTCAGCTCCACAGGCATTGGCCTTCTTCACTGGCACCAGGCCTTTCCCAAAATGCGTCAGCTTCACAGGCATTGGCCTTCTTCACAGGCACCGAGCCTTTCCCAAAATGCGTCAGCTTCACAGGCACTGGCCTTCTTCACAGGCACCGGGCCTTTCCATAGGCACTAGGCCTCGCTCATGGGTAGAATCTTCGGAGATGTTGAATGTTCCATGCGTTCTGGATGGGTACCCCCTCCTGAGTCTCCAAGCGCGCGGAGCCAGGCCTGGAAACATGAACAACCTTGAATGGGCCCTCCCACATGGGAGAGAGCTTGTGCAACCCCTCCCTGGAGAGGACCCGTCTGAAACGAGGTCCCCTACCTCAAGAGTTCTGGGGCGGATGTTGCGGTAGTGGTATCGTCGCAGCGCCTGTTGATACCTTGCCGCTCGCAGTGCGGCTTCTCGACGGCGTTCCTCCCCCAGCACAAGATCCGTCCCCCGCATGGCGTCCTGCTGCGTCTCGTCGAACGCCAGGACCCGTGCGGAGCGACGCCTGACCTCGTGAGGGAGGATGGCCTCTGCTCCGTAGACGAGGAAGAACAGGGCCTCGCCAGTCGGCTTGGCCGCGGTCGTGCGGATAGACCACAGTACGGACTGGAGCACGTCGTGCCAGCCCCTGCCGCAAGCCTCCAACTTCTTCTTGAAGGTCCTGGTTTTGAGGCCCCTCAGGACCTCCGCGTTTGCTCGCTCGGCCTGGCCGTTGCTCCGGGGGTGTGCTACCGAAGCGTAGCATATCTGCGTTCCAAGGTTAGCACAGTACGTTTTGAAGAGATTACTGATGAATTGTGAACCGTTATCGGTGATGATGCGGTTAGGCACCCCAAATCGCCTCACGAGCCCTTGATGAACTTGACTGCGGAGCCTGCTGGGATGGTGCGGACAGCTTCCACCTCAGCCCACTTGGTGAACTTGTCTACGGCGACGTAGAGGTAGCGATAGCCCCCTGGCGCCCGAGGGAACGGGCCCAGAATGTCCAGCCCCCAAACTGCGAACGGCCATGAGAGGGGTATAGTCTGTAGACCCCCCGCCAGCTGATGGATCTGCCTGGCGTGGAATTGGCAGGCCTCACAAGCCTTCACCAGCTCAACGGCGTCGCTGAGTGCCGTGGGCCAGTAGAATCTAGGCTCGATGGCTCGCAAGGAATCTAGGCCAGAAAGAAGAACACACAAGGAACACGAGATTTATACTGGTTCGGGCCACCGTTGTGGTGTAATACCCTACTCCAGTGTGTGGTGTGGTGGATTGCCTCAGGGGCTTATGATGAACAATACAGAGGAAGAACAGCCTCGCGAGAGGTGTTCTTGAGCTGGTGCGGTGTGTTCTGCCTGGCCAGGATCTGATCTCCTCTACTGTGGTGGATAGTCCTATTTATAGAGGGAGGCCCTGGGCCTCTTCCCAAATAATGAGTGGGAAGGGCGCCAACAATTGGCCATTTTGAAGGGAACATCTAGTACAAGTTATCCTGACTAAAGGTGGTCTTCGGCTGCCAAAAGCACTGGCAATGACGCCGTCTTGGGCTCCACGGTGACCTCCATCCTGCCGCTCTGCTGGTCTTGGTCTCGTTGCACCGGAATGTCAGGACCAGATTTTCGGGATATTAACTTCCCAGAAAATGGCCCTTGTGCTCACCAGCCCCAGGATTACTGTTAGCTGGCGAGACACAAACTTGATACAAAAATTCCAAGCAAATTACAAAATATGTAGTACAAGACCATTTTGACCTATGAATACAACAAATGGTTTCTAGTGGCTGATGGCGGAAGCGGTTTGTGGTCTCTCAGCGTCTATGGGACTCCATTTCCCACAGGAACAACTAACCTGGATAACTCCTATCTTTGCGAGGCTGCTATCACCATTGCTTAGGTTCCGGGGCTGTCATCACATCGCTCCTCTCCGTGCAAGCAATCTGGCCAAGACAATAGCCAGGGACAAGCCAGTGAGTACTTTGAATATACTCGCAAACAATATGAACACAGGTATAATATAACAAATATAATCATGCTCTGAAATATTCTTTGATCACAACGTCAATCGCAAAATAAAATCCATGATGCACGTAAGCAAGTTATTTACGTAACACGTGAATAAAGCAATTAGAGTGTAGAAATAGAATGCCTCAGTCGGGCGTCTGAGCGACACCACAGAAAGGGCTCATAAGTGAAATAAGTAACAAACATGCCGCAGTCGGGCATCTGTGCGACACCACATAAAGGGCTCATAAAGTAAATATATAATAAGCATGCCACAGTCGGGCATCTCAGCGACACCACATAAAGGGCTTATATAGTAAATAAATAACAAGCACGCCACAGTCGGGCGTCTCAGCGACGCCACATAAAGGGCTTATAAAGTAAATCAATAACAAACATTCCACAGTCGGGCGTCTTTGCGACACCACATAAAGGGCTTATAACAGGATAATCACAGTGAATATCCAGGAGGTAGAACAGTCCCAGGGATATTCAATAAATCAAATAATGAAAATAGTTAGTCCACAGTAATAATAATCATAATCATCATATGTCACTGGTCATAATCAATGTTCCGACTTAGCAGCTTTTCCTCCGAAGAGCGACACTAAGACCGACACTTGACCCATCCCAGACTATAGTCCTTAACCATGGACACGGCTATTTGAATAGATGTTTAATCTCTGCAGAGAGTGTACTCTTTACACACGGGTAACGGATTCCTTTAGTCCATCGGGACTAATTTCGTCTACGGTCTTTTGGTTGAAAACACACCTGACCGCACACACCAGCCTAACTCACATGGTGCAGAATCACCCATGACACCTGTTTAAGCAAAACTCTAAGTGGGAGGCTACAACCTCGATTAGCATGGGATCACAAAATTTATACAGCACAAAAACTAGGGGAGCTACCCCTTCGGCTACAACCGAAAACACCCATGCCCCCGGACCAGGTGGCATGCCTACCGGATGCCTCCGGTATCTTCCACCATGGCCTCTTTGTACGGTGTGTGCTAGGAAAGGGGTTGACAACTTACTGAACCGTACCCTACCTATGGCAGTGACAAGTGGTAGTACGAAACAAGTATGGGGGTTACCGGAACAAGACTCGGTCTATGGTTGACTCAGGAGGCTTAAGTATTCCCTGCATGTTTAGCATAACAATTTATACTACTACCAACAGACAGAATCACCACTCGACATACCTCATCATGCCGTATCAGACACAACCGCCTCGACGGAGGACTGGGGGCAAGTCCGTGTCTACCCAAGACAGAGGCTTTCCCGGATTCCTTCTGGTATGCATGAAAGGCATTTGGTGGTGACTACTATCACAAATATATCCAACTCTAATGGCATGAAATCCTCAATATGCACTCAGGAGTAGGAACATATTATCACATAAAATAATGGATACTTCGTGCCGAGGTGGTGTTGTAACCGTGTCAAATAACACACACAATATTATGCCAGGGGTTCAGAATGCTTGCCTTCAAGTTGTCTAGAGGCAGGGTGCATCCTAAAACTTTTGAAAGTTTTCTTCTTCTCCAAAAATCCTCTTTTGAAAATATTCAAATTAACACATAGTTTCAAAATAGTTTTTCAAATAAATCTGAAATTAAACTAGACAATATTTGAGAGAGGTAGGAAAAAGAATCAACTCATTTGGAGTTATATTTAAAAAGTTATATCCAGGCAAAGTTTAGTCAACTTTCTGTTTTTTTAATAAAACTGAAAAAAAATGTTTCGAAAAGAGTACACGTCGAAGACCTACTTTGGGAATACGCCTCCACTTACACCAGCGTGGACCGGCGCTAGGTCACTGACAGTGGGTCCAGGGGGCCCACTGGTCAGGTTTGACCGGTCGTCCCCCGCCTCCTTCCTCCTCTGGTCGAGCGGAGGCGGGGCTTCGGCGATCGCCGCCGACGAACGGCGGCTCCCCACGAGGATCCAAGGGCAGGGATGGATCCGCCAGGTTGGGGCGGTCCTCCCGGTGGTTGTTGGGTCGGCGGGGGTGAAGGGAGTCGCCGTGGCCAGCGAGCTCCATGGCGGAGGTAACCGGGAGGAATTAGGGCTCGGGCTATGGTGGTTCCCACCGTGTTTGAAAGGCTGGGCAGCTCCGCAAGGTTGAGGGGAGGAGGATGGTGGTGCTAGAAAGGTGGGAGAGGGCCTGCTCGCGACGAATTGGACCGGAGCGTGGCGGCGGCCGAACCGGCCGGCGTCGAGGAAGACGGCTTCCAGCCGACGATGGCTGGCTGTGGGGGTGCTATGGGGGTGGCCTGAGGTCGCCTGAGTGCTTGGATGAGCTCGGGGGCCTCCTTTTATAGGGCAACGAGGTTGGTTCCACGGCGGTGGATAAGGACGCCGGCGAACCGCCTCGCTGTAGCTAGCAGGGCGACGTGGAGCTGGCCGGCGCATCCTGACGAGCTCCCTACTGCTCAAGAGGGCGAGCTGGCGTGCGGGTGTGGCTCGGGCGGTGCCGTCCATGGCAGTGGCCTGCTGCGGCCGTCGGCGGCTAGCGGTGGCGGCCCTGTGGAGCGTCAGGGGGGTCCAGGCGGCTCTGCGGTGAGGGACGAGTCGGGGCGCGACGGCTGGGAGAGGGGAGGGGCCAGAACGGGCATGGGGGGAGGCGGCAGCGGGACGCAGCGACTCAGGTGTCCGCACGTGCAAAATGCGCGCTCTGGCCGCGCCCAGAGAGTGCATGCCAAGCGTTCGGCGAAATGCCCAGGCAGGCTAGGCCGCTTGGGTGGGGCTGGGGATTAGCAGGTCTAGGTTAGAGGCATTTAGGAGCTTAGTGGACATGCCAGTATGTCCAGAGGGGCAAGATCACAGTGAAAACTAAAATCATGCCAAAACTGTCCATGCACTCAAGGTGTTTGACAGAATGCCAAGAGCTTCTAGGGAACTCTTGGAGGGGCCAAAATCTCCAGATCAGGGTCTCCTTAGATGCAGGTGAGGATGGCAAGGTTAGTTGGCCAAATCTAGAAACTTGTTAGTGTAAGTTTTGCAAAACTCCAGTTCTGGACAGAAGGAAAAGGGCATAATATCTTGTACCAAAAATGCTTCAATGAATCCAACCTCTTGGATTTAAGGGTTTGGTAAGGTGTACTACAAGCAGGAGAAAGCTCATGGTTACTAGAGCAAAGATAATTAGGGATGCCGTAGAAAACACCCAACTGGCACAGAATGAAAATGAGGTTGATTTACTCAAATTTTTCAAAGAACATCACTGGGTTTTTGCATAAAGTTGAGTAATATACTCCTATTAACATCCCATAATTTTGGTGGAAGTTTTAAAGAAATATTTAAATAGGTTGTAGTGCAAAATTTCCCATTGGACCAGATTTGAAAACTTGGTGTAGAGCTCAAAATCTCCAATGAACAGAAGATATTTTTGCATAAAATTGATTTTAAAACATCACATGACATCTCCAAATTTTGGTTGGAATTTTAAATAAATTTATCAAATGGTTGTAGTTCTAATAGAGCTCCAAAACTAATGAAAAAACACTTTAAGGAATAAAGCTCGGAGAGCAATAATTATGCAAATAAATCCACTGATAATAGAAATGTTTTTCTTGAGAGGGTAAACAAGTCCAATAATATAATTGGAAAGTTTTCACTTGGGGTAAAAACTCCATAAAAATAAAGAAAAGAATGGTTCTGAAATCAAACAAAAATTCAAAAAATAAAAGTTTAAGTTTCCTGGCAAAATTTTAATTAATAAAACAAGGTTAAAATTTTGGAGTGTCACAACACTACCCCCCTTAAGAAAAATCTCGTCCTCGAGATTTGCTAAGGATTGTTTTTGAAAATATTGATTTTACCATATAAAAAATAACCACTTTACTTACGCAATAAAATGCGGCTACAGTGAGAGGGCAATAAGTGGTGTAGAACTAAAGTGTGGGACACTGGCGCTGCGTTGAGAAATCCATGGTTTGGGAAAAACGAGGCATTTCTACGTCGGACACAGTAAATTTAGAATAAATTCTAAATTCTAAAATACGCTGGTCGCATCTTAGAGACCACAAGTGCTCCCTCGGGTCGGCTGTGTGGACCCGGGGCCCACTGTCAGTCTCTTCTTCTTTCTCTCTCTCGCGCGCTTTCCCGCGCTTTCTCCACCGGCGACGTCTAGCGCGTAGGGCATCTAGGCCGTACGGTGGTAGTGCGGGGCGTGCTAGCTGCCGGCGCAGCGTGCACTCACCTCGCGGTCCAGTGCGCTGTCGGCACTGCTCGTGGATTCGTCTCCGAACACCGGCGATCGGGCGACGAGCGGCGCCGGTGGACTTCGCCACCGTACACCGATCTCGAACTATAAAACAGCCC
The DNA here is from genome assembly GCA_021605205.1 of Aegilops longissima. Classification (NCBI taxonomy): domain Eukaryota; kingdom Viridiplantae; phylum Streptophyta; class Magnoliopsida; order Poales; family Poaceae; genus Aegilops; species Aegilops longissima. The sequence continues at coordinate 427,748,137 of CM038676.1, forward strand.
AGGTGCTCCTCTCTTCTACCTCACACCTGGCCTCGCTTCTCCTTCTCCTTCCTTCTCCCCCGTTTCCGTTTGTAGAAGCTCGAGACGAGGCTCTAATAACGGAGGTGGTGCCGGACTGGTACGTGATCCTGGTGTGCGGAGGGCTGGCGGCAGTGTTGTGGCTCTCCGTGCTCCTGTGCGCGATGATCCTCGATGATCGTCGTGATGCTGCCGCTCGAGTGTTGGCTCTCCGCGGTGGCGGTGATCACGAGGATTAGGTGTGGTGTCGGGTGCTAACTATTGTCGGTGTGCCGGAGGTAACTTGTACCCGAATGATTATCCACTAATCTCTCCTTCAGAGACTGTGGTGTGTTAGGGAGGTGATCAGTTAGATGCAACACGGTTACGTGGTTTGCAATTTGTGCATGTGTTCGAGTGGTTGTGGTTGTGAGTCTGCTGCCGTGGTGCTGCGTGAATAAGAATCTATGACGGGGAGAGATATATGCCGTGACAATTCAGGGAAAACAAAATCTCACTCCAAAATTTATTTCGAGTGAAAACAGTTAATCACAAATTACCGCAGTAAAGACCACTCACACTGATTGAAATTAAAAAATTTAATTTGTCGCACAAATTTAGGATACCACACATACATTGCAACACATAAACAAATGCAGGGACAATAAACATAGCAGTGACATCTACAACATCAATGGTAAGTGGACAGGGTCCTGAAAAAAAGTCTCTGGAATCGGGGCACACTCTTCTTCTATCGGGGGAAGCAGATTGACTAGACGATGGATGCGCCTCTCCTGGTCGGGCCTCAGTGGTCTGCCGATGGCGATCTGAGGGTTTAAATTGGCGAGGCTCTGGAGATAACCCATCACACTTTGGGTTAAACGCTCCTGAGCGATGACATGCTGGGCAAGGTTGGCCAGTACTGGGTCTCTCTCAATTCGTCCACCGGGAAAAGATGCTACTTCTCCGGGTGCTGCGCGACTCGGGAAGTAATAATACCCTCGATCGCTGGCATAGGGTACCGCGAATCGAAGGCGAGCAAGCGCTTCGTACGCAGCAACTTCTATGGCCATGTGGGGGTCGGCATAGATTTCCCCACGAAGGAGACCTCCGTTGGGTCTTGGTTCGGGTTTGCGGGAGGGATGTGCACTACTGCCCAATATTTCGAGGTGGATGGGGTGATCCTTGATTTGAGCAATTCGTAATGGGGTGGATGGGTAGCACTCATGGTACTGCAGGTAAAGTCCCACAATATCTTAACAAAACTACCCGAGGTTGCATCTGGAGTTCTCAGATAAATACTGGGGCTCGGCATGGCAAGGAAATGGCTGTGAGAGTTGTGCCCAAGGTGAAGGGTACTTGGCAAGGTCACGAGGTGGCCTTTTTATAGTACTAGAGCTGGGTTATTACCGTGGTGAAAGGTAATGAATTTGCCAGTTCTGCTCTAAGGGTCGGGGTCAAAGCCACAGATACACATATCTCACTAAAGTGACGTATCACTGTGGGGGTCGTCGGGGTGGTTTTTGGTAGCTGTGCCAGGGATAAAAAAATACACTGCATGCTAACATATTTATGCAAGGTTACTATTTAAAACAGAGGCACAACAACAGGTTGCGTTTATTTACAAGGTCACACGATTATAAGGCGAGGACACACTGAGACTCGGTACTACTCGAGTGACTTAGTCTACCTCGTTTATATCCAAGCGGGCGTGCCTTGTGGATGTCGAGGCTTCTCCTCGGGTCTCACTGGCGGGATTAGCTGGAGGGGGTTGAGGGGCTGCAGGGTCGGGGTAGCGATGATGACCATCTCGGGGATTGTTGGCCACAATCCCGTTGGAGCGTGTCCCCAAAAGGCGACGAAGCACTTCTCGGGACACCAACGTATTTTGGTCGATGGCTGGGGCAGACCTCAAGGACTCGATCGGGTGTCCGAACAGCACGACTGGGTTGTCAGCGTTGGGCTCATCGTCTCCTCTCGCCAGGGCTCGGCGAACCAGTTCTCCACGAGCTGCGATCAGATCAAGGGTGATTTGATCGAACAGTTCCTCTAGTGCACCTACATAGCACACTAGATGCAATAATGCAGGATCCGTCTCGTGATCTCCGTTGGCAACCTGGGGTGGCCTACCATACCCATCACGGCGGGGGTAGTAGTAGAACGAGCGACAGTTAACTCTGGGCGACAAGTGCCGGAGTTGAACTATAGCCTCTCGAGCAGCTAGTTGGATGGCTTGTGGTTCAAAGGAAGTTGTCCTTCCAGTGAACCTGTAGGGGCGTTCTGTCGATAGAACCCTACCATAGATGTGCACAGTGGCCCAGAATTGACGGCTCTCACCGCTCATGGGCCCTTGGTACACAACATATTCTAGGGGCTCCTCCAATGCAAAGGCGCGGCGGGTGAGATTTTCTAGCACGGCCACAAAACCTCCAAGGTTATTTGCCGTGGTTTCATTGTGCACGACGGGGCCAGGAATTATGGCTCGGTTTGGGGAAGAGGTTGTGTTGTGCTATGTTGAGGTTAGCGTGCCCTTCTTATAGAAAAAGAGGGCGGAGTCTTCCTTCGCACGCTTGCGAATGAGACAATTTAGGTGTCGGTCACTGGCGCGTGATCGTCAGGCTAAGCTGATAGGTTGGGCACCGACTGCCAAAAGGTGTCGGGGTCACTGTGTGGATATCTTACATGAGAAGCTTGGCCAGGGTTAGTTTAAGGTCTGGTGGGTTTGTTAACCTAGGTTTTTTGACCTAGCTAAGATAGGATTAGTCAATGGTCAGCCTGGCTCTGATACCAAGTTTTTCAGGACCGGATTTTCGGGATATTAACTTCCCAGAAAATGGCACTTGTGCTCACCAGCCCCAGGATTACTGTTAGCTGGCGAGACACAAACTTGATACAAAAATTCCAAGCAAATTACAAAATATGTAGTACAAGACCATTCTGGCCTATGAGTACAACAAATGGTTTCTAATGGCTGATGGTGGAAGCGGTTTGTGGTCTCTCAGCATCTATGGTACTCCATTTCCCACAGGAACAGCTGACCTGGATAACTCCTATCTTCGCAAGGCTGCTATCACCATTGCTTAGGTTCCGGGGCTGTCATCACATCGCTCCTCTCCATGCAAGCAATCTGGCCAAGACAACAGCCAGGGACAAGCCAGTGAGTACTTTCAATGTACTCGCAAACATTATGAACATGGGTTTAATATAACAAATGATAATCATGCTCTGAAATATTCTGTGATCACAACGTCAGTCACAAAATAAAATCCATGATGCACGTAAGCAAGTTATTCACGTAACACATGAATAAAGCAATTAGAGTGTAGAAATAGAATGCCTCAGTCGGGCGTCTGAGCGACACCACAGAAAGGGCTCATAAGTGAAATAAGTAACAAACGTGCCGCAGTCGGGCGTTTGTGCGACGCCACATAAAGGGCTCATAAAGTAAATATATAATAAGCATGCCACAGTCGGGCGTCTCAGCGACACCACATAAAGGGCTTATATAGTAAATAATAACAAGCACGCCACAGTAGGGCGTCTCAGCGACGCCACATAAAGGGCTTATAAAGTAAATCAATAACAAACATGCCACAGTCGGGCGTTTGTGCGACACCACATAAAGGGCTTATAATAGGATAATCACAATGAATATCCAGGAGGTAGAACCGTCCCGGGGATATTCAATAAATCAAATAATGAAAATAGTTAGTCCACAATAATAATAATCATAATCATCATATGTCACCGATCATAATCAATGTTCCGACTTAGCAGCTTTTCCTCCAAAGACCGACACTAAGACCAACACTTGACCCATCCCAGACTGTAGTCCTTAACCATGGACACGGCTATTCGAATAGATGTTTAATCTCTGCAGAGAGTGTACTCTTTACCCATGGGTAACAGATTCCTTTAGTCCATCGGGACTAATTCCGTCTACGGTCTTTTGGTTGAAAACACACCTGACCGCACACACTAGCCTAACTCACCTGTGTCTGGAATCACTCATGACACCTGTTTAAGCAAAACTCTAAGTGGGGAGGCTACAACCTCGATTAGCATGGGATCACAAAATTTATACTGCACAAGAACTAGGGGAGCTACCCTTGGCTACAACCAAAAACACCCATGCCCCGGACCAGGTGGCATGCCTCACGGATGCCTCCCAGTATCTTCCACCATGGCCTCTCATGCGGTGTGTGCTAGGAAAGGGTTGACAACTTACTGAACCGTACCCTACCTATGGCAGGGACAAGTGGTAGTACGGAACAAGTATGGGGGTTACCGGAACAAGACTCGATCTATGGTCGACTCAGGAGGCTTAAGTATTCCCTGCATGTTTAGCATAACAATTTATACTACTACCAACAGATAGAATCACCACTCGACATACCTCATCATGCCGTACCGGACACAACCGCCTCGACGGAGGACTGGGGGCAAGCCCGTGTCTACCCAAGAGAGAGGCTTTCCCGGATTCCTTCCGGTATGCATGAAAGGCATTTGGTGGTGACTACTATCACAAATATATCCAACTCTAATGGCATGAAATCCTCAATATGCACTCAGGAGTAGGAACATATTATCACATAAAATAACGGATACTCCGTGCCGAGGTGGTGTTGTAACCGTGTCAAATAATACACACAATATTATTCTAGGATTCAGAATGCTTGCCTTCAAGTTGTGTAGAGGCAGGGTGCATCCTAAAACTTTTGAAAGTTTTCTTCTTCTCCAAAAATCCTATTTTGAAAATATTCAAATTTACACATAGTTTCAAAATAGTACAAAAAAGTTGTCTGAATTTTTTTCAAATAAATCTGAACATAAACTAGACAATATTTGGGAGAGGTAGGAAAAAGAATCAACTCATTTGGAGTTATATTTAAAAAGTTATAGCCAGTCAAAGTTTAGTCAACTTTCTGTTTTTGAAATAAAACTGGAGAAAAAACATTTCGAAAAGAGTACACGTCGAAGACGTACTTTGGGAATACGCCTCCACTTACGCCAGCGTGGACCGGCGCTGGGTCACTGACAGTGGGTCCAGGGGGCCCACTAGTAAGGTTTGACCAGTAGTCCCCCGCCTCCTTCCTCCTCTGGCCGAGCGGAGGCGGGGCTCCGGCGATCGCCGCCCACGAACGGCGGCTCCCCACGGGGATCCAAGGGCAGGGATGGATCCGCCAGGCCGGGGCGGTCCTCCCGGTGGTTGTTGGGTCGGCGGGGGTGAAGGGAGTCGCCGGCGACGAGCTCCGCGGCGGAGGTAGCTTCGGGAGGAATTAGGGGCTCGGGCTATGGTGGTTCCCGACCGTGTTTGAAAGGTTCGGCAGCTCCGCAAGGTTGAGGGGAGGAGGATGGTGGTGCTGGAAAGGTGGGAGAGGGCCTGCTCGCGACGAATTGGACCGGAGCGTGGCGGCGGCCGAACCGGCCGGCGTCGAGGAAGACGGCTTCCAACCGACGATGGCTGGCTGTGGGGGTGCTATGGGGGTGGCCTGAGGTCGCCTGAGTGCTTGCATGAGCTCGGGGGCCTCCTTTTATAGCGCAACGAGGTCGGTTCCGCGGCGGTGGATAAGGACGCCGGCGAACCGCCTCGCTGTAGCTAGCAGGGCGACGTGGAGCTGGCCCGCGCATCCTGACAAGCTCCCTACTGCTCAAGAGGGCGAGCTGGCGTGCGGGTGTGGCTCGGGCGGCGCCGTCCACGGCAGTGGCCTGCTGCGGCCATCGGCGGCTAGCGGTGGCGGCATCTTGCTGAGCATCGGGGGTCCTGTGGCTCATGCGGTGAGGGAGGAGTCGGGCGACGGATGGGAGAGGGGAGGGGCCAGAACGGGCGTGTGGGGAGGCGGCAGCGGGACGCGGCGACTCGGGTGTCCGCACGTGCAAAACGCGCGCTCTGGCCGCACCCAGAGCGTGCATGCCAAGTGTTCGGCGAAATGCCCAGGCAGGCTAGGTGGCTTGGGTGGGGCTGGGGATTAGCAGGTCTAGGTTAGAGGCATTTAGGAGCTTAGTGGACATGCTAGTATGTCCAGAGGGGCAAGATCACAGTGCAAAACTAAAATCATGCCAAAACTGTCCATGCACTCAAGGTGTTTGATGTAATGCCAAGAGCATCTAGGAAACTCTTGAGGGGCCAAAATCTCCAGATCGTGGTCTCTTTCGATGCAGTGAGGATGGCAAGGTTAGTTGGCCAAATCTAGAAACTTGTTAGTGTAAGTTTTGCAAAACTCCAGCCTCGGATGTATGAAAAGGGCATAATATCTTGTAGCAAAAATGCTTCAATGAGTCCAACCTCCTGGACTTAAGGGTTTGGTAAGGTGTACTACAAGCAGGAGAAAGCTCATGGTTACTAGAGCAAAGATAATTAGGGATGCCGTAGAAAACACCCAACTGGGCCAGAATGAAAATGAGGTTGATTTACTCAATTTTTTCAAAGAACATCACTGGGTTTTTGCATAAAGTTGAGTAATATACTCCTATTAACATCCCATAATTTTGGTGGAAGTTTCAAAGAAATATTTAAATAGGTTGTAGTGCAAAATTGCCCACTAGACCAGATTTGAAAACTTGGTGTAGAGCTCAAAATCTCCAATGAATAGAAGATATTTTTTGCATAAAAGTGATTTAAAAACATCACATGACATCTCTAAATTTTGGTTGGAATTTTAAATAAATTTATCAAATGGTTGTAGTTCAAATAGAGCTCCAAAACTAATGAAAAATCACTTTAAGGAATAAAGCTCATAGAGCAATAATTATGCAAATAAATCCACTGATAATAGAAATGTTTTTCTTGAGAGGGTAAACAAGTCCAATAATATAATTGTAAAGTTTTCACTTGGGGTAAAAACTCCATAAAAATAAAGAAAAGAATGGTTCTGAAATCAAACGAAAATCCAGAAAATAAAAGTTTAAGTTTCCTGGCAAAATTTTAATTAATAAAACAAGGTTAAAATTTTGGGGTGTCGCACGGAATGGTAACCTTTGCCTGATGCCTTGGTCTCAGGCTTGCCCCTTTGCAATCAAGGGGAAACAAGGACATCACAGAGGCGGGGCGCCTCACCGGTCTCGATCGTCATGGCTTGCATCACGGGCTCCTCGCGAGGTGCCATTGCCTTGATCTCTCCGCCTCCTCGCGAGCCTGCCTGATGAGGCTGATCCTGAGGAAGCTGCCTGTCATCCGCCCCGCGAGGCTTGGCCCCTCGCGAGGGTCTTGAGCTTGAGCTGATGAAGCTGGGCTGCACTGGGCCACCACTTGAGCCACGCCGCAGGCCGCAGGCAGGCAAGTCTGGGGACCCCCGTTCCCAGAACACCGACAACATTGGTTGCGTTGAGCTATTTGTTTTGTGTAGGTATGAGGGACTCGCGTGTGGCCTCCTACTGGATTGATACCTTGGTTCTCAAAAACAGAGGGAAATACTTACGCTACTTTGCTGCATCATCCTCTCCTCTTTGGGGAAATCCAACGCAGTGCTCAAGAGGTAGCAGAAGGCAAGGATCATCGCCGCCCCGAGATGTATTATGACAGTGTCCTGGAGGTTCCCGCCTTGTGGCGGAGGAATGTTCTAAAGATGTAATTTTTGAATGAACATGCTCATGTGACCATGTAATGTGAAAACTAGTTCATTTGCACTATGCAACGCCTTTTGAATTTATAATATTACCTTCTGTGCGGCCACTTATAAAATCTGAGAGTTGGCCAGTCGTCGGCTTCTGCCCCCATGTAATTACTACTGGGGTGTTCGGGATAAACCTGAGCACTCTTTATCCCAATTTTGGGTCCTTTGAGCGAGGTGTTCAGCACAACGAACCAGGCAATCGGACTATAAGGCTTTATCACTCTCACTTAGCCATAGAAGTCTACAACTTTAAATTTTGGCGAAGCCCCTAGTATTCGGAAGGCCGAATTTGGGGCGCTATATACGCCCGAAGTGGAAAAAGTCTTTAAGGACTTGAGACCTCTCGAACAGCGACCAGCTCTCGCCTTATCATGACAGTCAATTTTCGGCTTTCTCTACTAAGGTGCTCGTCCGGAAGAACCAGGACACAATCGCAGTAGTTCTCCCAGCGCTACCTTGGCCGATATAACGGAACGTAAGGTACCAAAACATGGGAGCCGGGCAAACCCAACTATTGACCCAAGACATGATTCGGAGCTGATGCATATAATGCTATAAGTTCGAGGTGCCACACTATCGAAAGTGTTCGGACTTCTCACGCCGTATTATGGGGTATACGAAAGCCCCTGTCATACTGGCCGTACCAGAATGTACGGGTGCAAAAATGAACAGACAAAAAAAAAGAAGGGTAATGCAATAATAGACTAATGCTATGCATTGTTATTTAAATAATACGTCGAAGCGTACTAATACAAGTAGTGCAATAAGCAAAAAACAGGACTATTTGACATGTCCTGTCCAAGGGTAAGCTGCGTATGGGTATTAAAAATGGGTATGTCGATTGTTATTAGAGATCACCTGGGGGTTCCCTTGTACGACTTAGCTTCTTGCCTCCTTGGTTGTTCCTTCCCGTAATGTGTCCGGCAATCATACTGCCGGAAAGGTCTTCTTGAGAGTAAGGTCCTGAAAGAGAAAAGATGATAAAGGTATGCAGCCCCTAGGGCGGTTGAGCCGCATTGCGAGACGTGCCCTAATCGTGCCCCGCCTATGCCCATGGTATTTTCAGTGCGTAATTATGTACGTGCGGCACAGATTTCGTAGCTTGACTGGGACTAGGACGGGGGCTGAATTGCTAGGCGAGCTCTGAACGTGCGAGGCGATCCTGCTGCAGGTTACTCCGTACTCGCTTGACGGTGTCCGGGGGCTGTATCGCCGAATTGGCGGTTTGCCTTAAAAGGCTGCTTTGTGCTTCTGCTGCGAGGGCCGCAGTGTGCTCTTCCGTGCGAAGCGAGCGCTTTGTGTTTCCATTGACTGTTATGACCCCCCTAGGTCCTGGCATCTTGAGCTTGAGGTATGCATAATGCGGTACCCCATTGAATTTTGCAAATGCGGTTCGCCCGAGTAGTGCGTGATAGCCACTGCGGAACGGGACGATATCAAAGATTAACTCCTCGCTTCGGAAGTTGTCCGGAGATCCGAAGACCACTTCCAGTGTGATTGAGCCCGTGCAATGGGCCTCTACACCTGGGATGACACCTTTAAAGGTGGTTTTGGTGGGTTTGATCCTCGAGGGATCTATACTCATTTTGCACAATGTATCCTGATAGAGCAGGTTCAGGCTGCTGCCGCCGTCCATGAGGACTCGAGTGAGGTGAAATCCGTCAATGATGGGGTCTAGGACCAATGCGTCGGATCCACCATGACGGATACTAGTGGGGTGGTCCCTGCGATCGAAGGTGATTGGACAAGAGGACCATGGGTTGAACTTTGGGACGACAGGCTCCATCGCATAGACGTCCCTTAGTGCATGCTTTCGTTCCCTCTTGGGAATGTGGGTTGCGTATATCATGTTCACCGTCTTCACTTGTGGGGGGAACCTCTTCTGTCCTCCCGTGTTTGGCGGCCGGGGCTCCTCCTCGTCATCACTATGCAGCCCCTTGTCCTTGTTTTCGGCATTCAACTTGCCGGTCTGCTTGAACACCCAGCATTCTCTGCTGGTGTGATTGGCTAGCTTATCAGGGGTGCCGTGGATTTGACACGAGCGATTGAGTATGCGGTCCAAACTGGATGGGCCCGGAGTACTTCTTTTGAATGCCTTTTTCCGCTGACCGGATCTAGAGCCTCTGAATCCGGCATTGACTACCGTATCTTCGGTGTTATCATCATTGTTGCGGCGCTTGTGTCTGTTACGATGTGGCCTGCCGTTAGCATCTTTAGTATCTGAAGTGCCCGGATTCCTTGATGTTTTGTTGCTGCGAGCCAGCCAGCTATCCTCGCCCGCGCAAAAGCGGGTCATGAGTGTCGTGAGGGCTGCCATAGACTTCGGCTTCTCCTGGCCGAGGTGCTGGGCGAGCCACTCGTCACAGATGTTATGCTTGAATGCCGCTAAGGCCTCAACATCCGGACAGTCGACAATTTGGTTTTTCTTAGTTAGGAACCGTGTCCAGAATTGCCTGGCCGATTCCCCTGGCTGCTGAGTTATATGGCTCAAGTCATCAGCATCCGGTGGTCGCACATAAGTGCCCTGGAAGTTTTCAAGGAATGCATCTTCCAAATCCTCCCAACTGCCGACGGAGTCTGTTGGCAAGCTATTCAGCCAATGCCGAGCTGGTCCTTTGAGTTTTAGTGGGAGGTACTTGATGGCATGTAGATCATCACCACGAGCCATGTGGATGTGGAGGAGGAAATCCTCAATCCATACCGCGGGATCTGTTGTACCATCATACGATTCGATATTTACGGGTTTAAACCCTCCGAATTCGTGATCCATCACTTCATCGCGAAGCATAGGGGTGTCGGCGCCTCATGCGGGCTATATCACGACGCAGTTCATATGAGTCTTGTCTGCAGATTCGCCCTACCGGATTTACTTTAGTGTATCCGGCGTGACGGTCATCATCCAGCGTTGGTGCGCGCCCCCATGACCCGTATATCGATCTTGCATGTTTTGCCCTGCTTTCCAATATATCTCGCAGGTCCCACGTGTTGCCCCGGCCTTGGTATTTTTGTTTGAGTGGCGGCGGGGTGCAGGCTGAACTTCAGGATGAAACGCCTCTCTGTCTCGGCCAAGAGGTGGCCGGTCAGCCGCATCATACGCTGGTGAAGTAGGTTTCAATGCTTCCTCCTCGAGTTGGGGTAGCGACCTTTTCTTTGGGTAACTCTTGGAGGGGCGTTCGAGTTCGTATTCCTCGACCACAAGGACTTCGGTCCATCTGTCTGCTAGCAAGTCTTGATCTGCTCAAAGCTGTTGTTGCTTTTTCTTTAGGCTATTTGTTGTGGCTATAAGCCGGCGCTTGAAGCGCTCCAGCTCGATGGGATCCTCAGGCACGATAAATTCTTCGTCGCCGAGGCTCATCTCGTCTTCGGAGAGAGGCATGTAATTGTCATCCTCCGTTTCTCCATCTGTTGCATGTTCTGGAGGGCTAGCTTGTTCATCCTCCTGCTCTAAATCTGGCTGGAGGGGATTGTCATCGTCTTCGGCACTATCCGGAGTGTTATTGTCTCTTGTGCCGGTATCATTGCTTTTGCTATGGCGGGAATTAGAGCGGCGCCGCTGACGTCGATGCTTGGGTTGTTTCTTGGAGGGGTCATCCTCTGCTGTCTTGTCGCCATTGCCTTCTTTGGGGGTATCCACCATATATATATATCATATGATGAGGTTGCGGTCCAGCGCCCTGTGGGCGGTGGTTCCTGTTCGTCTCCTGCCTCGTCGTCCATACTGTCGATGTCTTCGGAGTCGAAGTCGAGCATGTCGGTTAAATCGTCGACAGTGGCTACTAAGTGGGTGGTGGGTGGGCAGCGAATTTCTTCGTCATCCGCATCACATTCTAGCCGGACATAGTTCGGCCAAGGTTCTCCTGACAAGGAGAGAGACCTTAACGAATTTAGCACGTCGCCGAAAGGCGAGTGCTGAAAGATATCCGCGGGGGTAAACTCCATGATCGGCGCCCAATCGGATTCGATAGGCACGGACGCATGCGGATCGAAGTCCGTGGTCGGAGGCGAATCCAGTGGTTCGGCATCACGGCTCTTGTGAGGGGTGAAAGTCAGTATCTGGCTCCATCACCGCTGAGAGTGCGGCCTCCATGGCGGGGTCTATCCACCCGTCCTCGGATGGCACAATTTTCTCCGGATTGAAGGCCGGAGTAGTTGTAGGTGTGATCTCCCGAACACTGTCCGACGGCAGAGCTAAATCATGCTCGTCGTGATCGTGCGGCGCACCTGACATGGGCTTGAATCCTTCGAAGATCAAATCTCTGCGGATGTCGGCAGTGTAGTTCAAATTTCCGAACCTAACCTGGTGGCCAGGGGCGTAGCTCTTGATCTTCTCCAGATGGCCAAGCGAGTTGGCCCGTAGTGCGAAGCCGCCAAATACGAAGATCTGAACGGGGCGGAAAACCTCACCCTGGACCGCATCGTTACCGATGATCGAAGGAGCCATCAAGCCTTACGGTGACGGCACAGTGGAACTCTTAATGAAAGCACCAATGGCGGTGTCAAAACCGCAGATCTCGGTAGGGGTCCCGAATCGTCGTCTAAGGCGGATGGTAACAGAGGCGGGGGACACGATGTTTACACAGGTTCGGGCCCTCTCGATGGAGGTAATACCCTACTTCCTGCTTGATTGATCTTGATGATATGAGTATTACAAGAGTTGATCTACCACGAGATCATAGAGGCTAAACCCTAGAAGCTAGCCTATGGTATGATTGTAGTTGTCCTACGGACTAAACCCTTCGGTTTATATAGACACCAGAGGGGGCTAGGTTTACACAGAGTCGGTTACAAGGGAGGAGATCCACATATCCGTATCGCCAAGCTTGCCTTCCATGCCAAGGAGAGTCCCATCCGGACACGAGACGAAGTCTTCAATCTTGTATCTTCATAGTCCAACAATCCGGCCAAAGGATATAGTCCGGCTGTCCGGAGACCCCCTAATCCAGGACTCCCTCACTCTGGTCGCCTTAATTTTTCGGGATTTTGGAGTTATAGAAGTACTTGAACAATTCAGATTGCTACAAACTGTTCTGTTTTTGACAAATTTTGCTTTGTTTGCATTGTGTGCTTGTTTTGATGATTCTATGGTTTTATTTGAAGAGTTTTTGCCATAGAAAAGTTGGAATACAGTAGATATAATGCAAGAATAAAATATGAAAGGGTTGCAACAGTACTTATAGTGGTGATTTGTTTTCTTATACTAACGGATCTCACGAAGGTTTTGTTGAGTTTTGTGTGATTGAAGTTTTCAAGTTTTGGGTGATGTTACGATGGATGAAGGAATAAGGAGTAAGAAGAGACTAAGCTTGGGGATGTGCATGGCATCCCAAGCTATTATCCTAAGAGAAGCAAGCAACTAAGCTTGGGATGCCCCGAGTGGCATCCCCTCTTTCTTCTAACGACCATCGGTATTTTACCCGAAGCTATATTTTTATTCGTCACATACTATGAGTTTTGCTTTGAGCGTCTTGTATGATATGAGTCTTTGCTTGTTTTGCTTTTTGTTTTAAGTCTTGATTCCTTACTGGACACACCTATTTGAGAGAAAGAAATATTATGCTCATGATCTTCACTTATATTTGTTTGAGCTTATCAAAAGCAACACATGAAAAATTAGTTCCAAAGTGATAGATATCCAAGAAGGATTAAAAACTTTCATGAAGATCATTGAACAAAATAAACTCGATTCCTTGTAATAGTTTTGAGATATGATGATGTGATATGTGAGTCATGTTGATGAGCAATTATATTTTAGTAAGAATATTGGTGTTAAGTTTGTGGTTCCCTATGCAAGCACGAAAGTCAATAGCCATGCAATCAAATTACATCCTACTTGTGGTGCATTATTCGGTGTTAATTATGCTGAATGCTCGCTTGTGAGATTTTTCGTTTCTTGGTTGGTCGCTTCTCAATCTTTTGCTAGCCTTCATTTTGCACTAAGTATGATCACTACTTGTGCATCCAAAATCGTTTAAACCAGTTTTCCCACATGAGTCCACTATACCTACCTATATGCGGTATTATTTTGCCGTTCTAAGCAAATTTGTACGTTCCATCTCTAATTTTCAAAATAAATTTCTCTTTTGTGTGCTCGTACCGCTCGCGAGGCGGTGAGGGGTAGCTAATATTTTCCATGCTAGATGTGTTATTCTCACGATGAGTGTTTATTCACTTTTTATTGCATAAGAGTAAGGCAAAGGTATTAGGAATGCCCAGTCAAAAATGAAAAAAATGAATTTACTTTATGTTGTCAAATAATTAATTCCTTGGAAAGTGTTGGTATGGAGGGCACCCGTGGATACGGTTAGCCATGGAAAGTGAAAGTATGGTTGAAAAGGGAATACAATTTATTTTCTATTTGGGAACCGCCTATAATATATCTAGCATGGAAAGTGTTGGAAGCTCTAAGTCGTTTTCATTGGTGGGAAAAGTATGCCTTTCAAAAATGTTTTTATCTCTCAATTTTCGCTTTGAGCTCTGGCACCTCTACAAATCCCTACTTCCCTCCGCGAAGGGCCTTTCTTTTACTTTATGCAATTTTTAATTTTAATTTGAGTCTTCATCTTCTCTTATAAAGCACCAACTAGGGGGCACTATGATCATACTTGAGCATTGGGTGTAGCTAATATGCAAGTGTGTTTCATGAATGGATCAATGATTGAGTATGATGGGCCAGGGATAAATTATTTTAGCATTAATATTTTGAAAGACATGGTTTCTTGTTGGTATGCTTGAGTATTTAAGTCTCATGTCAAAACTAGACTATTGCTTTGAACCATATAAAAGTCCAAATGTCCATGCTATAAAGAAAAGAATATGAGATGACATGTTAGGCAGCATTCCACATCAAAAATTCTATTTTTATTATTTACCTACTCGAGGACGAGCAGGAATTAAGCTTGGGGATGCTGATACATCTCCAACATATCTATAATTTTTTATTGTTCCATGGTGTTATATTATCATTCTTGGATGTTTTATAATCATTTTATAGTCATTTTATATCATTTTTTGGTACTAACCTATTGACATAGTGCCAAGTGCCAGTTGTTGTTTTCTGCATGTTTTTGACATCGCAGGAAATCAATACCAAACGGAGTCCAAACGCAGCGAAACTTTTTGTGGATTTTTATCGGACCAGAAGACATCCAGTGGGCCGGAGAAGCGCCTGGGGGTGCTCAGAGGGGAGCACAACCCACCAGGGCTCGCCTGGAGGCCCAGGCGCGCCCTGGTGGGTTGTGCCCACCTCGGGTGCCTCCCGCACCGACTCTTTGCCCTATAAATACCCCAATATTCCAAAACCCTAGGGGAGTCGATGAAAATCAATTCCAGCCGCCGCAGAGTCCAGAAGCACCAGATCCAATCTAAACACCATCATAGAGGGGTGCATCATGTCCATTGGCGCCTCTCCGATAATGCGTGGGTAGTCTCTTGTAGACCTTCAGGTCCATAGTTAGTAGCTAGATGGCTTCCTCTCTCTCGTTTGATTCTCAATACAGTGGTCTCTTGGAGATCCATGATGAAACTCTTTTTGCGGTGTGTTTGTTGGGATCATATGAACTTTGAGTTTATGATCAGATCTATCTTTTTATCCATGAAAGTTATTTGAGTCTTCTTTTATCTCTTATATGCATGATTGCTTATAGCCTTGTATTTCTTCTCCAATATTTGGGTTTTGTTTGGCCAACTTGATCTATTTATCTTGCAATGGGAAGAGGTGCTTTGTGATGGGTTCGATCTTATGGTGCTTGATCCCAGTGATAGAAGGGGAACCGACACGTACGTATCGTTGCTATTAAGGATAACAAGATGGGGTCTATTTCTACATAAATAGATCTTGTCTACATCATGTCATCGTTCTTATTTCTTTACTCCGTTTCTCCATGAACTTAATACACTAGATGCATGCTGGATAGCGGTTGATGTGTGGAGTAATAGTAGTAGATGCAGGGAGGAGTCGGTCTACTAATCTTGGACGTGATGCCTATATAATGATCATTGCCTGGATATCGTCATGATTATTTGAAGTTCTATCAATTGCCCAACAGTAATTCGTTTACTCACTGTTTGCTATTTTTCTCGAGAGAAGCCATTAGTGAAATCAACGGCCCCCGGGTCTCTTTCTCATATTATTTGCCTTTGCCATATATTTTCTTTGTTTTTATTTTTAGATCTATTAAACTAAAAATAGAAAAATACCTTGCTGCACTTTATTTTATTTGGCGTTTGATCTGTCAATCTATTACAACTTTCTCATGTCCGTTTGCCAATTTCTGGCACTGTTACCCGAAAGGGATTGACAATCCCGTTAACATGTCAGGTTGGGAGTATTTGTTATTTGTGTGCAGGTGTTGTTTACGTAGTGTTGTTTGGTTCTCCTACTGGTTCGATAACCTTGGTCTCATCACTGAGGGAAATACCTACCGTCGCTGTGCTGCATCATCCCTTCCTCTTTGGGGAAATACCAACGTAGTCTAGCAGACATCACACCGCACCCTAGTGGGTGCGGTGGTAGAGAAGGTTCCGTCTGCTTAAAGCGGACTGAACGAAGCCTTTACCAGCCTACTGACAGACTTTGAGGTATGCAACGTAATGCTCTGAAAAAAGTTTTATATAGAGGGATATACCTTTGTACAGCCAGTAGCCCCTAAGGCTTTGTCATGTTTTTAAAAGAAACCGGATAGAGGATCCATATAGTATTCAGGAATGTTAACATGTTGCTCTATTATTGTAACATGCTTCCCTGTTGGCTGCAACCGCCCAGGCCGAGAAGTTGCCGAACTTAATCGGAAGCTTCAGGTGACCAATGACGAAATCGACCGCATTAGCAAGTGGTTCGATGAGATGCAAGGTATGTGTATAATGTTAAAAACCTAGGTGTATATCAGAATTGATATGTATATGGAGAAGTTAACTCATGTAGTGATTTGATTATGGGCATAGTTGGCGCAGCCGAGGTCGAAACCCTCAAGGGCGCCCTCGCCCAGGCCAAGAAAGAGGCGGAGGCGAATAGGGCAGCCGCTGACAAAGGGGCTGCGGAACTGAAGACCGACCAGGCTGCCCGCCGCCAACATGAAGCTTGGGTGGCCGAAGTCGAGCAGGTGTTGAAGGATGCCATCAGCAAATGTGAGACTCTAGAGGAGAAGACTTTGTCCCAGTTGTCCGAACATGCCAAGGCTCTCCATGAGGACAAAGAGGTGCGGATCGAGTCCCAGAGCGCTCGCGAAGAGATCCGTCATGCGAGGCAAATAGTGGCTAGTAAGGCCTTTCTTTTGCAGAGTATTTTTGGAGATCAAAGATATGCTTTGCTCACTTGAGTCTGGAGTTCTCCAGACGCGTTTGCGGATCTTCCAGGAGTGTCGCGATGTCGCACAGTTCTTCCGAGCCCAGGAGGGGAACTCGACCGAGAAGCTGTTCTGGTCGCAGTTTCTTGCGCCGGAGCACCCGACGCGTTTGTGGATCTTCCGAGGAGTGCCGCGATACCGCACTGTTCTTCCGAGCCCAGGAGGGGAACTCGACCGAGAAGCTATTCTGGTCACAGTTTCTTGCGCCGGAGCACCCGACGCCTCTGAACAACCAGCTGAAGCACCTGATGGAGCTACATAGGGTGGCAGGCCTGGCCATGAAGGATCTAATAATCCAACTCTGGCTGACCGAGTCAATTCCTGACAGCTACTTCGGTTTGGTGAAGCGGGTTATCGATGCGCGGCCCCGGATTGATGGTATAAAGTGTTCGGCCTGTATAGAGGGTGCCCGGATGGCCTTTGCCCGCGTCAAAATGCAATGGGCGAAGATGAAGGCCACCGAAGTGGCGGCCGCAGCACGCCCAAAGGCAAAGATCACCGGAAGCCGGAGAGGTACTTTGAGGACGTCCTAGAAGGAGCCCGAATATATAAGGCCAATGTTCTAAGGACGTAATATTTGATTAGATGTGTTTGGTTGTAAGAACTATGTTATGAACCCATGCTTGTAATAAATCTATGTTTGCGCCTTTTGTTTCAAGCGTTTTTTCCTCCTGTGCAGCCGTTTATCGTTATATGTATGAAAGTTGCCAGTCATCAACTTTAGCCCCCATGTAGATGCTACAGGGGTATTCCGCATAACGCGTGACCATGCTTTATCCAACGTCTTGGTCCATAAAGGAGGTGTCCGCGAGGTGAACCAGGCAGTCGGACTATGCGGCTTTATTACTTTCACTTAGCCATAGGAGTTTGATTGTGGAGCTAAGTACTAGCCCCTTGTGCGTGTGCGGCTACCCGTACTTTAGTGCCTTTTGTCACGCGGCTGGACGAAGACCAACCCCTCGTATAACACGGAGTGACTCGCCAACGATATGTAGTATAATACTAAGTCCTCGGATCACCGACCAGCTCTTGCCTATCATGACGGTCAATTTTTGGCTTTCTCTACTGAGGTACTTAACCGGACAAACAAGAAATACAATCACAGTAGTTCTCCCTTTACTACCTTAGCTGAACGAGCGGATCGTAAGGTGGTAAGCACAGGAGCCGGGCAACCCAACTATAGAACAAAGACATGATTCGGAGCCGATGCATATAATGCAATATCCTGGACGCTGAAGAGTTCCCTATAGGTGTTCGGACTTGAAGTGCACATGGCCGAATACAGCCCCCGGTGTTAAGGCCGGACTACAGCACATGTGACAGTCTGAAGTGGGGAGGGGATATAGATGATAATACAAATGAGCACCAAAAGAAAGTGGTGATCAACTACTTCCTTTATACCCTCATCAATATATCGAGACGTGTTATTACACATAATGCCATAAATGTTGAGGCTATTTTACATGCCAAAAGTTTACACAAGGGAAAGTTTTACACAGGGCCTAAAAGTAGTGGTTTGAAGATCCCAATGGTGCCCTGCCGCACATCTACGCCGTTCCTTCTTGGTATGAAATCCTTTGAGACGAGGAGTGATACGTCCATTTTGCATCATGCTTTTATATTGATATTTATTGCATCATGGGCTGTTATTACACGTTATGTTACAATACTTATGCCTATTCTCTCTTATCTTACAATGTTTACATAAGGAGGGAGAATGCCGGCAGCTGGAATTCTGGGCTGGAAAAGGAGCAAATATTAGAGACCTATTCTGCACAACTCCAGAAGTCCTAAAACTCCACGAAAGTCATTTTGGGAAATAATAAAAAATATCCAGCGGAAGAAGTTCACCAGAGGGGGGCCCACCTATCCACGAGGGTGGGGGTGCGCCCCTACCCCTGCATGCAACCCCTACCTCGTGGGCCCCTGCTGGCTCTCCGATGGCCATCTTCTGCTATATGAGGTCTTTCGTCGAGGAAAAATTATAAGCAACCTTTCAGATTTAAACTCCGCCGCCACGAGGCGGAACCTTGGCGGAACCAATCTAGGGCTCCGGCAGAGCTGTTCTGCTGAGGACACTTCCCTCCGAGAGGGGGAAATCATCGCCATCGTCATCACCAACGCTCCTCTCATCAGGAGAGGGCAATCTCTATCAACATCTTCACCAGCACCATCTCCTCTCAAAACCGTAGTTCATCTCTTGTATCCAATTCTTGTCTCCAAGTCCGGGATTGGTACTAGTCGGTTGCTAGTAGTGTTGATTACTCCTTGTAGTTTATGCTAGTTGGTTTATTTGGTGGAAGATCATATGTTCAGATCCTATATTCATATTAATACCCCTCTGATTATGAACATGAATATGCTTTGTGAGTAGTTACGTTTGTTCCTGAGGACATGAGAGAAGTCTTGCTATTAGTAGTCATGTGAATTTGGTATTCGTTCGATATTTTGATGAGATGTATGTTGTCTAGCCTCTAGTGGTGTTATGTGAACATCGACTACATAACACTTCACCATTATTTGGGCCTAGAGGAAGGCATTGGGAAGTAATAAGTAGATGATGGGTTGCTAGAGTGACAGAAGCTTAAACCCTAGTTTATGTGTTGCTTAAACCATAGAAGTAAAAGTAGCTGCACCTAATAAAGTTGAAGAAAAGACTGTCACTAATAATGATCCTGTTGTTCCTACTTCTTATGTTGAGAAACCACTTTTCCCTGTTAGAATAAAGGATCATGCTAAAGCTTCAAATTTTGTCCGTAAGAGCAATATTAGAACTTATACACCTCCTGAGCAAGTTAAAGTAGAACCTAATATTGCTATTGTCAAAGATCTCTTAGCTGATAATATTGATGGGCATGTTATTCATTTTTGCGGCGAAACTGCTAGAATTGCCAAACCTTGTACTAAAGATAAACATAGACCTGTGGTAGGCGTGCCTGTTATTTCTGTTAAGATAGGGGATCATTGTTATCATGGCTTATGTGATATGGGTGCCAGTGCTAGTGTTATACCTCATACTTTATACGAAGAAATTAAGCACGAAATTGCACCTGCTGAGTTAGAAGGTATTGATGTTACAATTAAACTTCCAATAGAGATACTATATCAACAATGGGAATTGTTAGAGATGTTGAAGTCTTGTGTGGGAAAACTAAATATCCTACTGATTTTCTTGTTCTTGGTTCCCCACAAGATAGCTTTTGCCCCATTAGTTTTGGTAGACCCTTCTTGAACACTGTTAATAATAAGATAGACTATAAAAAGAATGTTGTTACTATTGGCTTGGGTGATATGTCTCATGAGTTCAATTTCTCTAAATTTGGAAGACAACACCGTGATGAAGAATTGCCTAGTAAGGATGAAATTATTGGTCTTGCTTCTATTGCCGTACCTCCTAGTGATCCTTTAGAACAATATTTGCTAGACCATGAAAATGATATGTTTATGAATGAAAGAAGGGAAATAGATGAAGTATTCTTTAAACAGGAACCTATTCCGACACACAATTTGCCTGTTGGGATCCTCCTCCACCCAAGGGTGATCCCGTGTTTGAGCTTAAACTGTTGCCTGACAATCTTAAATATGCTTATCTTGATGAAAAGAAGATATATCCTATTATTATTAGTGCTAACCTTTCAGAGCATGAAGAAGAAAGATTATTGAAAACTCTGAAGAAGCACCGTGCTGCTATTGGATATACTCTTGATGATCTTAAGGGCATTAGCCGCACTCTATGTCAACATAAAATAAATTTAGAAGAAGATGCCAAACCAGTCCGTGATCATCAACGAAGGTTGAATCCTAAGATGAAAGAAGTGGTAAGAAAAGAAATACTAAAGCTTCTGGAGGCAGGTATAATTTATCCCGTTGCTGATAGTCAGTGGGTAAGTCATGTCCATTGTGTCCCTAAGAAGGGAGGTATTACTGTTGTTCCTAATGATAAAGATGAATTGATTCCGCAAAGAATTATGTCGGGGAAGCTGATCGGACCCACGAACACCTATGGGACCGGCGGACCGAGCCCCTTTCGGTTCGGTGGGGGGCGGAGGTCGCACGAAGAGCAGATCGAGGCGAAGCACACGAGCAGTTTACCCAACTTCGGAGCTCTCCGGAGAGATAATACTCCTACTGCTGCTTGTCTGACTATATTGTGTTCTTGTTAGAGAGTGCTGAGAGCTACAAGACCTAGCGTGAGTGTCTCTGGTTTCGAATGAACTGAACCCCTTCTACGTTGCGCATGGGCCTCCTTTTATATGCTCAAGGGGTCACCGACAGGTGGCAACGTAGACAAGGGCAAAAAGGGAAAATGAGTCGCGGTTGGTACAGCTACTTGTACAGTGTTGTAACGCCCCGGATTCGATGCGCCAGGTGTCCGCCAGTTATTCGCCATCTTTGTCATGTCATGTGCTTGCGTGTCTCTCTTTGCCATGTCATCATCTGCATTTCATATCATGTGATCATGTGCATCTCATTTTGCATACGTGTTCGTCTCATGCATCCGAGCATTTTCCCCGTTGTCCGTTTTGCAATCCGGCACTCCTATGTCTCCCGGCGCCCCCTTTTACCTCTTTTCGTGTGCGGGTATTAAACGGTCTCGGAATGGACCAAGGTTTGTCAAGCGGCCTTGGTATAGCACCGGTAAACCGCCTGTCAAGTTTCGTCGCATTCGGAGCTCGTTTGATAGCCCAATCGTTAAATATATATAGCGGCACCGTTGCCGGTATTCTCGCCGGACGTTTCGGTCTCCGGAACGGTCCCCGGGTCTCACTTCTCTTCTCTCCTCACAACCCACTAACCCCACCTGCAGCCTACCTAGTTCCCCCTCTGTCCGGAGCCGCTCGATCGTGATCCGAGGGTCCGAAAACCCCCCTAAACCCACCAAACCCTAGCCTTTGTCTATATATAGACACCCCACCTACCCATTTTTGACTAAACCTACCCTAACCTAGCCCCGTAGCCTGCCATAACCTCCAGCGTTGCCACCCTCATCGTTTTCCATGCCGACCATCTCCCTCTCCGCCACTTGGCGTCGACCATGCGGACAGTGCCGCCGCAGCCGCCCTCCTCCTCCAACCCACTAGCGCCACGCGCCTGCCTCCACTCCCGCCAAGGCCTCCAGCCCAGATCGGGCCCGCCTGGCCACTGATCCCAGGCCCCAAGCCCGCTCTGCTGGGCGCCCGCGCCTCCCGCTCCCGATCGGATCGAGGGGAGGAGCCCCTCGACCCCGAGTCCTCGCGCGCCGCCGCCTGGTTCCCTCGCCACCGGCGACCCTCGCCTCGCCGGAACTGCCTCCGCCGCCGCCGAAGCTGCTGACCAGGCCGGAGCCTCGCCGCCCTACCCTCCTTCCTTCTCCCTCTTCTCTCCCTCATCCCCTCACCGGCTTTCTCTCTCTCCCCGCAGGAACCCCCATGGCGCCGCCCTAGCACGACGAGCTCCGCCGCCGACCGGATCCGCTGCCGGGAGGGAGGACCTGCACGTTCCCGCCATCCTTGGTCTTCCCCCTCGCCGACCCTGCCGTACCACGCTGCCGGCGCCGCCGGCCTCGTCCCTGTTCAGGAGGTCGACGACGAAGCCCCAGCCGCCCGCGTGGGCCTCGCGGCCCGTCCCCGCGCCTCCAAGGCCCAGCCCAGCCGGCCCCGACCTGCTCCCTCTTCGTGGGCCGAGCCCAGGGTGAGCAGCCCACTAATGCCCGCTCTGGGCGTCTCGTGGTATTTGTCGCTCACCTGTTTTTTTCCCGAAACGACTAAGTCCCCGAAATTGTTGCATATTTTATTGCATTTTCATCGCATCGTAACTCTGTCATCGTTGCTCCGTTTTGCGCGTGTAATATGTCAAAATGTTCGTCTCGAAGAGTAGATCATTTCATCTCATTGCATAATTTTCATTTGAGCTCATCTTGATGCCATAAATGCTGTTAGAAGAGTGCTATGTGATGTTAGTTTCTGTTTCTTAACAGAACTTGCACTTTTGTCATTTTTGCCATGATTGTTGTGTGCATCCTATGGACTTGAGTCCTACATGTGTTTTGTAATATGCCATGCCATCTTTCCAGGGGTATATGCCATGTATTTTTGTGATCTCTGTGGTGACTAGCAAAAGCATGCAAACTAGGTGTCTTGATGTTGCTGATTTCAGCCCTGTTTAGCTGATATTTTGATGCCATGTTAACTTGATGCTACCGAGAGATCCATGCATATTTTGAGATACTTCAGTAAGGATGTTTTGTTAAACATGTCATGCTCTATCCATCCATGCCCTTGTTTGCAATTATGGAGTGACATAGCTTGATTCAATCGAGCTCTACTTTTGCTATAAAATGTTTCCTAGCAGATTGTTTACATGTTATTCAATTTTGCCAAGGTTGTTGTAGTTGATCCTTGTATGCTATGATGTTGTTCTTGCCATGTATAGCTTCTATGCCATGTCTTATTACTGTTGGTTGCCTTGCCATGCCATGTATTGCTCTGTAGTGAGTGTTTCAAGCTCACCAACATGCCTACTTATCGTTGTTCCTGCCATGTTTGAATCTGTAATATAACTTGCCATGTTTACATGGGTGCCATCATATTTTCTGATCCTTTTTGGCTCATGGTCAGTAAAGGAATTTTGTTATATGCTTTGAGTAGATTAATGCCATGCCTTTGTTTTCCATTATAAGTTCCTGTAGCATGTTGTTTGATAGCTCTAAACATTGCAACCTGATGTTATTTCTGCCAATGCCTGAAACTGTTATTATTTGCAATCTTGCCATGTGTTTTTGAGCATGTTCTAGTTGTTTCTGGAGATAGCTCAGTGTTCATGTTTTGTAATGCTTTACCTGTACATCATGCCCATGCCTTTTGTTATTATGTTAAGGTGCTGTAGCATGTTGTTTTGATGCTTGCAATATGCTTACTTGCTGTTTTGGACAGATTATTGCTATGACTTGTATAGGGTGTATGTGTTGAACCGTTGCTCCGTTTTGAGTGTGCTCTATATGAAACTTACTTGATTTTGCATGTAGTTTCATATTATCATGTTGCATCCTTGTTTTGAGAGTGCTTGCTTGAGGTTTGTATGCCTTTTGCATCAATGCCATGCTTATCTTGTTTTGCTCATATCTTCTAGGCCGTAGCTCCGAATCTAATGAACTTTATATGTAACTTGACTAGAATTTCGTGTAGATCATCGTGGTGCATCTTAACTTGCTGTTTAACAACTTGAACATAAGGTTTATTCAGATCTGGGCCAATTTCGAAATTTGCATATGAGGACTTACCGGAATTGTTCTATGGTGTTCCCGGCCTCATTTAAACTTGCCTTGATGTGTTGCTCTTGTTTGCATCATCTTTTGCCATGAGTAGCTTCATATAGATTTGTCATGCATCATGCTTGTTGTGCATCATGTCTTGTTCATGTGTGGTGTGTTTATCTATGTTGTGTGCTTCTTCTTGTTAGTTCCCGCTTTAGCTTGCGATCGTGAGGATTCGCTCGCTCACGCTTGGTTCGGCTTCATCTGTTCATCTTCTTCATGGACTCGTTCTTCTTCCTTGCGGGATTTCAGGCAAGATGACCGCTACCCTGGATCTCACTACTATCATTGCTATGCTAGTTGCTTCGTTCTTTCGCTATGTTGCGCTACCTATCACTTGCTGCTCAAGCCTCCCAAATTGCCATGAACCTCTAACTCGTTGTCACCTTCCTAGCAAACCGTTGTTTGGCTATGTTACCGCTTTGCTCAGCCCCTCTTATAGCGTTGTTAGTTGCAGGTGAAGATGAAGTTTGTTCCTTGTTGGAACATGGAGATGTTGTTTTTTTTTTGACTATGTACTGCAAGGCAACAGCCTCACAACCCTTTATTAAAACAAATATAGATTCTGTACAAAATTAGAAAGGAAAACAAGAGGGAAAAAGAAGGCTACTTACAGGGGGATTAGTGTAAAGAATCTATCCAATCAGTTAGTCTATCTCTATATTTACACTTGATTCTATGAGCTAAGAGAGTAATATCATGAATAAAATTCCTCCTCCAAGCTCTGAAAGTGGGCAGCTCATTTCTGAAGATCCTTCCATTCCTTTGGGTCCAAATATTCCAGGTGGCCGTAAATACTACCTCAGTGAAAAATGGTTGACCGAATTCCCTCCTGGCCTCACAAGCCATTTCAAAAGTGGTCTGATTAGGTTGAACATTCCATGAAATGCCCAAATAATTCCAGACACGTTGGCTAAAGTTGCAAGCAAAAAAGAGGTGAGCTCTATCTTCATGCAAACCTGAGAAACAAATAGCACAAGTATCATCTGGATAATCCAATGACGCTCTCGCATCATATCCCTGGTGTTCAAGCGATCCATCAAAAGAAGCCATCCAAACACCTTGAGTTTGAGGGTGCAAGCACATTTCCAGATCCACCGAAAAAGAGGGTCAGCCACGACATCAGAAAAACAGGACAAATAGTAAATCCTGGATTGGTAGTCCCCAGTTTTTGAAGGCCATTTCCACACGTCGCTAACTCCCTCACGTAAGTTTATGAGAGGCATTAAAGCCTGAAGTTGATTGAATTCCTCAAAAGCTTCAACGATAAAGGCAGGTGAAAATTGTCGGTTGGGACAGCAGCTCCATCACATTTTTAATGGTAAGTGTGTCATCGGTGACAAAAGAATGAAGCCATGAAAACGCTGTTGCATGGAGACCACCTCGTTATTAAGTTGCCACCGATCCAGCCGAAAACCACCGAGTCCCCTGAGCGAACATGAGGGATGGCCAACTTACAAAATTTGTCATAAAGTTTCATCACATCACGCCACCAAAAGGAACCACAACTTTATGCTACTTGGGGTGGAGCAGCAACATAATATGTGTCCCAGATAAGTGAAACCTGTGGCACATCCAACTTATTATAAAATTTGAAGAGATGCTTGATCAACAAGGCTTCATTCTGTTTGCCAAGGTCCAAAACCCCAAGACCTCCCTGGTTCTTGGGCCGACAAACTAACTCCCAAGCTGCTAAAGGTTGTCTTGGCGTGTCAGAGTTGCCTCGCCACAGACATTGCCGCATGATACGCTCTATCTGTTTCGAATTCCTTGAGGTAATGAAAGGAACACAAAAGTATATTGACATGGAACATAAAACCGATTTCAAGAGTTGTAGTCGGCTACCCTGATTCAACAGACAGGATGAGGCAGATAATCGTCTCTCAATGCGGTCCACTAAAGGTAGCAAGTCATATATTGTGGGTCGAGTAGTACCCATTGGCAGTCCCAGGTAAGTAAATGGCATAGAGCCAACATCACATCCAAGCAAAGCTGCCATACGTTGACCCTCTTCATCAGACATATTCAGTGGAATCAAGGATGACTTACTAAAGTTAACCCTCAAACCTGTTGACTTAGCCTCACCTATCTATTGTTCCTTGTTGGAACATGTTTACTTGTTGGGATATCACAATATCTATTGTTTAATTAATGCATCTATATACTTGGTAAAGGGTGGAAGGCTCGGCCTTATGCCTGGTGTTTTGTTCCACTCTTGCCGCCCTAGTTTTCCGTCATATCGGTATTATGTTCCCGGATTTTGCGTCCCTAACGCGGTCGGGTGATTTATGGGACCCCTTGACAGTTCGCTTTGAATAAGACTTTTCCAAAGAAGGCCCAACATTGGTTTTACCATTTGCCTCACCTATGCCCTTTTTCCTTGGGTTTCCGGAGCCCAAGGGTCATCTTTATTTTAGCCCCCCGGCGGTGCTCCTTCGAGTGTTGGTCCGAACCGAGCAACCTCTTGGGCCACCACGGGCAACTCGAGGTTGGTTTTACTCGTAGCTTGACTTATCCGGTGTGCCACGAGACCGAGGTACGTCGACTCCTATCAGATTTGTCGGCACATCCGGCGGCTTTGCTGGTCTTGTTTTATTGTTGTCGAAATGTCTTGTAGACGGATTCGAGATTGATCGGTCTTCCGGGAGAAGGAATATCCCGTTGATCGCGAGAGCTTATCATGGGCTAAGTTGGGACACCCTGCAGGTTTGAACTTTCAAAGCCGTGCCTGCGGTTATGTGGCGATGGGAATTTCTTAATATCCGGTTGTAGTAAACTTGAAGCAAACTCTTCTAAAATACACCAACCGTGTGCGTAACCGTGAGTGTCTCTTTTCGGGGTTGATCGAGAGGAGAACACGGTTTCTGGGTTATGTTTGACGTAAGTAGGAGTTCGTGATCACTTCTTGATCATTGCTAGTTGGCGACCGTTCCTTTGTTTCTCTTCTCGCCTCATTTGCGTATGTTAGCCACCATATATGCTTAGTCGCTGCTGCAACCTCACCACTTTACCCCTTCCTTACCCCTTTAAGCTTTGCTAGTCTTGATACCCATGGTAATGGGATTGTTTGAGTCCTCGTGGCTCACAGATTACTACACCACCAGTTGCAGGTACAGGTTTGCGATGATCATGACGTGAGGCGTTGTTTGCTTGTTGGAGTTCTTCTTACGCTTCTTCTTCGATCGGGGATAGGTTCCAGTCGGCAGCCCTGGCTAGCAGGGTGGATGTCGTTTGAGTTTCGCTTATGTTTCATCGTAGTCGGATGTTGATCTCTTGTATATGATCTTGATGTATTCTTGTGGCAGTTGTGCCTTATGTATGTATCCCCATCTATTATGTAATGTTGATGTAATGATATCCACCTTGCAAAAGCGTTTCAATATCGGGTCTATCCTTGGTGGGACCGTCGAGTTCCTTTGGATAGGGTCGCATATTAGGCGTGACAAGTTGGTATCGAGCCTCGACCGACCCTATGAGCCCCTTGATTGATCGTGTAGTTTGGCCGTTGTTGAGTCTAGAAGAAAACTGTTTTTGAGTCTAGTTATATCGAGAGTAGGAATTCTTTTACTCCTCAGCCCTTCGTCGCTCGGTAAGGAATCTTGGCGTAGGTGTTTTGAATTACTCCTCTTCCCTTCAAATTTTTCTTTAGGATCACGCAGTTGGTTTTCCGGTAGTTGTTCCTCAGCTCTTTTCATCCGGTGCATTTCTCGTCAAGTTGACTCGAGCCTCTTCATCTTTGCAAGTTCAATCCTCAGTTCTTCCTCCGACGTCGTTGTTTTTCCTTGTCCGAAGTTGTCCTTGTTTTTCCCACCCGCCCTCCCTTCTTCTCGAAACCGGAGTTCGTAATTGAGTATCCTTCTACTCATGCGGAGTCTTTGCTTTCTTTCCTCAATAATTTCAACCGGTGTTTTCTCTTCAAGATATTCGTCGTTTTCCCCTTCCAAGTTGTCTTTGTTTTCCCGCCCTCCCACCCTTTTTCTTCTCGGAGTTTGAGTCTGTTTCAACCATCAATTCCATTCGTGTGGAGCCTCTTCAGTCTTCCCTCAATTATTTCAACCGGTGAATTCTCGTCTCGTTCGTCATTCTTCATCTCTTTCTTTTCCGGTGGATTCAATTCAATTTTTTTGATGTTGATCGTATTCTTTTCCTTGGATCAAGTGTTCTCCTTGCTTGTTCGCCTCTCGCCAGTTTATCCTTCCGGAGTGCTCAAGACATCTCAAGAGATTCGTCTGTGTTTGAATTAATTCGAGGTTATCACCTCAGTCAAATATTTCAGTTCTTCCGGTGCATCATCTATCTGTTCATCATCCCTTTCCAACGGTGTTTTTCTCTTCAGTGGGCCCTAACCCACAGGTCTTTTCCCAGGATCTTACCTGACTCTTCTGATTTTCCCGGAGTTATTCTCAATTCTTTTCAAGCGTGACGTAAGTATGAATTTCATCAGTCAGATGCCTTTTCCAAGATGGATTTCAAATCATTTCATTGTTGGCTCAACCTCTTCGCTTATCATTCTACCCGAGTATCTCAACAATTTTGGTGGTGTTTCTCGTCGTCATTTGAAGACCGAAGAAGAGTTTTTCCTCTAAATCTTTTCCGTTCTCCCGGAGATTCGCGGTGCTAGCTTGATGTTATCCTATCTAGTTGTTTCCAGTCATGCAAGTTCTTTTAATCAATCCGGAGTATTTTAGGTGTTGCTTTCTCTCTCGATCATCCGGAGGCCATCTTTTCGGAAGATTTCTTCGTTCCAAGTTTTCAAGTCGTTCTCCAATTATTCTATATCCTTGCCCTTTCGTTCGTCTCAATATTCTTCCGGTGCTTCGTTCAAGTATTCTTCAATCAGTTCGCGATCCCGTCGTTATCTTGTCTTTTATTCCTCAAGTATCTTTGTGCTTTTCTAATTCTTCCCGGTGATTCATTCTCTTTCGTCGGTCATTTCAGAATTCTTACGGTGGTTCGTTCAAGTTTATTTTCCTTGTTTATCATATTAATCCATTCGTTCTTTTCAATCCTACCGGTGGTTCATGAAGACTTTCTCAAGTTTTGTGCCATACCCCCTTTAATCCTTTTCAAGAAGGATAAGTAGTATGCAAATCCATTGGTGGTCGTCAATTTAATTTGATGAAGGATAAGCATACAATAAATCTTATTCTTATTTCATCAAAGTGAGTAATCCCTTCCTTTGGAGTTTGTTCTTAATGAATAAATTCTAGTTCCAAGTCTTTCCATCTTTTCTTTTCCGGAGTTCAAATTTACTCGACCATCTCGTCGGAACCTCCGTCTAAATCATCGCAATGCTCATATTATTCTTTCATCCTTCATTTTATCTCATCATCCTTTTGTTACCGGAGTTCTCCATGGTGGTTCTTCATGATTTAATTCATTCTTCAAGAGTTCATCAAGATTTTGTTGGTGGAGTTCAAGTATTTTTTTTCTTTTCGCGTCTCGAGGTGCAATTAATTCTCTGTATTCTTCTGAAGTGGAGTTTTGCATCTCTTCGTTCTTCTCAGCTATTCAATCTTTTCCGCTTGTGGTTGGTTATCACCTCATCAATTTCGAGATGTTTTCCATAAGCCCACAACAAGCTTTCTTTCGTTGTTGATTTTCTCAACAACTCCACTCAATCCTTCCTTCTAAGTTCTTTTCATTCTATTTCAATTCTTCCGGAGGCATTGCGTTGTTTATCTCGTCAAGTGTCATTCCATCTTCTGAAGCTCATGCTCTATTCTGTCCTTGTTCAACCGGAGTGCTACCTAAATCCTTTCAGTCTTATTCGTTTCTTATCTCGTTCTAACCAGAGTGCTTTCATAGTCTATCTGATTCCGTTAGCTTTCGATTCTCGGCATTCTCGTCATGTCTCTCAACTACTCGAGTGCTCTTGATTCTTTGCTTCTTATCTTGAGTTCTTGTTTCACCTCATCCTTTTTCCCTTCCGTCTCGGTCCTAAGATCTCGGGACGAGATCTTTTGTTAGTGGAGGAGTGTTGTAACGCCCCGGATTCGATGCGCCAGGTGTCCGCTAGTTATTCGCCGTCTTTGTCATGTCATGTGCTTGCGTGTCTCTCTTTGCCATGTCATCATCTGCATTTCATATCATGTCATCATGTGCATCTCATTTTGCATACGTGTTCATCTCATGCATCCGAGCATTTTCCCCGTTGTCCGTTGTAGCGACCAGACCCAAATGGATCAAGTCTCTGTGCTCGGTGTCATCCCCGGATCAAGAATGCCGACACCACACAATGCTTCAAGGATTTATAGCAGAGTAGCAATCACACACTTATTACATCGTGTCCACAAGGGAACTTAATACAATAATATGGCTTAAGGCCATCTAATAATAACAGCGGAAGGCTTGGAAGGTAAGCGAGTCCATCAACTCCATCGGCATCACTGAGTATAGAACCACGACCTAACACCTTACTCGTCGTTCGAAAAGTGTGCAACGTGAAAGTTGCAGCCAAAACGGTCACACATGGAATATGCCGGCAATGTAACACATAAGAGCAATGAAGGAATAAGCCTATACTACATGCATATTTGGCTGGTGGTAAGGCTCTCTGTTACATTTGCATAAAGCTGATTTTTCCCTACACCAAAGGAATAATTTTATTTAACTATCATGGTGGTTGTTAAACATTGAGAATGGTTGACAGATCCTCAATCCCAATTAAAAGTACTCATCAAAACCCAATACATTTATTAAAAGTAACATGTTGAGATTCACATGATATTCAATTACGGATACTCAAAACGTCCATAACCGGGACACGGCTAATCATGATTAGTTTATACACTCTGCAGAGGTTTGCGACTATTCCCCACAAGACTCGATCGCCTCCGCTTGGTTCTCGTGACTACATGGTGTTTGAGAAACGGATGACCGAGACATAGTCTTTCGAAGCGCTTAGCACCTTACATGTGGGTAGACCGTACCAACCTACATCCCCTACATCAGCTAGCCTACCCGTAAGAGTTCGCACAACTTAGTCAACTACGCCAGAGCCCATAATTGGCTTGTGGCTGCACACGGAAGTTTCCAGCTTGAATAATCTTATGATCCCTTAGAGCACAGGTGGCGGTCCAAGAAATACAGTAAATCTGATGGAAACCAGTGCCTCAATCCACCCAGATGTGTGTTTAGGTTGCCACCTTAGATAAACCATTAATTAACAATCTCACATCTGTCATGGATATTCACTCACCCAATCCACGCCTACTAGCATAGCATGGCATAATAAGCAAACGAGAAGTAACTTCCAAGGTTTCATAAGTAAAACAGTAATAGGTACTACCTCAATCTACTTCCCAAACCCACAATTTAATTTGATCCTAAACATGCAAGTGTTTGAGGGTTTGATCTAATGCAATAAAACTGGTAGTAGGAAAAGGTATGATCAAGTGTTACTTGCCTTGCGATGATCCATGAGACCTAGAGATTCAAGTAACAAGCGGCGCACCGGGTGATCTAACGACAAACAACAAGCATACAATAAGTACTCATCTAATGCACGGGAAATCTCGAATAAAAGATCTAACCAGATAGTTCATCTTAAGAACCCTGGTTGTAAAAGAATCGAATCAAATAAAGCATCGAAAGTCGAAACTCGAGAGAGAACGACTCGGTTTAGTAATCTGAAACTAGGTCAAAATTTCACAGTAGTAAAACTCTGTGTAAGTAGGGTAGTCGGACGGCGGTTTCAGAATAAAACTCCAGGCCCTTGAATCACCTGATTCGATAAACGAGCAAGAAATAAAACAGATTTGAAAATCGGATCGAAATCGAATCAAAAATAACGGATTAAATCCGAATAAAAGAAAATGACGAACGGATTAAATAACGGACGCTCGTTAACAGAACTAATCCAACCAACACATTCATTGAAACGAACGGTTCGGTGAACGTTCGTTAATTAAGAAAACCGAAAAAAATAAAACCACTAGGGTTTTGAAAAAAAACCGAACATCACGAGAAAAACCGGATCGGGGCGGCGGCTACCTCCGGTGGTCTTCGGCCAAGGGGCTCCTGGCTCGGCTCCGGGGGGCGGGGGGGTCGGGAGGGGCGGCGAGGGGGGGGGGTCCTGCGACGGCGAGGAACGGCGGCGACGTTTGGCGGGCGGGCTCGGCTTGGGCGGGCGGCGGGAGTGAGAGGGGGGCGGCCGGCATTTAAGAGGGGGGGGGCGGGCGCTTTGGGGAGGGGCAGGCGGCGGGTCGGACGCGGACTCCGGGCGGCGGGGCGACGCGGCAGGCGGGTTTCACAGGGCGCAAGGCGAGGGAGAGGAGGGAGGCGGGCCGGGCTGGCTGGGCATGGGCTGGGCTTGGCCGGCCGGCCTTGGCCTGTGGGCGCGATTTTTTTTAAAAAACTAAACCAAACTAATTAAAAAATACCAAACGAACTCCGATTTTAATAAAATAATTTTCCCGACTCCTAAAATGAGTCGAACAAAATGAACTTTAGAAACGGCAAACATGCATATTTTTTAAAATGCTCATTTTTGCCTAAGCAAAATAAATCTTCCAAAGCCAAATTTGATTTATTTATAAAACCTTCATTTTTCCTAAATGTTGGGAAAGTCATATTATTCCCTCTCTTAATTTTCTTATAGGAAAACGTTATGAAGATAATTAAATAAATCCAAATGATCCTATTTTCAAAATTTGAGAAATCCCAAATATGAAAATAATGAAACTTCCAACTCTCTCCGAGGGTCCTTGAGTTGCGTGAAATTTTCTAGGATCGGAAAATGCGAGAAAATATGATATGCATGATGACCTAATGTATAACATTCCAAATTGAAAATTTGGGATGTTACAAACCTACCTCTAAGATGAATCTAGCCCTCGAGATTCGGGTTGGCTAGAAAATAGGTGAGAGTGGTCCTTAAGCAAAACTTCCTCTCTTTCCTGGTGGCTTCATCCTCGGTGTGGTGGCTCCAATGAACTTTGCAAAACTTGATAACTTTGCGGGTAACTCTCTGCATAATCGAGAATCTTAACCGTTTTTCCTCATATGTCAAGTCATCCTTCAACTGAATTGCTTCCAAAGGGCACCGTGTGTCTCTTAACGGTACCTCTGCTATCTCGGGTGACATTTCTTCAACTGAGAAACATGGAATACATCATGAACTCCTGACAGTCCTTCTGGCAATTCCAACTTATACGCAACTTCTCCCATGCGTTGCAAAATCTTATACGGTCCAACGAAACGGGGTGCTAACTTTCCTTTCACTCCAAAACGCTTAACTCCTCAAGCGGGATACTCGAGATATACTCTGTCTCCAACCTCATACTCAATCGCTGGCGCTTTGAATCGGCATAGCTCTTTTATCCGGACTGGGCTACCTTAAGCCTGTCTCAATCAATTTAACCTTCTGTTCGACTCCTTAATCAAATCTGGTCCAAACAACCGACGATCTCCGTTTAGTCCCATGACAACGGTGTCCTGCACCTTCTTCCATACTGAGCCTCGAAGGTGCCATCTTCAAGCTGGTTTGGTAACTGTTGTTGTAGGAAAATTCTGCATACGACAAATTATCATCCCAGCTAGATCCATAATCTAGTGCACAAGCTCTCAAATGTCCTCCAAAATATGATTGACTCTCTCGGTCATCCATCGGTCTGTGGGTGGAAAGCTGTACTGAATTCCAGTCTGGTTCCCAATGTTTTGTGCAACTGGTTCCAAAATTTCGAGGTAAACTGGGTTCCTCTATCCGATACGATGCTCCTCGGAACTCCGTGTAAGCACACAATTCTGATCATGTATATCTTTGCCAACTTAGCACTGCTATAGGTAGTCTTGACTGGAATGAAATGAGATACCTTAGTCAAACGGTCGACTATAACCCAAATCGAGTCATATCCTGAACGAGTCTTTGGCAAACCTGTGATGAAATCCATGCCTAGTTTATCCCACTTCCATTCGGGTATCGGCAATGGTTGTAACAATCCTGCTGGCTTCTGATGCTCTGCCTTTACTTTCTCACATACGTCACAAACTGCTACATACTCCGCAATATCCTTCTTCATTCCGGTCCACCAGAAAATATTCTTCAAATCCAAATAC
This sequence comes from Aegilops longissima, assembly GCA_021605205.1. Classification (NCBI taxonomy): domain Eukaryota; kingdom Viridiplantae; phylum Streptophyta; class Magnoliopsida; order Poales; family Poaceae; genus Aegilops; species Aegilops longissima. The sequence goes on from CM038676.1 coordinate 427,782,438, forward strand.
ATCTTGGTATTTCCTGGGTGAATCGAATAGGGTGAATCATGGGCTTCTTGAAAAATCAACTTCCTGATTTCTGGGTCATTGGGCACATAAACACGGTCTTCAAACCATAGGGTATCATGCTCATCCTCACGAAATCCTTTAGCTTTTCCTTTGCTCAATTTCTCCTTTATAGAGGCAACTTCCTTATCGCCTTTTGGGCTTCTCGATTTTGTCCATCGATGTCGATGAATCTCCAATGCTGCTACATAGCCCCTCGAACTATTTCCACACATAGCTCTCGAAGGTCCTCGGCTAACTCATTGGGTATTCCTCCCATCATTAGGGTATTTACGTGGCTCTTACGGCTCAATGCGCCTGCCTTTTTACATTAGCCTTTCGGGGTGATAATGCAATCTCATATCATAATCCTTGATAAGTTCTAACCATCTCCTTTGTCCGAGATTCAATTCATCGTGTGAAGATGTACTTCAAACTCTTGTGATCCGTATATACTTCACAATGATTTCCAATGAGAAAATGTCTCCACGTCTTCGTGGCATGCACAACGGCTGCTAACTCCAAATCATGAGTGGCATAATTCAACTCATGGGGCTTAAGTTGTCGGAAGCATACGAAACAACTCTTCCTTCTTGCATAAGCGGCTCCAAGTCCTCGACGTGAAGCGTGCAATACACCTCATAATCCTTAGTCCGATCCGCAATATCAAACCGGTGAGGTAACCAATCTTTTCTTCAACTCCTGAAAACTTGCCTCGCAGTCCTCACCATATGAATTTGTTTTCCTTCTTCAACAATTCAGTCATAGGCTTTGCAATCCTTGAGAAATTCTCAATGAATCTTCGGTAGTATCCTGCGAGTCCAAGGAAACTCGAATCTCTCCAACTGTCGTTGGTGCTTCCCATTTAATTACTGGTCTCAACCTTTGTGGGGTCAACTGCTATTCCTTCTCCGGATATAACATGTCCGAGAAATCCAACTTCCTTTAGCCAAAACTCACATTTGCTGAACTTGGCATACAACTGGTGTTCCTCGGTTTCTCCAAAACCAATCGCAAATGTTCCTTGTGTTCCTCTTCATTCTTTGAGAAAATCAAATGTCATCAATGAACACCACGATTTAACTTATCCAAAAACTCCATAAACACTTTGTTCATCAGGTTCATGAAATAGGCTGGCGTTAGTCAGTCCAAATGACATAACGGTATACTCGCATAGTCCATATCTCGTGGTAAATGCTGTCTTGGGTATGTCCTGCTCCCGAATCTTTAACTGATGGTACCCTGATCGCAAGTCGATCTTGGAAAACACTTTGGCTCCTTGCAAGCGATCAAACAGGTCATTTATCATAGGTAGTGTGTACTTGTTCTTGATTGTTACTTCATTCAATCCACGATAATCAACAACCATTCTCAAAGATCCATCCTTCTTCTCCACTAACAAAACGGGTGATCCCCAAGGTGAAGAACTTGGGCGTATAAAACCTTTATCCAATAGTTCCTTAATCTGCTTCTTGATTTCCACCAAATCCTTTGCGGGCATCCTGTACGGTCGCTTCGATATCGGGCCTGTTCCTGGCAACAGCTCGATCAAAAACTCAATGTCTCTATCCGGTGGCATTCCTGGCAACTCTTCCGGGAATACATCAGGATAATCCTTCACCACTAGTACTTCTTCCTGCACCACTCCTGATAGGCAATTAACTTGCGCTCTTCTCGGCTCGTGCCGTGATACATACTTAATCCTTCTTCCTTCTGGTGTGGTGAGCAAAATTGACTTTGTGGTGCAATCTATGTTTCCTCCATACTTTGATAACCAATCCATTCCTAATATCACATCCAATCCTTGGGATTCCAGAACTATTAGGTCTGAGGGGAAAACATAGTGTCCAATCCTTAATGGCAGTCGATCACACCATTTACTAGCCATGTATTCTGCTACAATCGGTTCGGTGCTACTGGAATACACCGGCGGGTTCAGTCTAAGGAAACGAGTCAGATGATCCGCAGGTGGTGGTGGTGGTGGGTTGTTGTTGTTGTTGTTGTTGTTGCCCTGGTTCTGCACCAATGTTTGAATCAGGGTATTCTGCTGCTGGATCAATTGGGTGATCTCTGGCGGGAAAACGAATCCGGGGTCACGTCTCGGAGGCATCTGATGGGTTTAGAAAAGAAGAGAAATTTAGAATAGAATGAGGTCTAAGGGGAATCACTACCCAAATGCACATGAGCAAAAGCACACAAAATCACTTCATTCAATCAAACAAGGGCTTACAACGATCTAACTATCGCAAAAGTGCGTGTACTACAATGTTTACATGGAGGGAAATACTACTAATATGTGGGGGACTTCTACTAATTTGAACCGGTGGAAGACTCCATGATGTCTGCTCCAGCTTCGTCTTCAAAGTCGGGTTCACTTGGATCCGAATCGGTGTCGTCGATGTTGATGTAGTCACTTGGGTAATCGACATACTGGTCTTCATTCCTGAGTGCCAACTTCTTCTTGAGTTCTTCGATCTCGTACTTAAGGTCGTTATTGTGTCTTGCCAGAGCTACGATCTCGTCCATGTAGTCCTTGCGTGTAGTCTTCAGTTCTCCTTCCAGTTCGATGATCCTTCCCTTTGTCTTCTGCAACTCCAACATGTCATTGCACATTTGGTTCTCCTGGCGTCGAATGTGCTGATTTAACTCCTGGATGAAAGCTGCAATGGATCTATCCTTCTTGGTGCTGACAACGTCCCAGTTGTCATCTCGGCGTCCGCAAATCTGGTAGATAGTGTCCTTGAGGTCTTCTTGATAAACTTCTCCAATGCGTCCCATGGTGATGTGAGCTGCCATGCTCTTTCCCAGACTCCAAGTTGGTGCACTGAAAACACTATCTATAGGCTTGGTGATTGGGGCGAATGTCCTTCCTGGAACGTGAGCGTGAATCTTCCAGCGCTCCTCTTCAGGCAGAGTGGCGTTGAAAGTCCCGGTGAAGCTTGGTAGTCCAATGTTCAGGTACTTGGTAACTTCCTTCAAGTGAAATCCAAAAGGTGTGCCTTCATCCGGTTGGGTGTACTTGATCTTCACGTCCGTCATCCTAAAGAGTAGAAAAGATGAGGAGTTAGAAAATGGGAAGAGAGTAGTGATCTATGGCTTTAACTTAGTGGTCGTGTCCTACAACAACGGTGCTCGATACCATTCTCTGAGCGACCAGACCCAAATGGATCAAGTCTATGTGCTCGAGTGTCATCCTGGATCGAGAATCTTGACACCACACAAGATGCCAAGGATTTATAGCGAGTAGCAATCACACACTTATTACATCGTTGTCCACAAGGGAACTTAATACAATAATATGGCTTAAGGCCATCTAATAATAACAGCGGAAGGCTTGGAAGGTAAGCGAGTCCATCAACTCCATCGGCATCACTGAGTATAGAACCACGACCTAACACCTTACTCTTCGTCTGAAAAGTGTGCAACGTGAAAGTTGCAGCCCGAAAACGGGTCAAGACATGGAATATCTTGGCAATGTAACACATAAGAGCAATGAAGGAATAAGCCTATACTACATGCATATTTGGCTGGTGGTAAGGCTCTACGGTTACATTTGCATAAAGCTGATTTTTCCCTACACCAAAGGAATAATTTTATTTAACTATCATGGTGGTTGTTAAACATTGAGAATGGTTGACAAGATCCTCAATCCCAATTAAAAAGTACTCATCAAAACCCAATACATTTATTAAAAGTAACATGTTGAGATTCACATGATATTCAATTACGGATACTCAAAACGTCCATAACCGGGGACACGGCTAATCATGATTAGTTTATACACTCGCAGAGGTTTGCGACTTTTCCCCACAAGACTCGATCGCCTCCGCTTGGTTCTCGCACTACATGGTGTTTGAGAAACGGATGACCGAGACATAGTCTTCGAAGCGCTAGCACCTTACATGTGGGTAGACCGTACCAACCTACATCCCCTACATCAGCTAGCCTACCCGTAAGAGTTCGCACAACTTAGTCAACTACGCCAGAGCCCATAATTGGCTTGTGGCTGCACACGGAAGTTTCCAGTTTGAATAATCTTATGATCCCTTAGAGCACAGGTGGCGGTCCAAGAAATACAGTAAATCTGATGGAAACCAGTGCCTCAATCCACCCAGATGTGTGTTTAGGTTGCCACCTTAGATAAACCATTAATTAACAATCTCACATCATCATGGATATTCACTCACCCAATCCACGTCTACTAGCATAGCATGGCATAATAAGCAAACGAGAAGTAACTCCCAAGGTTTCATAAGTAAAACAGTAATAGGTACTACCTCAATCTACTTCCCAAACCCACAATTTAATTTGATCCTAAACATGCAAGTGTTTGAGGGTTTGATCTAATGCAATAAAACTGGGTAGTAGGAAAAGGTATGATCAAGTGTTACTTGCCTTGTCGATGATCCATGAGACCTAGAGATTGAAGTAACAAGCGGCGCACCGGTGATCTAACGCAGACAAACAACAAGCATACAATAAGTACTCATCTAATGCACGGGGAAATCTCGAATAAAAGATCTAACCAGATAGTTCATCTTAAGAACCCTGGTTGTAAAAGAATCGAATCAAATAAAGCATCGAAAGTCGAAACTCGAGAGAGAACGACTCGGTTTAGTAATCTGAAACTAGGTCAAAATTTCACAGTAGTAAAACTCTGTGTAAGTAGGGTAGTCGGAACGGCGGTTTCGTAACGAAACTCCAGGCGCTTGAATCACCTGATTCCGATAAACGAGCAAGAAATAAAACAGATTTGAAAATCGGATCGGAAATCGAATCTGAAAAATAACGGATTAAATCCGAATAAAAGAAAATGACGAACGGATTAAATAACGGACGTTCGTTAACAGAACTAATCCAACGAACACATTCATTGAAACGAACGGTTCGGTGAACGTTCGTTAATTAAGAAAACCGAAAAAAATAAAACCACTAGGGTTTTGAAAAAAAACCGAACATCACGAGAAAAACCGGATCGGGGCGGCGGCTACCTCCGGTGGTCTTCGCCAGCGGGCTCGTGGGGCTCGAGGGGGGGGGCAGGCGGCGGGGTCGGGAGGGGCGGCGAGGGGCGGCGGGGTCCGGCGACGGCGAGGAACGGCGGCGACGTTCTTGGCGGCGGCGGGCTCGGCTTGGGGCGGGCGGCGGGTGAGAGAGGGGGGGGCCGGTGTTAAGAGGGGGGTGGCGCTTGGGGAGGGGCAGGCGGCGGGTCGGAGGCGGACTCGGGCGGCGGGGGCGACGTCTTGGCGGCGGGCTCCACAGAGCGTCTTGTGAGGAGAGAGGAGGCGGATTTGGGCGGCTGGGCTACTGGCCTGGGCCTTGGCCAGGGCGCGCGATTTTTTAAAAAACTAAACCAAACGAATTAAAAAATACCAAACGAACTCCGATTTTAATAAAATAATTTTCCCCGACTCCTAAAAATGAGTCGACCAAAATGAACTTTAAAAGCGGCAAACATGCATATTTTTTAAAATGCTCATTTTGCCTAAGCAAAATAAATCTTCCAAAGCCAAATTTGATTTATTTATAAAACCTTCATTTTTCCTAAATGTTGGGAAAGTCATATTATTCCCTCCCTTAATTTTCTTATAGGAAAACGTTATGAAGATAATTAAATAAATCCAAATGATCCTATTTTCAAAATTTGAGAAATCCCAAATATGAAAATAATGAAACTTCCAACTCTCTCCGAGGGTCCTTGAGTTGCGTGAAATTTTCTAGGATCGGAAAATGCGAGAAAATATGATATGCATGATGACCTAATGTATAACATTCCAAATTGAAAATTTGGGATGTTACATCCGTTTTGCAATCCGGCACTCCTATGTCTCCCGGCGCCGCCTTTTACCTCTTTTCGTGTGCGGGTATTAAACGGTCTCGGAATGGACCGAGGTTTGTCAAGCGGCCTTGGTATAGCACTGGTAAACCGCCTGTCAAGTTTCGTCGCATTCGGAGCTCGTTTGATAGCCCAATCGTTAAATATATATAGCGGCACCGTTGCCGGTATTCTCGCCGGTCGTTTCGGTCTCCGGAACAGTCCCCGGGTCTCACTTCTCTTCTCTCCTCACAACCCACTAACCCCACCTGCAGCCTACCTAGTTCCCCCTCTGTCCGGAGCAGCTCGATCGCGATCCGAGGGTCCGAAAACCCCCCTAAACCCACCTAACCCTAGCCTTTGTCTATATATAGACACCCCACCTACCCATTTTGGACTAAACCTACCCTAACCTAGCCCCGTAGCCTGCCATAACCTCCAGCGCCGCCACCCTCATCGTTTTCCGTGCCAACCATCTCCCTCTCCGCCACTTGGCGTCGACCGTGCGGACAGCGCCGTCGCAGCCGCCCTCCTCCTCCAACCCACTAGCGCCACGCGCCCCTGCCTCCACTCCCGCCCGCGCTGCCTCCTGCCCAGATCGGGCCATACCTGGCCGCCTCTGGCCCCGGCCCGCTCTGCGCGGGCGCCCGCGCCTCCGCTCCCGATCGGATCGAGGGAGGAGCCTCGACCCGAGTCTCGCAAGCCCGCTGGTTCCCTCGCCACGGCGACCCTCTCGCCTCGCGGAACTGCCTCCGCCCCCTGAAGCTGCGACCAGGCCGAGCCTCGCCGCCCTGCCTCCTTCCTTCTCCCTCTTCTCTCCCTCATCCCCTCACCGGCTTTCTCTCTCTCTCCCCGCAGGAACCCCCATGGCGCCGCCCTAGCACGACGAGCTCCGCCACGGCCGGATCCGCTGCCGGGAGGGAGGACCTGCCCGTTCCCGCCGTCCTTGGTCTTCCCCTCGCCGACCCTGCTGTACCACGCTGCCGGCGCCGCCGGCCTCGTCCCCGTTCGGGAGGTCGACGACGAAGCCCCAGCCGCCCGCGTGGGCCTCGCGGCCCGTCCCCGCGCCTCCAAGGCCCAGCCCAGCCGGCCCCGGCCTGCTCCCTCTTCGTGGGCCGAGCCCAGGGTGAGCATCCCCCTAATCCCCGCTCTGGGCGTCTCGTAGTATTTGTCGCTCACATGTTTTTTCCCCGAAACGACCAAGTCCCCGAAATTGTTGCATATTTTATTGCATTTTCATCGCATCGTAACTCTGTCATCGTTGCTCCATTTTGCGCGTGTAATATGTCAAAATGTTCGCCTCGAAGAGTAGATCATTTCATCTCATTGCATAATTTTCATTTGAGCTCATATTGATGCCCTAAATGCTGTTAGAAGAGTGCTATGTGATGTTAGTTTCGCTTTCTTAATGAACTTGCACTTTTGTCATTTTGCCATGATTGTTGTGTGCATCCTATGGACTTGAGTCCTACATGTGTTTTGTAATATGCCATGCCATCTTTCCAGGGGTATATTCCATGTATTTTTGTGATCTCTGTGGTGACTAGCAAAAGCATGCAAACTAGGTGTCTTGATGTTGCTGATTTCAGCCCTGTTTAGCTGATATTTTGATGACATGTTAACTTGATGCTACCGAGAGATCCATGCATATTTTGAGATACTTCAGTAAGGATGTTTTGTTAAACATGTCATGCTCTATCCATCCATGCCCTTGTTTGCAATTATGGAGTGCCATAGCTTGAGTCAATCGAGCTCTACTTTTGCTATAAAATGTTTCCTGGCAGATTGTTTACATGTTATTCAAGTTTGCCAAGGTTGTTGTAGTTGATCCTTGTATGCTATGATGTTGTTCTTGCCATGTATAGCTTCTATGCCATGTCTTCTTACTGTTGGTTGCCTTGCCATGCCATGTATTGCTCTGTAGTGAGTGTTTCAAGCTCACCAACATGCCTACTTATCGTTGTTCCTGCCATGTTTGAATCTGTAATATAACTTGCCATGTTTACATGGGTGCCATCATATTTTCTGATCCTTTTTGGCTCATGGTCAGTAAAGGACTTTTGTTATATGCTTTGAGTAGATTCATGCCATGCCTTTGTTTGCCATTATAAGTTCCTGTAGCATGTTGTTTGATAGCTCTAAACATTGCAACTTTGATGTTATTTACGCCAATGCTGGCTGTTATTATTTGCAATCTTGCCATGTGTTTTTGAGCATGTTCTAGTTGTTTCTGGAGATAGCTCAGTGTTCATGTTTTGTAATGCTTTACCTGTACATCATGCCCATGCCTTTTGTTATTATGTTAAGGTGTTGTAGCATGTTGTTTTGATGCTTGCAATATGCTTACTTGCTGTTTTGGACAGATTATTGCTATGACTTGTATAGGGTGTATGTGTTGAATCGTTGCTCCGTTTTGAGTGTGCTCTATATGAAACTTGCTTGATTTTGCATGTAGTTTCATATTATCATGTTGCATCCTTGTTTTGAGAGTGCTTGCTTGAGGTTTGTATGCCTTTTGCATCAATGCCATGCTTATCTTGTTTTGCTCATATCTTCTAGGCCGTAGCTCCGAATCTAATGAACTTTATATGTAACTTGACTAGAATTTCATGTAGATCATCGTGGTGCATCTTAACTTGCTGTTTAACAACTTGAACATAAGGTTTATTCAGATCTGGGCCAATTTCAAAATTTGCATATGAGGACTTACCGGAATTGTTCTATGTTGTTCCCGGCCTCATTTAAACTTGCCTTGATGTGTTGCTCTTGTTTGCATCATCTTTTGCCATGAGTAGCTTCATCTAGATTTGTCATGCATCATGCTTGTTGTGCATCATGTCTTGTTCATGTGTGGTGTGTTTATCTATGTTGTGTGCTTCTTCTTGTTAGTTCCCGTTTCGTTGCGATCGTGAGGATTCGTTCGTCTACGCTTGGTTCGGCTTCATCCGTTCATCTTCTTCATGGACTCGTTCTTCTTCCTTGCGGGATTTCAGGCAAGATGACCGCTACCCTGGATCTCACTACTATCATTGCTATGCTAGTTGCTTCGTTCTTTCGCTATGTTGCGCTACCTATCACTTGCTGCTCAAGCCTCCCAAATTGCCATGAACCTCTAACTCGTTGTCACCTTCCTAGCAAACCGTTGTTTGGCTATGTTACCGCTTTGCTCAGCCCCTCTTATAGCGTTGTTAGTTGCAGGTGAAGATGAAGTTTGTTCCTTGTTGGAACATGGAGATGTTGTTCCTTGTTGGAACATGTTTACATATCACAATATCTATTGTTTAATTAATGCATCTATATACTTGGTAAAGGGTGGAAGGCTCGGCCTTATGCCTGGTGTTTTGTTCCACTCTTGCCGCCCTAGTTTTCCGTCATATCGGTATTATGTTCCCGGATTTTGCGTCCCTAACGCGGTCGGGTGATTTATGGGACCCCCTTGACAGTTCGCTTTGAATAAGACTTTTCCAGCAAGGCCCAACATTGGTTTTACCATTTGCCTCACCTATGCCCTTTTTCCCTTGGGTTTCCGGAGCCCAAGGGTCATCTTTATTTAGCCCCCGGGCGGTGCTCCTTCGAGTGTTAGTCCGAACCGAGCAGCTGCGGGCCTGCAGAGGCAACTCGAGGTTGGTTTTACTCGTAGCTTGACTTATCCGGTGTGCCACGAGACCGAGGTACGTGCGACTCCTATCAGATTTGTCGGCACATCCGGGCGGCTTTGCTGGTCTTGTTTTATTCTTTGTCGAAATGTCTTGTAGCCGGATTCGAGATTGATCGGGTCTTCCGGGAGAAGGAATATCCTTAGTTGATCGCGAGAGCTTATCATGGGCTAAGTTGGGACACCCCTGCAGGGTTTGAACTTTTGAAAGCCGTGCCCGCGGTTATGTGGCAGATGGGAATTTCTTAATATCCGGTTGTAGTAAACTTGAAGCAAACTCTTCTAAAATACACCAACCGTGTGCGTAACCGTGAGTGTCTCTTTTCGGGGTTGATCGAGAGGAGAACACGGTTTCTGGGTTATGTTTGACGTAAGTAGGAGTTCAGGATCACTTCTTGATCATTGCTAGTTGGCGACCGTTCCTTTGTTTCTCTTCTCGCTCTCATTTGCGTATGTTAGCCACCATATATGCTTAGTCGCTGCTGCAACCTCACCACTTTACCCCTTCCTTACCCCTTTAAGCTTTGCTAGTCTTGATACCCATGGTAATGGGATTGCTGAGTCCTCGTGGCTCACAGATTACTACACCACCAGTTGTAGGTACAGGTTTGAGATGATCATGACGTGAGAGCGTTGTTTGCTTGTTGGAGTTCTTCTTACGCTTCTTCTTGATCGGGGATAGGTTCGGTCGGCAGCTTTGGCTAGCGAGGTGGATGTCGTTTGAGTTTCTGTTTATGTTTCATCCGTAGTCGGATGTTGATCTCTTGTATATGATGTTGATGTATTCTTGTGGCAGTTGTGCCTTATGTATGTATCCCCATCTATTATGTAATGTTGATGTAATGATATCCACCTTGCAAAAGCGTTTCAATATGCGGGTCTATCCTTGGTGGGACCGTCGAGTTCCTTTTGGATAGGGTCGCATATTGGGCGTGACAAGTGTATCCTACCTAACCCTGACGGCAGGGGACAAAAGCATTAAATGCCCGTCTAAGTCGACTAAACAGTGCGAGAAAGGGACCGTCGAGGTGCCACCGTTACCACGATGGCCATCTTGTCGAAGACCGCTTGCCACAGCGCCCAAACCTCACGACCTCTTGCCACGCACGCTTGGAAAGGTCCCATGGCGACACGTTGGTGGATAAGCTGGAGCGGAGGAACAGAGTGGTAATCTGTTGCGGCAAGCACCTTGCCGCGGTTGTTGCCTTGTCGCGTCCGGAAGCTTGTCGCTCACCGGGCCTTCCCGGCAAGCTCCTCTTGCCGGGGTCTTGTCTTCTAAATGCCTTGGTTGGCCTTCCCGACAAGCTCCTCTTGCCGGGGCCTTGTCTGAAGGAAATATGCCCTAGAGGCAATAATAAAGTTATTATTTATTTCCTTATATCATGATAAATGTTTATTATTCATGCTAGAATTATATTAACCGGAAACATAATACATGTGTGAATACATAGACAAACAGATAGTCACTAGTATGCCTCTACTAGACTAGCTCATTAATCGAAGATGGTTATGTTTCCTAACCATAAACATGTGTTGTCATTTGATTAATGGGATCACATCATTAGGAGAATGATGTGATTGACATGACCCATTTCATTAGCTTAGCACTTGATCGTTTAGTATGTTGCTTATGCTATCTTCATGACTTATACAAAGTTCCTGCAACTATGAGATTATGCAACTCCCGTTTACCAGAGGAACACTTTGTGTGCTACCAAACATCACATAACTGGGTGATTATAAAGGTACTCTACAAGTGTCTCCGAAAGTATATGTTGAGTTGGCATGAATCAAGATTAGGATTTGTCACTCCGATTGTCGGAGAGGTATCTCTGGGCCTTCTCGGTAATACACATCACATAAGCCTTGCAAGCATTGCAACTAATGAGTTAGTTGTGAGATGATGTATTACGGAACGAGTAAAGAGACTTACCGGTAACGAGATTGAACTAGGTATTGGATACCGACGATCGAATCTCGGGTAAGTAACATACCGATGACAAAAGGAACAACGTATGTCGTTATGCGGTTTGACCGATAAAGATCTTCGTAGAATATGTAGGAACCAATATGGGCATCCAGGTTCCGCTATTGGTTATTGACCAAGAATAGTTCTAGGTCATGTCTACATAGTTCTCGAACCCGTAGGGTCCGCACGCAAGGTTTCGATGATGGTTATATTATGAGTTTATGAGTTTTGATGTACCGGAGGAGTTCGAGTCCCGGATGAGATCGGGGACATGACGAGGAGTCTCGAAATGGTCGAGACGTAAAGATCGATATATTGGACGACTATATTCGGAGTTCGGAAAGGTTCGAATGATTCGGTATTTTCGAGTACCGGAGAGTTACGGGAATTCGTCGGGGAGAAGTATTGGGCCTTATTGGGCCTGCGGAAAGAGAGAGGGGCTGCCTAGGGCAGGCCGCGCCCCAAGGCCTAGTCCGAATTAGACTAGGGGAGGGGCCGCACCCTTCCTCCTTCCCTTCCTACTCTCCTACTCCTACTAGGAAAGGAGGAGTCCTACTCCCGGTGGGAGTAGGACTCCCCCTGGTCGCCTCCTCCCTTGGCCGCCACCTCCTCCTAGCTCCTTTATATACGGGGCAGGGGCACCCCATGACACACAAGTTGATCTACGGATCGTTCCTTAGCCGTGTGCGGTGCCCCCTCCACCATATTCCACTTGGTCATATCGTCATGGAGCTTAGGCGAAGCCTGCGCCGGAGAAGTCATATCGTCGCGAGCTTAGGCGAAGCCCTCGCGTCGGTGGAGCATCATCATCGCCATCACGCCGTCGTCTTGACGAACTCATCCCGACACTTTGCTGGATCGGAGTCCGGGATCGTCATCGAGCTGAACGTGTGTAGAACTCGGGGTGCCGTCGTTCGGTGCTTGGATCGGTCGGATCGTGAAGACGACGACTACATCAACAGCGTTGTTATAACGCTTCCGCTTTCGGTCTCACGAGGGTACGTGGACGGACACTCTCCCCATCGTTGCTATGCCATCACCATGGTCTTGCGTGATCGTAGGAAAATTTTGAAATTACTCGTTACCCAACAAAGGGTATCGAGCCTGGTTTTATGCGTTGATGTCATATGCATGAGTAGAACACAAGTGAGTTGTGGGCGATATAAGTCATCTGCTTACCAGCATGTCATACTTTGGTTCAGCGGTATTGTGAGATGAAGCGGCCGGACCGACATTACGCGTGACGCTTACGCGAGACTGGTTTCACCGCCCGAGCACTAGTTGCTTAAAGGTGACCGGCGGGTGTCTGTCTCTCTCACTTTAGTTGAACCGAGTGTGTGGCTACGCCCGGTCCTTGCGAAGGTTAAAACAGCACCAACTTGACAAACTATCGTTGTGGTTTTGATGCGTAGGTAAGAACGGTTCTTGCTCAGCCCGTAGCAGCCACGTAAAACTTGCAACAACAAAGTAGAGGACGTCTAACTTGTTTTTGCAGGGCATGTTGTGATGTGATGTGGTCAAGACATGATGCTATATTTTATTGTATGAGATGATCATGTTTTGTAACCGAGTTATCGGCAACTGGCAGGAGCCATATGGTTGTCGCTTTATTGTATGAAATGCAAACGCCATGTAATTGCTTTACTTTATCACTAAGCAGTAGCGATAGTCGTAGAAGCAATAGTTGGCGAGACGACAACGATGCTACGATGGAGATCAAGGTGTCGCGCCGGTGACGATGGTGATCATGACGGTGCTTCCGAGATGGAGATCACAAGCACAAGATGATGATGACCATATCATATCACTTATATTGATTGCATGTGATGTTTATCCTTTATGCATCTTATCTTGCTTTGATTGACGGTAGCATTATAAGATGATCTCTCACTAAAATTATCAAGAAGTGTTCTCCACGAGTATGCACCGTTGCTAAAAGTTCAGTAGTACCCGGACACCACGTGATGATCGGGTGTGATAAGTTCTCGTCCATCTACAACGGTGCAAGCCAGTTTTGCACACGCAGAATACTCAGGTTAAACTTGACGAGCCTAGCATATGCAGATATGGCCTCGGAACACGGAGACCGAAGGTCGGCGTGAATCATATAGTAGATATGATCAACATAGTGATGTTCACCATTGAAACTACTCCATCTCACGTGATGATCGGACATGGTTTAGTTGATTTGGATCACGTAATCACTTAGATGACTAGAGAGGTGTCCGTCTAAGTGGGAGGTTTTTAATATGATTAATTGAACTTTAATTTATCATGAACTTAGTCCCGTAGTATTTTGCAGATTATGTTGTAGATCAATAGCTCGCGTTGTTGCTTCCCTATGTTTTCATATGTGTTCCTAGAGAAAATTGTATTGAAAATGTTAGTAGCAATGATGCGGATTGGATCCGTGATCTGAGGTTTATCCTCATTGCTGCAGAAGAATTATGTCCTTAATGCACCGCTAGGTGACAGACCTATTGCATGGCGAATCACGGGCGTTATGAGCGTTTGGCTAGCTCAATATGATGACTACTTGATAGTTTAGTGCACCATGCTTAACGGCTTAGAATCGGGACTTCAAAGACGTTTTGAACGTCATGGACCATATGAGATGTTCTAGGAATTGAAGTTAATATTTCAAGCAAATACCGAGTTGAGAGATATGAAGTCTCCAACAAGTTCTATAGCTAAAAGATGGAGGAGAATCGCTCAACTAGTGAGCATGTGCTCAGATTGTCTGAGTACTTCAATCGCTTGAATCAAGTGGGAGTTAATCTTCCAGATAAGATAGTGATTGACAAAATTCTCTAGTCACCATCACTAAGTTAGTAGAACTTCGTGATGAACTATAGTATGCAAGGGATGACGAAAAAGATTCTCGAGCTCTTCGCGATGCTAAAATCGGCGAAGGTAGAAATCAAGAAAAACATCAAGTGTTGATGGTTGACAAGACCACTAGTCTCAAGGAAAATGGCAAAGGGAAGAAGGGAACTTCAAAAGGAACGCCAAGCAAGTTGCTGCTCGAGTGAAGAAGCCCAAGTTTAGACCTAAGCACGAGACTGAGTACTTTTGCTGCAATGGAACTGGTCCTTTGGGCGAACTACCCTGAATATTTGGTGGATAAGAAGGATGGCAAAGTGAACAAGGTTATATTTGATATACAGGTTATTGATGTGTGCCTTACTAGTGTTTATAGTAGCCCCTGAGTATTTGATACTCGTTCGGTTGCTAAGATTAGTAACTCAAACAGGAGTTCTGAGAATAAGCAGAGACTAGTTGAAGGGAAGTGACGATGAGTGTTGGAAGAAGTTCCAAGATTGATATGATCATCATCGCACACTCCCTATACTTTCGGGATTAGTGTGGAACCTAAATAAGTGTTATTTGGTGTTGAGCATAAATATGATTTGATCATGTTTATTGCAATACGATTATTCATTTAAGTAAGAGAATAAATTGTTGTTCTGCTTACATGAATAAAACCTTACATGGTTACACACCCAATGAAAATGGTTCATTGGATCTCGATCATAGTGATACACATATTCATAATATTGAAACCAAAAGATGCAAAGTTAATAATGATAGTGCAACTTATTTGTGGCACTCGCCGTTTAGGTCATATTGGTGTAAAGCGCATGAAGAAAACTCCATGCTGATGGACTTTTGGAATCACTTGATTATGAATCACTTGATGCTTGCGAACCATGCCTTATGGGCAAGATGACTAAAGACTCGCATTCTCCGGAACAATGGAGCGAGCAAATGACTTATTGGAAATAATACATACTGATGTATGCGGTCCGATGAGTGTTAAAGCTCACGGCAAGTATCGTTATTTTCGACCTTCACAGATGATTTGAGCAGATATGGATATATCTACTTGATGAAACACAAGTCTGAAACATTTGAAAAGTTCAAAGAATTTCAGAGAGAAGTGAAGAATCATCGTAACAAGAAAATAAAAGTTTCTACGATATGATCGCAGAGGAAAAATATTTGAGTTCTGAGTTTGGCCTTGATTAAAACAATGTGAAATAGTTTCACTACTCACGCCACCGAACACCACAGCTTAATGGTGTGTCCGAACGTCAGAACCGCACTTTATTGGATATGGTGCGATCTATGATGTATCTTACCGATTTACCACTATCGTTTTGGGGTTATGCATTAGAGACAGCTGCATTCACGTTTAATAGGGCACCATCTAAATCCGTTGAGATGACACCGTATGAACTATGGTTTAGCGAAGAAACCTAAGTATCGTTTCTTAAAGTTTGGAGTTGTGATGCTTATGTGAAAAGTTTTCACCGATAAGCTCAAACCCAAATCGAGAAGTGCGTCTTCATAGAATACCCAAAAGAAACTGTTGGGTACACCTTCTATCACAGATCTAAAGGCAAAACATTCGTTGCTAAGATGGATCCTTTCTAGAGAAGGAGTTTCTCTCAAAAGAAGTGAGTGGGAGGAAAGTAGAACTTGATGAGGTAATTGTACCTTCTCCCTTATTGGAAAGTAGTTCATCACGAAATCAGTTCGATGATTCCTACACCAATTAGTAAGGAAGTTAATGATGATGATCATGAAACTTCAGATCAAGTTGCTACCAAACCTCGTAGATCTTCCAGAGTAAAGATCCGCACTGTAGTGGTGCGGTAATCATGTTCGAAGTCATGTTACTAGAACATGATGAAACCTACGAACTATGAGGAAGCGATGATGAACCCAGATTCAGCGAAATGGCTTGAGACCATGAAATCGAGATAGGATCCATGTATGAGAACAAAGTATGGACTTTGATTGACTTGCTCGATGATCAGCAAGCCATGTTAAATAAATGGATCTTAAAGAGGAAGACGGACATCGATAGTAGTGTTACTATCTACAAAGCCCGACTTGTCACAAAAGGTTTTCGACAAGTTCAAGGTGTTGACTACAATGAGATTTTCTCAAGCGTAGCGATGCTTAAGTCTGTCCGAATCATGTTAGCAATTGCCACATTTTATGAAATCGGCAAATGGATGTAAAACTACATTCTTTAATGGATTTATTAAAGAAGAGTTGTATATGATGCAACAAGAAGGTTTTGTCAATCCTAAAGGAGCTAACAAAATGCGCAAGCTCCAATGATCCATCTATGGACTGGTGCAAGCATCTCGGAGTTGGAATAAGCGCTTTGATAGTGTGATCAAAGCATATGGTTTTATCTGAGACTTTTGGAGAAGCTGTATTTACAAGAAAGTGAGTGGGAGCACTACAGCATTTTTGATAAGTATATGTGAATGACATATTGTTGATCGGAAATAATGTAGAATTATTCGCAAAGCATAAAGGAGTATTTGAAAGGAGTTTTTCAAAGAAGGACCTCGGTGAAGCTGCTTACATATTGAGCATCAAGATCTATAGAGATAGATCAAAGACGCTTGATAAGTTTTTCAATGAATACATACCTTGACAAGATTTTGAAGTAGTTCAAAATGGAACAGTCAAAGAAAGAGTTCTTGCCTGTGTTACAAGGTGTGAGATTGAGTAAGACTCAAAACCCGACCACGGCGAGAAGATAGAAAGAGAATGAAAGTCATTCCCTATGCATCAGCCATAGGTTCTATAAAGTATGTCATGTCAGTGTACCAGATCTATTGCATACCCTACCACTAAGCTTGGCAAGGGAGTGCAATAGTGATCTAGGAGTAGATCAATGGACGGCGGTCAAAATTATCCTTAGTAGAATAAGGATATGTTTCTCGATTATGGAAGTGGAAAAGGTTAGGTAAGTAAAGGGTTACGTCGATGCAAGTTTTAACACTAATCTAGATGACTCGAGTCTCAATCTAGATACATATTGAAAGTGGGAGCAATTAGCTAGAGTAGCTCCGTGCGAGCATTGTAGACATAGAAATTTGCAAAATACTTACGGCTCTGAATGTGATGACCGTTGACTAAAATTATCTCACAAGCAAAACATGATCACACCTTAGTACTCTTTGGGTGTTAATCACATAGCGATGTGAACTAGATTATTGACTCTAGTAAACCCTTTGGGTGTTGGTCACATGTCGATGTGAACTATGGGTGTTAACCACATATAGATGTGAACTATTGATGTTAAATCACATGGGATGTGAACTAGATTATTGACTCTAGTGCAAGTGGGAGATGAAGGAAATATGCCCTAGAGGCAATAATAAAGTTATTATTTATTTCCTTATATCATGATAAATGTTTATTATTCATGCTAGAATTGTATTAACCGAAACATAATACATGTGTGAATACATAGACAAACAGATAGTCACTAGTATGCCTCTACTAGACTAGCTCATTAATCGAAGATGGTTATGTTTCCTAACCATAGACATGTGTTGTCATTTGATTAATGGGATCACATCATTAGGAGAATGATGTGATTGACATGACCCATTTCATTAGCTTAGCACTTGATCGTTTAGTATGTTGCTTATGCTATCTTCATGACTTATACAAAGTTCACGCAACTATGAGATTATGCAACTCCGTTTACGGAGGAACACTTTGTGTGCTACCAAACATCACAACGAATCGGGTGATTATAAAGGTACTCTACAAGTGTCTCCAAAAGTATATGTTGAGTTGGCATGAATCAAGATTAGGATTTGTCACTCCGATTGTCGGAGAGGTATCTCTGGGCCTTCTCGGTAATACACATCACATAAGCCTTGCAAGCATTGCAACTAATGAGTTAGTTGTGAGATGATGTATTACGGAACGGTAAAGAGACTTACCGTAACGAGATTGAACTAGGTATTGGATACCGGCGATCGAATCTCGGATAAGTAACATACCGATGACAAAAGGAACAACGATGTCGTTATGCGGTTTGACCGATAAAGATCTTCGAGAATATGTAGGAACCAATATGGGCATCCAGGTTCCGCTATTGGTTATTGACCAAGAATAGTTCTAGGTCATGTCTACATAGTTCTCGAACCCGTAGGGTCCGCACGCTTAAGGTTTCGGCGATGTTATATTATGAGTTTATGAGTTTTGATGTACCAAGGAGTTCGGAGTCCGGATGAGATCGGGAAATGACGAGGAGTCTCGAAATGGTCGAGACGTAAAGATCGATATATTGGACGACTATATTCGAGTTCGGAAAGGTTCGAATGATTCGGTATTTTGAGTACCGGAGAGTTACGGGAATTCGCCGGGGAGAAGTATTGGGCCTTATTGGGCCCTGCGGAAAGAGAGAGGGCTGCCTAGGGCAGGCCGCGCCCCAAGGCCTAGTCCGAATTAGACTAGGGAGGGGCCGCACCCCTTCCTCCCTTCCCTTCCTACTCTCCTACTCCTACTAGGAAAGGAGGAGTCCTACTCCCGGTGGGAGTAGGACTCCCCCTGGCGCCTCCTCCCTTGGCCGCCACCTCCTCCTAGCTCCTTTATATACGAGGCGGGGGCACCCCATGACACACAAGTTGATCTACGGATCGTTCCTTAGCCGTGTGCGTGCCCCTCCACCATATTCCACTTGGTCATATCGTCGGAGCTTAGGCGAAGCCTGCGCGGAGAAGTCATATCGTCATGAGCTTAGGCGAAGCCCTGCGTCGGTGGAGCATCATCATCGTCATCACGCCCGTCGTCTTGACGGAACTCATCCTCGACACTTTGCTGGATCGGAGTCCGGGGATCGTCATCGAGCTGAACGTGTGTAGAACTCGGAGGTGCCGTACGTTCGGTGCTTGGATCGGTCGGATCGTGAAGGCGTACGACTACATCAACCGCGTTGTTATAACGCTTCCGCTTTCGGTCTACGAGGGTACGTGGACGGGCACTCTCCCCTATCGTTGCTATGCCATCACCATGGTCTTGCGTGATCGTAGGAAAATTTTTGAAATTACTACGTTACCCAACATTGTCTCCTTGGCTTGAATACTTTGTTCTTGAATGGCTCCAATGGAGCCGCGGAGGACCTTGGCGATCACCAAGCAAGCCTTGCCGCGGGGTGCTGCGACTGCCCGTGCACGAGTTCGGGATACTAGGGTACCCCTACTCTAGTACACCGGCAGAAGCCCCTGCTGGGCCACACAGTGCCGGCGCTGTTGGGCCAGGCCCAAAAGCAATCTGCACGGCACGCTTTGCCCTAGGTCACGCCTTAACTTGCTCGGGCCCACCACGCCCCCACGAACAGCACGCGTCGAACGCGCATCGTGGGAGAGAACGGGGGTTTCTTTATTCGAAAGCGGGCGCCCGCCTCTCTCCTCCCTATAAACAGGGGGAAAGGGCAGTCCGCCCACCTCGCCATTTTGCTGTCCAATCTAGAAACCACCGCTGCTCCCCCTTCTTCTCAAGTCTCAAGAGAGCAGCGCCCGTCCCCATCGCCACCAAGACCACCAACGCCGCGGTCTCCCCACCGCCTCCGCCATGGCTCCAAAGCCGACAAGGGAAGGGCGTGAGTCGGCCGAGCGCAGCGGCTCGCAAGGCCAAGGAAGGAGCGGGCCATCTCCCCAGCTCGCCGCAAGGGAGCTGAGGAGAACTACTACCTCTTTTGGTCGACGGAGACGCCGAAGATCCGCTGCACGAAGGTACTCCCAGCCACCGCTGGAACTAGCCCCAACTGGGTATCCTTTCTTCGCATTATTCTTCTATTGCGGGCTCTGCCCGCCCTTCTCTGAATTCTTCTGCGATATCATGAACACCTACGGGTTCCGCCTCCTTGATTTCACCCCCAATGTTGTCCTGACCATGGCAGTTTTCGCACACCTCTGCGAAAACTTTGTCGGAGTCCATCCCAACGTAGCCCTCTTCCGCCATTTCTTCATGCCTCGAGTAGAGAGAGGAGAGCCTCTTGCCGGAGGGATCGCTTGGATCTCAAGGATCGGCAAGAAGGAAGCCTATCTGGAAGGAGAGCTCCGCAGTAAGTGGGAGGAGTGGAGGGCAGATTGGTGCTGGATTGTAGAGGAGAACCCGCAGCCCTTCACCGTCAGCCAAACCCCATAGTGCTTGGCAACGATTGGAGCAACTTACGCCGGAAGATGCTAGATTGAAGATTGCAGTCACCGGATCCTGCGCCTCGGGCTTGCGGACTTCATCAGAGGGCAATTGCTATGCGCAGATTTCCTTCGCCGCAGACGCTTCTTGCAGGGAGAGGAGAAGACCTGCTTGGGAGTTCCAAAATGCGGCGGATATCATGAGGCTGCGCCTGGCCTCAACTTCAACTTCACCGTCCCGAGTTGGATGCGATGCTCTTGGAGCTGTTCAAGCACGACGCGATCATCCCGAATGGTTCAGGTTGCGAGGGAGTCGTTCCATTGTGCAACAATTCCTCGCCGACCGCATCCGCGCAATGATGCCGCAGCGACTTGCATGGAATTGTTCCAACCTGGCAAGAGCCTGCAGATGACGTCGTGCGGGTGTTCTTCGATAGCTTGGAAGAAGTGTCGATCCGCCCCGACGAGCAGAAGGGCCTCACCCGCGACACCACTGACGACGAGATGCAGCGCATCGCCACCAGGCTGGAAGAGGCGGCAGCAGCTGCTGCCGCTGGCGAATTTGGGTTCACCGTGGAGGAGGCAGAGGCAGCAGAGGCGGCAAGCCTTGTCGAGCGAAAGGAGTTTGCCGGCGAGGAAGAGCTGGCAGAACCTGAAGCCGAGTCAAGCGAACCCGCCGAGGGCGCTTCCTCCCCACCATCTAGCAGCTTGCCGCAAGCGGAGCCCCCAGCTCCACCAAGAAGGCGTCTTCGCAAGGCCGGAGACAAACGGTGTGGCAGACGGGCCAACAGCCGTCGCGCCCGCCATGACGGCTTCCATCGCGGCAAGTATGTTGCAGCTGGAGCACCTCACGCTGTGCAACAAGAATCGAGCGGGCCCTCTCGTGCCACCGCTGCAACTCTCGCTAAGCGGTCAAGGGAACCCACTCCTCCACCTCGTCGCACCGGAGGCGAGCCAGAATTTGATCTCTCCGCGCTCAGCTCCGACGAGGAAGAAGAAGAGTAAGCTTCTGTGTTGTACTTGTATTTCTTCAATTTTGTTGCTTCGTCTTGTATCTGATTTGCTTCATTCTGAGCTCTTTCCTTTTCAGGACGCTGGCCCAAAGAGCGTCGAAGAGAGCCAAGACTCCGGTGGTTGTCATCGAGGACGATCCCCCCGTGGCAGCAGGAGGCGCGCCCGAGACCACCTTGCCGGACGCGGCAACTCTTCCTCAAAGCAGCCCCGGCACAGCCCCCAACAGTAAGTATATAGTTTACTCTTTATCACAGTATGCATGAGTGCTCTTTCCTGACTAATATCTGACTGTTGGTTTGTGTAGGAGCAGACCAGCCTCACCAAGAGTGCCCGGAAGCCGCTCCCGACGCGCCATCTGCGTCGACTACACCGCCAAGGGAGGATTCCCCGGCAAGGGAGCGTTCTCCGGCAAGGGAGGCTTCTCCGGCAAGGGACAGTTCTCCGGCAAGGGATAGCGCCAGCGACCCTCCGGTGATTGAGACCGCGGCCGTAGACCCCATCGCAGGTAATCCTCTTGACTGAAAACTCCCCTTGTGTTCTTCTTCTTATGATTTTCCTTTTTGAATATTTACTTGATCGTTCTTTCTTTGTCCGGTCGCCGATCCATCCGCCCTGAGCCGATGGAGACCGAGGTCGCCGGGCGAGAAGACGTCGCTGCAATATCGACGACGCCGCCTTCATGGAGGAAGGGGCTGGCGCCGATGAGTCCGCCGGCGAAGAGGCCGCCAAGGCTGCTACCACAGAGGCTGGCGAGGGGTTCGGCGATCGCACTGACGGCCCTGAGGCCGCAGGAGCGCCAGGCGCTACGCCGACCGTCGATCCTCCACCATCAGCTAGCGGCCAGTTCGAAGAGCCCCAGCCCGGCGCCTATCTGAAGGCTGGCGATGGCGTCTTCATCAAGCTCCCCTGGGCGTCGATCTCCAGGGCGCCGGTCGAAGGAGAGACCTTCGACGAGGAGCTGCTCGCCTCCGCTGGGTTGACGCTGGTTGACGCGCCAAGCAGCAGCAGCGGCGAGTCTGAGGAGGAGCAATTGCTGAAGAAGCTGCTGTCGCTCTAATGCGCCCGACAAGCCAAGTTGGAATCCCGGGAAGCGCTTGTCGCGAAGGCGGGAGCAGATATAGAGAAGCGCGCAGAGGAGCTTCGGGGCACCAACCAAGAATCTCTCCGGTCTTTGGCAGAGGAGCGGGAGCGACTCGCCGAGGAGCGCACAGCCTTCATCCTCGAGAAGGCTGAGGTTGAGGAGCGGCAGCGGCTTGCTGCCGAGAAGCTATTTGCGCAGGAAGGCGAGCTGGCGCAGCGGAAGATCAATCTTGACAGTCATGAGGAAGAGCTTGCCGCGCGCGAAGAAACATTTGGCGGGGCTCTTAAGGAAGCAAAGGATGCTGCCGCAGCTGCCGAGGCCTCCAAGAAGGAGTTGGAGACGAAGGTGACATAGCTGGAGGCCAATCTCCAGAAGAGCGGCGAGGAGCTTGCTGCACTCAAGCACGAGCGCGAGAAGGACGCCTACACCCTTGGCGAGCTGCAGGGCCGCCTCACCGAGAGGAGCAAGGAGCTCGGCGCCGCCAAGGACTCTAAAGGCATCTTGAGCTCAAGCTGACCACCTTAATGCAGAGGCCGGACGGCGCCAAGGAGCGGAGGTGGCCTTGTTGGAGAAGATCAAAGCCGAGGCTGGCGGTGGTGGCGCCATCGCCGGCGGAGCACCTTCAGGAAAACATGGAGCACCGGATGAGGGTCTCGTGAATGTTGCCGCCGCCATCGACAAGGAGCCGACGGAGCTGGGGATGGTGGATCTCGGGTACTCCTCGACGAGCACCTCCAACCCAGCGCCAAGCTCAGCTTGTTCTTCAAGGCGTGCAGGACGGCTCTCCAGCGACTCCGAGAAGAGATCCCAAAGCAGCTGGCCGAGGAATCGCGCTAGATCTGTGCGGGAGCTCTCTAGAAGGTGCTGATGAAGGTGGCCTTCCGCAATCCAGGCCTCAATCTCACCGGCGTCCTCAAGTCCTTGCCGCCGGATGCTGATGTGGAGGCACTCAAGGCCCTTGTCGCACCCATTGTGGACAAGGTGGGCAAGATCAAGAGGATTGATGGCGACCGCGTAGATTAGGCCGCCAATTTTATCTTTTCCTTGTCGCTGCTGGCCATGCTAGGATAACAATCTATTAGAGCTCCGACAAGCAATTTTTGTAATATAACTCTATCTTGGGCAATGATTGCAATGTTATTTCCTCTACTTGATTCTTTCCTTTGTATGTTTTTGCCCTACGCTTTTTAGGGAACTTGTCGGCGCGGGAACCTTTGCCGCGAACGCTGAGTGCGGAACGTCAGCAGCCTGCTAGCGGTGCCGCTTCCGACAAGCAACCTTGTCGCAACTAGTTGCAGCTCACTTAAGTTGTTGAGCGGACTCGAAACAAAGTAAGGGCGCAACTAGCTACGAGTTGGTTCCTTTGCGCGCAGGTTTTCCATACAAAGTACAGTCGTTCGAGGAAGATAACTTAAAAATTAAAAACTGATTGCTCAAACTTTGGCAACTTAGCTTTTCATCGCTTGCTTCTGGTAAGGCGAAATTTCCTCGAGCGACGCTTGGTCCGACCATTATCTTCTCCTCCCCGCTAACTTGTGTGCGAGGGAACCTTCCTTTCTTTTAGGAAAGAGAAAGAAGAGAAAATACAGTCATGGAGCCTTGCGGCTCGTTATTGCTTACCGGGTATAGGTGCTGCACAAAGTGTCAGATAAAACATGCAATAAAATGATGAAAGAAATTGACAAATTGTGCAAAACACATGAGTTTTACTTATGCACGGGATCTGCGCCCGGCTTTGTACAAAGGATTACATGCAACATCGGCAAGACTTGTACAAAAGGTGGTTGCGGAACAGGTTCCGACAACCGCGCCTCACGGGTAAAACTTACGAAGATGCTCAATATTCCAGAGTTGCTCACCGAATGCCATCTTCGGTCTCAAGGCGGACAGCGCCAGGCCTAGTGACTTGTTTCAACCGATAAGGGCCTTCCCACTTTGGCGTCAACTTGTTGGCATTCTTGGCGGACTGGATTCGCCGAATAACAAGGTCGCCTTCCTCGAGACTTCTGGCATTAACTTTGTGGCTATGGTAGCGGCGCAAAGCTTGTTGATAACAAGCAGCTCGTACATCGGCTCGAAGATCGGTCCTCCTCAAGGAGCAGCGTCATCTTGTCGCAGCTGCTCTTGCTCAAGCTCATCATAAGCGAGCACTCGAGGTGATCCGAATACGAGTTCCGTGGGGAGAACTGCCTCTGCTCCATAGACTAGAGCGAAAGGTGTCTGGCCAGTGGCTCGATTTGGCGTCGTCCTGATCGACCAAAGAACCACCGGCAGCTCCTCAATCCAGTTTCTTCCGCACTTGTGTAGCCTGTCGAAAGTCCTGGTCTTGAGCCCGCGCAGCACTTCAGCATTTGCCCTCTCCACTTGACCGTTGCTTCTCGGATGAGCAATAGAAGCAAAGCAGATCTTGGCGCCAAGATCTTGGACGTACTGCATGAAAGTGCGGCTCGTGAATTGTGTACCGTTGTCGGTAATGATCCTGTTAGGAACTCCAAACGCAAACAATCGACCGAAGAACTTGATTGCTGATCGTGTCGTCACCTTCCTCATCGCTTCCACTTCCGCCACTTTGTGAACTTGTCGATTACAACGCATAAGTACTCAAAGCCCCCGACAGCTTCGGGAAAGGGCCGAGGATGTCGAGCCCCAGCACCAAAAATGGCCGGATAAAGGGATCGTCTAGAGAGCTTGAGCTGGCTGCTGATTTGCTTGAATGGAACTGCACGCTTCACACTTGGTTACTTGTGCGATTGCATCTTGGAGGGCTGTCGGCCAAAGAAACCTTGCCGCAAGTGCTCTTGCGCCAATGTGGTGACCACATATGCCTCCGTGTATCTCGCCAACAGCTTACATCCATCTTCCCGTGAATACACTTCAATTTCACACCGTTGAGTCTTCTTCTGCATAGTGTCTTGTCGACAAACTGGTACATACTTGACTGCCGGCTACTCTTTCCGCTTCTTCTTGTTCTTCGGAAGTTCTCACATCTGAAGGAAATGGACAATCTGATGTGCCCATGCTGGAGCCTGCGGCTCGACAACAAGGACTAAAGGCACATCTGCTGCTGCGGGAACATCAGCTTCTATGGCGAGAACCTGCGGCTCAACCGGAGCTTGACGTTCCCCGGCAAGCTTGCCGGAGCAAAACTTGTCGGGAGCGTCTGCTTCAACAAAACAAACCCTTGGGTTTGTCGGAGCAGACTGCTCCTCCGCAGTATCGGTGTCGATCCTGGAGACCTTCTTGGCGGCGGCTTTGAAGCTCTGCGGAAAATAGTCACCAAATCAACTTCCTCTTCTTGTTCTGTCCGCTTGATGGCGTTACGATCGGTTGAGTCAGCTTGACCACAAAAATCCCTGGTTCCACAGTGTAACTTGAGTGCGGCGACTTTGACGACCACAAGAATATCATTCTAAGCTCTTGGAACATGTTCCATCTGCAGCCGTCAAAGTGCTCTTCTAGCTTTCTCACTTCATCAACGAGGCTTCCATCAACGGACTCGTAATCCTTGTTCACATGGCGGACGACAAGCTGTGAGTCTCCCCGACGATGAGCTTCTTGATCCCAAGGTCTCTCATGATCTCGAGACCGCAAGCAAACCTTCATACTCTGCTGAGATTGTTTGTTGCTTGCTCCTTGGGAAAGTGCATTTGGACTATGTACTTGAGGTGCTCTCCGGTGGGTGCTACAAAAGCACGCCAAAGACCGGGCGCTTTGCAGCAGAAAGCACCATCAAAGTACATTAGCCACTATTTGCCCGCTTCCTTGACGGGATGCTCGCTTCGAATTTCTTCGCCTTGTGTTGGCGCCCATTCCGCTATGAACTCTGCCGGTGCTCTGCTTTGGATAGTTGAAGTGCTTTCAACTTGAGGCCAAAGCTTGACAGTTCTAGTGCCCACTTGACAATCCTGCCTGTTGCTTCGGATTTTGCAATATCCTCTTCAGCGAAAGCGAGTGACGATCATATCTCATGTGCTTGAAGTAATGGCGCAGCTTTCGAGGCCATGAGAAGGCCGAAAGCAGCTTTTGCACCCCAGAGTACCTTGACCTAGCTCCCTGAAGGGAACCGACAAAAGTAAACCGGACGCTGCACCATCCTCTTCTCAGATCTCCTCACACGCCTCGCAGATCCATCCTTGTCGGGACCAGAGCTTGTCGGTGAAGTGCCTTGCTTCTCGCTGGATGCATCCGCCTTGGTTGTTAGCTCATCATCCGCCTCCCTCTCCGCTACTAACGCAGCACTAACCACTTGATTGGTTGCCGCTATATATAGCAGCAACTTCTCTTGTGGCCTAGGTGCGACAAAGTATTGGAGTGGAGGATAGGTATCTCTTTAAGTCTGCAGCGCAGCCTCCGCTTCGAGTCCATTTCATTGACCTGCCTTTTTCAATATTTTGAAAATGGCGGGCGCTTCAGCGTATCAAGAGATAAACCTGCCGAGAGCAGCCACGCAACCGCAAGTCTTCGTACATCCTTGACGCGCTTTGGTGCTTCAATCTGCTCAATGGCCTTGATCTTGTCGGGATTGGCTTCAATTCCCGCTGAGACGAAGAACCCGAGAAGCTTGCCGAAGGGACTCCAAACACACACTTCTCGGGGTTGAGGTTGAGGTTGATCTTGGCGAGATTTGTGAAGGTCTCATCTAAATCTTGAACCAGAGTTGTTCTGTCCTTGCTTTTGACCACTATGTCATCCATGTAGGCTTCTACATTTCGTGCATTTGCGGCTCAAAAGCATCATGGACTACTCTTGCAAATGTTGAACTAGCATTCTTTAAACCGAAAGGCATCCGTGTGAAATAAAGATGTGCCACATGGGGTGATGAATGCGGTTTTCCTCATCCTCTTCTCGCCATGAAGATCTGATGATATCTGAGTATGCGTCCAAGAAATGAAAGCAAATCACATCCGGCCGTGGAGTCAACAATCTGATCGATGCGCGGCAAGGGAAATGGGTCTTTGGGACAAGCTTTATTAACGTCGGTAAAGTCGATACAAAGCCTCCATTTTCCGTTTGCCTTACGCACGACTACAGGATTGGCCAACCACGTAGGGTGGAGCACTCCTCTGACAAGGCATGCTGCTTCTAATTTCTTGATCTCTTCTGCGATGAACTCTTGGCGCTCCACTGCTTGCTTTCTGACTTTCTGCTTGACGGGCCGCGCGTGAGGACAGACAGCAAGATGGTGCTCAATTACTTTCCTGGGAACACCGGGGATGTCAGATGGTTTCCATGCAAACACGTCGACATTCGCCCGCAGGAAAGCAACGAGCGCGCCTTCCTATTTAGGGTCGAGAGTGGCACTGATGGTGAAGGTACCACCGGTGCCGTCCTCCTTGGCGGGCACCCTCTTGGTCTTTGGTGGAGCTGACATCGTCTTCTTACACTTGCCGGTGGAGCTCGATGGTGCGTCCTCGACGGTAGCGCAGCGCTCCGAAGAGGTGCGCTTGCCGGAGTGGGCATCAGAGCTCCTGCCGGACTTGGTCTTCTTCTTCCCCCCGGGAGCTTCAGCGACAAGTGTCTTGCTATCTGTTGCAGCTGCTGCTTCCCGGTAGATTATGTCAGCGCAGATAAGAGCATCCTTCTTGTCGCTATGGACAGAAATGACACTTATCGGCCTGGCATCTTGAGCAAGTTGTATGCATAATGAGAGGCTGCCATAAACTTGGCTAGTGCTGACGGCCAAGTATTCCATTGTAAGGTAATGGAAAATCAGCAACATCAAAAGTGACCCTTTCAGTCCCCGAAGTTTAACTTCGCTGCCAAACGCCACCGCAGCAACGTGATCTTTCCTTGGCTTGCTCCTTCCGGATTGATTCCTTGAAATGTGCGGTCTCTTCGAGCTCGCTGTCGTGGATTTGGAGCTTCGAGTACCGCGAGGAAATCAGGTTCAAACCGCCCCCGCCAACTAGCATCTTGGTGACCTTGAGGTTGCGGATAGTTGGTGAAACCAACATCGGCAAGCACCGACCGTGGTTATGCGATCGTGGTGGTCCTCAATATCAAAGATGATAGGCGGCTTGGACCATTCGGAGGCTTCGCGTGACTCGATGGATGGTTCTGCCGCATTGACTTCCCGCATCCACCGCTTGAGTTGGCGGTGTGAAGTATGCGAGAAGCACCACCGTCAACGCCACAGGACCTCTGTGGCTTTCTCGAACTCCTGCTCGTCGGCCTCATCATCTTCCATGTCTTCATCGTCGTCGCCATCTTCATCCTTGTCGCGGCTGCGGGAGGTCTATCTCCTTGTCGCTGCTTGGCTTTGCTGGCGTCCTCCCCGCCGGGCATTTCTTGCTGGCTCCTCCAGCACCTTCTTGAGCCTTTTCCTTGTCGCTGGGCAGATTCAGCCTTCGCTGCTCAACAAGCTGCTCGACCTTCTTGCAACTCTGAGGTCATGGCCCTTAGTGCGGTGGATCTTGCGATCTTGCTTGTTGGGCAAATCACGCTTGTCGGCGACCGCCACACCCTGGCAGTTGGTGTCGCGGCAACCTCCTTGCGGAGCTACCAACTTTGGCTTTCTTGGCGCCACCTCCGTTGCGGACTGCTCGACAACTAGCACATCTCTGCCTTTTCTTCTTTACATTGCTCCGCGCCGGCTTTTCTTTGCGGAGCGGACCCCTCATGTCGAGATCCTGCTGCTTCCATATTCTCTCCGAGAGTCTCCTCCCTTCTTCAAAGACGCGCACACTTGTTGGCCAGGAGCATATAGCTCAGCGTCTCCTCCGCATCCTGCGGTTCCTCACGTTCGATGAAATCTGCTGATTACAGCGGCGGGGTGGACATTTGGGATATTGTCTTTGTACGGCTGAATCTCTGAATGAACTTGCGGGGCTCTCCTTCCTTCAGGCGAAAGCAGATGAAGGTCGCTCTCTTGGCCATGAGGCTTGTGGCGCGTGAAGGCGCCGACAAACTGATGGCATAGATCCGCCTAAGAGGATATGGAGTTGTCCGCAAGTGCATGAGCCAAGATCGACATTGGGCTTGAGTACCAGCGGGAAGTAGTTGGCGAATCTTGTCATCTCGCCCCAGCAGCTTGCACCGCAATGGTGTGAATCTTTGAGGAACTCCGAGGATCGTCTTGCCGTCGTACTTCTCGGTACATCTGGCTTGAAATTCTTCTTCTTTGGAGCCCTTTGGACTTGCCGCAGCTCACGAGTGAGCGCAGGGCAACCTACAGCGTATGGCAAGTCGCTGGTTCCCC